>JANXJC010000088.1:36970436-37006101 GCA_027564655.1 Leptodon cayanensis | reverse complement strand
CGCCCCCCAGCCCATCCTCCCTTTGCCCCCTGGTTCCTCTGCTTCTCTGCAAGAGCACAGTTTTGCAGCTAAAAGAAAGCAGTACAGTCTGTTCCCAGTAACATTAGTTCATGACAGCCATGTTATTACCACCTTTTAACACCCCCACTGTGCTTCTGTTTCACATCACTGCCTATTCAACACTGCAGTATTCATAACTAAAATTAAATCTCCATTTAGGAGACCCACAAGGCACCCTTTCACATGGGCCACGTCTCCGAGAGCAGCACCAGGTTGCTCCTTCCAAGTGGGAAGCACGGAGCCTCAGAAGGAATGGCGCTGCCCACATGGGCCAGGACCACCCAGTCCTCTAAAGGGAGATGCTTGGCTCTGGAGGGTGGCCCAAGAAAGACACAGCCTCCTCCGATGGGCCAGGCTATCTCTCCAGCTGACACCTTCCTCCAGACCCTTAGCAGGAGACCACCACAAACCTGGCCAGGTCTGGACTGCAGCAGGGAGCTTTCACATCTGCAAACACCAGGCAGACCCCAATTTCCGTGTCCTTTTGCTGTATGCAACCCAGTTTGCCCCACAGCCAGCCATTTCTGCACAGTCCCAGGGCACCTTGGCTTTATCATGCCCACAACCACACCGGTTTCTGCGTTCAAACCCAAACTCATGGATGAGCCCACCAGCTTCATGGCACCAGTTCCCATCCGAGGTGAAGCGGACCCTGAGCAGGATACTGGAACGGACATCCCGGGACACCAGGGAGCTCTCTAAGCCATTCCCTGTAATTACTAGGGCTGCTCATGACCTCAGACTATATACTTTGGGATGAGGGCGAGCTGCTGTGTCCAGAGCTCCGGGGCACCTGCAAGGTCTCCACCACTTTTGCAGGGCTGCTGCTGTTTCTCCTGTATTTGTAGAAAAAAACAGTACTTTCAAAACAGATTGCTCCTAACGTGGTCCCTGCTGCAGGGCACAGAGGGCTTAATACCTGCAAATGCGTGCTGCCACCTCCCACGGCAATTCCTCCCAGAAGACTGGACAGATGTAGGTACCCCTCAGTCTCCTCAGGCTTTTGGTACCCCATTTATCTGTGTCACGCATTAAACGGCTGCATTTCAACACATGAAGTTTCACTTGCTCTTTAAACCATGCCCCAAATCAGTAACTGTCTTGCAAACTGCAGCTGAGTTAAAAAAATGGCCCTTGCAGAAAAAACACTACACATGCTGATGGAAATGTGATTTCTTGAAACACCTCTTCAGTGCCATCTGCTTGACTTCAGCTCTAGTTTCATAGTAGCAAGATCCAATTTCGGAGGTGGCACGTAAAGTGCAAGGTGGTTGTTCAACCAACAAACAGCGGAGAGAACCACCTCCCGTGAACCTGAGCACTCAGCATCCTCTCTGGCAGCAGGGACGGACGGCACTGGTGGCAGGAGACAGCCACAGGGGAGCCAGGTAACACAGAGGTATCCGTTAGCTAAAGCCGATTGAGAATTTTTCTTTTTTTTTTTTTTTTTTTTTTTTTTTGGCTCCGTGTAAGGAAAACTGAGTGTGAAGGAAAGCCCAAATCTATTCTCGGCAATTTCCAGACCATTTAATCCAGGAAATTTACCTCTATGGCTGTCAATGGTTTTCCATGAAGGGCTTCCATTGCATTTCATCAAATTGCCAATGGCATAAAATGACCATGTCCCTGTCTACGTGAATTACCCAAGCTGACTGTGCAGCCCAGCCTGCTCTCCCAGCCCAAGTCTTTCCCGTCCCTGTTTCTCCATATAACTGCAGGGCAATATTTCTTTTGTCTCAGCTCCCAGCACGGTACAGCTGCGTATCCCCACATACCCCCACGGCCCTATGTTTCTCTGCAGAATTGATGACCCAGGATGAGCTCCTGGGGTCCCACTTTGGAGCTCTCCAGATTTGATAACCAGGCACTTCAGCAGTGGTTATCAAGGCACTTAAACAGGGCTCTTGCCTCTTTCACCCACAGCTCTCAGCTTGCAGAAAGGAGCCTGAACACAAACCCACCAAGTTCTTCTGTGCACCAACCCTAACGCCCCAAATCCAGGAGAAATTTGGGCTGAACTTCTGACATCCAGTCCCATTGCTGGTAATGGCTGAACCTGCACAGCAGGAGCCAGGATATTTGTCCAGTTACTTTGAACCAATTTCTAAGCAAGCCATCCTTACAACCCTTCCACTGCCTCACTCTTTGAACGTCTCCAGTCCTGCTAACACTTGGATCAGTTCAGGTCTAACCACCTTGATTCCTGACCATTTGGCAAGGCTGACTGGCACCTGAGCCAATTCGTACATTCAGGCTTCATACCTCATCAATCATAAGCAAGACTCCAAGTCCCTGTCTCAGAGTAGTAGAAATAACAAGAGCAAGCTGATAAAGGTACTTACGTTTCATGGGGCATAGGATAAAATGCGACAACTGCCAGAAGCTTTCACGTTCATCTCCTGGGTGACTTAGGTCTTAGCATTAGGAAAATAAGTATAAGAATAAGTAACCCCACATCTAGTGCTACGGAGGGCTGAGGTGCTCCCTTAAGCCCAATGACTCTGTAACTCAAGATACTGCAGACCCCGTGTTGCATGTTTCTATCTAAGTCAGCTCAAACATCAATTTTAGGCCTCACATACTTGAAGGCAGATGGGCATTACACTCTCTTTTATCCAGAGTTGCCTCCAGGATTTTTGGCTGCCCTGAGCAGCCTTGACAACTTACTGTCCATCCTATCCTACTCCAAGTCACTTACTGTCAGCAGTCAATAAACATTTTGCAGTGCCTATGTTCTGCTGATTTAAAAGACCCAGCCATGCCTAGAGCAATACTATGCGATATACACACTAATTCAGCTGTACAGGGCTACATCAAGACTTTCATGTTGTCTGCTGCTTTAAGCAAGTCAGGCACTGGGAAGAAAATTTTTAGGACCGCTTACTGGAAAAGGGAGCCCGAGAAATGACATGTAGACCCTTTATCCTTGTATTTGCTTTATGTATGTCACACGTGTTCACTGCTTTGTCTGGGATAAAGATGCGATTTCCGACTCTGCTGCTGAACAGCCCCACTGCGGCTCACCTTCTAAGCCAACCTTGCAGGTTAGGATCAGAGCTGATCAGCAGATTAAATTGCATTGCTTTTATAGCTTCTCAATTTCCAAGCCTCCCCTCTCAAGCAGGAATTTCGTACCCTTGCACTGGCTAAGCAAAGCTTTTCTACTAAGAAATAAAGCAGCCAGATCACTGCCTTCCCCTGCCTTCCCCGACAGACCTGCAAAATGGACCTCGCCGCACCCGACGGCAACGCAGTGGTCCTCATTCCTCTGCAAAATGGGTGTGAGGGCTCCTCTAGGAAAGGAGGGAGCCCTAAAAGACCCCACAAAGCAAAAGACCCCCCAAAAAACCCCACACATGATCCCCATCCGGCCTTGCAGCAGGCAGCACAGCCAAGGCAGGGGCTTTAGCCAGAGATTTGAAAGCAGGGAGGAGAGGAGGTGGATTTGGGATTAGCAGGGGAAGGTTAAGCCGGTACCAGGGATTGCACGGAAACAATACAGCTCAGGAACAAGTGGGAGGAGGCCAGAAAGGACTGAGTGTCCCTGCTACCTCATGGACACGAGGGACGAGCCCAGGACCGATGCAGCACATCGCTATTTGGTAATTAAGAGACTCCAGCCACTGCCCGATGCGCTTATCAAGGCAGGAGGGCTATCTAGCCACTAAGGGTCCTATTTACAGAGAAATAACATGTATAGACACAAATCGATGCTGTACAGTTTAAAGGAACCGTCTGAAGGCTATGGATTTTACTTGCTGTTATTTGCAAAGTAAAACAAAGCAGACAAAAAAGCTCTCAAAGCAGCCCGAAAAGCTGCCTGCAGGCAGGGTGCCTGCCGGAACGTGGGCAGCTCGGAGGCTGCCTGCAGCTTTGCAGGGAGAACACATATGGGCAGGGGGTGATCGCCTTTTATTCCACTGGATAAAGATCTTAGTGGAAATCTGAAAGGCTCGGCGTGAAACCTCATCCACAGCTAATCCAAACCTCACACGGACTATGTCATGCTGTAGGCACGTCAGGAAGGACCCAAGGCCAGGCGCTGCATCGAATCACACCACGAACCTGCAATTTCAGCTGTGCTAAGAGAAAGAAAATGAGAAGATACTGCTTTATCAGCATCCCTCTGGACCGGCTGCTTCCTGCTCCTACCTAAAGGCAGCTCAGGCCACTCACTCCCCTATGGCCAGGACAACATGCCACCCCTCCGGGACCACCGCAGGCTTTTAACCCTTTCCCAGCAGGATCAATGCTTGCTAAGCACTAAAAGCCGCCAACATGTTACAGGCAGATTCATATTAAAAATTCAAGATCTTTCCCAGCAGTAAGAGCTTGCTGCAGGACAAAACCGCAGTTTGGTTTTGCTGCTTGGTATTCAGGGTCTGGGCATCCATAACAGAGCAGGCAAAGGTGATACATAAAAGTCCACCAATGCACAGGAGCAGAGCACCTCCCTGTATTTTTCCAGAGGAAAAAAAAATAACCTGCCAATTTGCCTGCTCCTTCGAACCCCTACAGCCGGGGGTAAGTTTGATACACTTAACAGGATGTATAAATTCCCTTTATATTAGAGCCTTGATTAAGTTAATGTTGATTTTTAAGTACACCACAGAGTCTTAAACTCCAAGGAAGGAGGGAAAGCGCAGCCAGCGATGCGCGGCGTGGGCCGATTTCCCAGGAAGCGGGGCCAAGGCCGAGCCGAGCAGCTGGGCGCTATTCCTGGATTCCCACCAACTGCACTCGACCTTGGGCGAGAGACCACGCTCTTTGCTGCTCAACTTTGTCCCCCAATAAAAGGGGTAAAGTAATACTGCAGCTACCCCATAAAGATGATGCAATGCTTGATGCTATATTGCAAAAAGCCTCCAAAGCCTTGCCTAGACGTAGAAGCAAGTTCGAGAACAAAAGTTGTTCCTCACGCAGCCATACTCTGCATTAGGGCCCTGATTTGCACCTTCAAACAATAGCGCTCTAAAAATTCTTAGGGGTTTTTTTTTTCTATAGGAGAGAGCTTTCATTTTCCCAGCAGACTTACAAAAAATAAAAAAAATAAATAAAAAATCCCACCATGTCTTTACATTTGTAATTCAAATGCTCCGACACAGCATTTCCACAAGACTGCTTAAAAAGTGCACTGGAAATTGTAATTAAAAGCTGATCTTCTTTACGAGATGACTCAGGCTTCTGCAGGCTTCAGCCCTGGCCTCAGACAGCTCTCTGCCAGCAGAGCACTGTTTCCTAACGGCATACAGCGAGCTGCCAGCATTTATCGAAGATTAGGGGGAGGTTTGCTTAAACACGAAGGGCAAAAGACAACATGAAGTTGTTATCACCTAATTTATGGGTGGCATCAGAGGGGAAACGAGAAGTCCACGAGAGCAAAGGACCGAAGCCCTCTCTAGGGCTGGAGGAGGTGGCTCTGCAAACAGGGGAACTATGTTTTTGCTAATGATTTTAATGGGAGTAGCCTTGTCACAGTGTGAAAGGATTTTCCCACAGGACCTGGCAAGGGTCAGATTAAAACCCTCAATGCAAACAGCCGGCGAGCCCAGTGAGGTTGCCAGTGCCGCGGTGAATACAAGAGACTTGGCTCCCTCCCATTTAGAGACAACGACCGGCTGGTCTTCAGCATCTCCAAAGAAACCACTGAGGAAGGGTCCTGGCCTCCAGAAGGGATCAGAAACACCGAGCTGGAGGCAAAGAGGGGATTGGGGAGGGGTAATCCAGGGCACCTTTGTTTCCAGGGTCCTTACCCAAACCCAAGGGCATCCCAAGATGAACTCAAGCCAATTGCAAAAGATGAGAAGAGATGGGAACCACCTCGCAACCCACCAGCGAACCACTGCTGAGGACCTGGCTCTCCTCTCCAGCTTCTCCATCCTTCACAGCAGCCCAGACGCTGCCTTGTATGAATCTCATTTGCTTTCCTCAACGGCCTCACCCTCCACCTGACCATCACCACTTGAACGGAGGTGGCTGGTGCTGATGCCGGCGCTGAGGAAGACGCGAGGGCTCCATCCTTCGCTCATCCCACACTCCCCGGCACGGTGTGCAGTGACAAGCCCAGACAGAGATGCAGAGATCAGGAGATGACAGCAGGTCATCTACCAGGTCAAAGGCAGCATTGCCATAAGGAGACCAAGAAAAGCCTCTCTCCTCCAAGCCACCTCTTCACAACCCAACCCATAACCAAGGCGTTCATTTACTGTTGATCTATCCCAGGGGAAGCCAGGAGGCAGGGGCTGAGCCACACCGAAATGGGAGTGTTGAAGCCTCCTGGACCACCAAGGGAAGGAGGGAGGGCAGGAGATGGCAGCACCCCGGGCAGCAAAGGGCAGCGCTGAGCCACCCCACATCCCCGCTCCCCCGGCAGCGATCCAGTCCTTCGCAGAGGGGTTTACTGCAGTGCACTGCGTGTTACCTGGCAGAAGGCAGCAGATTATTTTCCACGTGCTCTCCCTGGTCTTCATGCACTAAACCATTGTGTCAGCTGTAACCAAACTGAGGTAGATTTCTGTCACATTACAAGTACTGCAGAGCTGTGCCTGAACTGAGTCAGACCCAAGTGCTGTCCCAAGTATCAGACTTGCAAGAGAGAACCCCTGTTTGGGGTACGGTAGAGAAGACCCATGTACCCCTGAAGTCCATCTGCCATTCAGCCAATCATACAAAAATGGAAGATTAGACAGTGGACGACACGGACAACAAAACAAACGTGACAGATCATTTTTGTTCCCTCCCAATGCCCAACTCGTCTGCATTCAGGTCATCTGCCTCAGGAGGCAAGACACCAGGAGGAAGACTTCTCAATCAAGCATTTCTTGATGAAAATCGAGACAACAGCAAAGAGGAAGCATGTGGGATTCAGGGACCAGCCACCCTACCAAGCACTGGGTCTTCACACCTCCTCCTCAGACTGACTGCTCTCAGGTCAGTACAGATTAGATCAACACCACTGCAAAGTTTTGTGCCACTTTCTGCCCATGTGATGTAGCAGTCTCCTCCCCTGCAGATGTTTGTGGTACCACCATCACTGTCCCTAAACAAAACGGCTTTCAAAGTCCCCCCAGGATAGATGTAAGCATTCCTCAACACTTGGCTTGGGACTCACCAGTCTGCCCTTTAAACCTCTTCCCTCTACTTCCCACTGTTTGGGGATTTAAAAGTCGCATAAGCTAATTCTCACAAATGAAACATGGAAGTGCGGAGAGAAAACTTTTAGCTGGGAAAAAGCACACCTAGGAGAGACATTTCCCCTAATTCAGGCCTAATTCTTTCCAGCCCCCTGCTCGTGCCTTTCACTCGGGTAGGCTTGCTGACCCCAGCATAACTTCTCTAGATGTTGCCTCCAACCAAGCTCACTCCAGAGAGCCCGCAATGCCGTTACAAATCCATTCTGGCTATTTAATTACAAGTGAGTAATTGTGGTTAATGCTCACATCAGTGATGCGACTGAGGAGTGAAGTCACTGGCAATACCAGCAGCACCAGTGACTGCACAGGAGATGACTGCAGAAGCCACAATTCATCAGCGCTGCCTACAAGACATGAGCCTCCAGCGCTTTAAACAAAGAAGGAAAAGGAGTAATTTCTGACAAAAGCATGAGCCCTCATCAAGACTTCTGAAACACAGATCCCTGGACTGGATTAGGTACCTGTGCTACAAGTCTCTTTCTTTCTTCTTTCTTTCGTTTTTAAGCTCTTCACATTTTGTTTCCCTCCTCCAGATTTCCAAATTCCTACCTGTCTCTGAAAGACATGAGCTGAAGTATTCCCTGAAGGCTGCTGTTCCCAGTACCTTTCACATCAAGAAGAACCAGAGATTTCAATAAATCTAGTCCCTGTTCACCCCACACGCACCCCCTAAAATTTCTGTTGCGATATCTTTGTCTTGTTGGGATCTCAAAGCATTATTGTGCTGGACCAGAAAGAAACGGGACTCAGCAAATAAAACCCACCCTGAAGATAAATGGCAATAGAGAGAGGATAAACTGGTCGGCGTAGATGTAGAGTCACCTGAAGAGATCAGTTACCACTACGTTGACCTGGATGACGGCCAAGCCAGGCTGCCCCTTGCAGGAAAGGCTGACGAGGACTTGGGTTTCATGGTCATGGAGGATAGTTGTTAAGAATAAGAGGTTTCAGCAGCACTTCCAGACTGGGAAAAGCTCCTTACACCTGCTCAGGACGCACCACCTGTAGCAGCCTCTTAACGTACTCTGAAATGATGGTCCCGTCCCTCCTGAAAAGGCTTATGCTGATGATAAATAAAGTCATCCTCGTAGTCCTGTCTTAAATGCTGATGGGGGAAGAGTCTTTTAAAAGTGCTCTGAAAACGTGCCTCAACAAAACTATCATAATGTTGTGATTTAATGTAAATGTGTCCCAGTTCTGCTAAAAAATAAGTCAGAAAGAAGAAGTGAAAAACACCCAATTTGACAACAGAAAAGAAGATCTTGGTCTCCCCTGAAACTCCTGGACAGCTTGAAATCACTTTGAGGAAATCTGAAATAATTTCTCCTTCTGAAAGCACTGTGAACAGGTCAAAAATACAGCTGTCCTTCCAAACACAAACACCCTGTTTTCCTGAACAATTTTATGCAAATTGGATTAACCAGCCCTTGTTCTTCCACTCTGAGCTAAGAGCTGCTTGAAATGCAAACATTTACTTAGAAATGTAAAGGAAAACCTTCTGACATACACCAAACCTGGTCCTGGGTTGTCAAGAGGTTGCCGATTTGGTAAATCACTATTAAACAACTGACTGAATAAACCAGATTTCCAGGAGAGGGGCTGGGTCCTTGTCCACCCCACGCAGTACATGGTGGCTCCCCAGCTCACGGGCCACCTGGAAATGCTCCACCAAGCTGGGGACAAGTGCCAGGAGTGATGGGGCGGGAGGATGCTAACACCTCTCGCTCTGCAAATGGTGAGGTCGGGAGGAAGGAAAACAGAAGTGAAACAAAGCTTAGCAGAGCAGGCGGCAGGAAGAGCAGTCATTTCTCTCCTCCTCCCCCAAACCTATTATTTACAGTAAAGTATAAAACCAAGTGTCCCTAAAAATACAACTTCAGGCTTCCTGCGGCATTGTCTGACAGCTGCTTGTTTCCACCTTTCGAAGCCCCACGAGCCCCCACTGCCTCCTCACTGCCTTCCTCCTCTCTCCCCTTTATTTTCATTCTTTCCATTTTCCTCCCCTTCTCACATCCTGCTTCTCCCCATTTCATTTTCCACTGCGGTCCTGGTAAGGATGGCGAGGTATCCATCTGATACCAGGTATCCACCCGGTACCAGGTATCCATCCGATACGGATGCCGAAGGACTTGGTCAAAGCCACTCGCCCCACGGTTTTATCTCAAGAAGGATGCAGGAATGGGACTGATGGGAGGATTTCTCCTTTCCCCACTCATACTTCTCTGATTGTGGCACCTGGACACAACATAAATTAAAACTAAAAGCACCTAGAAGCATGCAGAATAAAACAGAATAATTCAGAAAAGCAACAGTACATCTAATTTAGTTAATGAGAAATGAACAAACGGAAATTCCAAGGCTGCAAAATTATCCCACCCTGTAGAAGAATATATATATATACTTTTAAGAAAGTGCAAAAAGGTGGGTTGAGAACATTTTCCATTTATGCAATTACTTTTATAGGACCTGGCTATTCTGTCATACCAGTATTAAGCAAATATAGAGAGTCACATTTCTCAGGTAACTCACTTTTTACTGCAGTCCTAAGATTGTCTTCGCACCCTTTTTTTTTTTTTTATAAAAGAAACAAAACATAAGGTAAATTGAGCATTGCTGCCATCTCTTCAGGCAGATCATTATACACACGTGGGTATCTGGCATGCAAGGTTTCGATTTTCCTATCTTTTCTAAACCACCAAGCCTGACCCAGCATTTCAGACTGAAGACTGATTTCCAGCAAGAATCACATTCATTCCAGGATTTTTGTAACATACGGAGGAAAACCTCATGCCACCCTTCAACCTACTAACTTGCTTTCTCAACCCTACTACAGGACAGATCTCCCACAGTCTTGTATTAGGCACACTCCTACTGAAAGCTCTTGCAATGCTCCTCGGGTAAGGGCTCCCGAAATGCACATCAGGACCCTCTATGGTCCAACGTGGAGAGACCCAGGAGGTTCAGCTTGGAGGGTCTCCTGCTCAGAGGGTGTCACCCCTTCTCAGGTGGCGATGAGGGCAGCAAGGCTTACAAATAAGCACCTTCCAGGGGGCTACTAGATACTATTTATTCCTATTGATGTCTATGCTGTGGCACTTCCAAGGAAGCAGCTTTGCTTTCACATGGGGTCAACCACCTCCCGCCTGCCCCAAAACCAGTAAGGTTTAGCCCGGTGCTCAGGCACTCAGTTTTCAAGCCACAGCCTGATTTTCTGGATACAAGCTACAGTTGCGAAGCTGGTGCTTACACAACCCCCCCGCAGCGTTCACTTGTAAGCCTATTTCCCTTACATACAGTGCTACTACAGCACAAGTGCACAAAGCACCGTGCCATTTTATGACTGCCAAACCACGCTTTAACATGCTGACCGTACACATTCTTTACCTTCTGAAGCAAAGCACGCAACCCAAAATCCTCAATGCTTGGCTTGGACTAAAAAGATACCATCCCTCCACCACTTTATCCCAGCTTCCTCAGGAACAAGCTGACCCGGAGATTCGACTCACATGGGCGCATGCATGCGTGCGTGCTTGTGAGTTTTAACGCTATTAGCTAACTTCAAAGACATCAAGGATAATTATTTTCTACCAACTTCATGGAAACAGGCAGCTGGATGGCGAAGGATGCTGGACGCAGCCATTCATGAGGTTTATCTCCAACAGCTTTTAATCCTGTCGGCCCCTTTCTCCAGTCAATTATAGCAGCCTCTATGTTGCCAGAAAAGTAATGGGAGGGAGAGACTATAGGTATAAGCAGACATAATAGAATCCTAATTTAATTAGGGAAGTACTCAATCAACCAAGAGACATAAATACAAAGGAAACCAGGTTTATTAGTTCTGGTGCTTGCAGAAATGCCCATTTTTGCTCCTGATTACTGGGGGAGGGATAAAAAAAAAAATCAGTAATCTTAATAGCACAGTCCTAGTTTGCTCCTTCAGAAAAAGTTAATAACAAAACCAACCAACACTCAAGAGCTTCTAGAAACACGGCACTCATGATGCGCAAGTAACTGAGTTCATTAGGGGGGAGCATGGTTCTGGCCTAACTGCGGTTACAAAATACAAACTACAGCTGGGCCAGCCTCATGGGAAGAAGTTTTCAACCCAATTCTCAGGTCAGATCTACATCGGTGTTTCTCAGTGACTCCAATGTCTTGCAATCCCCCATGTAAAAGGAAAGTCAGGATCACCGGGTATAACAACACACACCAACAGGCTTTGAGAAGGAGAAGGTGAAGCCAGCAACTCCCCACGGCAGCGCTGAGCCCACCAGGGCTCACTTCATCTGCAGAAAGCTCCATCCTTTGCTACTCCATCCTCGTTTGGGGTCTGCAGGTTCAGAGCCAGCTTAGCGAAACAGCGGGTGTATTTAACATTCATGCTTTAATGCCTGGGAAAAGGTTTTGCTGAGAGCGTAATAGCACAAAGTGACTAACGAGGGGCTGGGGAACTATTTTGAGATTAACTAACCAATTTCGTGTTATGAAAGGGCAGCTTGTAATTTTAGGATTAGAAATCCATATTTTGGATGTCAATACGTTGCATGAGAAAAGGGCCAGGAGCAGTGGCACGACAACACTCTAATCCATCCGCGAGAAACTGACAGGGCAAGCAGAGAATGAGCCATCTATGCCAAGAAACTCTGAAAAAATATAATACATCTGCTGCAAACACCACCTTCTGTATCCTCCTGTAACAACAGGTGGGCTAACACGCACCTCCGTGCAGACTCCCACCGCCTTCACTGGGATTCTCCAGCTATAGCCACAAGATTTGAGCGCCTACCCAGCGATGCTGCAGGGTCCACCCTACCATCAGATGGGTCCAAGGGGGGTCCTCCACTGAGAACCATCTCCACCTCTCCCTGCAGCCTCCAGGTACTGCTGACAGGTACCAAAAAAAAAAAAAAAATTAAATGCTAGATAGAGGAAAAAACCTATATATGCAAAGCCATGCGGTGAGACTGTCTGAACATCCCATTCTGGCACTGATTTAGCAAGATGGAGACCACACAACCATGCTGCTATCCTTCCACCCCTGCCTTGGTTTAAATGAGATACTCAACCAGCCCAAAAGGACCGTAACCTTTCTGACATCCCAAGAAGTCCCGGTTCCAGTGTGCCCTTCCAGTTTATCCGTCCAGGATAAGGAGGAACCCTTTGCTACATAATGGCAAAGTCCTCAGCACCCTGTGTGGGTGCATCTCCACCAGCCTAGCCTTCTCCAGTCTCCAATAAAAAACAGTGGTTCCCCATTACACCAGTAAAGCTGCAGGGGAGCAGCAGGTCACTGTCAACATTTACTATGCATATATATACATATATATCCATGTAAATACATATACACACACACATATATATGTGTGTACATATATATAACATATACAAAGCGCTGAATCAGCACAGCACATCCTACCTGGTTTCCATCAATCATATTATTGCTGCTGGCTCATCAGGTTAACCCCCAGAGGGGTCAGGGGTGAAGTTTGACAAAGCCATGGCTACTTAAGCAGAAAAACAGTCCTCTTGCTGCCTGCAGTATCCAGGGCACTGTCTCAAGGCACATTAAACATAATATTTATCTTACCAGGCGCTCAGTGCTTTATGTTTTGAGATTTTTTAGCTTCCAGTTAGAGGGAATTTTGCAGGGTCATAAGAAGTAAAACAAAACTCACTGTAAGGTGGATGTAATTTACCAACATATTTTTCATTTAATTTGGTTCATTTTTCCTCCTTCCTTCCTATTTTCATCCAGTTTTTCCTCTCTCTCCCTTCCTCCAGTTTACATTACTTAAAATTTACAAAGTTTGAAACAAGTAAAGCCAGACTGAAAATACACAGTAAGTCTTCAACACTGCAGAGGTTAAAAATAGGCTTTAAACCAGCTAATGTCAGCATCAGCATAAAAGAAAGGACCCTGACAGCTCTAATTATTACATTCTCTTGTTTTGCACTTCTGAAGAGCAGCAATTAAATCTCTGCTTGGGCTTATAAGGAAAAAGTAAAGTGCTCTGCACCTGCAAAACGGATTCTGTTCCGTCGGAGGATTTCAGCTCCCCAAAGCACATTATCCAGGGCAGCCTGCAGAACAAAACCCATCCTTCCCTTTCCAGCAACCGAGGATTTTGCAGCCGGTTCACAGAGAAGAATACTAATAATGGCAACCCCTCCTCTTCTGCCTTTGCTAGACAAGATTTTTTTAAGAGAAAGCTCACCATTTCCGGACAAAAAAGTTGCAGACTATGTATGTGTGCAATGCCTGAAACTGCCATATGGTGATACAAGTAGTTTTATTCATAATCATTTTTATTGCAGTAGCCTCCGGGGACTTGAACTAGGTCACTTTCCCATCAAGGCTCACTACAAGCCGTTAAATAAGTGGTGCACGCAGGGTCCTTTAAGCATCTTTTATAAACGAGTGATTCTGTTCATTAAAAAGATAAACAAGCACCACAGTGTATGAAACCTATTTTCTGCCACTCATAAATATAAATTCTTTGATGTTCAATAATCTGAGTTTAGTGTTTGCAGCTGTTCCCTCGGCAGCATAGAGGGTCTCTCATTTATTCTGATTACCTGTCCTCAGGAAATCTGCTGGAACTGCCTGTCTCCGAGACCTCTACTCTTTTGTCAAATCTGGCTGGGATCAGCTGGGAGGCTAGAAATCCCCTGCCTCGGAGACAGAGAAGGAGTCTTGCTGATAGCCATGCAAGTTGCGGCAGTTTCATTTCTTTAGGAAATTCAGCTAAAAAGCGTATCGTCGCTTTCATGCTCAATTCCAGGCTGGCAAAGAGTAAAGATGGCTTAAAAAAGACCCCTACATTTAAAATAAAAACCAACAAAAAAACCCCAATCCCCCCCAAACTTTCCTGCAGATCCATTTCCCAAGAAAATTTAAATCCTGGAACTTTTCACTAAAAATATTCTGAATATTTCACTCTGGAAGCATGGGCAGGGTGCTGCAGGGAGCCAGGGACCAGGTGCCCGTCCTCCCCAGCCAGCTGAGGGACACGTCCCACCGGGGTGGCACCTACAGGCTCTGGGTTTCAGCTGCACACACTCACTCCTCACCCTCCTGTCCATGAAAATACGTGAAAAAAAAGTCAAGCCTCTCCATGGAAAACAAATTTTTAATTTGCGTAAAAGTGGTTTTTTTTGGTTTTGCTTTTTTTTTTTTTTTCCTAATGCAAACCAGTTCTGACCAAGAGCATCTGAGCAGCCCCTATCAGTGACAAAGGGAGGACTTGGTATGCGCAGGAAGGGCAGGCACCAGCTGGGACGCCAGGAGAAGAAAGGCATAGTGTTTCCATAAAGCCAGTGGAAAAAAAAAATTAGCTGGGAACATTTTTCTGGCAGAAAACGTTCACTCATGGAAGCAAAGCACTGATAGCCAAGGAGAAAGCTAAGCCTGCTGAGCCAGCTCTCCCCCTCCCAGGGACACCTGCAAGTTGTCTTCTGTGGGAGCAGCCAGATGGGGACATAAATAAGGCTGCCTGTGCTCCGTCCCCAAACCCACGCGATTGCTAACGCCTCCCAATTGATCTCGGTGGGTTTCACATTGGCCATTGACCCAAGGATCTCCGATCTTCTTATGGAAGTAGATAAAACTCATCCATCCCGCGTGGAAATGGACCAGACTTTCCCACCCTAACTGAATCACCGCCCTGGGACACCCATTTAGATCCTGTCTAACGCTGCCAGCGGTCTGTTTAAAATATTTTCATCGCCTTTTTCCAGACTGAGGAAAGGACTGAGTATGCCCTAAAGCTCAGACAGCTTCTCCAGCTCTGCCAGCTGTTCTAATAGAAGACATTACCTCTTGTGACAAACCCGGCTTTTCTTCCGTCCCTGGTTCATCATGGCCATGACAAACACTGTTTCTAAACGCTTTGCTTATTAAGTACACAAAAAGTTTTACATAGAAAAGCTACCTCTACTCCAGGCATTTTAAACTTACTCCTAATTTTACAGGTCTTGAAAACTTCTAATGCAACTTATCAGTCTGGGAAAAAAAATGAGTTATCCCTATCAAGCTCCCTGTGCAATACAAAAATGCCGTATCCCTCCTTAGCCTTCTATTGCTGTCCCTATAACGGAGCAAAACGATGTGATAATGCCCTTGCAAGGTACCTCATCACAGCAATAATGTCACACAAGATAACTCAAGGGTGTGCTTCTGGTGTTTGTCTTTACCCTGTAAGTCACAAGTTTATCTTCTGGTCGCAAGGGCCAAGAATAAAAGAACATATTTGAAGGTGCACGTCATGCCCAGCCCTGCTCGCTGGGGAAGCCTCGCATTCCTCGTGTCACACAAACTGCTCTGCAGTTGCTGCTGGGCCGCGGCACACGGCTGGGCGGGCAGCAAATACCCAATGCCTGCACGTGTCATGTGTCCCCTCCGACGTCCCACCGCTCAGTGGTACCTGGGACCACTTCAAAGCATTGGCAGGGCTTGGAAAGCTGAAGAGCATCACCGAACAACTCATGAAACAACTCACGAGTTTAACTCCTGAAACTGAGAGAAGCACAGGTGAAAAAAAAAACCCCAACCCCACCAACGTAAGAGCCAGCAGCTCTGCCTGTCCTTGCGCCAGGACTCTGGCTTTTTCCACTGCTCTTCTCGTCCAGAGGGCTGTGCGCCTTGCAGCCATGCACTGAGCACTAATAACACCAATGCAAATACAGCTGCCATAATTCGTCCCTAAACGATGAGAAGCACCTTAGACTTGCTTGGTGCTAGTACTGAAAACCTAGTACTTAGATTTTTCTGGGTGTAAAACACCTCCTTTGTTTTTTAAGCCTGATGTTTGCCCTGACAGATTTCCTCTAATAGGCATGTAATACATTTCATACCTTACAGATGTGTTACAAAAGCCTTATTGACCCTCCACAATATCACTTCTCAATTCCAGGTAGATCGCCCTTGTGTCGAGACAGGGCTGGAAGCTAAAGTAACTCCTGAAAGATGTTCTTTTTTTGGCAGGTCTTAGGAGCCAGCTCAGCACATTCTCATCTCCTGCTTCATCTAAAAATAATAAACCCTCCGAAGCGAGCAGTAGGAATGATCTGTGCGGAGCGCAGGCATGCGGCGTGCCCGGTCAGCTCTGCTGCTCCCCCCTCCAGCCCTGCCTGCGAAACACCAGCGGCTTGAACTGGGGCCGGTGCTGCCAGCAAAATGTCACGGTGCTTGGCGTGACATGGAGAGCTTCCCTTCGCTTCCCAGCAGTTGGCCACTGTCCACAGGTGAAGGGGTGACGAGGGGAAGGTGCGCCACATCCCACAGTACCAATGATGCAGAAACGGGTCGTTCGCCTGGCCGTCCGATTCACCCGCTCCCTAGGCCTCCTGGTGGGGACATCATCTGGTAACCCACCTCAGATACGGGGATGGTCAGAAAGCAGTAAGAGTTGAAACAAGGCTTTCTCTGCTCAGCCAGAGTTACTCACACCTGCTGACTTCACGGACAAAACCAGCGCCCTCACTTTTTTCTTTTTTAAACATGTAAGGGTGTAGGTAGGAAGGGACTTCCACCTGGTCCAACCCCCACCCAAGGCAGGGCCACCATGGATCACGTCCACCCAGGTGCCAGAGCTGACCCACAGCAGGGAGCAGGGCTGCAACACAGAGATGCTGGTGACGTTCTACCAGCCACCACAGTGACCCTCCACCATCTCCACCAGGTCAACAGCATGCTCTGGTAACTAGCTGTAAGTTCAGACTTTCAATAAAACCAAGAACTATCAAATTTTAATGCTCTATTATCAGCAGAACTGTATCTGAATTCCAAGAGGCATTCTCCAGGCTGGTAAACCTAATCTTCTACCTGCAACTTTTCATTTTGCTGCTGTAATATAGGTGCATCCCGCTTCTTTGAACAGCAACGATGAGATTGCTTTCTCCTTCGGTGCGATGTAAGAGCACCCATCCCACTTACGGTCCCTTCTGCCCATCTCTTTCTTGCAAATACACAACTGAACACACTCTGGGATTCTCCTGTAACAGTGTGCAAGAACACGGTGGTTCATAAGAGCGATTTTTTCATTACAGTCATTTGCTCCCTGACTCCTACAGCCATTAGCGTATATGCACAACTCTCACAAGACAAAATGGTCTCAATCTTACAGAAGGTTCTTGTGTGAACCTCAGTCCTGGCACTGATGCCATTCATTCCCAAGGTATTAAGAAGAAAACAGGTATTAAGGGATTACGAAGGTCAAGAAAACACCACAGACAAAGCATTGCCACTTGCCCAGGGGATGGGCACCAGCAACGTGCAGGGTCCACCACCAGGTCCTTCTGTGAAAGTCACTTGTCTATCAGAGAAGTCACTCATTCATCTCTTCACATCACTGCTGCCTATTTGTTCTCAGAGACACCATCCCTAGCTGTTCTCAAAGCGGGCAGGAAAAGCAAAGCTGACTGGGTAAAATGCTGTTTATTTAGGTGGCACAAATGAACCCTCACGCTACGCTGAGCTCAGCTGACCTGACACATCAAAGCCTTTGATTGCTTTCCAAGCGCTGACAGCAAGGACTCCACTGCAGCAATGCTGACAGCACTTGGAGAAGCACCGTGACGTACAATGCTACAAACAACCCTGCAGATACAGATGAGAAGGAGAAAAAAAAAAACACAAAGAGTGATGCTTCCCAAAGAGGAGGATGCTTTTGGCACAACAGCGGCACTACAACACTGTGATGGTCTTCCCTGAGGTCACCATCAGTTCTTTCTGGCCCAAAAGCGAAAAAGCTGCTTCTGCCAGCAAAAGTAGGAGAGCAGGGCATGTAATAGCCAAAGCTTTTTGGGTGATACCTTACCCAGCCATGGCTGAGCCCACCCGTGGGTCAGGGTCATAGCACGGTACCCACTGGGATTTGCTGCTCACCGGGGAAAAGGGACCAGAATTCCTGCTGCTTCTACAGCAAACCCATACTACTGCATATGCTCTCTCCCCTGGACATTTGGGAGATGAAGAAGCAGCAGAATTCAGTCATTCCTCCTAACAGAGGGAATGTGTTTTAAGCAAACAGCCAAGGAAGCAAAGGGGGGATGAGGGGAAGGATGCAAAGCAGGTGCCTCGTAGAGTTTATTCTTTAATTAAAAGGGTCGAGCAGAATGTTTTGAACACCATGTGGGTATAATTTAAAGAGCAGTTTGTAAGGTGAGTTTTCGTGTTCAGCGTGGGTTTTCACGTATTAACAATAAATAGAATTTTTGTATTATTTCTGTGAACTCCAGCCTTCGTAAAAATCACAGCTTTTTTATAGCAGTGCAGCCAAGGTTCACATCAAACCGTCCGTACAAAAGTCATTCTGTGAAGATCACAGCTAAGTCCTGGGTATTCAATCAGAAAAATAGCATCTTTCAAAGCCGCGCTGAAAAAAGACTGTTTTTCTTACAGTAAGAAGCCCATGATAGGTATGAACGGAGCAGGATCCGGCCTGGTGACACACGTATGCCACAAACTGTGGAGGGCACGGGGACAGCTATGACTCTACTCGCTCCACTTCATTTAAAACCAGCGCAAAGATTTTCTATCCATACCAGTATTTTTTAAAGGGTGCTTCCCAGATCACCTCCAACTAAATTCACTGTGCTCCTACCGCAGTCATCTACTCTTGCTCATCCTCTCCTGTGCTTTCCCTGCGAGGCTGTGGCAAGGCTGAGTAATGTGGTCCCTAATAGAGTATTACATATCGTAATTAGTGCAACACCTGTACATAGATCAAGGTGTTTTATCACAGAGACATACCCTTTCCTTTACGGGATGGTTCACAGAAGAGCACAAGGCTGCTCCCGTAACCAAGCGCATTCCCAAACAACAAACTGCCATGCTTCCCAGGTTTTAAAACCTGCTCCCATGGTGCGGCACATGCCATAAACTCACGGGAGCACGAGCAGCCCCTGCTCCCTCCCAGGAACAAGCACACTTGCTTGCTAAACCCCACCCTTCCATCTGCACAGCCAAAAACGGGCCCACGACCAAGTCCTCTCCATGAGGGATGTGATGCTACTGAAATGCAGAGCCCTGAAATGCTACTGAAATGCCCTGAAACGCTACTGAAATGCAGAGCCCCGTCAAGGCTGTGAAGCTCCTCCTCAGCTGCGGACGCCGATGCCTGCGGGGACCATTGCCCATGGAGCCATCCTGCAGCTGGGACCCAGGTCCCCCATGACCCCTTTTCTTAACAAGACCCTACTTACCACACCGAGGACCCACCCAGAGCTTCGCAAGGCTGACAAGCCCATTCAGCAACTCCCTGGGGAGACAGGAGGACAGACTAGAAAATGCGGTTTTGGCATCAATTACCTAAGAAATGTAATAAAGTGAGCAATGTCCCAGTTGGGCTGACGGTACCGATGAGCCAAGGGAGGCGCAGAAAGGTCAACAGCCCAGATCATACCAAAAACACGTGGCACCGCAGAAACACTCAGCTCTTCGTTCTTAGTCCTGTGTTTTAACCACATACATCTGCCCCTTTTCAAGCTGTAGCCCACTGGGCATTATCTGACTAATCCTGCAGCAAGGAAAATGCAAAAGCTCCCTTTTCCACAACCAGAAGTTTCTCAGCACCGCAGTTCAATGACTTAAACAGCAAAAAAAGTCACGAGGAGTCACTATTAAGGCCCTTTCAGAAAGATGCCCAGTTAATTACCAAACAGCCACAGAGCCCAAACTCATCCAAAATGCAGCAACATGGCAAGAGATGAGTCATCTCAGGAAATGCCAGGAGCTCCTCTGTCATCAGCCACAAAGGCAAGGCCAGTTTTCACTCCAGACAGCAAGAAAAACACTGGATAATATGAAACGGACCACATCAGTCACCGGACATGAGGTAGCAGAACATTAAGATGGCTGGCAAAATTTGTTCATATCACTAAATAAGAAGTGAAGGTGTTTTTCAATGCGCTGCTGTGTAGGAGAAGCATCTACTTCCTTCCTCATTACTGCTTCAGAGAGCACACAAAGAATGCTCCTCCAAGAGTAAATTATTTAGGCAGTCATCTCAGCAAGTTATTTCCGCTCATTTCCAAGGAACAATACGGCTCAACCTGGGATTTAAACCAGCAGTAATGAAATGGTGCCCAGTTGACTCCACCTCCAGAAAACAAGCAGAAGACAGACACAGAACACCATGAAACCCCCATTAATACTGGATGATGCAGCCTACACTTGACATGCCTTAAACACAGGCACGCAACTAGAGGAGCTCTGGCTCTCCAGCAACATCTGCTCCACCTTCATATTCTGTATGGCTTTCTTCCTAGAAGACAGCTGGGTTTTCTACTTTCATGTGAATTACTCTAATCTTGTTGTGACAGTCTAGAGCAACCAGAGGATGCTGCAAGTTAAACGTCACCATTCGTCAGCAAGTTTTAGGAGGGAATAGGGCTGCCAAATCAGACCACTGCAAAGCTAGAATGTGACAGCTGTAACTAGGGCAATTTCAGTTAGGGAAAGATATAAATAAAGAAAGAAAGGAAAGGAAAAAAAATTAAAAACAGAGAAACCATACATTACAAGAGGAAAGGGAAGCAAGAAATGCAGCTATTACTTAAGACAAAAGCTGGCTATTTGCTTATTTTGATGCTCTCTTCAAACCACTATCATGTTCCTCATGTGCCCACTGCACAGTTGTTTAAGAGCAGCCTGGAAGAGAGGCAAGAGAAGAGAGAAAACCCCAGGGTCAAAGCACAGCATCTGCTTGCCTGATTGCAGCCCTTTTAAACGTCACGGAACCACAGGTAAGACTTGGCCAAAGCCCCCAGCAGCACTGATGGAGGCACACACATCTCCCACTGTTTATCAAGACAGTTTCAAGTCTCAAGCGTGTGAACCCTGCATGGAAAAAGTCTGTGCTGTGACATGACAGCCAAAGCAGGCAACAACCTGATACCCTGACCCCGATTCGCTCTGAATTCTAGGCGATTCAAAGAGGCTCTCTAATTAATGAGACAAGAAAATCAGATCTACCTGAGCATGCTCCAAAACAGAAGCCAAGCCTTTCTGCTGCCACCAAACTCCTGTGGAATTATAAAACGTTAAACCAGGGGAAAAAAAAAAAAAAAAAAAAATAAAAAAAATCTCAGAATTATCAGTAAATTCAGATCTGCAGCCATTTAATAAGGTTGCAATTCTTTTCAAGAAATATTTTCTCAAGAACCAGTCTGAGAATTAAAAATAGATTCATAGTCCATCTAGCCCAGCCCTTTATCTTTTTATCTTTCTCAGTGTTAAATCCAGAGTCCAGCTCAGGCAAACAGTCACTGAGGCTGGATCCCATCCACCCAGCCGAAACAACCCCACCACAGAGGCCCCTGTTCTTCAGGGAACGCAGCTAAGCATCCACGTGGGACTCACTGCTGCTTCCTAGGAAGAGTATTTGAGAGATGACGTTCTCTGTAAATCCTTTCTGGTTTTATGTTCGTCTCAAAGGCATGTACATTCAGGAGTTAAAGATTAGATGCACTGTATGTCCAGAAATATTATTTTCTTTTTTTCCTTCCAAAAAACCAAATCCAGTTTTAAAGCCAGAGGGCCCCTGGTGTATGTGGATGGTTTGGAAGCAGGGCTGAAGCCTGGTGGTCAACAAGCTAGTGCTGAGGAGTGTATTTTTAAAACCTGCACTTTGCAAGGTTTTGGCAACTTTTCCTTTATCGTCTGGACCCTGTCACAATTATTTTTCCATTTCTGCTCAAGACCAGCTCATCACAACGGTCTCTGTCAGGAACTAACCCTGAAGACAACTTTTGGAAGCGTCGGGCAGTGTCACGGGTGAACTGCTATCTCTCAAGGTGAGAGGAGGGGATCCTCCCCAGTGCCCAGCACAGTTTGCCACGTAGACACCACCTGCATGAATAAGAGTGATTAAAAAAAAAAAAAAAATCCATCCAATGTTGTGTGTTAAAATAGCAGACACCCAGTAGCAGAAGCCCTTCTACGGCGTGTGCAGAAATTCAGCTCTGGGCTGCCACTGCAGAGAGACAGTCATACTGGGCTGATTCCCTGACACTTGCCTGCTTCCAGGTACACCCAGTTGTCCTGCTAGGTCCATGATATCTAGAATCAAGATCTCTCGTAACCAACAACCAAAGGCATGCCAACAGGCGGCAGAGCCGTCATCCCCTGGGACAGCTTGGGCAGCAGAGCTGAAGCCTCAGCTGCGCTGTAGGTCCCATGCCAGAGAGACTTCACGCTTGCCTTCCAGCAACGCTGATGCTAGCCCTAATGAAGATGTGTACTGAAGACAATTCCTTTTCGATCTCCTCCTCTGCTACACGCTCCAATCCCCGTTGTAGGACAGTCAGTGCCCATCAGGGCTGAAGGGAAACAGCAGCCGAACGTGACCTTGAGCTGGCTCCGGGCGCTGGAGCTGAACCCACAGGCAGGCTCGCCGTAGCAGGCAGCAGCGAAGCCCGCGCTTCCCCGTGACCCAGTTCCACACTGCAAAACTGGATTACGGCTCCCATTGATCCACTTCGTTTTCCGCTTCCGTTTTCTGGTGAAGCAGTGAACGAGGTCATCCCTCTCTGCTGCGACTGCTGAGGCAGCTTCCTACCTACCGAAGAGTGGAGCTTATCTCCTTGGAGCTCCTTGCTAGTAACCAAGAGCCAGACAGCAAAAATATCTTGGAACGGTTAAAAAAAGAAAGTGTGACAAACAAGATGTGTTCCTGGATACACAGAGCACCATCCCAATCTGTACTCGCAAGGCTAAAAAAAAAGGGGGCTGCCAGTATGTACTACAGAGAGTATTTTATATTATCTCTACAGTGTAGTCCACACCAGCATCCATCACCAAGATGCTGATGATGTGCTGAAGGACAGACATTTATTGTCAGCAGGAGATACCCGTTGCAGCTGAAGATTCTGTAATCACTGTTTCTTAAGAGAAAATGAAAGATTTATTATTCACATAATAGTCAATGAAGGTCTTTTCGGGAGTAGAATAGTGGTTTACTTACAGGCCTTCATCTGTATGTCACATTGTATTATGCAAGATTAAACAGTTTAATTTTTTCAAGCTGTGATTTTAGGTAATGTGTGGATTGTCCAGCAGTAATTAAAAAGACAGAAGCTACTTGTACTCTCTGCTGTGCCCTCCCCAGGCAGCCTGGTACAGGGGTACCAGTGGGGACTCTCTCTTCCTACCCAGACAATTCCTGGCTGTATTTCTTTAAGTTATGAAACCACAGGTAGAGAAGATTTATATTCTGTCATTGGACAAAGGTCTTCAGCTGAGATCAAAGCAGTTAGCTGCAATTGCAGAGAGAAGGTGGCAAAACAAATCCTAATTTATCAGTAGGGATTTTTCACCCCCTTAAAGTATGTACCATCTACAGCAGGCAGAAGAGATAGGAAGGCAGGGAAAAAAAATCATCAATCATTAGAGAAGCTGCCCTCGTTCAGTTTTGCCATTAGCTACAACAGAAATCCTAAACACAAGATAAAACCTCAGTGCTGTGTGTTATTACACGTCTCCCTTAAAAAACACCTTTTAAATAAAGAACACTGCATGCACAAAGCCATGGGATCTCACTGCTGCAACATTTTTGCCTTCTCTCCATCCTCTTCCTCCCAGCTTCTTGCTAAAGCTGAGACCAAATTGTTTAACTCCAGCAGAAACTTCAGGAGAAATCACAATACCAGACAGAGGCAGATAACGGCAGACAAAGACCACAAGATCCAATGACTACAAACTGAAGATGGACAAAGTCTAATGGGAAATAAAGTGCATCATTTTTAAGTGAGAGTAATTAAACACCAGCAGGGATTAATGGAGAAACAGCGGAACCGCTGATGCTTGAAGGCTTTACACCAAAATTAAAAAGTTTGATCCCAGTCAGTTGCCCAACCTGCAGTTGTGCCCACGCCGCAGAAATAACGCGTGGAGTCCATCACCTGCCAGATGACAAGGCAGGTCTGACCGCCCCGAAATCCAGGATTTCACAAAACCCAGAAAACTATTTCACAAGGAGGCAGCCCCACTGGGGGAGAGGCCGGGAGCGGAGGACACACAAGCGCGTAGATGAGCTCTCACCTTCATCTTTTAAGCAGTGAGTTTCCCAGCTGCAGGATGGCAGACAGGCGCTGCCTGGCACAACTGCCCTTGCTTACAACAGGCGAGCATCTGGCCTACAGTTCTCTTCTATTTCCTTCCTACCAGAAAAACATCCTCCCTGCATGCAGTAAGTACTGTTGAAAGAAGCTGCTGCAAGCTGCAACCGCATGGTCAAACGAACTCATGGAGCTGCACCCCCTTGTTTACACTCCCGAATCCTAATTAGTGCATTTAATTCTCAGTTAAAAAGCCCAGGAGGCACCCTGCCACTACACTAGCATTGGAGGCTGAGACTGACCTCACATCGTCTCCACTGCAGTGTCTCAGGGCTACAGCATCCACCATGTCACTGAAGCCCTCTGTCATCATCCTTAAAATACGGAAATGAATTCCAACCCTCTAAAAAGGGATAGAAATGATCAGCATAACCAGCCCCAAGCCCTGCCAGCAACAGGTATCAAGCACAGCGTTGTTGTCCTTGCTGCCCCTCCTTCAGCACCAGCCTTGGCCATTCAAACCCATCCCTCGTGTTCTCCAAGATACACTGCATGTCATCCTGAATGCTGGCCAAGTCTCTTGAAGACTTAAGTTACTGTGCTGTGGTTTTTCACTCCCCGTCTCAGCACATCCCAAAGACGCCCCAATTTAAGTACCTTCCACTGAAGGGTCTCACCAGACCTGCTGCCTTGGTCCATGAGTGTTCCCACCCCATCATGTCTGAGAAGCAACAGCCCCATGGCCATAAGGACAGGGACTGGACCAGTTGGGCTGTTTGGGGAGAAATCTGACCAGTTCATCCTGAGTACAAGTACCTGACCTGTCGTATGCTAACAAAGCTCAATAATCATGGCTCCGGTGCTTGGATGCTGAAAATCCTCTCCACTGCATTCCCTCTTTTCCAGCCCAACTCCTGTCCCTCCCTTCTCCATGCGCTGCTGTGGGAACGTGGTTCAAACTCCCCAGATTTGGAAATCCAGGGATTGGTACTGGATCATTTAGAAACACAAGATCTAGATGTTTCCAGGATTTATTTCCCTTTTTGTTTGCTATTTCATGTATGTATCCTGCCAACTGGCCTTGTAGAAAGTCCTTCTGAATTCATTTAAATGGGGTCTGAGCTACAGTGACTCACTTATAGGTCCTAGAGACACGCTTGTACGTGGTTATCCTATCCACACATTACCCATTGGCCTTGGTGTGCTCTGCTGTAAGCCAGCCACACTGACTTACATTTAACATTACAAATAAAAGATAATTCATCTGATCACGCAGTTGTGAAACAGAGGGCATGGCGGTTATCTGAAACCCACCAGGCACACAGATCCCACACCAAGTCTCCACCAGCCAGCTTTGTCCTATCAACAGTATGGGGACAGTGACAGCATTCAATCCAAAACCCAGCCAGACTGGTCTTAAAAGTCCCACATTTTAGCAAAATTAATACAGTGTTGCTCCTCGCATTCCCAAATACTTGCCTATTCAGTGCCCGAAACCACCAACTGCCCCCCACCCCGTCCACAGAGATTTCTGGGAAGTGGCAGGCTGCTGCTGCAGCCCCACACTGCCAAAACAAACAAAGGGTCTAAGTTAGTGATAGAATAATAAATGGAATCCAAATATGAATTAAAAACTCCAGGTTAACTCCCAGGACTGCAACAGGCTGCTGCGTTGGTGATAAAACCTTCACAAATGTGGCTGCACAGCTGGGTTCTTCTTCCTCCTTTGCATGCAGCAGAGTCCAACTTGCAGCTCTATAAAACAAGCATCCATCATAATTTTCATTTGTGCTTCTTCCCTGATAATTAAAGTGAATCATATAAACGAGGGGCAACAAGAAAAATCTTCCTTTTGAAAACACCCGGCACCCTCTGGACCTACAAGTGTCCCCTGCAGCCCACCTCGGTGCAGCCACCCAGGACCTTCTCAGCATTACAAGATAAGTAGGTGTGGAGACCCCAAACATCCTTCGTCCCAGTGTTCTTCCCTAGTTCAGTAGAGCACTGAGGAAGAGATGCAGCACAATCCATCTGCCTGCAAACAGGCACCACGCCACCACTTCAACCCTTCGTGGAAGTTTTAAGACGAATTTAGTTGTGGCACAAACTTTTGGTACCAGGCTGAATTCCCACTTGTGAACGCACCGTGGGAGTTTGATCATCACTTAAGCAGTTCTTCAGTGCAGGAGAATAAAAGAATAAATAAACAGGGAAAAGAGAAAGTGTATCCATCCTGTACTTGACCACCCCAAACACGCAAGCTAAAAGGGAGGGAAAAAAGTATTTTCCCTTTTTACCTCAGCCTAGCATAAAAAAGACAAGATACGCTCCTAACTATAAGCCTCTATGAATGAAAAACTAGCAGAGTCAATAAAATGTGAAGTAAACCTAATTCATTTTTACTATATGACCTACTTTCAGCAGGTTTTGATTCACATGAGCGGGTAGAGCTTCAAGGTGGTGATTCGGCAAGGTCTGTTCATTAAAGTCATTCTTTTTTTTTATGGCTTTCAGCTTCAAGGGATAAGAACACGCATTTCTGTCGGAGGCATTCTCCAAAAAGGTCCCCTCGGCACAAATCGCGCAGCAGCCAGGGAAAAAATGGATATGAACGTAAATGCTGCTTCAGAACTGAAAGATGAGGGGAATGAAGAAAGTCTTAATTGCTGGAGGTAACGTCCCCTCCGCTATCCTCAGCCACCCGCTGGGTCCCACCTGAAGCCTTGCAGGGTGGGCAGGGATGCTCCGGTGACGGTCCTCGCTCCTCCAGCATCCCCTCGCTGCAGCCGTGACTCAGTTGCCCGCCTCGCAGCCGCCCGGCCGCCACGGATCCCTGCCTGCCCTACGAAGGAACGGCAACACCCGTGCCTGTTTGCTCTGGCAGGCCAGGATGTGACCCCCCGGGGCACGGGGTTGGGAGCCCTGTAACACCACCCTGGCAGCAGCAAACCCCTTGGGGCTTCCACACAGTGATCCCTCCTGCCCTCTTACTCTTTGATAATTGATACAGCCCTGACAGCTTAAAAATTACTTCCCCCCGCCCCGTCTCCAGAGAAAAAAAAAGGAATTTGAAATAATCTGCTGGCTCTTAGTTCATCATACTCAACCAGTCTTGGAGCAGTAACTGAGACTGGTTCTTAAATAAAATGCTGCTGAAAGTAAGCTGCTATTTTGACTCCAGCATCCTCTCCCCACTGCGCCGCAGCAGGGGCGTTCGCAGGGTCTCCTCAGCCACCGCCTGTGCCGAAGGGGAGGCTTTCTTCTTTCTGGTGCATCTATACCCATCTGTCCCTGTTTTACATACCCATGAGGCCTCATGGGAGAAAAACGTAATATAATTTTATCTTCTGACCATGTGAGGGCCAGTAAAATAAAGGGGAGAACATCACCCTTAGACACCCAAGCAGCCCCATTCGATTTCAAAAGGCTGTTCATATGCTTGGGCTGAGCATGTGAATAACCACATTAGGAACTAATATGGATGAGACTGAGCCAGTCGTTGTTAAATAACCGCAAGAGGTGATCTCCCTTCTGTACTGCAACACTAAGCAAGCTGGGTGCCTCACCTCTGCATAGGCCAAAATTTGGTTAACTTGAGCTCCCCACAGGTTCACAACAAAACTTGTTTGCTTTGCAAGCAGATACCTCATTCTGTTCAAAATCGTATGTGTTTTGACATTTTTCAGAGGCCAATCCTGACATCAGGGTAGCTATTCCAGAGCAGCATCCCTATTCCCTGCACTGCCCGTGGCAGCTGGAGATCCCACGGGACAGGGAAGGATGGATGAACACACGGATCCCTCCACTGCAGTTTTCACTGGCTGCTCAATCCCAGCCTCAAGTAACTCCGACAGTATTACACAAAATTAGCAAGAAACTGTATTTTGACAAAGGCTGTGAACGCTGTACCGGGACAACACGGCTCTACGGCCAAGGCTGGAGCAAGCCACCCCTCACCAAAGTCAGAGATCGGTTACAGGCCCTTCAGAAGATCTGCCAAAATAACAGTAATTAGAAAATAAACGGTTCATTTCCGTGCTGTCACGCCGCTAACAGCTTTGCTCCGGCTGGCAGACGAAGGGCACCGTCACCTCCGCAGCTGCTGGTAATTAGCTGCTCCCGCAAAGGGTGCTCCCAAGGAGCAGAAATGCTTAACCTCAGGCAGGAAAAGGCATGTGGTTGAGAAAGGGGAGCCTTGGAAGACCTCTCATTAACTATCTCCATGTCGAGTGAGAAGAGCGAGCTGAACACCACCAGCTTCCACTGCAGAAACACATTAAAAACAAAGCAAAACCCCAGAATGGGAACCAAAGCTCAAAAACAGCGCATGTTTCCAGACAGGCATTGCATTATATACAGATTTTGGGACAAGTTAAAAAAAAAAAAAAAAGTTAGTTTTTTCTACCAGGAAACCATCATTTGAGTATTTTGGGTCAGAAAAGTCTCCTTGCCCCATCACCAAAACAAAGGATCTGGGAGAAAACGTCCTTCCTACAAAAGGGGGAAAGTAATTCCTGGGTTGAGCCTAGACAATGAAGCAATAAACCCTCTAAAGTTCAGCTGAGCAAAATGCCATGCAAGCTTTTAGGCGGAGCTGAGACTGACCTTCAAGCCTAGCCTGGCTAACCCTAGCCTTCTCATAAGGGAGATTAAATAAAAATAAAAAAAAATCAAGCCCTGTGCCTTAGTGCTCTGATGGACACAAATACCCTCCCGGCATCAGCCCTGGCTTGCCAACAGTCAGTACATTTAAGGCTTCACTTACTTACTTCTGTCACCTTGAAGCAAAATACACAGCTATACAAATGAGTATTTTTCATATTTTGAATGCAGTTGGGGGATTATTCAAAAATAAGTTGCTATCAGCCTCCTAGGAGACATGAAAAGGTCATGGAGCAGGCTGCAGAATATTTTCCCAGCCTTCCTCAAAAATATTTAAACCTACGTGATTTCTCTACTTTAAGGCCTTCTTTGGGACTTTTTCCAAAAGTTCCAAAAAATAATCAATTAAAACGAAAGCGCTTCACAAAAAGGAGGATGCATAAGGACAGCAAGTGTCGGAAGGAAAATAGATTTCAGTACTTCTATGAACTCTGGCAGCAAAGACGCGGGGCAGATGGAAGAAGCAGCGAGGGAGCTCAGCTCAGCTTATCGTGTGCATGAACCCAGCAGGAGGGTATCCGTACCACCCAGCACCGGGCATCTCGCTCCGGTACCGCGATTACCGTTCCTCGATCTCACCGGCTCTCCGTGGCCAGAGCAAAGGGGCAACCCTCCGTGCGGAGGCAAGGACTGATCCGGGCATCACCTGCAGGCAGACCCGCGGTGCCCGTGCTGAGGGCAGGAGACACCGGGGCTGGAAACGAGAGCGGAGGAGGGATGAAGGGGATGGGGGAAAGCGGTGCAGCCCACCGGCCTCGCCGCCTCCCCGGCTGTCGGGAAGCTGCCAAGCCCGTCAGCGGAGATGCTGCAGTATTGCGTTCGCTTGGCTCGGCACGCGTCGGGAGCGGAGCTGCCTGTGAGTCACAGCTCTGCACCACTCGCTGCCCGCTTCCCTCCCCTTCTAACGGGCTGGAGTATTATTTTTATTATTACTCCTCTCTCCTTTCTTTGTGGTGGTTTTTTTTTTTTCCCTCCTCCTTTTTTGACTCACCGGCTGTTTCACTGCTAGCCAAAATATCTTCTGCCGAAGGGAGGGAGCTGCGGAGAGCGCAAGTGAGGGCTGACGGGGGAGCCTGCCAGCCCCAGCCCCAGTCAGCCCCCCACGGCGGCCGTGGAGAAGCATGTGGGATGTGGACTTTTATTTTCCACTCATTCAATCACAGAAACTCCTTGAAGGAGATTTGCTGGTTCTCTTAAAGGTGCAATAACAAAGCAGGTTTTCAGCATTCGATTCACGACACTGACTCAGGCTCTAAAAGCCTCTCATTTTTCCATTAGCTCCCAGCTAACGGGATGCCTCCAATCTCGCCAGTGGGCTCCTTTGTGCAGGGACACAAGTAACCTCTGGCACATGTTGAGAAGACATTCTTTTTCTTCTCCTTTCACCTTAATTATTACAGATTTTTTTTTTTTTTAATATTTAACCGAGTTCACAGAGCCAAGAAGACCAAGTGCCCCTGCTGTGGCACTCGTGCTGATACCTATGGGGATGTACCTTCCCAGAAGTTGATGGGAACAGGTTCCCAGCTCAATGCAAATCTTTATGCTAGGAGACCATTTCTCAGGATGACATTCGATGAAGATGCAGGCTGGGGACATGCTCCAGCTGGGACACGGTGGACCAGGTGACAGCTAACATAGCCACCGGTGTTGCTACTGAATGCACAAACGTGCCAGGGTTTGAAAGGGCAAAGGCGTGTAAATCATCCATGTTCAGTGTTTGCATAGGACCCACCATGTCCCAGCTTGCAGAAAGAGCTCCTGGGAGGTACCAAACTAAGAGTTCATTATGAACACACCATAAAAAGAGGTATTTGAAACTATTTGAAAAAAGCAGATGCCACCCATCTTTGAACATCTGATGGATGCAGCCTAGGCAGACACACACAAATGCTTCAGGTCTTACCACCAGCTGAAAGGCAGCACCTAAAGTCAGCTGGGTAATTCAGTTCTTGTCTCCCCATCTCGGCTGCAGGCAGAGGGGTTGATGAGTTACCTCCAGAAAAAAAAGGTTTGTCCCATTCCAACAGCTTATACAGGCCACAGAGACAGAGACAAAGATGCCACCAGCAGAGCAGAGTCAGACCAGGCTCTGCAGAAAGAGCTTTGCTGCTCTGACTGGCAGCTACGGTTTCCATGGTTAAGCTTTCATCCAGAAGTCAAAGCTACCTGCATACAAAGTGAACTAAATCAAGTTTTAAACAGTGAACCCCATGGCGCTACACAGTCACCTTCCCCTTTAGAAAAATGTTGTTTTTCACAGATGTCTTCTGCTCATTGGGATCTAAGACGTGTTCGCATCCTCCATAAGAGACCACAGCTGGTGCCAGGCCCCACAAATGCACAGATTGTGAGTGATGCCACCAGAAGCCATCCTGGGTTCAGGTAATCTGTGTCCACAGCTGCCCTCTCACTCAGCTCCCTTTTATCCATTCTTCAAAGTATCCCCCGATTCTGTTCAACGTGGTCTCGTTCCTGTTCCGAGCCAGTCGAATACAATTTGTTAGCACCAATTCTGCACTCAAGTAGGTTTTCTCCCCCGCTGCTGAAGACAGACCAACGTCCCTGTAGGATCTCACAGCCAAACCTGCAGCTACTGAAAGGGCCTCCTTCCTTTGCACTATTTGCACCAGCAAAGGCTCTTTAGAGGATGGAGCAACTGGAAAGCTCATTCCCTCCAGCTAACAGCCTGCTCTATACTGAATGTTGAACCGAACATGTGCTGAGACTCATCTTTTTTTCAGCAGCGGTGTTCCCTCAATACTGACTCCAAAGCCAGTTTCTCCTTCCTTGAGGACTCAAGGTCAGTCAGACCTCGGGAGAGGCAGAAGGTATCTGCTATAGCATGGTTTGTGCACATACAGGGCACGTATCTTAGGTGAACGGAGTAATCTGGATACTTTAGTAAATTAGTTGGTGCTTACCTGAACATATCCTGCAACCCTCATGCCTCTTAACCTGTTTGCTAAATACAGTGCTTTCTGCTTCAGTTGCACCTCTTGCTTTTTCCTCTGGGTGAATCTCTTTTCTTTCACAGCATTTTCCGCACTTCCATTCCTTTTGCTAAAATCAGCAGTATATCTTGTGGTAGCCCCTAATGGTGGGCATCAATAAAACATGACCAGCCTTTCAAGTCTTTTGTTTTCCAGTCAAACATATATTTGCTTTCTCCCTTTCAGTACTATTCTCCTCTAAGCACCGGCTCAGCTGGGGGACTTCTGCATCACTGCTGCTGGGCTGACATCATTTAGATGGATGTTGTGGGACAGGTCACTCCCGAGAGCTACCTTACTCCTCCATCATTCGGAGGTGCTCATCTATTACAAGCATTTCCCTTCACATTTTCCTTCGCCGCTCTAACAAAATATTAACATCCCTACCAGATGCGTTATATTTGCTACACATTTTTAGGTACCTCTGCTCCCCACACTTTTATTAGAAGCCTTTGTACCCATTAAGGCCTGAAAGAATGAGTGCCAATGGCCTTTTGTAGGTTAATCCACAAGAGATCAACGAAGTGCAAGACATTCTGTCTATTCAAATTACTCATTTTACAGTATAATAGTGTGAATATTAATACTGTCCATTGAAAAAGTGTGTTAATTAGAATCCCGGCAGTTTTCTGGACCACTGCCACCCAGAGTAAGCACTCAGGGGTACACGACTATTCAAGCCGAGGCCCCAAATCGCTGTTAACGACAGCAGCACACTCAGTTCCATCACAAGAGCCAAATAACCAAAATAATTAATGAGGGAACAACCTACAGAGGGTTAATGTTACTTAGTTTTCCTCTACTAATTTCAGTTCTTCCCCTTCCTAGAAAAATAGTATTTAACCAGACCACAAATAATTTGCATAGTGCACATGCGCTAGCTGCTGGGAGGTTTTTAAGCAAACAGAACAAATGCCTCATTAATAGCTAAGCGCCAAGAAATGCAGAAAGAATTTTGTACCACACTACCGAAAACCATAGTAGCTTATTCTTCTGACGCTCGCCTCAGATTAAACACTATGCTGCTTTGATAAGACTAGCTTGGGCAGATGAGTAAATGGAGAAGGCGAGGTCCACGTATGTACAAGAAGGACACACACCTGGCAGGTTGTTATAGTTCATACATAATTTTCTTATGCAAGTAAAGCTTCCACAAGCTCAGGATGAGGCCTGGTCACTGGTACGTTAATAGCACATAGATGATCTTTAACAGATATGATATTCCCCCTTTCCAGTTTCTGTGTCTATTTTTATCCTACAGCGTGGTTGTGCAATCTTCACTGTAGTCTGCTGATCTCAGGGTTAATCTTCACTTTCTGCTAGCAAAACGAAAGGTCAGCTACGGACCAGACACCAGTAAGGTCTCCCAGACACCTGGATATTTACGGACCTGATGAACCGGGGCTCAGCAAGCATCTTGCCACAGAGGGAGCAAGCAGACATGAGGTCCTGGGTACCGCTGACCCCATGACACCACCACTGTTTGCCCAAAATGCTTGAGAACTGCAAACGCATTTTTCTTCCACTATGGAATAAACCCCAAGCCTTTTGGAATTTTTTGCAAGAATGAGATTTGCATCGAAGCGTCTGATTTGAATGAAAAACCCATAGGTTTTGTTTGGCTGTGGTGTTTTCCCAAGGTGGAGGAAAAGCACATTAGACCCCTTGGACCTTGCTTGTTCTGCTTCAGGGGAGGTATTTTCCTTCGGGATCACTCTAAGTTGGGAACATGAATCCAAGTTTCCCACCTGTGAAGCCACTGCCACAGTTATGAAGGGTTGAGTCCTTCTACTCCCCAGAGAGGTTGTAGCCAAAACGTACTGTCACAAACTGGGGTTTCTCAGCATGCTGGGACTGACGAAACTTACAGTATCTCCCTCTTCAACATATCAAGAAACGCTAATTTTGGGTCATATCCATCAGTCAAGAGATCCAGTTTCTCTTGCAGGACCTTCAGCAAAGCTTCCTAGCCCCACTTACCAAAGCAGAATCTTGAAAACATCTACCAAGACAGGAGGACTTGATTTTCAGAAGCTCTCGGCGCCCTGACCCACAGTCTGTCAATAAAAGAAAGATGTCTACCAGCACAGCTGAAGGTCAGATCCCTTTTTGCCTCAATGTAAACTAAGGCCTCTAAAATTAAAGCAGACTTCTGCAAGCATGGATGACCAGGGCCTCTGGTTTTCGGATTCCCAGCCTGCCATATGGGGCTGCAGATGAGATTTTGTATGTGCATGTACACACATAGGCATAGAGCAAGAGAGAGGTTCAAACACAAAGAATTCTGGGCTGTTGAAGACCATCAGTTGGAAGCAGCTGCAGAAACCTCTGATAATTCCCCAGGTTACCGAGCACTTTGCTGCTTAAATCTCTCCCCAGCCAGAGCTATCGCTTGACACCCACCAAAAGCTAATCCTCTTTTTTCTGATTTCGCCTCTATCTTCTCCTTTCACCCCCTCTCCGGATGAGTGCAAAGCACCTTTAATCTTAATTTCAGATGTACTTTTCATGATGCTGCAGATGTGTTATCTGCAGCTGACAGTATTCGCCACCTATTTCTCCTTAAAGGACACTGCTTGACCTTGTAACAGCTTCCATGCCTCCAGCTTTAGAGGCTGAGCCTTTCTATTTGAATGGATCACAAGTAATCACTTTTCTGTATCCATTATTAGCAGTGAACCAGCTACCCAGAGAGCTCCTGCTTTGGTTTTTTTTTTTCCTCCGAATGCAGCATTTTTCCAAGGCAGAGACATATTATGGCCATTCAGACACTGACAACTGTGTAAATCACACCCAGGCAAAAGTTATTGATGACCTCATTCCAGTAAAGTATGAGATGATCAGACTGCCCCACGGTATTTTGATCATCTGAGAACCCTGAAATTGAAAGTCCCAGGCTCCATTTTGCTTGGAAATCTAACAAAAGGCATTAACTGTGACAAAAGGCACTTAGAGCATTTCTCTTAAATTATCTCATTTCACACCAGCAGTAACAAATACTCATTTTCCTTTATTAATACACTCTCCTTGCCCATAACTGGTCTCATTTTTCTAATTTTGAATTAAAATGCTTTCAAGTTATTGATCCCTTCTGCTAGAAATCTTTTCTTCTGTTTTTATTAGTTTTTATACACAGCCTAATTTTAACGATATGAACAGTGCATCCAACACAACCACCTTTCTAGCAGACCTGTCTCCCAGGAGTCGACGTGATTAATCTCTCCCGTGCAACGCAACTCACGTTCTGCAGCCCCAGCTCCTCCAACACTGCCGGCATGCTTAGGTTGGTACTCACATCTTTTATTAAATTATGTAATTAGCTTCTTTCTTCTCAAGTGCGTTCCCAAACAGGTTGTGAACGGTCACCGATAAGGGAACAAAAACCTAACGCTTGGAGTGTGCACTTGAGCTTTCAAGAGCATTTGCTCTTGCCCCTCTTTGGATTTCTCCCCATGCCAACTCATCTATGGGCTCATGCAACCCGAGCGATATTCCCTAGTATTGGAATAGGGCTGAAGGCAGTAATTAGCAGAGGCTAAGGCGTACGCTGCTGTAGCTATGCCGGGAGCAGCATCCCCTCCCCAGGGATGCAGGCTGCCCTTGTAGCCTGGTTGGGGTTTCTCAGACCCTCACCAGCAGGCACAACCTGCTGCCGGGGGCTCAGCCAGCGCAAGGGACGGGGCTCTCTGTGCCCCCCCC
>JANXJC010000088.1:36944757-36970431 GCA_027564655.1 Leptodon cayanensis | reverse complement strand
CCTCTTTCCCCCATTGTATTTAAATCCAACCGGTGACATGCTGAGACCTCACGAAACACAGCCCCCGGCACTGTATCACAGGTTTAGGGCTCTTTCTAGAAGAAAGGCAACAGATCTGGAGGAAGAAGGCTCGTCTTCATCAGATGGGCTAGCCCAAAATTGTGCTCTTACCATCAGCCCTTTGGCTAATCCACGTCCCTTGCTACATGCCCTCGCTTGGCTGCTGGCACCACTCTGCATGCAAGCCTGTATCTGCTGCAGAACAGCACAGGAAAGGCACCGGTTTTCCTGAGCCATGCCAAGTTTCAGCTAATACCGGTAGATGTAAATAAAACAAAAAAAAACCAAACAAACAAAACCAAACCAAAACCCCAAGTTAGCCATAAGGGAGAAAAAGGCTGCAAAATGTAGGTGCAGCCCTGGCGCAGTGCTGTAGTGCTTAACCTGGGCAAACAAATATGCTGTACATACTCTGCAACAAAGCTAAATGCAAATGATTCACAGAGCCCAAGTCAACCCAGGCCAAAGACAGACGCACACAGCTCGAGAGCAAGCCTCTCTCCCTGCCCCTGGTGCCCTTCCGCAAGCAGAAAGCTGAAACCTGAATCTCCCCTGCCCTGCACAATCCGGCACGCCAGCGCAGCAGCACGCGTGCAAATCCATTTACGGTCCGAGGAGTTACGTGGCAGCCAGCGTGAAGGAACAACCCATCCCATCCACGCCGGCTTTTAAAGGATAGACAGTGACAGACCTCGAATCCAACTGTTTCCGTGGGTGTTGAACCCCATGGGCAGTGGTCAGTGCTGGGGGGGGCCATGCCCCAGCCCACTGCCTGGCTGAGCAGCTCCCCTGCGGTACCCACCGCCCCCCTAAACCCCTGACTCTGTGCGGATGTTAAAGGCAGAGTACCCCTAAGCACGCCACGACTGCCATGGCTCTTCTATCCCAAAAGATGCTGTTCTTGGTCAATTAAAAAAAAAAGTAAAAAATACTGGAGGAGCTCTTTCGGTACATGTTCGAGGGACCAGCTCGCTGCTTGGCTGCTATAGGATTTTAAGCAGATGCTGAGCGTTTTCTGTGTGACCGGGAGGATTCATCCACTGGATGCTGCCCTTCAGCACCAGGGATCAAGACTTTGGTTTTCTGCATTTTGGGCAGTTTCTTGTCTACAGCAAACATTGCTTTTGCAAAGTCCAAAAGTGCAATTTTATGTTGTGTTTCAGAAGCCTGCTTCTCTAACACAAGATTTCCATTTTCTTTTGCAATCTACTCCTCGTGTGAGCCCTACTGGCCTTCAGATACACAATTTGCAATTCATTTGGAACAGGCTATTTACAGAAATTCTGCTGAATTGGCTGTCTTTCTGTTAGTTATGTAGAGAAGAAAAGCTTTGGCCTTGATCCTGGACCTGCTGAATTAAAGTATGAAAGAGAAAATCTCTGAAGCACAGGAACACGAAGGCATTTCCACTGCGCACCAGCAGTACTGCCCACTGCGGCTATAACCATAATTGCTCTAACAAAACAAGAGACTAATGGCAAGTCCAGTGGTATTTGCAATTTTTCCTAAGCCCTGATCGCTGCTTACATGTGAATTTCTACTTCTGTAAAACATAAAGATGTGTTTCCAGCCTTTCATGTTGTCCGTAAGAGCTTCAAACTCTACAGGGGTTTTTATCTACCAGGTGGGGAGGGGGGAGGTTGGCTGGAGACTTCTGAATGCTCAAGTTAGATACTTAATGAGGCATCATATTCCCAACTAATGGTTTTGCTCAGGGACAAACTGCAACACCAAGGTAAGTATTAGCATAAAGACTTATCAACTGCAAGGTGTGCTGGAGCAGAAACTTCCCACCTTCTCAAAAGGGGTTGCAAAGCAGGAAAAAAAAGAGTAAGCTGGAAGGATTAAATGGCTCCCTGTCTGCATCTCACTGCTGCCAACGTGGGGCTGGCCCCAGAGACCCTGGCAGAAGAGATGAGGGTCTCTCCCAGCACATCCCCTCCGCTCGCTGGACCTCAGCACTGGCACCAGCAGTGTGCCGGAGCCCAGGGACGGCACATGGTGCTGTTGACTCCCACGGCTGCCACCAGCTGCTCAGCACTTGGAAGACCACACCACAAATTGAAGGCTCAACTCCTCACTATGCTTCATAGGGATCTTTTCTTTGTCATATAGAAGCTGTGAAATATTAGGATTAAACCTAGTAGGTCTGAACATGGATATAGAGGTGTGGGAAAATGTGGGCAGAGACCCGAGCAATTAATGAAAAATGGGGCTGCTACCATGAATGTCCCATTTCAGTGACTTGCTTTTCTTTCTGCTCCTTGGTGTGAAGCAAACCAGCTTAATTCACGGCAGAGATAAGCGCAGTACTGCTATCCGTGGCCATGCCTCAGTCCTGGCTCTGCGGGGACAGATCTGCCATGTGGAATTTAAAAGAAAAAAGTTTAAAAGAAAAATCTGCTTAAATTTGTTTTCTTTGTCATTGAGGTTAACATGCCTAACCCTTCCTCGGCAACAGTCACCTATACGTTTGGGTTTTTTTAAACTGAAAACCAGCACTGCCACACAAGACACTGACCCAACTGCAGGCACACAGCCCCCCCAGCCCAGCGCCCTGGCCATTACACCCTCACCGGGAAAATCAAGGATAAATGGACAGGGAGAAGGAGAGGTCTTGGAACAAGCTCCAAGCTTTCCTTTCCAACCATCTGTCTGGCATGCCGACCACTACTTACCACTACAACAGGGTTTCTGGAGGAGGAGCTTGTATGACAGCTCAGCCACAGAGGCTCCCATCCCATCCCATCCCATGCCATCCCATCCATCATCCTGGGGCACCCACCAGGAATCCCTGCAGACACCCCAAGGTTGCTTGCCCAGATGGAGGAACCACCCTGAAGTTCACACACAAACAGTTATTTCAAGGAAAACACAATGCAAACCTGCAAGGAATGAATGACACCTTTTAACTAGTAAGGAGGCATCCACGAGTTAAATTTTCTTGATGTAGCTATTTTACTGTATAAGCCTGATCTCATTTGGTCCAGATACCATGCAGATAAACATAAAATACATTTCTTCACACTGACCCTGTTAATAACTATTTCTCGAGGGAGGAGAAGAACTGTAACGAGCTAACGCTTTTTGTTTATTTGGAACTCAATAGCTAGACTTATTGAAAAAATATCCCCACCCAGCACTAGCTGGAAAAAAAAAATTAAAATGCCATCAAGCTAAGGCAACATCCACTGAAACGCAATCAGACGGGAGCGCAGTGCATGGCCCATTCCCTGCAGCTGAGGTGAAGCATCATCTCCAGCGTGAGAAGCATGTTGCGTTAATGAGTCTTGCCCAGAGAAGGTGCTCCTGCCTCTTGATCTTTAGTGCCCGTGGAGAGCTAACAAAGCCAGCGCAGCTTCCAGATTAGGCTTGTGGTCTGCTTTGTAAAATTAACTATGGACATCTGAAATACAATTCTGTCCTTTATACAACTCTCTCCCCTCCACAGCTCCCATTTTTAAACACAATGGGCTGGATTACCTCCCTGTCCCTCTTTGCCCCTGCATGCCCAAGTCATTTCAAGTACCATTTGCCATAAGGTTCAGCTTTATAGTGGATTGAAAAAAAAAAAAAAAAAAAAAAAGACCTGCAGAAGGCTATTCATTTTGGAAACTCACTGCCACAGGTTACAAGTACCCCTATAAAACAGTAGAAACTGAGGCAGAGCAGCATAGAGCAGCATCCCTCCCACTCTGGGGTGCTCCTGCTGATGATGCTGCTGTGGCCCTTAGTGAAACCCCCCAACCATGCAACTGATGTAACCCAACAACCCAGGAGGTTCCTACAGCCCCCGAGTCCAACTGCCACACTCGAGCAGAGATTCGCACCAAGACAAAGCCCACCAGCCCCAGCTCAGCACCTAGATTTCTCATCCTCTTGCAGACCTGCGGGCTACAGCTGAGTCTCCTGGATGCATCCCATACTTCACATTCTCTCTGCTGGGAAAACCAAGGTGATGCATGAAAAGGAGCGCGTACCAACACTTCTTCTTTAAGAGCACTGCCCTGCCTCAGTGGAGAGCAAGAAATCTTGGCGCGGGGGGAAGTTTAAGAATACGAGTAATCCTTAGGACATCAACACGCAGGTCTGTAGCTCAGCCCAGCCCAAGGTAGACGACCGCTGGCAAGGACCAGTGAGCCCTGGGACATGCAGCACCGAGCACACGGGCAGAGATGCTCCGCACCCACGGGCAAGCATGAGCCCCGCATCCCCACCAGGACACCTCGCCTTGCTCCTGGTACCACACAGGACTCCCTGGGCTGGATCACCCCAGCTCTTGCTAAACGAAGGCTCGGGTTCCCCCGCATCCCTCTCCAGCTGATTGCAGTGCTGTCTGAAGCCCTAATTGACCTTCTCAGCCACCTACGCAGGGAGCCGAGGGAGACAGGGGCTGCGGGACAAGCACAGCATGGTGGAGATGTGGGGATGGAGTTGGGCTCCTAGCCACACACTTTCACGAGCACATTCAAACACAAGAATTTAGAGACCTAAACACACAAAAAAATTTAAAGATCTAAAAAAGTAAAAATAAATTTAAAAAATTTGCCAATCTGCTATTCTTATGCGAGGGGAGCTAAAAAACCCACAACATTTGGAAGCAGGCTGTGTTTGCTTGGCACTTTCCATCTTTAGGTAATTAGTGTAAAGGGCTTCCCAGGTAAACCTAAGAATAAACTGCAGATTTCAAGAGAGACACACACTTCTCTCTGCAGCAAGCCTTCAAAGCGTAACCAGGAGAAGATGCAGAGCTCCAACCGGCTCCCCATAGGCATCACTTGCCTTCAAGTCCTCAGGGTCAGCCGCAAGTCAAGCTGCATCAAAATTTGAAAAGATATAAAAAATGACAAGCAAGAAACGTCTCTGAAGACAAACACTCCAGCATCCGTGAATGCCTCAAATACACAGCCAGGACCAACGTTTCCAGGCTACTGCTCCCCCCATCCCCTTCTCTAAATCTTCCAAAAAGTCCTCTCCTGCCTTCTCAGCTGAGAGTGGCACCTTCAGAGCCAGGAGGAACAAAACACCTCTCAGCTCCCAAACCTACTTTTCAGTGCTTTAGATTGTTTTGCTCGGCTGACCTACTAACGGCTAACAGCTGCTGTACTTTGCTCCTCTGGGAACCAGCCTCACCCCCAATCTTTTGGTTTCAAAATGCTGGTGCAGGGGCACCTAGCACACCATCTCCTCATAGATGGCTTTCCAGTGCTGGTACCACCAAAAAGCTCCCAGCTCTACCCCCAGACCAGCCCGGCGTTGCCCTGTTTCCGATGAGGAGAGGGGAGAAGACAGGGATGGGAAAGGAGAAGAGTCCCTTTAGCAAAGGTGACCAGAGAAATCTGCAACAGTGTGGACTTGGCCCCAAGGCTTCCTGTACGCTGCATTAGGCTCCAATTCACTAGACTAACCCAATACTCTTTAAATACCATAAAGAAGTCAAAAACAACAAAAATCAGCAGGTACCAGCTTCTACGTAGAGCAAGATGCTCCTAATCTGCTGCCTTGCAGCCCAGGGTTACCATTACATTGGTATATCCTAACAGCAAATGCTTTTTGTAATCCACCAGAGCCTTACAGCATCCATACCTCACCCACCCCCTTACAACATACTACATACTATTGTACGATACTGCAGTGATGAAAGAAATGAAAGCTTCAGTAGGACAAGAAGCTGCACCTCCCGAAAGGGCGAGTGATGCTTTCACATGCAATAACCCCGATTCTGAAAGCTGGCTACTTTCTAAACAGCTCCTCCCCCGCACACCCATGTCCCAGGTTCAGCGATGCAGATGGTAGCTGGATGCCCAAGTATCTCACCGTGAACAGACCCAAAGAGCCTGACCAAAGTCAAGGGACTGAGCAACCTCAAGAGCGGCCGTGCAAGCACAGACCAGCCTGACAACTCATGTGGACCAATTTCTCCTGGGGTGCTTGAAGACCTCTAGGCAGCGAGTCTTCTCAGACCTCAGCGTTAAATATAGCTACGGGCATCCACATCCTCGCCTTCCCAGACTATTCTGTGGCTCCTCTCGCATAAAACCGGCCACACATCCAGCAGCACTGGTCCACAACCATGAAACCTACGCATACTGGGGCTGTAGAGCCAACCAGTGAGCTGGCCTACTTCAAGTGTCCTCACAGAAGACCTGAGAAAAGACAGGTCTGAGTTCCCAGTCCAGTCATTCCTATGGGATAGGAGGTGCTGATACTGGACATGGTGCTTGCTCCCATCCTCTGCAGAGCAGGTGCTTGCACAGAGCATCTTCTAATCCCCACAAGTCAAGGAGAGGGCTCTCCTTCCATCCCTATCCGTGCCTGGCACGCACACAAACAGTGCTGCAAGACCCATCACCATGTCCTCCATGCTCTGCAGCACACCGCTGACTTTACTTAGCATCTTCAAAAGTAGCTTTTTTCCTGCTATGCTATTGCAGATAATTTTTTGTCCTGCGAAATCGTGCGGTATTTACAGAAGCAGGGCATCCAGCAACAGAAGGGAGAGTGGACAAACGTCACTTCACAGATGCATCGGTCTGCTCCTGACCTTCACCCTGCCCTTTCCCATCACAAACTCCAGAGAGGAAGGAAAGGTAGTAAGAGATTAAAAGGAAAGCAATACAGGAACATTTTTAATCACCTTTTATAACCTGTGTTCTATAGGACTGAAATGTAAAAAGCACCTTTCCCTTACATTATTCAGAAAGCAGCAAAGTTAATGTGACATATTGGTGCGTAGGTGTCTGTGGGCTGGTTTCTTGCGGGGAGGGAGGGAGGGCTGAGGGCTCTCTCTGTGTTTCAGAGAAATGAAGCAGCACAAGATGTACCAGTTGCTCTGGTAACAAAGCTTTTTCTTTTTTTTTTTTTTTGCTTTTTTATTTTTTATATTTTTAAGCGTGAAACATCATTTTAAGCATTTTCCAGTTAAGACTTCCTCGCCTGCATGGCAAAAACAAGTTCCTGTTTCAGAAACACACATACCCCATTTGAGTCAGCAAGGAAAGGACCTTCTCTTCTAGATGTATTTTAACATCATAGGGAAGCTGATAAATTGAGGTCGCCTGTTTTCCTTCTGATAACACTAGCACGTGTTATCACATACCAGTATGCCAGCCCAGCCCCTTCCCGCAACCCAATAAGAACTGATAAAAGCCCAGCACCACCCATGAGCCAGTGCCTACGGCAGCAGCAGAGACCCCCAGCCCAGCAAGCATCCTCACATGGCAGCACCGTCATCCTCTCTGCCGGCACAGGGAGCCACCCCAGCGGAAACAATGGCTTAATATTTAATACTGTGCTTGTAATATGAAAGGATTATAAAGCAGCTTGTAAGTCTTATAAATCCATTCACGCTCGCGCAGCCCTTAAGCGACCTTGAAGATGCTGAACGGCTGGTGCCCACCCACGCAGGTCCATAACTGGACGTGGATGTGAGCGGTCCCAGCCACCACCAAAACCATCCCAGTGGAAAGAAGAGCCCTGGATGGGGCACATCAGCTCGGCGCTGGTTAAACGCTCTGCTGCACCAGTGGGGCAGAGACAAGGTGCTTCCCTGTCTCAGCCCTGTGGAGCAGGCTCTCAGCACAGCACCAAATCACGGGGAAAGCCGGGGAGCTACCCAAATCAGACGGTACCAAGCCCTCACGTGTTTGCCTCGGTCTGCAGCAACCATCCGACCATGACGAGGGATGGCTATACGCATACACGCGCATGCGGTCACACTCAGCCTACCCTGCCATGCAGCAAAAGCAACCTCTGAAGAGGCTGAAAACAAAAAGAAGGACCCAAAGCCAAGGATACGATGCTAGAAGAGCCTATCTGGCTCAAGTCACACCCAACCTCACAACACCACAGTTCATTTTATAAACAAGAAGGTGGGAAAAGGGAAATGCTTACAATGCACCTTCAAATGCAATAGCTGGCTGTTAAAGCTTGTTTGTTTAGATTGCAAGACAATGGAGCTCCGAATTCCTTTGGTGGCCCGTGAAAGCAGGCACCAGGTGCCCTCGGCATGCTCAGGACCACCACACAGCAGCCACCACTGCAGGATGGGTGTTTGGACAAGGGGTGGCCAGCAGCATGACCCGGTCTGCAGGCAGTGCACACGGGTTGCATGCATTCAGCCTGGTCTCAAGCAAGGCACAGCAGTCAGTCTTCAGCTCTAAAAGCTGTGTATGTAAACTAAGATTAATTCTTTACAGCAACAATCCCCAGGAAATATTAATTGTGTGCAGCATGGTAACTTCTTCCACACGGCTAAAAGCAACAGTGATTAATTATCCAACTATTGACCATCAGCCTTTCGGAAAGAGAGACAATAAAACAACTGATTATTAAAAACAATTAATGTCATTCTTGACTCAGGCTAATTATCTGAACTGCTAATAACGACCCAGGAACCTGCAGAGTCTCTATTCTCACCAGGGCTGATGCAAGGGCCCAGCGCTTGATCAGCGGCAGTCGGGCTGAGCCAGACCTCGGGCAGGCTAAACGTGGCACAGACCGCACATTAGTTATTTTCTCATACTTACCCTCAAAAAAAAAAAACAAAAACCCAAAAAACCCCCAAAAAACACCAACCAGACGTACAAAAAAAAAAAGTCTCCTAAAAGCCTTTCTTTAGCATATTCACCTGCTACCTCACCAGCCTGCAGTGGTGGGATGCCCAGGGAAGCCACTAGGAAGGATGCCGCTGTGCAGGGGAGTGCACAAACAGCACCTGGGAAGGCAGGACACACATTATCCCTCCTTGTCTGGCATCTGTAAACTCCGGGACAATGTTACCAAGAAGAGGCTTGGGCTCAGGACAGTCTCAGTGGTTTGACTCGGGGACCAAAGCGTCCCAGCAGCCCTGCTGCTCCCAGCTCTCCAGCAACAGGCAACCTTGGATTTCAAATGCTTTACGCACTTTCTCATACCCACACACCTCAACTTCTTCATCTACTGGGTCAAACCTGGGGGTTTGCCTCCAAGTGGATCAGTCCTGGCTTCTGGCAAACGTTAGCTAGGTAATAAATAAATAAACCCTGACAAAAGAACTTGGGATGTATTTCTTCATCCTTCCCCCTCCCCACGTAATATACCCCAGACAGACACAACGCAGTGCAACAAAGAGCAATTGCAAAACCCCTGTCCTCCTCAAATGGCTGCCTAATTTGGGTTGGCAGGGGACAGGGACAGCCCGGGGCCAGGCGTCCTGCCTGGAGGTGGCTGGTGGCACCTTGAGGTGGCTCCTGGGGGGTGACCCCTGCTCTGCCCCATCTTCTGATGATGGTGGAGGAGCTCCCTGGGGAGCCACGGCTGTAAGGCTTGTGGCTCGCGGATCCCACACGCTCTAAATTAGAGCGCAGAATAATGCTGCGTAATGGCTTAGCGATTATATGGCATTTACCAGCTAATTAAACAATCAATAGTTATTGTGCAGTTATGGAGTTAGCCCACAGTACTGTATCTTGTACCCTGTAAAATAAAGCCTTGCTAAAGCTGTAAATGGAGAGCTGCATCCCCAGGGCACTCAGCAAAGCAGCACTTGGCATTAATGACCATTGTCCTCCTGGTATGGTTGGGAAGAAGCATGTGCGTATGTAATCTCAACATCATTTATTTCCCTGCTCAATGCTGTAAAACTACACAAGATGAGAGAGGCAAAGGTTACCATCTGACCTATTTACTGATTTTTTTTCACTATTGCAAAAGCTTGCATCAAAATCCTGCTTTGGCGATGCTGTGCACAGGCCAGTGTGCGAACGAATGCCCATGGCTAAGCAGGTCTAAAACCAGCAGGGGATTGCTTTGGTTTTTAACATATTCAGTGCACAATAAGTAGCCCACTGCAAGTCTTCCCCCAGCTGTGTAACTATCTGTTGGAAAGGTATTTCTGAGTAACCTAGTGTCCTTTTTCTTTCAACCCATGTATTTATTGGTGTGTGACACACCAGCAGTCACAGCCCTGATGCTGTGATTTATCCAGGCAATCTAAGCATACACAGTATTTTAAGGACTTTTTGCTTGCTCTCTAATGCAAAGTAGAGATAAGCAGTAATAATAATGTTCTGGAATGTAAAAGCAGCATTTCCTCACGCTTTAGATAATTCTCTAAAGGGTCTTAGTGATTTTTGTGTTTACAGTTTTGCTTTCAGCTATCAGCTACCTGCTAAAAAAACGTGAGGCAATGGCTCAATTCCCCAAGTCCAACTCACAGCATGCCTGTTAGCCATTTCTTTAAACACCTTAAATTAAAAAAAGAAAATCCAAGGACACAAAAATCCACTACTGCAACAGTGTCTGGCACAGGAGCTAGCAAGCTCTCGGCCTTTTATCAAAAACAGTTTACAATCTGTAACATTAGATGCAGGATTATTAGAAAATAAAGAAAAGCTTCCAATTCAATTAGAGCGATAAACCATCAACGGTGCGGTCTCTCATTAAAATAAAAATCAAGCTATTCACAAGAGATTGTTAAGCAGCGAACAAGGAACGTTATTTCTCTCTGCAGTTATCCAAAGTGAAGAGCCTGTGGTTGGGGTTAGAGGAGAGAGAGCAGAGCGGGTTGCTGCTGAGGGCTCCTGCAGCATTCAGGTGTCACTGGGATATGGCCAGAGCTGGGAAGCACCAAAGTGCTCTTTTAACCCACAGTCCTGAGCAAAGAAAGGCCTTTACTTGAAAATACAGCAGTCAATCCCAACAAGTTACCTTTGCCTCTGGAACACAAGACTCGGAGAACACGGCTTTGATTTACAGAAGCATCGTGTACCACCTGAAAGGGATCGTCGGATCACGACCCAGAAAGCAGGATCAAAGCAAGATGGGCAGCGAGCTTCATCCCAGTGCCCGCGCTTTGGCAGAGGGGTGCATTCCCTTTGGGAGCTCTTAGCGTGCACCGGACTTGGCCAATACGTTCTTTTTTCCTACGAGCAAGGAGAAGGCACGTGCTGTGGTAGGGTCTCCCCAAGCTCTCCAGCACAGCGGATCCTGAGGTTGGCTCCCTGAACCACTGCTCTCTGATGGCTCCCTGTGGTGTTGCATTTTTTTCCCCTCTCTGGGCTGATGTACAAACTCGGGAAGTCTCGCTAGGCCCTAGCATAAGTGTAATGAGTTGGGCAGTTAAGCGTCCCTTGATCACACCAGGAACTCTTGCATGGCTAAGACAGGGAGCTGCGCTGACTGTACCAAGGACTCCTCCTGCCAGGCGGAGGCTGGGGATGGGAGTAGGGATAATTAGTCATTTCCCGACGACCTTGGGACATATCTCAGTCCTCTCCCGACAGCCTTGGAACATCCTGTATCTGAATCTTAACTCGTTCTCCGACAGCCTTGGAGCCTTCCTTATCTGAATCGTAACTCACGTGAAACGGTAACAGCGCTGCTGGAATCCCAGTAATTTGCTGACGACTACAGCCCAATCATCTCACGAATTTATAAACCGCAGTACTAAGTGAGACCCTTTGAGCTCTCCTGGACTGCAGTAGCTGTGACCGGCATCTCCCCCTGAGCGGGATGCCTCTCAGAGCTCACAAACTCTTCAGTTTGCGAAGATCGGAGGTCTGTCGCCAAAAGCCGGCAAGACTTGGGCTGATACTCTCTGCTCCTTGAGGCTCGACCCTTCTCCCCTTGAGAAAGATGCCGAAGCGTTTGACTTGAATATTTTCACTGAATTCGAGGGGAATTTTTAACAGGTATACCTCTTTTACTTGCTTGTGTATAGCTCTCAGTGTCTTTGTCTATGTTTGTGTACTAACCTGAATATTCTACAGCATGTATATGACAAATATTGCTTTTCAAATCTATACATAAGTTACTGTCGTGAACTTTATTCACCTGTGAACGAATCTCAGGCTGCTATTATACTCATAAACCCTTCAGATAGAAACCACTGACCAAGTCTGAGGCTCGGAGTTGATCCAGCTGCACCTAGACTCCGACAGGAGTTTAGAAAGCAACGGGGTCTTCTCTGAACCTTGTGACTCAACAGGAGGGTCTCCCCTACCCTTTTACATTCCCAATCTCTGTACCAATCATGATAAATTTTCCTTTGTATGTTTCTCTTTTACCCTATCGCATCTTCTGCTTCTGTATACATAATTCTAGTTTGATTCTAACTTAATTTTCCTGTGTACGTTTCATCCATGTACTAAGTAACAGAGTGAACCTTGCCAATGAATTCTGTGAAGTCACGCTTTTAAATAAATTCCTATTAAATCATTTTTGCTAATACCATTGGAGGCATTCTTTAAGTAGTCCAAACCATTCCTTTTCACGACACTCCTGTTACTGTGGTACTACCAGACATTTCTCAGGCTACCCACCCAGTTGGGCCGTTCTGTCATTCAGTCGTCAGAACAACGTAACCATGCACTTTACCCTATGGGATCAATGGGAGGTTTGCACCTTGCACGTGTCCCTCCAGGTCTTGGGCAGGCCAGCTGGTTACCACCAGGACACCTGTAGTCTCCAACACAAATACAGCCATGTGGCAGTGTTAGAGCTGGCTGCTAAGTCAGGTTTTCTGGGGGAAACATCAGGGCTGCAGTCCTCTTTCAGCAGTCTCGCAGCACGCAAATATAACATGCTCTCCCCTGCCTGGAATAAGCATCTCACTTTTGCCTCTTCCCAATGAGAGAGTTACTCTTCTTGCTTCAGAGAAGGACTAGCCATGTGAAGGGGAGGTGATGCTCACCAGGCTCCTGGCAGAGAGCGCAGGGGATGGACCTGCAAAGCTCAGGCTAGGAAGCCAGCACCAGAGCAGGCACCACAAACAATTATTCCTTCCACATGCAAAAACACAACCAGAAGCATGCACGGCCTCTAAGAGGACAGCAGTGGTGCACCTCCAGTAACACCAGAATAGAGGAGTGGGAATACCCCAGCCTCGCCTGAGATGGGTTTGAAATGGCAGCGGAACAAGCATCTAATTACAGAAGACACTGCTCCTAGGTATGGACCACTTCTGAAGGCTGTTTTAGGAGGGAGCCAGAAGGTCTGTGTGTCTTGAAAGTTGATCCATTTGTTTTGCTGCAAGAGATAAATACAGTGGTGGTATCTGGAGGAAAAGAATCACAGAGATCTTACTTCTGCGCTGGGTTTTAGGGTGGGACACCATAAACAGTTATGTATGCTTTATATCAAAGTCTCCTTTTGTTTATAGAGTGGGTCCTATTCCAACACTTCAGTTTAAGAGAGCTCTGAAGTCAGTCTTAGCCTGAACTCATACCTCAATACTTACTAATTTGGTTTGGATAGCAGCGTTCCCCCCTCCACTCCCGTCACCATCCTGTCTGGCACCAGTACCAAGTGAATCACACCGAGGACAAACCGATTACTCCAGCAAGTTAAAAGACCATTAAGAGGAGGATTTTTTCTTGTACAGCAGGACAAAAAATGAACACAGAAGTGTTCACCTCCCGGAAAGCCTACACTTGAACGTTTCTGGGTGGCTTTTTCACCCCATAAGGCAACACACAGACGCACCGAAAGAATCAAACGCAGCAAGAGGAAACGCGATCAGCAGAGCCATGCAACCAGCAGCGCCAGCACCAGCTAGCTTATTTCCCTTTTCTGCTCTCCACAAAAACATGACGCTTTCAAAAGGCCGTTAAAGGCGCATAGTTTCCACTGATTGTTAGAAATATGCACCAGTTAAAATTAGGTCACCCTCCACCATTATTTTAGCAGCTGAGAAGAAAAACAGTTCAGAAGGGAGCTCTCGTGATGGGGAGCGCACAGTGGAAAAACAACCAATACCAGAGGGGAAGGCTCCCTGGAATATAACCTTGATAAGAACAATTTGGCAGGGGGGTGGGGGGGTGTCCCTTTGTTTTTGTTTGTGTTTTTTTTTTTTTTTTAAACTTATTCCAGTCAAAAAATTCACACACTTGAAACTCCAGAAGTTCCAGTTAATCTTCGGCTCACTTCAATCCCTCTATCCTTGTACTGATGGGATTAGCCTACAGCAGCAGGAGGATGGTGAAACCACAATTCAGAACAAATATTTATCGACAGGTAGCTTTTTAAGCACCTTTCTCTTCTCTCCAGCAGGGGCAGCGTGCTGTCTTTTACCGCATGACAGGCAAGAGCTATGCCCTCCAAGCGATGGAGTAAAAGCACATGAATATATTCTTTTCTATAATTAAGAGATAGTATGGGCACAGCCGGTAAATAGGATCTCTGTGCACACACACACATACACACACAAGTACACATGTACACAGAACTTGTGCCAATACATACAGAAGTTTTTGGAGAATGGGGACCGGTGAGCTATTGTCTCCCAGCAGACCCAAAATATTTGGCAAATTCCTCATGCAACTGTGCTGAGAAATATCTCCCCAACAATATATTAACTGCAGATAAACCCAGACTTTGAAACAATTCAATCCCTCCCCAACCCCACAAGAATCATCAAAAAAACCCACCAAGATGACAAATTCTGGAAATCCCCCAAACTAAGAAGTGTTTAGGACAGGTGATGTCATTTAGCAGAGGATAGACATTTTAAACATTCTTCTACAAAAGTTAATGGGTTTAAAATTCTGTTCTCCACAGCCCCCTCATTACTCTCATCTAGAGAGCTGCTTCCAGATGTTTATAGAAATTTAAAGCAAGCCTATTGACGGTTGTGTTTTTTCTCCTACAGCAAGTTTCTGCCAGTGGAAAGGGCGGCAGCCAGCCCGCATGTGAGCAGAGCACTAGACTGTAGCAAACTCATTTGGCAGCCTATTGCAGCTGTAAACTCAGCTCTTAGAAGAGATCAAGATTTATCTATTAAAGCACAGACTTTTCACTCCCTCCTCATCATATAATCAATAAAAAGCAACTGGGGGAAGAGAAAAAAAAAAGTGATTTATTTTTTAGTGACAGTTTCAGAACTAATATGAATTGCTTATTATAAGAGCTCTGTGTGTTACGCGATACTTGCACACAAAAGCAAAAGGCTGGAGTTCAGCAAGGCTTCTTGTCAGGTCTGAAACAGGTCAAACCTAGCCAAGATGATGGGCCGGGATGCTCTATGTTCAACGCATGGATGGCCAAGGCAAACAGGATCACTTCAGGCGGAGCCCTTACCTTATAGACCTGCCCATAGGTACCATTGCCAACAAGTTCCACCAGTTCAAAGATTCCTGCGGGATCCTAGGAGAAAAGGAAGGAAAAAAAAATATATTCAATAAGCAATGCTCACAGATTTCTGCAAAAATAAACATTCGACAGAGACAGATCAACATTTCACTGACAAACGTTCTGAGTCTCAACATTTCACTGACAAACGTTCTGAGTCTGTTAAGCTTTTCGGGCAGCCCTGGGATTGGCACTACAGTGACGATGAGCAGAAGCACAGCACTGTCCCGGTGGCAGCCCGGCCGAGCCTTCCCAGCGCCGGCAGCCGCAGCACCACTGGCAGCACGGCTCTGCCCAGTGCTGCCCGCCTCTAGCATCTGGGCTGGGAGATACCAGGTTGGCGCCTGTGAGCGAGCAGCAATCCGTTTGACTGTTGTCTGCTTGAAGTATGAACGCTCGGTGTATGTTTTAAACGGAATAGTAATTATTGGCTATTAGAACTTAAGTTTTCTTATGCATCAGCTTTGGAATACAACAAGCTAACTGGCAGGATGTCAATTTTGGGCTCAAAACAGGGTTTTCCAGGTCTATTCCTGAGGTCAGCAGCATTAGCGTCACTTGGCCTAAATGTCATTTTTGTTTTGGTGCATCCTGGCCATTGACATTCTGATTTGTCAACTGAGATGAGCAGATCCAGGGCAGTGCTACATGAGGACACAATGATTTGGAAGGTGGCATCGAAGCACCAAAACCAATCCCCAGGCCCCCCTCTGCCCAGTCTGTGCCCAGCTAGGGGAAGGGCACTCACACACAAGCACACACACGTGCAGAAGCTGGAGTGCACCCGCCGGCACAGTTAAAAGACGATACAAGCAGAGAGGTACGAGGGAGGGTGGGGAAAGAATAAACCAGCGCTGCTATTTTCTCCTCTCGGTGGGTTTTCCCCTTCCAGAAGCTTTATTTATACTCTTCCGCTCCTCCTCCTTCTCTCGTACTCATCACTCCAATTTTGGATAGTGTGATCCCCGTGGAAGCCGGCAGACATGGAGGCATCCCGGCACCCTGGGGGGCTTCGCACCCCTGCGGCCCCCCCAGCCCACCCACCCGGGGCACGGGTGACCCTGGCTCCCACGCCACCACCCATCCTCCCTGCTAGATTTTGAATCATTCGAGCTATCAAACGACTTGGCATCCCAGCGAGCAAAGGGCTGCCAGCTGCGACCTGAGAGGATGCAGGCGGGTCAATTGACGGCTCTAGCAGGCAAAGGAGGATCAGCCAGCAGCGCTCCTTGGGAGACGGGAGAGGGACACCCACCACCACATGATGGACATAGAGGTTTCATTCATTATAAAGCCGACATCAGCTCAAGACAACTTCTGGGTCCAAAAGTCAAACACTGGGTCTTTGTGAGCAGCTGAGATGCGCGGTTCAACATACTAATAACACCACAAGTAAATTAATCCAAGTCTCGACGTGACTGAGGCAGCTTTCCACCCAGCCCAGAACATGCGCTGCCACGTACCTGCCAGCATTTGGCACACCTCCACGGCAGGGTCACAGCAGCCCCTCTAATCGCCCCATATATTTAGAAACGCCACATCCTACTTCTGCCCATTTCTCTGCTGTATGCGCAGCTCCCCCGGGCTGCCACGTGGGAAGCCCTGGGGAGCTCCAAGGGTGAGAGCCCCAGCTCAGCCTTTGGTGGGACCATCTGCAGCAAAGGGCAGGGAAGCTGGGTGGAGAAGGCTCGGCGACCACAGAGGACATGTCTGCCCTGATGCAAATATACCCCAACTAACCTTCAGCCTGACACTCAGGCACTATGGGTGAAGCTGCAGCACAACAAGTTGCTCGTACGCAGCAACTCGGCCAGGTGCGGACATCCCGTGGCTTTACTGCCTTAGGCCCAGGCAGGGAAACGCCATGAATGGATGGGAAAGGGAACCAGCAGTACACTGGGTTTCCACAAACTGGGTGAGAAAGGAAGGGGGGAAACATGGCAGCAGCTGCTGTTTATTTTTTGAGTGTCTTTCCTAAGGGTTGTTCTCTGTAGTGCTGAAACAACTCTGAAAGAGGCTTTTCCAGTGCTACAAGTATATCTATTTTTGAATATTCACTAGGAGATTAAGGGAGAAGAAAGCTGTGCCTAGGGCAGATGATCAGGAGGTCTGGAGAAACATGCAGGGAGGCAGCTGGCCATTTCTGATAAAAAGAACTCTTTGCAATGTGTTTTCCAACCTCTTTCCACAAATCCTCAAACCAAAGACTAGCCCCTCCCGCCATCCCAGGTCACTTCTCACTCCTCTAACGTGTGCAAACATCAGACGTGGTGCAGCTCCATCAGGTTCATCCCAGTCCATCCATCACTTGGTTGCAGAGCCCCCCAGCCCCACGCCTGCCTCCGCTGCCACCACCCCGCTTTGGCCAGGGCAGCTTTGTGTAACCAGGGGCAGCTCGTGCACTGGGAGGGCTTTCCCCCACTGCTCCCACCATCCACAGCTGCCCCTCCAGCTCCCACCCCCGTGAGCAATTTCTCTGCTGCGTGTCCCCCCTGCATCCCAATTCCTCTCCGCGTTTTTTCCAGAAGCATCGCCAAGGTAACTGGGCATCTCGCAGCACGGCGCTGAGTGACACTTCTCCCCTGAGCGCTGGCACGAGCAGCCCCATCTCGGCACAGCCATGGCAACACACCGGGAACGCCGGCAATACGCCGTTTGCGAGCAGAGGGGGCTGATCTCTCCTCCCAGCCATGCTGCCCTCCTCAGCCTTGCTTCTTCACTGGTCAAAAGGACAACACTTCTCCCCAACAGCCACTGCTAGTGCCCAGGAGTAACCTGTTATTAATGGCCCTTCCAGAAAACACACAGCAGAGGATGGGGTGGGCAGGGGGAAAAAGAAATCCCTCTTTCCACTGGCCTCTCCTGGATGGGTTCCTACACAGAAAAGAGCTTTTCATCTTAATGGCTGTTGGGGAATAGGCTGTCCCTGGTACCAGGGGCACATCCTGCACCTTGCACCCTGCAAAGCCCCAGCTGAGATGCTTCAGCAGGGTACCAGAGAGCAGTGACAGCAGCTCGGGCAGGCTGAAGCGGGCAGCGAGGGAGGAAAATACAGAGGCACGCTGCATGGGGGCTTTTACGTTAGCCAGGGGAAAAGAAATCCACCCCGCAGAGCCCTGATGGGGACCAATCCGGGCCAAGCAGGGAGTAATCTCAGACCAAATATAGCCTGCGCTGCAGATCAGGGCTCAGAGCAGCGTGCTGGGTTGCACTTGGCTGGAGGTGGCCTCAAAGCTCATTACATACAGCTGCTTCCAGCCTGGCGCCTACCACCTTCTGCTGATGCCCTCTCCCCCATCGAAGAGGGACACGCGGTCGGTGAGGCTGCAACCCTCCTGCTACTGCAGCCTCCTCTTCCCACAGGCTAGACTGCCTTCACAAACACTATTGTATTATTATTTTTTTTTAACTGAAAACATCTGGACTAAATAACAAGCCCACAATAAAAGTAAAAAAAAAAAAAATTGAGACGATCTGTTAGTTTAGGAAAAGAAGATGCACTGCTTAAAATGGGGGGAAAGAACCAGCATTTAAGACAAACCCACAAACAATTTTCAGCTCTGCATTAGCTTCAGGCACAAAAGGATTTGTATGGTTGTAGTAGCACCAGGGCTCTGCCAAGAGCCGGTACACCAAGGTAGGGTCCCAGCCTGCCTGAAAGGAGGGGAGCAGAAAGGCAGGCAGGGGCAAGGGCAGAGGCAAAACCCAGCGCCAACCATTGGGGCTGTGCTCGGGAGACCCCAACACACTCGCACCGCAGCAAGGCAGAGCCTATTTCAGACCACGTTAGCTCCAAGCCCTAGAAATCAAAAGCTCGTCCTGGGTCCATAGGGGCCAGCAGCAGCCCCAGCCCCAACACCAGCCCCAGGAGGGGCAGGCAGGGCAGGGGCAGCCGCACAAGCCCAGGCAAGGGTTGCAGAGCCACAGGGATGCTGGTGGACATTTGCACATCGCTGACTATCAGCTATTACCGTTTTAGACCTGCAGCGACGCACAGATCGACCATTTCCTGCTAAGGAAAGAAAGAGCTTGTTTTTATTTAAAAAAAAAAAAAAAAAAGTAAGGTAAGCTTTCTGGGGTGGTGCAGGCTCAGTGCCCCACTCCCAGAAGAGCCCAGCTGTAGTTTTCTCCATAGGAAGGTGTCACTGGACCCAGTGCGGCCGCTCATCCGCCACGGCACACAAAGCCTCGTTGAGGAGGACAAGTTACTCGGAATTCATGCCAGAAGACACAGGAGCAAACTCAGGCACGGGGCTCTTCATAAAGCAACGGAATGCTCAACAAGAGGATCTTTCAGCTGCTTGTGAGATGGGAAATGTTGTACACAGTGGCACCCATGGCAGGGGCTGCCCAGACCCGGTGGTCCTCTGGCTAGGGACGGGCTGGCACCCGAGCTCTCCCGTGCCGGGATCCAACCCGGCTTCCACAGCTGCAGCCATGACAGGCTCAAATTCAAGTGGGAAATTGTTATGCTCCTCACCCACCTTCCAGGAAAATCAGTGCTACTCAGTGGCTAAAACCAGTCTGAGACACAGAACAAGGCAAGAGCATCATCTTTTCCAGCAACATCAGAGGAAAAAAAAAAGAGTCCACTTTATTTCGATAAACAGTATATTTAAAACCGCTGCATTATCAGAAAAGGGACTTCTGTACGTGGATGTTAAAGCAGGATGCATCCAAATTTCAGCAACAAAACAGGCATCCCTTTTGAAGGGCTTATCGGCGTGCAGCATGCAGCAGCGGGGCTTGCAGCAGGAGCACGCTCCTGGTTAAAACCGCCTGGCTCTGCCTAACCCAGACCCTGCAGAGCTAAAGCTGAAAGATGTCCTCACCTACACCATGACGTCTCAACGAGTCCAAGGCACAAAAGAGCCAACACTTTGCTTGAGGAGACTATTTAGAGAGTAATATCCATATCCAGGCCTAAGTCAGCTTGCAGGTGCATACTGGTGGTGTTGGCTATGGTGACCACTGAGTTAGCAGATCACCAGTTAGCTGTCCTTAAATACGGCCATGCAGATGTCCACAAACAAAAGAAGCATTTATACACAGTCTGTACACCAAACTTGCTTGTTTTCCTCGAAGGAGCCTCATTTTTCTCCCTTCTAGCCCACACAAAAGGTATGCAACAGAATGGGTTACATGAGGAGACAGTGGAGAGGTGCTGGGGGGAACCGAGGGGCACACCAATTAAACCATGATTGCTCTGAATGCACGGGAGGGGAAATGAGAGATCAGAGCCTCTATAATCATTGTGCACTTAGTCCCACAATTCTGAGCAGCTAATGACAACTTCCAGCCAAAAATCATGGAGATAACCAGTCATTAAGCAAATGTTATAACCCTAGAGAAGGAAAACACATTGTATAACTGGGGGCAGCACGCAGCTATGGGTCAGTAACAGAGAAGCATCCGCAGGCACTAGTTAGCTGAAGCAACTCCATGGCACTAGAAGAGGTTTTTTTAATCTCCGCTAAGATTACAGCCTGTGCAACTAACGTCCCCAAACATCAGGATTTTATGAGCCTCTGCCTTACAGCTCCATAATAAAACAGCCTCAACAGGAGAGCCCATTAAACTGATCAGGCATCCTCAAGAACCAAAGCAGGCTTACAAAGCCATTTACGCACGACCCTCAGTACTAGACCACTGAGCTCTGCCTGTGCACAGGTGCCTCTGCTTAGACCTGGCAGTCACAAGGAGATATTTTGGCACTGGAAGCACCAAAGGGTCATTCTTTCCAAACAGTTGGCTCTCGTAAATTAATGGCAATGCCAGGGCACGCAGACAGCACAGTACAGCCATAATCCCACCCAGCGTCGCACAGCTTGGCATGACAGCAATGGGCAGCACTCTCAACACAAGCGGTTGTCTAGAGATGTAGTGTATGTACACAACCGCCTGGAGAAAGTTGAGTCTTCTAACCCCACAAAGCTCCAATGAGGAGAGGAAGACCGTTAATTCAGAGTGTGAGAAAGGTGTCACGAGGAATGCAGTAAAGACAGAAAAGCCCTTCAGCAGTACAGTTCCATACGTAAAATTATCATCGGGATAAAGTATTTCTGATTATGCAAAACATCACTATGAGGAACGAGTATGAGGATCGAGCCTTTAGTTCACACACTACATACTTGCCCAGATTTTCTTTCCCAAGGCCAAATGTCCGAGCTGGGCCATGCTCCGTGAAGCCATCCTTCATGTTAGCAAAGTCAGAGGCTCTGTAGACACCCATGCACATCTCCCAAAGGTCAGGACCTAAGCAACACCAAGCTCTAAGAAATCAACCGCTATTTCCTCTGACGACACATCAACTCACCCATTTTGCCATACTTTTTACCCTGGCTTCTACAGCAGGAATTGAAGCACTTGTATGATTTGACAGAATAATGTCCAGATCACCTTGGGGATGCTGCCCCAAATGGCATGTAATCAGAGAAAAACAGAAGGTTTGAAGACACAGTTGCTTTTTAGTCACCTACTAGTAGTCTCCATCTCCAAGGCACTTCTAGTTAAAAGCTCTGTGAGTAACATGAAGATGGACTGCACAAGCTAGGAGACGACTGCTAACAAAGCTGCAGACACCAGCAAGCAAAGCGGGAAGGCAAAGGCCAAGGCAACGAAATATTGATTGAGTTACTGGGAACTTCCAGAAAAAGAGGCTGGGGACATTACCTTCCTGAGCTTCAAATGCTGCCTTCCCATCGTACAGACACAGCCCTAAGCCTGCCCATTAAAGCAGTGCAAAAAAATTCAACAGGCTGCACGGGTATTTTCTTTTTTTTTTTTTTAGATATTTTGCTTTGGTCATAAGCCAAGTAATGAAGCAGAACCACACTGGACTACTGGATGCTATTCAGCCCTCACGGGGATTGCTTAATCTCACGTCTTCTTCTCCTAGCTTTGGTACTTTTCCCCTCCTTCGCCCACCCATCCAACGACTCACAAGACAAGCTATCATCAATGCCATCTACCACTGCACCTCCTGCCTACTCAAGCAATACAAGCTGCTCTACTTGGAGGAGTAATAAGGAACTCGCCGAGGGTTTTGTTTTCATTTTGAAGAAGCAGTTTGTCCTCCCTCACCCCCAAACACCCAGCTCCGTATCTTAAACGAAGATGTTAGTCAAGAAACAACACTCCTATACAGCATAAGAAAAACTGTTGTCAAGGCTAAGTTATTAACAGGAGAAAAATTTCTCCACTTGACAGCTGAGAGAAGCCTGTTTACAAATCTATTTGAACCATTTCTCTTCAGCATCTCACCAGGAGCTGCTCCTCCAGGCCCTATGGAGAGCCACTTCTGTGCTCTGCCCATCTCCTCTTCCTAAACCATAAATCAGCTCTCCCGGGTCTCCAACCACTCGTCTCCCTAGCTTCTTGCTGCAGTAAAGCTCCAGCCACCACACATGCGTCTCCTTCCTTTCCAAAATGTTAAGACCTGCCAATAGTTAGCAACAGCAAAATTAAATAAGAACTAATCACCACATTGGGCTTTTCAGTCAATAAAGCTGGCTTACTCCTTCAACTACTACCTGTTCAATTTAAGACGTAAGTGTGGATTTGTAGCCACCAGCCAGCAAAGGTATAGCCAACACCACTATTGAAGGAAGAAAAGTAAAAAAATCCCCCGTGCACATACGCAGTCTGGTCCCACTCGGTTCTGCTGAGGCCAAGCCACTGAAGCTACAATACATTGACCTATTCCAGATTTCCTGCTCACGGACTAGCACTTGCACACACAAAATTAGAGTTCTTCTGACCTAATTTCTCCTACCTACCATGCCAATAGAAAAAGCAGCCATTCTGTACACCCCCACAAATATGAAACACAGGAGCTCCAAGCCAGTAAGGAACACATACAAACTTGGAAACAGAGATTTTCCAAACCATGATGCATCTGTACCACTGCAGACAGCGGGTCCCACAGCCCAAGATGCAGTACTGATATCAGGAGAGGATAACAATGACTATGCTGACATATACAAAGCTAACCTTGCCCCAGCACGGCATGCTGGAGCAGCCCAGTCTAAGGAGAAGCCATCCACAAGCTACACACTTACACTAGTCAAAACAAGAAGGGTCCAAGCCTCTTCTCCATTTCTTCAAAAGCCTGACCTAAGCATCGCTAGCAACAAGGTCACTCCATCTCATCCTGATGTCACTCAAAGAAGAGGCAACGAGTTTTGACTTGAAGCTAATGAAGATCAACATCTGCCCTCCATGAGTCTCACCATAGTAAGAAGATGCTGACTGAGATATTCAATAACCCTTAAGACAATATAATTCTACTTATGCTTCACTTGAAGTTGGACTCCCTCCAAATCAGACAATCCTCTCTCATTTATAAAGCTCTACAGCACATCCCATAGATCCCCAGGATGGACTCCACAAATTGTTTGCAGTTGTATGATAAGCCCAGTTCACAGAAGACTGTTCATCTAGAAGAGTTAGAAGTCAATCAGCCCAGAAGCACCAGCAAAAGCACCACTGCTAAGTGAACCCTGAGGTTTTCAACGCCGTGGTAAGATGAATGCAGCCCCAGTACAATCAGCCACTTCAACATATGCCTAATTCAAGCACACAACTTCAACGGGACAATATATAAAAGGCTTGGCTAAGCTCAGTGTCTCTAAAAAGCTACAGTGCCAATTATAAATCATATCTATAGTCCCCAGAAGATCTAAAGTCACTACTAGTATTGTACCACACTTCTTCGGATGCAGACATCAATTAGATCACAGCAGCTGGACACTCTCCTCACTGGAAGTCACTTATCTGCAGTTTCAGACCAATAAGATATTATTCCTAAATGTTTAGATCTCATCCCTCTGAGAAATAAAGAGTTTCACCTCAGCTAGCAAATGTTTGCATCAAGCCGAAATTGCTGCCTACTAGTAAATGCTGTCAAAGGTTTATGGGGTCTCAGAGGAGTTGGTTTAATTACTTACCAAAGCAGCTGTTTCAGGAACTACAGCCTCTTAACATACCACTCCTAGAGGCACACTTTGAAAAGCAAGGTTGCTGCCAAGCTCATACCAAAAGCAGAGAGCCCTCTCTCGCACACAGGCAAAAATTCAGTCTCCAACAGCAGGTCATGTCTGTGGTTCGGTCTGTGGAAGTCTGTAGGGGTGACAGCTCAGAAGCCAGTTTGCACCTTCCCAAGTCACCGCAGACTAAACATCCCAGCTTCTGCAGCTCTCACAGGAGACTGCTGAGGTTGGCCATCTGGGATTGCCTTTGTCAAGAAAAGACAGCCTTGCTCCTTCCTTGTAGCGAGAGTTGTGCCCAGAGGAATGCCTTAAAATGGGAGAACGTCTCACTTCCAAGTGCGTTTAGGAGCAAAAAAAAGCAAAGCAATCTTAAAACCCTTTGCTTTTAAAACTAGGATGGTTTTGCACCTCTGTGTCTTTTTTTTAAGTTATGATTGAGGATATGGGCTGAGCTGACCAGGGTGAAGTTGACAGGGATGTAACAGTCGTGTCGTTGAGGCACCAAGACTACAGCCTTCAACAGCAGGGATCTGTGCAACAACCAACATACGGGCCGGGCACGTACGCATGCACAACAAGGAGCCTCGCAGAGACTTAAAGCCATGGGAGAGCTGAGAAAGCATCTGGGCCAGAGCTGTGACCATTCATGTTCACCCAGCAGCAGATGAGCATTACAGCCAAAGATACTGCACCTGGGAAGGCTTGGTCTCGTGGAGCTGCTGGGAAGCCTTCATGCCTTCTGAAGGGAGCAGGAGTTACATATTGGTCTTAAGAGAGACAACATTGGTGGAGAGCCTTGCCCATCAGAAATCACTACATCCCAGTTTAAAGTGATTGCCATTACTTTTTAATATTTTGTTGAAAACAAGGCAGAGTCCCTACATATGTGTCTGGAGAAACATCACCTCCCTACTGGATTCAGCAGGGTTTCTCACACCAGTCCAATTTTCACAGACCATCTGGAGATGGAGTTATCTGCTGGTTTAGTGCTTTTCGAAGAGTTTACCCGCAGCCTGTCATTTGTCATCAGCTCCTTACGCTTGGCTCTGCAAGGGCTGCTTAGCAGGAGGGGAGCAGGTAACTCTCCGGTAGCAACAATTTCAAAAAAGGACAATATGGGGAGCAAATCACATTGAATTATTGAGCATTCAACTAGTTGCAGAACACTGCAAGATAGAATGTAAAAAAAAAAAAAAAACAAAACCAAAAACAACCAACTATACTCCACAAGCTCCCAAGACCATGCATTATAAACACATTTTGACACAGAATTGTTTTGACAAAGCAGCAAAATTATTTAAAAGAATATCAAATACATGTTAATTTGTGTGTTTTGTATCTGGAAAGACCTTTCTCACCTGAGAGTTAACAAGTTGCAGGGAATGGGAAGGGAAGGCTTCTCACCTTTTTCCTACATTTCACAGGCTGCCTCCAGTAATGCCAGACTCAGCAGGGAGTCTGAAGGTTTGGTCTTGACAGATGCTCACTTGAACTGGGGGGGGGGGGCGGCGGGCGC
>JANXJC010000088.1:36927096-36944747 GCA_027564655.1 Leptodon cayanensis | reverse complement strand
CCCCCCCCCCCCCCCCCCCCCCCCCCCCCCCCCCCCCCCCCCCCCCCCCCCCCCCCCCGCAGCGGAAACAAGGTCCCACAGCAAAAAACAAGCTCCTGCCTGATGCATGCCAAAAAAACGGGCTGAAAGTCAGGGACGATCCACAGTTGCTGAAATGATTGCAAGAAATTTTTGCCAGGTCGTAAAGTATTTCCCATAGCAAGACTTCTGTATTTCTTCGTGGCTTCTTACATTGTGAAACACTGTCGTACATTCAGGGAGATGCTTTTTATTTCAAATCCCAATGCCCCAAATTACCAAAGTCAGACTGGGGGGCAAGGATTATTTAGTTTAGTCCATTCGATATATACATTTCAATAGCACTTCAGCTACAACAAAGCAGAGGGACCTTTCTCACACATCCCAGGAAGATGCACTGGTTTTGCTTTGCAAGTCACCATGATGTCCCGTGAATCCAACCACCACCTTTTGCTTTACAGGATCAGTTGAGCTCCCTGTCAAATTGTAGCCCCATGACACCTCCCTGCCTTGGGAGCTCTCTGCTAGCTCTGGTCCCTGGAGCCAGCCATGACATTATCTGGCCTCTGCCTAGCAAAATGCTCTTTGCTAGAGCTCCAGGGTTTTTTTTCATTAGCTCACACAAGCAGTCTGGAAACATTAACACAACATGCACACAGCAGCAAAGCAAGCCCTGGAAGACCACAGGTACCAGCCTGCTGAAAAACAGTACAAAATGAGAAAACAAAGCACACGGGCAAGTCCATAATACTTGGATTTTCAACAGAGAAATCCCACCCGGTAGCACACCAAGCCCTCCTGCAGGCACAGGGTGCCCCAAGAGCCCAGCATCCACCAGCCACCCATTTCAACCCTGCCCACGGTCCTTCCCCACGCTCAGGCATGGAGGAACCTCTTCAGGTCCACCTTCTCCAACCCAGAAGAGACAACTGCACATCCCCAAGCAGGATTTGGCCCACAGTCATAAGTGGTGAGATTAATCACGTGGGTGTACGGATGTGAAAAAGGGATGGGAAACATTTGTAACTGCTTCTAAATTAATTGCCGTTATTGTTAATTGATTCGATAAACTCTCTGAGGCTGGATTTTATTTTAGAAAACTATGAACATATCAGATTAATCAACTTAAAATAAATGGGTTTGATTTATTTATTTCTGTTGTATCTACTCCTCTTTAAGCTTGGCAAGTCACTGCATTCTTTCCATCCTGTGAAAGAAAAAGAACAGGGGGTTTGCTTTATTATTATTTTAAAGGAACCTCTACAAAGCTTAGCAGTTCTCTGAGTTAAAATCACGGCAAAGGTATGTCATGAAGGAGGACAAGTGCAAGGCTGGAGCTGGTTTCCATATGCTGCAGACACCGGCTCTGCGACAGGAGCCCACCAGGAGAGCCTCACCACACAGTCAAAGCAAATCAGATCTATTCCCCAACATTTTAGACATCCAGAGAGTTGAAAGATACCCTACCACACAGCAAAACCCGATGAGCAAACACAAGGGGGCCATCGCCGTACGAGACACCCAGTCCCAGCCACACTTTTGGCAGAAAAGTCCTGCTGGCGAGGGAGAAGCTTAATCTCCTCTAGCCAGATTTTGCTGTTTCTGAATCCTCTGGAAGTTGGGTCAGCATCCTTCCCCCCTCCTAATCCCTTGCACTCAGCTTTACCAATGCAGCGATGCCTCTGCCAGCAAACTAAAAAGAAAAGCCCTCACATATATTATGCTGAAGAAAATTAATCTTGTGTTCCACAGAATATTAAGTGGATTACATCTACAGCCTCCAAGGAGAAAAACGTCGATTTCCATGTATCTTGTACTATTATTCACCTCTATTAGTTTTTCTACCAGCTTTATGTTAGTCATGATAATTTCCCGTTATTCAGTGCAGAGCTCAGCTGGCTTAACAGACCAAGAAACGAGCACGAGTGGGACCTCTCAGTGGCCGCGAAGAAGATCAAACCACTGTGGCACTGCTGCTGCACAGGACAACGTTCAAGGTGAAGAACAAAGCCAGCTTAATTTTTCTTGGACAACTTCATGGCGGGATCACCCTTGAACATCAATGCCTCCTTGTAAAGGTAACAGAATAGCACAGATCCTTTAAAAGAAAATTGCTAACATCAATTGAAACGTGCCATTAAACTAGATACAGCAAGTGTGGGAAGATGGACATTTCTGACCCCTGGGGAATCACGGGGCGGTGGGAAACATCCCACCAAGAAAAACTTGAGGTGCCTGATCTCACACCCAGAAGAGAGCCCAGGCCAAAGGGGAAAACACCTCCCAAGGGTGATGCCCACCGTGCATGGGAGCACCAGCTCCCCACCCATGGGCACTGCACCCACCACCAGCACCCTTCCTAAAAACCCTCACCAGCACGGGAAGCCCAGCCCTCTGTTTCCCATACTCCGCATAACCATTCAAACCATTGCAATGTGCCACCAGCTGACTTACTAGAGTTTTATGCTTTCTTTGCAGAGGTGTTAATGACTCTAAAAAAGCACAAGACTCAGATAAGCAGCTTTAATACCATTTAAATGCTTGCCATTAGGAGAAACTGAGATAGCTTGCAAGGGCCAGACTCTCAGAGGGCGGCATATCCATTGAAGCTGCTGCTCATGTGAGAGGAGTGTAAATTACTCAGCATGGAGTAAGCCAGATCAAAGCCACTCCAAAAGGATGCAACCCACTGACAGTGATGCAAACTCAGCCCAAGCTTTTCTGAATATTTCACAAGCAGGCTGATGAGTTTAAAAGGCCAAAAGGAGCGTTTTGATGATGCTGCACAAAGTAAGGAAGGAAAGGGAACCAAATCTCAGGACATGTGCTTCTTTCTAGACACCGTACACAACCAAGAACTCAGCCCTGGCTTGACGCATGGAGAGATTCGTACTTTCCATTTACATCTTGCTGGTCTGTGCAGGGAAGAGGAACACAACTTCTCAGCTGTAATTTCCAGGCTCCGTCCCTTCTTTTATAGTTCCTAGAATAATTTGAAATCTCTACAATAAATGTCAGAGCTGATAAGAAAAGTCTTATCGGATGAAACAACTTATGGCGTCCCACATGGGCAAGACAAAGAGCTAATGACTACAGAAGCAGATAAGGGTGTTCACAACCAGAAATCAGATCCACGCAAGAGTTTCAGCAACACACTGTCTCAGAAAGTAAAATAAATAGCACAAGAAACTCCGCCAGGCCACCCTAAGTCCTCAGAGAGCTGTCTGCGGCACCCAGCAGGCAACATCACCTCATCCCACCTAGCAGACCCGGCTGGCCCATCACCGTCTCTCCTGGTCAGAAGGGAGGGCAGCTGCAGCAGCTTTATGGTAAGCCAACAGCTGAGCCCTGGTCCACCTTACAGCCCCCGGCTACAGCAAGGAAGACAAATTACTATGAGACCATGATGCCCTTGTAATCCTTTCCTCCTCTGAAGACCTGATGTATTGGAAAGGAATATTTCATCATGCTGAGAAACCAGCTGAGCTATCAGTGCTTCCCCAGACTGCAAGTGCTCTGAAGCCAGGACAGACTTTTCAGTCAGGGTGACACCAAGTACCACGCTATTACAATTCACACTGTAAGAAAATTCAGTGTTCTGCAACTGGATCCATCAAGAACCCCAACACTGAGGCATGAAGTTAGCCCCGATACCTTTAGCCTCTATCCCAGGGCCCAGACTAACTCCAGCACCACATGTTGCCATTGCCAGAGATCCGGATTGTTCGGTAGCATTGAAACTTGTGGCAGGCTGCTGGCAGCATGGTCGCACCTTAGGTTCCCCACATCACTTACTCTAAAACAGAGATGCAGGCAGGATGGGTTCCTCACCACTGAGTCCTTCCAAGAACTCTAACCTGTTGAGTATTATCCCCCCATTTGATTTCCCTCCTGAAAATTGACACCTGCAAGTTATTTCCCTTCCCTCATGTCCCAAACCTCACTCCGTGTTGGCAAGTATACAAGAAAGGCATTTATTCAAAGGAATTTGCTCATCAAGTCTCACAGACACCAAAACCACACATTATCTAATCTTAGGAGAGCATAGTTTAATGGCTACGGCACAGGATGAGAGGCCAGTGGGCTGGACTTCTGCTCTCAACTCCGCCAGGGCTGAGTTGCTTGTAAGTGAATCTAGGGAAGATGCTTGACCTCTCCTCACCTTGATTTCCCCTGCTGTGAGACCGTCCTAGCATTCCTTTCCTCACAGGGGATCTTATCTATAATCTCCTCATTAGCATCTGAAAAGAGTTACGCATCTCCGGATGTGTATGTAAAGCAAAGCACGGAAAGAGCGGAGAAGCAGCACCGGCCACGGAGCCTGGAGACACATCCTCTTCAGTGTATTCAGGCAAACTGAACCACATAGCGCTCCACATCTGTGCTTCGAGAAATACTTTAATTCTTTCCCTCTACAGGGAAGAAAAAAGCCAACAATTTCTTTCTTCTTGAAAAAGCTCGGAAGAAACATTAAATCCTGGGTCTCTATAAGTCAAAGAAATCACGCAAGACTCTTCCAATGAAGCATCGAGAGACCCCCACCACCTCTAGCTAGTCACCTGCAGAATTATCCCATAGGCAACACCGCCACAAAACAGAATAACCTTCCCTTTCCCACCCTTGCTCTGGATGCCACTGAGTAGCAGAACCGGACTGATCAGAAGAAAAACTAGAAGTCTGCTCTCACTGTCCTACAAAAGCTGGATGTGGAGGTGGGGAAAATCCAGACCCAGCAGAGATGCTCCCACGGATAAGACCAGAGCCCAGCTCAGGGGCCTCGCTTCCAGCACCCTCCTGCTCTGCTTTGCCCTGGCACTGCAGCCTTTGGGGGGGCATGCCAAGCACTTCTGGTGGGATGCAGGAAGGTCTCCTTCTGATGTCAATAGACACTTCCAGTTGGAAAACAACAAGCAAGGTAATATTTCAGCTCTTTTGGGGAGGAAGGAAAGTCATCCCATCCCGACACGTTCCCATCTTTCCCAGTCGCCTCAGCTAACCTTGCAGGTAGAAGCCATCAACCACACCAGTGCCAGCAACAGCCACTGCACCAGCTGGGACTGCTCCAGTACAGCAAGACCTTTGCTCCTAGATGGATCCACAAACCTGCTTCCCCCCAAGTGGCAAAAGACAGTGCAGTGGAGGACAGAAGGTATGTCCACCCCGGCCCAGCCAGATGGAACAGAAAGGTCTCAGAGGAGCTGCAGGCCCAAGAACTTGGAAGAAAAAAGAAAAATAAAAAAAAAAAGCTCAGCTCTTTTTAAAAGAGAAGAGAAAAATGTCCTATTGTTCCATAATTAATGGAAAGCAGAAGAGGTTTTATGGACTCATTGAGAAACAGAGGGTGAGCATTAGCAAGCACATTTCAGTATTTCATGATCACAAGGTGAGCTGCTTGCATAATACTGACAAAGACCATAAATGCTGATATCACAAGGCAGTTATGAAACTTGGGTTTTAAATGCTGAATAACAATAACACAGTAATTAAGTCTCATAAGTGATTTTTTTTTTTTTCTCCCTTCCTTAACTGCAAAGTAGACCCTGCAACCTTCAGCTGCGGTATGACTCTCTCCGGCGAGGTGCACGCATGATGGATGCCCTGCTCCCACCACCTCGCAGCACCAGGGATCCATCCCACCCCACAGCCTCGCCACCAGCCACATCGCTTCTCCAGACCTGCCCCACGGCAGACTTCAACATCACACGAAGGGAGAGGCTGTGAACCCGCAAGGAGCAGGAGAACGAGGGAGCAAACCTGAATAACTGCACTTTGCGAGTTTTAACTACTAGACCCTGAACAAGCTTCTCGGCCTTCCTCCCCGATGGATTTTGACATGAGCACGTGCTCTTGTGAATTGCTCCAGTGTGACCAGGACACGCAGTCTCCCCTATAAGACACATAATATAGAGCAGCAAAATGTCATGAAAATCAAGGGCAAATGAACACAGAAGACAGTCCCTCCCCCTACCACCACTTCTATTTTTAGGCAGCCAGATTAGCTTGGAGCAGTTTTACTCGTTTCTGATAATGAGCAGGGCTCTTGCATCTTCTCTCGAGGACGTTTCCTCTGTGCAGGCACTTTGCTTTACACCAGCAGCACGGAAGAGGTCGTCAGCCGGCGAAAGCAAAACCACCACTTATTGTGAAAGGGTCTTGAGAAAGTTTCTCCAGCTTTGAACTTATGCCCCATCTCTTTTGTCAACCACACCGTTTTGGGGGGGGGAGTACGGTCTGTCCGCCCACAAGGCATCCCTCCCTTTGAACCACATGACTGATAAAGCCTTTGCCTATTCAAAAGTGTAATGCTTCTACTCCACCCACTTCTCAGAGGATGTGAGCTGGTACACCTTGGAAGCGCAGGTCTCCACGTAAAGGACATTTGGCCTTCGCAGGCCCGAACCTGTCTAAGACATGATGGCAGCCATCCTTCAGCCTGCAGTGCTCTACCCCAACTCCACTCATGGCAAAGAAACTGTGGTCCTTTCGGGGCACCCCCAGCTCTAAGGGCCAGCCTGGAGGTCACTCCAGGAAGAGCTGGCACCCCAGATCCAGTGGCTCAGTGAAAACCAACTGCACCGGTTTGCCCTACCAAAGAGCAAAAATCCTCCTTACTGTGGGTCCCCCCAGTGCTGAAGCTGACAAGGACAGCAAGAGAGGCATGATGAGAGCTCCTGAGAGCTGTCACAGCAGCAGCACCACTACGCTAATGGTGGGAACTTGCTGAAGAAGAGGATGATAATTATCAAAGGAGCAAGACAAAATGAAGACGTGTAGAAGATTTGGGTCCCACCGCACTGGCAGTTTCTTTTCAGAAAGAGATGTCCCTCTGCCCCTCAGAGATCTATTTCTAGGGTATTGCACATCAATTTTCTGCAATGCAACCACTCGTACATTCAATGTCCTTTGGTTGCTTCGCATTGGCTTGACAGCAACACGTGGGTGCAAATCTTTCCCCCTTCAGGTCCACCCCTTCTCATCTCCTCAAGCCCCAACCTTCCTGCACAGCCCTTCACCACCACCCTCCTGTCTCCCTGAGGACCACACTGGTGCTGCATAAGACAGCAGGATCTGGTAGTCTGGTCCAGACTGCAAACAGGCAAGGTCCAGAGGGCAAGATACACCTTGAAGCAGGTGGGAGAGGTGAGGGACGGTAGAGGTGGACAGCACCTCACCTGGAAAATAAAAGTGTGGCAGAAGCAGCCCGGGGATCTCCAGCTGCTGTGGTGCATCACCCAGGGAAGAAAGAAGGCAAGGCCTCACATATTGAGCACCATTTTTAATTCTGAATTCTCAATAAACTACTTGGAGTCTTCTATTTGGCCTTTGGATTATGATCTTTCAGGAAGGCCTTTTTTCCATGCTTCTCTACGGTGATGAGATCTAGGAAAAAAATACCCCCCTCTCAGGTTAACTTTTGGTGTCAGGACTTCACAGGATTTCATGACCGCAGAAAAAATCATCAGGCTTTGGTCAAGTTAGAAACCCTTTCCCAGGAGCAAGGTGCCCCTCTGCCATACCTTCCTCTTGCCCCTCTGCTACGTGAAAGTGCAGAGAAGAGCACGCCTGGGGCATCGACCCCCAGGCTGAGCCCAGGAGCTAATCCACCTATCGCTTCTTGGCGAGTTCCTGCCCCTGGTCACAAGTGCCTTCACACCAGGCTCTGTGGATTGCAAAACCTCATTTATTGAGGAAAAACACTAATTCAATACGAGGAAGCATTTAAGACAGCTAGTAGATGATTAACAAGTGAGTGCTTAAGTCAATTGCTACAGGAGCACCACAGGTTCCTTATAGCCATAAAAAAACTTCTCATCCTGCATCTATTTGGCAGACGTCAGAGGCACAGACTGTGCCTGGCAAAGCCCTCGCTGCAGGGGATGACACGGCCACAGACTGTTAGCTCTTCGCCTCCTTCCCCCCCAGCCCCCAGACCTAACTGCAAGTCTCCAGCCCAGGGCTCCGCATCGGTGGCATCCCAAGGACCTTCTCATGGAGGATCCTGTTCCTACCTTCCTGCTCTCCCATCAGCCAGCCTCCCCCCACCCCCAACACCTCCCTCCCCATACTAAGCTCTTGCCAGGCAGCCTTTGCCAAGGTGGTCACAGCTTTCCGTGCTTACCGCACAACTTAGCGCCTGGCCACCTCACTCCCACCAGCGGGCATTTGCCCTCCGGCCAGCTGAGTTGTCTGGCAGGAAGGAGAGCTATCAAGGTCCCCACCCTCGGGCAACATCACGTCAACCCAGAAGGCTGGGGAGGAGAGGTACAAAGTGTGTCGTGTGGCTCTTAAACCGAGGCCAAAGAAGAAGCAGCATTCCCGCTCAGGGCCTTTGCCTTTTCATGTTAGAGTCCTCCAGAGCCAAGTAAAGGTGCTTCGGCGCTCTTAAGTATCAGCTATTTTTAGGCAACAATATCCTGAACGCCCTTCTTCATCCTGGCTTTTATATCACACAATGAAGAAGCTACCAGGATTTGGCACTTTCTCCTGAACAGGCCATCAACAAGTGACTCATATTATATTGCAGCATGAGTCATCTTGGCAGAGGTCACCATCATAAGCGACAACTAGTCTTCAATTATTTCCTTCAAGTTGAATTAAAGGTATATTGTTATGCTAATTTTACATCTGCTCCATCCTATCTTTCAATCCACTGTCTCCAGAGCAACCTGGGATTTCACCTCACGGCCCAAACTGCCTCTGGAAGAGCTTTTCCACCATGGTGTAGTTACAGGTTGTCGCAAAACGTGGGCATGCCAATGGGACGTCTTCTGGATGGGTTTTCAGCTACGGTATCTAGTATCTAAAGCAGCTCTCCATCCCCCCTCCCACTGCTGCTCCGCAGGGACAACAAGCTGCTGTTCCTGCCACCTTCCTGCTCAGTCCATACTTTACCAGGACAATTTTCCAAAGATCCGGGGCTTGCCCAGTGCTCAAACACAACCACCTTCAGGCTGCCACACCACATCGTTGCCTCCAAGAGCAGAGGCAAAGCCCAACAAACAAAATCACTTCAAACTATGCCCAGCGACACATGAATATTGAAGAAACTAGTACAAGCCCTGAGGAGAGCAGGTAGTAAAGGAGTCATTTTCAGCCATTTTCTATTTTCTAGCCAAGCAGCCCCACCTTTTAACAGGACTCCAGCCTCTCCCCTCCATTCCTGCTCCCTTCACTCATCCCCCCCACAAAGTACCCATCACAGCTCCCCAACCAGTGACCCAGGAGGAGACGGCATCCCTGCCAGGCCAGGGCACAGCCACTGCAGGGCACTTGGCTCAGGGAACAGTTTTGCCCATTAGAAAACACGGCCATTACCAGCCCAGTCACCGGTGGAGCACTCTGTGTTTATGTTTATAGCAGTCGAACACAGTCGCACTGGCTGTGAGGTTCACTTTGGAGAGCATTTGTAAACTGCTCTCACTACTGGAATCCCATTTAGCTATTACAGCCTCTTCAGCCACACTAACACACCGATCCCTGCAGAATAGCAATAGGAAGAGCAGAGTCATCACACTATTTACTGAAGCTAATCAATATGTAAAGGCTGAAGATTTATTGCAGTGAAGACAGCCTGTCTGCATAGCCAGAAAATGCATTTAAAGCCCTTTTAATTTTGTTGCCTTGGCCTCTGGTTTTGCTCCAAGAACACAGTTTCCTTACGCACCCATCCTTCTTTCCTCCCAAAATGGTGGCATCTGCAGACATATGAGAGAAGCCCCCCCCATGAACACCTACCGTGAGTGTTCAGTGGGAGGATACAACACGAAAAACACAAGTTTAAGGGCAGTGCCCCTTCCTTTCCAGCCAGGTTTCACGTGTGATAACAGGTCTACGGCTAATTCAACATCTCGCATGTAAGTGAGTAGCTTGGGAAATTCTGGCCAGTGTTTTGAAGATGGTTTATGTGCCAGGTACAGGGACAAAGGCTGTGCCATTCATAGGCATACTAGCCCAACCATGCCATCCTACTCCACTCAAGAGGGGACAGTTAGATCCATGCTTATTTTTATATATATTTATATATATAATGTGTATATATATTATTTTTATATATGCAAGAACTTTATAAGTGCCCCCACCAAGCACACAGCGTACCTGACTTGCTGTGTTCTGGGAGCAACCACCTGCAAAGCTGAGATACCAGCTGGGTAGCATGACCAGTGAACCACAACTGGGGAGAGATGCTACAAACTGCACCATCAAAGCTCATTCTCTGGTTTAATCTCAGTTCATGCTTTGGGGAACAGAAGCACGGTAGGCAATAACCAGCAGGCTTAGCGCTCCAGGAGCACCAACATTAGAACCACCAGCTACTGGCTAAATGCAGTTGGTTTGCTGACTGTATTGGCTATATGACCCGCAGTGTAACACATCTAAGAAAGATGGCAGTGAGGTAGGAAGGAGATCTGTACCCTGGCTTTCGCCAGTTTATCTCAAAATCATACTAAGCTTTTATGCTTGTGTACAAAAGAGAAAGGAAGAGGCAAATATATTCTGACTTACAGGTAGATTTCTATTGTTGCCTGGACATCAAACAGCACCCAATTAGTCCTGCAAGGATCTGACCCACAAATTATGAAAATAAATGCCTCCGAGTCTTTGATCTCCTGTATTTCTGTAGCATGCTACAGCGGTTATTAGACACATTTTATTAGATTCAAGCTGTGCGATCTCTTTCTCGGCAAAGGCTCTACTGCCTCCAATGCATCCAAAAGTCTCTATCCAGCAGATTAAGGGCATGGTCCCAAACAGTCACTTCTGTCATGGACTAAACACATGACTCAGCTGGCAGTAGGCTTTTTCCTGCTGAGTTTCAAAATTAGGAGCAAAAAGAATTTCTAAAAGGAAGGAGGGGGGAAGTGTCAGCAACCTAAATGACATTTTTGACTCTTTGTTAGTTTATAACGGAATATACGTCCCAGGCAATATCCCTGGCTTCTAAAAAGTGTTGCTTTCAGAACAATTTCTTTAATTTTGCACTCTGAAATGCCATCGCTGGAGGAAGGAAAAAAAACTGTAACAAAAGGTTTCATGCACTCTGAAGCTGAAAACCACACGTGCACTCACGTGAACAGAAACACATCCACCCACCCTCACTGCAGCGACAGCACTTAAAACCAAGAGAACATTAAACTCACATTGCTAAGGCTTTACTCAGAAGAGCAACTCACTGTTCACAGCCCGCTAACTAACTAAGCGGCTACTGCGCTTGCCAGAGGCCACGGTTGTTTTCAGCCTGAGTGTGTACGTAGGAAGGATGGGGACCATGTCAACCGCTCAGGTCTCACTTACTGTCAAGAGAGTGAGGGTGGTGTTCGCACGAAGCCGTTAATATCTAATAGGGTTTCTGTAGCAGAGGAGAGCTGGTTATCTGCAGCAGAGCAAAGTGCATGCCTTCTGCTGCACTCAGGGTAACTCGGCAGCTGAGCACAGGGCAGTACACACTGTTTGCTCTCCTAGTATGGAAGGAGGAAATGTCGGTTTTCAGCTACGCAAGACGCATCTGGATACTCCAGTGCTGCCCGCCTGATTACAATCATCCATCATTTGCTACCAACACGCAACCTTGAACTTCTGGCAAGCACTGCAGAAAATTAACATGGAAAAGCAACATACTCGATCAAAGGGGAAGAAGGTTTTCTGATTTGCCATTACAAAATAAAATCAGGTGTGCAGAGAGATATAACTGAGTTCTGACTAAACTTTTTATCAATGTTTTCCAACCTCTGTGGCTTTTCCTCTCCTTTCACTAACAAGCCATTGCAGAAGCATCCCAGGGCTGGGGCCCTACGTGCTGAGCATCCTCATCCCTCTGTGGGAAGGGGATGCTCAGTCCCTCGGAGGGCTCATCTTGAAACCACTGAAGAAGGGGAACAGGGAGAGAGGGGGAGTCTCTGTTTCCCAAGGACCGTTTTCCTTAGACAATCCTCCTTCGGAAATCATAAGTGATTTACACGGAGAACATCAAATCTCACTTACAGAAATTGTTTTCCTGAGCTCAGAGCAGACAACCCGTTGGTTTCAATGCGCAGCCACGAGTCAAAGTGACAAAAAGGGACAGGATGGGGGGGGGCGGGTGGGATCAAAGCTACTGGCTTTATAAGCAGGACATACAACCCCTCATTTAATGGAGCTATCAATGACTTGGGCTAGTGGTTTTTGACATACAGCCTGCTTTAATGGCTGCGTGAAAGGTAACAAAGAAGATGCCTGAGCATCAGCAAATGGAAACCTCATGTGATGGAGGCTCTACACTTTCCGTGGGCGAGCAGAGTAGCTGGGGCCAAAACTGCCGCTGGTGGCAAGGAAAAGTCAGCCAAAGCCACGGGAGAGGGAACGGTGCTGACTCCCAGCACAGCTCTGCTGCGGGTCTGTGCTTCGTCCCGCAACGCTCCTGGTCTCTTCTGCAGCTGGCAGCAAGTGGAAAACGGCATGTATGCTCCCCAGGTATCCCTGGGTGAGAAGCTGCCTTCAAGAGATAGGTCCTGAACCCCCAACATCATCCTCCTCACCCCAAGACACAACAGCTTTTACTGATGCTGTTCCTCCACGTCGTGTGCCCTTTTGCCTGTTAGTAGCTTTTTACCGGAGGAAGCATGGGAAATCTAACAGGATTCTCCCCATTCATATTTGAAGCATGAAGAAAGGAGACAGGGATCAATACTCCGTCCTTGGTCTGCAGGTCAGAGGCAGAGAACTCCCGCTGATGTCTGTAATTACCCTTGCAAAATGACTGGGGGTGCATTAGAAGGAGTCGGGCAAGGGTTTGCAGGGAGCAGCAGCTCGGAGACGGAGCCCAGGAGGTGATAGCAGCTTTCGTGTGACCTGGCCCCACATGAATGATGACTTCCAAGGACACCTCTGCCTCAGCTTGGGCGATTCATTTGTGGAGATATACCTACAGATCAAACGGAAAGTTTCCCCCCCCACCCCATACAAACTGTACCACTACATCTACTAGAGCCTGGCAGATAAAAACTACCTTCACGTAGCAAGGATAGAAGCCTCTTCTAACTACTCCTCCTTGCATGGATTAAAAATCAGACACTTCATTTCAAATATGCACACCAATCAAATACTCTTTGTTGCTTCAAACCTCAATTCAACAAAATGCTTGTGCTCGAACTGCAACCTGCTCAAGCACATGTTTTGCTATAACTTCGCTCCAAATTATTAATTTTTATGGCTGGCCAGCACAGGAACACTAGCGAGAACAGAGACTCTCCATGCCTTTAGAAACACCATACACTTTCATGTTGTGGAAGATCTCCAAAGATGAGGAAGAGTAACCACAGCACCAGTGCCAAAGGACACATGGAAAACTGCAGAAGAGCAGCATCTGGGCTGCACAACTCCAAAAGCTGGAAAAAAAAAAATAATCAACTATGCAGAAGGATTAGACAGAAGTCAGCCTTGTTTCTCTTGTACCTTTTCATGAGCACACACACACAAGAATATGCATGCATGTGTAGAAGATAAATGTTTGCACCACTATCGGCACTCCTGGCTCAAGGAATGGAGGAAGCAAGATGCAGAAAAAAGGCTTAGAGTTGGACATTGTCATCCCTTTGGGATGACTCAGAGATGAGTATTATGTTGCCAAGGTTTTATGGTTAAAAAAAAAGGCTCAAAAATGTACAAAGTACATGGACACAGTCATGGTCCATAGCTTACACATGCACTGAATCACACTGGACGAGGACAGATGAAGTCCCTGACAAAAGACTGCTGAGAGTGTCTATCCTCAGGAATCGTGGCTCTATCTATTTATTTGTTGAAGGTATGTCCCAAATTTTGCATAGTAGCATATCATGTGAAATACAGCACAAATAAATAAGCTTTTCATGTCTTTTTTTAATCTCCAGAAGTAATCTCTAGTCAAATGTGTTCCTCTTTCTATTTAGGAAGGTGACCTTTGCAAAAGCTGCCCAAATTCTGTTGAGCTACAGATTTTTTTTTTAAAAGATGCTGGAAGAAGAAACCTAACATAATGCTGCCAGGATAATGCTCCCGAGTGGTGGCTTGCAGTGCTTATCCCCCATTAGAACTTCTCCTAAATCTTTAATGATGCTGAAATATGCCATAAACTGATGAAGTTCTGGAAACAGGACAACACCAGCATGTTTGGTTGGGTTTTGTGTGGGTTTTTTTAATATGAGAGCTTTTATCTTCATTGACAATGATCAACTAATGCAAACAAATGGCCACTGAAACTTCACTTCTATACTAAGCAAAGCTAAAGGAAGAGTAGTGACATTTTTGGGTTTCATCCAATTCTTCCCAGCAACAGCTAATACCCACCGGCTCCTTAATTCTGTGCTGTCTTCTCTCCCAGCCTGAGCATTAAAGGCCAGGCATTTCCAAAACAACTAATGATTTTAGGATCCAGTTTCCAGAGACTGCACGGTCAGCACTTTGCTAAAGTAAATAACAAAAGCTTGGGTTTTGTTAATGAGTTCAAAACAAAAGCAACATCCAGGTACATGAAGAAAACAATTACTCCTTCCCCAAAAAGGCTCTTGTTAAATTCTCAGGCTTGCAGGAAACCCTTAGCCAAGCCGTACAACCCAGGTGAGCCTTGCAAGCCCCCAGCCTTCAGCTGGGATCCAAGCCCAGGGCGAGCCCCTCGCCAAGCAGACAAGGAGCAGCTGTGAGCGAAAGGGTTTGCTTGCCCCAAGCCAGTCCCACCCCGGGGGTTATCAGCTCCCTGAGAAAAGTTTTCCTCCCAGAGCGATTTTATCACCTCCCACACACCTTGCAGAGCACCCCAAATTAATCCAGCTGTGGCAGCTACTGCAGAAGAGAGCACTGCCACTGCTGGTACATCAGCCAGAGGCCCAGCCCTGCAGACGGATGCAGCAGAGGAAAAGCTATTGACCTGAATATTTTAGAAGGATCAAGGCCACTGCCTTCAGCAAGAGATGACAGGCTCTTGCATTTGCCAAGACAGAAAAAAAAAAAAAAAAAAAAAAAAAAAGAGGGTGGAAAAAAACCCCAAAAACAGCCCCATCTTTCTGCTTGCTCTCCTATTGGGATCAGCTGTGCATGTACCACCAGAGAGCATGGCCCACTGCATCCCTCCTCATGCTCATTCTCGTTTTATTGCAAAAATCTGCTTCTCAAACACGCCTGTCAACAGCCTGTGCGAATCCCCGTGTTAATCATTATTCTGCTAATAGCACTGCCAGGTCATTCGGCTATTAAACATGCTGAGTGGACTAGCAAAAATATCTCCCAGCCCGTACAAAAGAACATTATAATGTAGTTTATCTTATCCCCTTGTCAGTATAATACGCAGCACTACCTGTTCAATGGCCTCATCATTTTAAATTACAGTTTTCTGCAACATTAACAATACTCATTACCAGCACCACCACCGGAAGATCTCTATTTTAAGAATCCTTCTGATGTCGAAGGCTTCACCCTGCCCTTTCCCCGCACGCTCAACCCTCTGCACCGACACGGGGACGCTTGGGTACCATGGCAATGAGCACGGTGCACAATGATGGATAGAAACATGTCGCAAAGAAGGCAGGAGCGAGCCCGAAGTGTGCTTACTCGATGCACCAGGCCATGCATTTTAATCAGAATTCAGGGCTTTGTTCCTGGCCCAGCCGCCGGCGCGTCAAGCAGATGCGCTGCTGCGGTGGAGCTCGACTGCGTGGCCAAGATAAACTCTAGCGTGGCAAAAAAAGAAGCGCCTGCTACCTCCCATGTTACCTTTCAGCCCAGCTCTACAAATCCTAGCCCGTAAGCTAGCGGGCAGAAGCGAGCTGAAAAGAATGATGGTGCGCAGGGTTCTGCTTGTGCCAAGCCATGCTCAGCCTTCAACAGCACGCTCTCGTCCTGCAAATCCACCTTCCTCCCTTGCGACAGAAGCAGGGAAGCCAAAGCAAAGGACGGGGCCAACCAGCAGTCAAAAGTCCACCTTTTTTATATGCATTTGCTTGTTGTTCATAAAACTCAGCCTCCTAGAACATTTTGGTGACTCAAACTTGGAGATAAGCGGCCCGAGCGTTTCCTTTCCCCGCTGCTGGGAACAAACCATCCCCTCCGCCAAATTTTGAGTCACTACCTGCTCCCAGCGTTTCACACAGCCACCCCTCACCCCTTCAAACACGGAGGCACGAGAGCAACGTCTCCTCCATCCAGACTCATCTACAAACCCGCAGCAATGTGACACTTCTTTTCTCATAAATGAAATTCTGCAAGGCTTGGGAAATTACTCCTCCCTGCCATGTTTTGTGCTCAGGCAGCAAATTTACTATTGATTTCTGATTCAGACCCCATGGAATGATTCACGCTTCGTGCCCTATCTGCTGAATTTATGACCTTTAACAATTATTCTAAGTGCTAAAAGAGCTTAGTTTAGAAGAAGATCTATTCCTTGGCAAATTAAGCTCCTATTCTTGTCTCGCTTACAAACCAACACGTCCCTCATCATTTACAGGAAAGCGCCATAGCAGGTCTCTCCCCTTGGAAGGGTGCAGAGGCCCAAGCGGCAGGAGCTTGGGAAGCGGGCAGCCCCACTGCAGTCCCTGGGGTCCTGCTGGAGCGGCCACCGCTGGGAAGGGGGACACAGCTTTGCACACCCCACCCTGCCGTCAGTCGGGGTTTCAGGTCCCCTTGTCTCTGGTTACCCTGAAACGCCAGCACCGTTCTGCTCGCAGACCAGGCGCTGTACAGTGGGTCTCAGGGGGAGGGAGGGAATATACATTTCCTCCCAAAGCGAAAACAAAACCCTGACTGTATGTGGTGCGCATTGCTACTAAGAAGCCACAAACAGAGGAAAAAAAACTAAGCATGTGTGGATACAGTTTTAAAAAGAAAAGATGTCCTAGTCCAAATAAACTTTGTAATGCAGGTGTTAAAAAAAAAAAATTACAAAAAAAAAAAAAAATCTGATTTTCAGGGGAGGGGGGAGAAGGAGAGGATTCGCTTCCCCTCCCAGATGATACTGCTTTCCTGGATTAACTCCACCAGCTTCAGCAACCTCTCTCCCAAGGCACCTTCCACCTAAGAGGGGAAACAAGAGCTCCAGGTTTATTTTTCAGCTGGGTGGTCCCCCCGCGCCACTCTCATCTACACTGTGTATTGCTGAGCAATCATTTACACTATTAATCAACCAGAAACTCACCAGGAAGAAAGTAGGGCAAGTGAATAAAGATAGCCTTTTTTTTTTTTTTTTTTTTTTTGCACTGAAGCAAATAATATTTCTAAAAATATACTTGTGCAAGTCTTCAGTGGATTCTGCTTCATTTTATTTATTTCTCTACACCAGCAGGTTGAGAGAAGCAGCCTGGCTGTTGCCTCCCAAATAAACACCGCTTCCCTACATGACTCCCCATGCTTGTGACCAACTAGCCGTTCTTGCCAGCAAACGGATGAGAAAAGAGGGAAAAGGAAGAAAGTTACAGGAAAAATAGACCGGGAGCGGGGACACACACACACACACACACAACATCAGGCCACAGCCCACGCAGAGGCTGACACGTTTGAGGAGCCCGACATTTCCAGGGTACGCGACGAGCTTCGTTTTCAAGGGAAGGGGGTGAGGATGAGACAGGAGCAAAGGGGCACGGCGGGAGATGGATGGAGAGGCTGCAGGGCGGGGGGGGGGGGCGGAAAAGCTG
>JANXJC010000088.1:36851345-36926142 GCA_027564655.1 Leptodon cayanensis | reverse complement strand
CAGGCAGAGCCCCGCCCGCCCGGCTGCCCTCCCTGAGGGGAAGCGCGGGAAACGGGGAGGTGAGGAGAGGGCTCGGTGTGGTACCCGCCGGGGTGACAAGGCTTTTTTTTTTTTGGGGGGGGGGGTCTGGGGACGTGCCGCTTGCTGGGGGCCTCGGGACCCTCCGGAGGGATGCGCAGAATCGGACCGAGGGGTTGCGGCCCCAGGATGAGGGCTGGGAGAACCGGACCGCGTGTCCTTGCGGGCTTCCAGCCCTGCTGCGCCTCATCACGAAGCCCCGCAAAATGGGGTTTGGGGAGCACGCGGACCCCCCGTGGCAAACGGCAGGTGGAAAAATCTAGGCTACCTCCGCTACCGGAGCAGTGGTGCCTGTCAAGTCTGGTGGGAAAAGGTGCCAAATTTCAGGTGCTGGACCCAAATTCTGCCAGGCCGGAGCGTCAGGGATGCGCTAGGGCCTGGTCCTGCTTGGTACCAAAGGAGCGGCCGGCCGGTTGCTTTGTGCACCATGGGATGCTCAGGTCGAGAAACGTCCCTTCTCCAGCCGGATCCAGGAGCCAGATCCAGGTCACAACCGGTTCCCTCTGCGCTCGGGAGCCGTCCTAGCCCTATCGACTCCCACGCTGTTGCTGAGTAAGAGTACGAGATTCACGCTGTCTTTGGAATTCACCGAAACCCCTCCAAGGCCAGCAATAGTTAGGTAGATTCAGCTTCCACTGTTTTCCTTAGTTCCCTTTTTCGGACATGGTTTCTGCCAAACCAGGTGCCGTATATAAATATATACGTAGAAAAAAATCTGTTGCCTTTGAGAGAACCGTATGGAAGCTGTACTTACAACATCAACTTGTGTCAGGAGCTTACAATATGCAGATCTGGGAAGCGGAAACCCTACACATGAGTCAATTGGCAGGCGGATGGGATTTTCTTACACTTTCTGGTCGGAGATGTGCTTCAAATAAAAAAAAAAAAAAATTGTATTACAAACAATCATGCAGTTGCGGGGAGGCTGCGTGCTGCAGCCGGTGCCAGAGGTGCGGCCTCTCGGGGCTGGGCTGGAAGGGATAGATGGACAAAAGGCCAGAAGGAGCTGCCAAAAACCTCCCCAGGAGCAACAGGATCCGCCGAGGTGGTTGCAGACATCGAGGTGGTTGCAGAAGTCAGGGCCACCGGTGCCTCCACCCTCTGCTCGCTGGATAGCCCGCAGTGGAGGGGCTGCATCAGTGGTTTATTAGCGTTATTAGTCCTGATCGCAACAGGGCTGGGGACAGGAGAGGCAGCACCGGTGTTTCAGCTTGCAGGGCTGTGAGGGCGCAGCAGAACGTGATTTTTTTTTTTTTTTTTTTTTTTTTTTGTAATAAACTGCTGAAGTGGCAGGTAGCGGAAGTTGCCTGCTGTGGGTGAGATGCACAGGGCTGCACGGTGCCCACAGCGACAGCAGCCTGCCTGAATTTAGCCCCTTTTTCCAAGCCACAAATCATCAGTCCTTGATATCTTGCATAGTCATTAGTCCTCACTCGCGTTTAAAGAGCAAATTTGATCAAAATGCTAAACTCAATAAAATAAACACCAGGGACTCTCTGAGCACCCTTCTGAATCTTTGGTGGTGCTGGGGTGTTTTTTTAAAACAGGTGTTGTCTGTGTCTGTTCAAACCTAGGTATTGCAATATTTTTGCTTGTAGTTGTGAAGCTGGAAGCAAAACTGCCTGGAAACTAGTAACAAACCAATGCGAGACTTCCTCCTGCTTTCATTGTTCTTGGGGAGAGAAGGGAAGAACAAACAGGATGAGAGAGGACGCTGGCTTGCTCTAATGTGCTTTCCATCCAAGAATACATGGGATTGCTTGTGAAATACATAAGGATTAAAAAATATATATATATGCCCAGTCCTGCAAGTAGACAGAGTGCCCTGATCCTCAGCATGAATGCAAAGTCCCAAGCTAAACTGTGATTTATTTATGATCTGTCTACTGTGTAACAAGATGGTAAAAATGTAGCGGACTCTTCTGTTATCACTGACATAAGAAATGCATAAAATTGTAGCAGGAGTTGAAAGGAAAATCCCAGTGAGGGCTGCTGTTTCCAGGCTGCTCAGGGAGGGGGACAGGAGCAGCCTCGGTGAGGAGGTATGCACCCAGTGACCTCCTGAGATGCGGGGGCTGCTGTGCGGGCTGTACCGGTGCCCAGCCAGGCTGCGGGAGGAGCTAAAGCTGGGCAGTCATTTTCTGCAGGAAGCTTTTGCTATAGAAAATGAAGTTCTGAGATGTTACCTTTTTTTTTTTTTTTTTTTTTTTTTTACAAGGAGGTGTATATCTGTGTCTCTCTGTACACTGTTTTTCTGCCAGGAGCATCTAAACAAAATCTTGCAGTTGGAGTCCCTGTGACTCAAAACAGAGCACTCAGCTGAATTGGCCCAAAATATTTTGCTGGAGTCAGTTCAGCATGAAATTGTGTTTCCACCTGGCCGGTCCCCCCTGGGAACCGCGGCTGGACCCCGTTGTGTCTCACCACGGTCCCTCTCGCCGCACGGTGCCCTGTGCTCCAGCCAGCCCATTGCAGCGCTGGCATGGCTCTACGTGAGCGGCAGCACGGGCAGGGTGCTGCCGAGCCAAACGAAGGCGTTAAGCTGCCACATCCCACCCTTCATGAAGCAAGAGGCATGGACGAAGAGCACAGCCCCTCCTCGCCCAGCTCCCCGCCTCTCCCATCAGCTCCATACTTGGCATTTCTGCTACCGCAGAAGCTGGGACTGCGTTGTGGCAAGTCATTGGTTTTGCCATTTCATCCCCATTCAGAAAGTGGAGAAATGTGAAAATGTCATTTTTTCCTACAGAGTGGCAGTCCCCAGCCTCGGTCAGTTCCCTGTGAGCAATGAGCACCTTGATGAACCCAAGCTCTGCTCTTGGTAGTGGGGGGCTAATGTCAGGGTCAGTATTTTTGATTTATTCATTGAAGGGCATCAGCTCACATATAAACTATCCAGGTCATTTGACCTCTGCATAAAACTAAATCTAATTATCTAACAGTTCCACCACTGTTAATTATATCATGAGGGGCTATATGGAGAATAGGTAAATCTAAATGACACATAAGGCCTTGTCCAATTAGCAAGAGCTTCAGGTGCTTTGGATCATTCTCCAAAAGATGAGCAAGAAAAGGAATGAAGCAAACAAGAAAACACACTTAGGCCCCATTTTGGGCCCTGACACATGATTTATTCTACCAGCACATGTGGGTCACTTGTTCCCAATAATTCTGTGACCACTTGGTCCTGTGGCTGGCGTCAGTGTAATTTTTCTGGTTCCCTAAATCCAGGCTAGTTTACCCCAGTGTTTGCCCATGTAATGCAGTAGTTAAAGGAATCTGCCCAAACTGAATGGAGGATGCTGAAAAATTAATACTCTGTTAAATGCATAATAATTGGGTTTTAGGCTAACATGCAGCTGTGTTAAAAGACACTCAGAAATTAATGGCTACACATGTCCTAACCTGCATCTATTGATCTTCTCAAATGCACTTTAACTGATTCATTATCGCTTACTGATTGCTCGTCCTTCTGCTGATACGGGTTCCTCTCCAGGGAGAGAAGTGTTTTTCCATTGCATCCTTGGAGCTGAGCAGGACTACCTGTGTGAACCCTGGCGCCAGGATTTTTCCTATAGCTGTATAAAAAAACCCCCACCCTGTAAATAGTTAATCGGTCCCTCTCTTAAGCTTTGTTCAACTACAAAACCCTGTAATCACTGCAATGGCGAAGCAAATGGAAAATCAGCAAGGGCTCTTTGAAAAAAACCCTACCTCCACAGATTCATGCCCAGGGAACAGCACGGTGCATTTAAATAGCAAAGTCCTGGGGCACTGCCGAGAAAAACATGGTAGACGGTACGCTTCCAGGAGCTTAACTCGCCCACAGCACTCCTCCAAGCTGCTGTTCTTCCCCAAAATATTTGGCACAGAGGACCAGCACAGGGTTTCCTTTATGCCCCTTCCACTGCAGTTGCATTTGCCTTCTCTTGAGGGCTGCCACCATGGGCCAAAGTCACGAAGGAGACAACAGCCTAGAAGCCTTCCCCCAGCAAAGCCAGCAAGGTGCTAAAAGAAGCAGGACTGCTTGCTGTGCCCTTCCCTGGTTTATGTAGATCAGACTCACTGTCTGCCTTGCAGGAGTTAAAGGAGGCTTCTCCAGGGTTGCAAGCGCTCGCACCCTTTGAAGCGCTGCTGTATTATTTACCAGAATACTAAAATTTAAATATAAAGTTGCAATTTTTAGGTAAAGCAGAATTGTACGTAGTAAATAACACGTGTGCCTCCCCAGCAGATGCAAGCAGGCATTGATGCCTTTGTTGGTCTCCCATCAGCCGGCCTATAGCATCGGAGGCCTAACGCGATGTTGATTTGGGCAGTACATTTCCATGTCACTATTGGAGAACATGCCACACTAGCGATGTAGGACTTTGTTTTGTCAATTAACCTCTTTCCTTTGTGCCTCTTCTGCAAAGAAAAAAAAAAACAACAAACTATCAAAGGGCAACCCTGCTCTTCAGGAGGGTGTCAAGTCTTTTATAGTTGTTTAAAATGTGCCAACTGTAACTGTTTAGAAACCAATCAAAATCCCATTTTTGCACTGCTTGCAGAAAACCTAATGCAGCCTTGCCCCCAGCAAACCGTGTTCCCACGGTCCCACAGAGGAATACTAATTTCTGCTTTCCTTGCCGAGATCTCAAGGATAACATCAGTATGCGTAAGGTCCAGAATGCGGGAGCTGCTGGATGAGGGACGTTCTCCAGAACCGACCTGCCGCAGCAGGGAAGTCCTCTGGGGGGCCTCTGCCCATAAATACCTGCTTTACAACCCTGTCCACGGGGCGGAACACCTGCTCCGTTTTTCAAGTGCCTTTTATCAAAATTATTTATCATCTCAATATGTTTTTTATGCTTATCAGTCTGGAGCTGAGTTATCCTAAGACAGCCAGTATTTATATTCTTTCTTTCCCTCTTCTTTCCTGGCTTGTCTTGCAGACCAAAGGCAGCCCCAGGCCTGGGAAACACCTGACCCGAAGCCACCCCCATCTGGTATTAAGCATAGATCAGTAGAACAAGAGAAACTGGCTCTATCTTTTGTCAAATGCAAATTGCTGAGAGTTAATTAAGACACATTTCAGGAAAAGTGAGGTTGTTTTTTTAAAATGATAATCTGTCCTGAGGTGTGGGTAGGGTTCGACATCTCTCCTGGGGAAAGGGGTTAGAGAACTGGAACTGTGCATTGCAGTTAGCAAAGGCACTGATAACAAAGGTCTCATAGGGCTTCGGCGGTGGTCAGACATACAGGGTATTCAGAGACCTGTGGGACTGGAGGCAATCCAGGTCAAAAACCTCCTTGGCATATTTATTTTTCCAGATTTTCATTTCTTTTTAATGATATCTATCTTCACCATGGCTTGTGAGATGTGTTGTTCTGCAAAGAAGGCACTATGCTTCTGCCTTTTTGGAAGCATGTTGAGTACTCATCATTTCACCCTGCAAAAGGCAAAAGTCTTTTATATGGAAAAAAAAAAAAAAAGAAAGGTTAAACCACAGAACAGACTTTCCAAGTCTGATATCTAGTCAGAAAACAACTGGAGGTACTTAAAGCAACTTAAAGTAATCATCTGAGTAGTGCTTAAAGTGTTAGTGTCTGAGTAGGAAGACAGGGTTTGAGCCAACTGCTGTTGCCTTTCTGTGGAGGCTTCTCTCAGAGGTGTTTACTTCCTCATGCCTCCACAGAGATGTGGCAGTCTATGAAAGCACTCCTCCTGGAATTAGATGAAAATGGTTTAAAAAAAAAAAAAAAAAGGGTTTCTAGGTCCTGTCATAACAGGGAAAAGCTTAAAAAAGCTAACCCAAATGTTCACTGAAGGCAAGCCACGCTGCACTCTTACAAAACGGATGGAGAATTTCAAAGGCATGGGACTTTCTGACTTGCTGAAAGACAAAATTGTCATCAGAGCACCCAAAAATATCACTTCACCATCTCAGAAAGGAGCTGCTTGGGTCAGAATTTTATGTGTGGAAGGTCTTCTGCAGCATGCTGCTGCATGGCAGGGAAGGGGATGCAGGCTGACTTCAGCCCCAGGAGATCCTGCAGAGTTGAGATACTCTGATTTACAGACCATACTGGAAAACTCTGCAGAAACAGCGGACTTTCTTCAACATCAGTTTTGTGACCCTCAGAAGGCATTTTTCAGCCTGCAGCATGGAAAAACCTTCACTCCTACAAATCCCAGCTGAAGTCGTTAACATCACCTACAGATGGAAAAGTCTCCAAAAGGGTGAGGAGCCAGACAAAAGCCCTGGCCGATATGGCCATGTCCTCACCACTGCCATGTGGCCTGATGACTAATGCTGTTAATGCAAATGTAGCACAAAAGGACGGCTAACCCCTCAAGGGCTGTGAAGATTACACCACGCCACCAAGAAATACCTCCAGAAAGCCACAGACAAGTAGGACTTAGTAATTACAGTGGGGAAAAAGCCCTTGAAACACAAGTGCCAGGTAGTACTAGGAGGCAAACTCATGAAGAAGGGCGAAGGGTTCACCTAGCTGTGCAGCATCCCACTGGCCAGCAGAGATCTCGAAATGAAGTGACATCCAGGATGGGAAAAGCATGGGTAACACTTCGTTCAGCTCAGGGATGTATACAACAAAAGAAAACAGATATATTTAAACAAGTTCATGATTTTAGTGTTAACACGTGATTTCTGAGAAACTACCAAAACACCAGGCAGGAAACTAGGTGGTTTTGAAAATATCTACGAATGGCATGCTGCATGTTCAGTGGAATGACTCCATCTTCAGTTAAGAAAGCAGAAAAGAGTGGGCTGATCTCGGAGCAGGGGGAGACCCTGCCCACCCCTGAGCCCGCAGTCTGGGCTCTCACGAGTAGGTTACAGCAAGGAAGCCATCAGCTGGGAAGTAAATAGGACACTCAGAAAAACCTTGGCAAGAAAGGTAGATCAACCCCAAATGACAAAGACATGACCGAGCCCCATTTCCCCTGTGCACCAGTGCTGAGTGGGAAGGATGAACTGGAAAATTTCCTTTGAAATTCTGGCCCCTACAGGCTCAAAGCAGCCAGTGTATTGGAGAGATTTTTAAAAGTGACGTTATAGATTTAATTAATCTCAGGGTTTCAGAAGTTTGTGATTCTCAGTTTGTGGCTCCTGGCCACATTGAGATGGGCTCTGCGATGCCACCGGGGTGGGAAGTGTGTCCTGCTGCTGCATGGGGTGAGCTGGGACCCGCACTGGGCACTTCACCTGCTGGCACTGTCCTGTGTTCTCCTGCCCCGGCTGTCTTCTGCACATCTCGGTGAGAGAGATCCATGGTTATGTGGCACGAAAGACAGATTGGCAAGAAGGGTGCAGTAGCAACTCGAGGGAAACTGAGGATACTTCACAAGCTGATTAATTTCTTGCCGTGCTTTCTAGGCCACTTGTCTTCTAAAAACACATACAGCATGCATGGAACATAGGAAGATAGTAACTGGAAGAGAAAGAGTCCTGAATGCTGAAAACATGCAATTTCCCTTACCTGGAATAAATGACAACCCAGTAATGGCATGAAATAAAGTCACAAGGTGTTTCTGTAAAATGACCAATACGTGACCAATACTGGAGCTTTCCACCTGGAAAGACATCAGTAGGAGCTGAGTGTCAGTCAGAAAGAGATACTCACAGGAATAAATACTAAAGCTCATCTTCCACAAGGAATGCTTGCACTGATTTCAGCCAGTCATCAGTAGTAGGACCTAACCAAAGATACTCATTGTTAAAACTCGTTAGTGAAATCCTCAAGCCTTGAGACAACACCAAGCTGCAGACATCTCCAGAAGGATAAACCCCCTCCATACCACAGCATCTCGCCAAAATGCACAGAGGTGAAGTGGCGACAGCCCCACAAGAGACCTCTCTGCAAAATTTCTCTGGATTATTTAGTTGTTAAAGAAGATTTCAGTGCTTTACACAATATCTTAAGAAGCAAGTTAGACACATCCTAACAGAAAATCCACTATCCTCTATGTAGGCAGGTGGCGGATTTAGCACTTTATGAGCAACCACGCTCTCAGAAGCACCAAATGACACATGCAGCAAAGTATGAGTTTTGCAAGTGCCGTAGCTGACACAGGCTGTTTGCTGAAAGGGAATTAGCCTTTTCCTCTGCAAAACTGAGCATTAAGAGCTAGTCTGACTGCTAGTCAATGGCAATTAGGCTGCTAAAAGCCCGGGCTGCTTTTGGAGAATAAGACTTGAGCTCCTGAAACATGCAGGCCCTCTTTCAGCCTTGTTTTTCCTTTCTTTTCTGTCTCTAACGTGAGCTAGTGTAAGAGCTGAGATGCAGCTGACCTGAAATTACCCATTAAAAGGAATGAAAAAAACCTGCAAGACAACTGTAAGACAACAGTTTCTTCCAGGCATGCAAAACAGCCGTGTTCACCCTTACCAGTATTGCCTGTGTTTTGTTTCAGGTCCTGACATTGCAGATTAAGCAATCTGGGAACATAACGAGCACGTCAGCTTAATACCGAGTTCAGATGAAACACAGTAAAACCACCAACAGCAGTAGCCGTCCAATCAGAAAGAAAGAAGCATATAGGGTCAAAATTACATTATCTCCTATAGCCTTGGAAAATGTCCACTTCAAATTTATCAACGCGATGCTGGGCACCTGCTAAACACAGCCGGACAGTGAAATCAGAAAGCTAGCTAAAAGTCTGTGTACCAGTAAATCCCATATTAACTTATTTTTGTAGAAGTTTATATGAACACAATAGAACAGAAGTCATACTGAACAAAAGGAGAATGCACAAGCCTGTTCAGAAAGGACAGTTCTTCCGAGCAGCATGGCTATGTATTACCATGGGGAGGAGATGGGGCCAGCTCACTTGATTTTTGTCCCAACTCTCACTATATTCAGCACTTTTGCAGATCCTGGAACCAGACATCTATACTTTAGTATACTTTAAAAAGAAGTAAACAAGTCGTAGCCTTAGGAAAACAATAGAATATGATCACTGAGAGGTTTAAAGAAAGTAAAGGTAAGTTCAGATGACCTGAGGGGGGAGGTGATGGGATCTGTGAGGTCCCAGAGGCCATCCCATCCTGTGTGAGGAGGGCTCCGCGGCACCTTGGCTCCATTCCAGCCTTGCTGTAGCCTTACCAGAAGTAAAATATTGGAAATGTGGGTGACAGCTTAGATTACACATTGTTAGAAAGAGCCAGGATAATCTGCCGCCAGCTCCCTAAAAGGAAATCTTTAGCTAACAAATATGCTGCAGCCTTTTGAGCTGGCAGATAATGATGAAACAGTGAATAAAATATAGCTGGGTTTCAGGGAAGCGGTTGACTTGGTGCCATGCAAGGGGCTGCTTCACCAGGCCAGAGCGAGTGGTGCAGAGCAGGAGAGCTGCTTCAGGCATGACTTGGCCAGGAAGAGGAAGAGGAAGAGGAAGGTGGTGGTTTGGTTTTGTAGGGTGTTGCAAAATACCACACGCCAGCGCCCTGCGCTCCGGGACGGTCAGCATGGCCTGATGGGCTTCGTGCTCCTCACCAGGGGGGTTCATCACGTCCATGCGTCATCTCCGTGTCGCTCCCATGACACTACAACACACGGTTTTGCTAGAGGGATCTGCTAGCGGGTCAAAGAAAAGCTTCAGTTTACTTGTTTATAGAAAAAAACCTACCTAGTTTTCACAGAGATCCCTAGCCATCATGAGGACAAATAGCATCTCCGTGTTTCCAGTTGGCTTTGTCCTATATAGGGCTATCAGATTTCTAGGGAAATTTTGTGGTTTTAGGTCCCTTAGCATCGCAGGATCCCGGAAAGGTGCGCCATGGTGCTGCAATGCAAATGCATAACAGTGCTGCTGCTGCTGCCGCCATCACCACCAGTAACACAGGACAGGCGATACTGGTCTGAGTCTGTTCTGAGGACAGGAACCTCGTGGACATGGACAACTGGATTTTGCTCCTGCTGAGAAAGTCTCCGAAATAGCACGTCTCGACTCAGGGAGACTTCTCCTGCTGAGACATTTTGAATAAATTCTACATAAACCTTTCTGATAATAACAAAGTTAAAAATAATAATAATGAAATGGCAAGACACAGAAAGCATACAGACACAGTGGAAACCAAATTTGGAATGATTTAGATGGTTTAGGCTTTTTTTAGGGTAATAAGCAGCTAGCGCAGCTCACCACATGCTCACACAACCCAAGAGCTTGAAGTCAGCGCGGAGGTTTGAATGAATGATTCATTATTCCGCACACGCTCCGGCTCCTCTGCTGCTCCAGCCTGTACCCAGCTGGATCTCAGGAGAAATTCCTAGAGTGTGTAATTGTGTATAACGTGATCATCCTGCAGCAGGAAACAGGTTTGTAAGCATTCTTCGCCAGTACAATTGATGTCATACAGATACGGTCTGCGAGGAAACAAAGTGGAGATATATATTGCAGCGAGTCATTTGAGAGCTCATACAGGCTTCTGGGAGTCACATTTTAGACAGAGAATGTATTTAAGCCCAAAGAGGCGAGGTATATGCAGTATTTCATTTTAAAATGGCTCAGCGTGACCATGTTCAGAGGAAAGGGGAAGACGCTGACCCGCAAGCCCCCCACCAGCAGCCTGTCTTCGGTGCAGCCACCAAGGCCACATTTGGGGTTGCACCCCAGGGGCTTTGCATCCCTTTGAGAGAAGCTCCCACGGGAGCCAGGGCACCGTGGAGGAGGGAGCAGGCACGGCAGGACAGGACCCAGCACCCCGGGTCAGGGCTTGCAGTCGCCCAGGAAAGCGGGCACCCATCTTTTTTGTGGGTGAAGCACGTTGAGCCCTCAGCACCCTCTAGTGGACCGCAGCCACCCAGCCCTCGGTTCCAGGGAGGATTTGGATGTGCTGAAAAGCGTCTCTCTCCTCCAGCCATGGGCACCAGCTCGTTTTGGGGCTGCTGAGCCCTGTGCATCTCTACTGGGTGGCATCAGGCCTCCAGCTTGTCCCTCCTGGTGCTGGGAGGGATGGAGACGGGCAGCGCTGCAGGCAAGGGCTGGGATGGAGCGGGGGAGGTAGAGCAGGGGCTCCCCATCAAGCTGGGAAGTAGCATCCAGGGAAAAGTCCTCCGAGCTCCCTCTTTGCAGGGCTCCAGGCCTCCGGTGTGTCCCCAGCCGTAGCCAACATCATCTCGGTGGCAGGTTTAACCCAAATTGGAAATCAAGTCCTCGCAGGTACGGAGATGGACACTTCCCTCCCACCCTGCGGTCCCCAGTTTAGCCCAGCATCCCTATGCTCACCTCGACAGGACAGCTGTTCTCCTCCAGCTGTGGCAAGCGCAAGAGGAGTTAGATTGAATGTTACCTAAAAGCGACCTATCAGCGAAATCACACTTCAGTGTGGCCCCAAGGACACATAGCTTAAATTCCTACAGGTAATTAAATGCACAGGTTACATCCAGACAATGTAATCCTATTACCGGTATCCGCTATACTCTTGCCAATCAGTATGTGCTGGTCAACACACAGTCCTAACAGATATACGGGGTTCATCTGGGATTTGCTGCGTAGAGGACACGAGGCACCTGAGGACAAACATCCTCCAACTGCTGTACTGTGCTGGTCCATGGCTTGCGGCTACAGCTGCCTTCGTTTCTGGAGTTTCCCAGTTCCACATCTAATCCTGGCCAAAATAGGAGTTTTCTGTATAAAGCAAGCCATTAATTCTGCCTAAAATTAACCCTGTATATAGTATCTAGTTCATATTTCTGAAGTTACAGTGCTTTATATTTTATTTCATAAACCATGTGTCTATTTCAATAGGAAGCATGGCTGAAACATGAAATCCTGAAATGTAAAAAAATCCCTGCAAAATCTGAAGTCTCAAACCCATCCTTCAAGTCGAAATTAAAAAACGCTGGGCAAACGGACTGAGTCTTCTCCTGAAGGATACATTTTATGTTTGTCTTGGACGTACAATGTGCACGTTCCAGCCCGCAAGTCTACCGATGCTTGGTTGGTAAAGAATGAAATAAGGAAGGCAACCCAGAGAAGAGAATATAAATACTTCTGCCTGTTTTGTGAGATAAACTGGAGGAATGAGGTAAATGCCAAAGGCAGCACACCAGGACCAGGACAGAGTTCCAAAGCTGTGGGCAGGAGGGAGCCGGGAAGATTGGCATCTCTCTGGGTGACAGCCCAGCCTGCCTGTCCCCTCTCTCCCGGCTGGTCCCGGGAAGGACCTGGAGCAGCCATCCACCTGGAGAGACCAGAGCATCCGCGCGACATGCCTGCTTTTAAGCAGTTTCTTTTGTGGGAACGTAAGGGAGCTTACAAGGACCTGGCAAGGATAAGAGAAGCTAAAGACCAAGGCGGTGGGATGGCATCTGCCTGGACAGCGGGGTGCACCCATGGGTGCCAAAGCCCTGGTGGAACCACCGCACAGCTTGGCCCTGGTGCATTCTCCAGCTGAAGAGGTGGGAGCAGCTCTTACCTGAACTTCTCTTGTGCCCACACCACCTTCAGCTTCTCCCCCGCCGGCGATGGGCAACTTCCAGCGCATCTGCCCCAGCAGGACTCCAGCACTCCCCCGCCTCATTAAATGCACAAGCCTTGGCTCAGGTTGTGGGCCAGGTTTCCCGGCAGGGACATACCGCATGGAAAGGCCATCAGCAGAGCACGACAGAGCTCCTGAGCAGCATGCGGACGGCTCCACCTCTTCTGCTGGGCACCAGTAATCTCCAGATAATAGAAACCTGTGAAGCCATGATAACACTATCTATCTCCCTGGCCTCCTCTCCTTTGTCCTCAAATAGGAACTCACAGGATGTTTAATTATTGAGATCAGGCTGAATATGGAGAGATTACTCATCACTGATTCTGGGTATAAACAGTTTCCTTTGCAGAATAATTTCTTTTTTAAGAACTCCCCCCCCCCCCAATTAATTTCCATCCCAGCCACGAGCCTCAGTAGAAAATCTTGCCATAATCATTTTGAGCTAAATATTCTGAGTAATCAATCAAAGCAGTGGAACCAATTTTGAAACTGTCACTTTTAATTTTTCCAATAAAAAAAATTGAGCATTTCACTCTCAGTGCTGTTCTGATTCAAGCTCTTAAAACCTTCGCTCCACTGCATCAGCGCTTCAGAGATGTACTTGAAAATCTGAAGAGCCGGCACAATTGCAGGGAAACTAAAACAGATTGATTTTTAGCAGTGAGAAGAAACCTGTTTCTTCCCGTGCCTTTAGACCTGTCTCACAAAACCTTTTCTTTCTTTCTTCCCTACTTTCCTCCTCTACAAAAATAACTGAAGGGTATTAGTAATTTCATACACGCAAAAGGCTGGCACTAATTAAAAAGTTGATGCGTTATTGAGAGCTCAGTGCATAAATGCATGGCTAACGAAGGCCCAAAGAGCAGATCTGCTTGGTGCTGGGGTGGAGAAGATTTCTCCAGCCTCTGGTGCAGGATGCCTGCAGACACATCAGCAATGGAGAAGCCAATCTGTGAGAGGAGGCAGGAACGGCCTCAGTACAAAAGTGGCTGAAGAAATTCATCCTGGTAAGAACAGTTCTATTAAACATACCGGCAACGTTGCTTTGTGTTCAGGGTATGCGTGGGCTGCATTTCTGCTCAGCAAGGAGCCATCAAATTAGAGGCTTTGCAAGTCGTTCATCAAGCAAATGCTTTGGCCGTAGGAAAGTCAAAGGGAGTTTTGCCATCGCCCTCGCCGGAGGCAGCGCCGTCCTGCCTGCCCTGCACGCCTCGTGCTAGCTGTAGCCCGTAAGCTGGCGTCCACTTGTGTTTTTAACGGGCTGATGGACGTGGGTGAAGTTGCGCCCAGTAAAAGCATTGCGTGCCTATGTGTAGGAGACGCAAAACAGCAAAAGCAGCAACAGTACCCTCCAGCTGGGCCCCTACATCCCAAAGGATCTGTCCTACAGACCGCTACCTAAACTCCCTAGATTCAGTGCCGCTTCTAGTTCCGCATTAATTTCACAGGGAGATAAGCTTGCGCCGAGATGCCACGACCCTCCTGCGCTGCTAGCACAGAAACCAACCGATGCCGGCAAGACGGAGCCAGCAACGGCCGCCAGCCTCCGCTGCAGCCGCCCAGCACGGCCCCCGCACCTACACTGCTGCCAGCCAGACCTCCGCGCCCAGCGGTGACCGGCAGGTCTCTGCGTCGCTCCTGCTTGCTCTTATCTCTGCCCGCAAGACCTCCTAAGCCTGATGCAGCAAGCGTGTAATTAGCTGTGAGATGTCGGAGCGGCAGCAGAAGCTGACGGTGTCAACCGGCAGCTGCCTGCCTTTTACCAGCGCACCCCCGGCCCTGAAGCTCCGGCTCTGCTATCTCGGTTTATTGTGTTTATCAAGGGCGCAGATTGCAGCTGGAAGTTCTGAAGATGCCGAGAGCCCTTTGGCTTTTGAGGAAGGAGATGAAACATAAGAAACAGAGAAGTTAATATGTTTTCAGTTTGCGAGAGAGCTTGGAAATGCCACCGACGCTTTATTCATCTCTTCTCCCCCTGGAGGACAACAGTGATCTGCTTTTTCCTCTCTTTATGCCGAATTTCCTTTACTGAAAGTTAAAAGGGACAGTGGCAAGTTAATTCTATTTTGGAGACAGACCATTTTTGTCTGTGCCTTTCAGAAAGCCTTTGGATTATTAAAACTCCTTTAAAACAGGAGTTTTTAATTTATTTAATTTAATAAGTCAAATTTTCTGTTTCTATGCTGTTTCACTTCAGCAATTTCCCTCTCCCAGGAAAACCCAAATGACTCAAGTCTAGCCATTTTTATTGTGACCCTGGGCCTCTTCCATCACATCGTGGCTGCTGGGGCAGCACTGCCAACGCAAGGCAAGGGCAGAAGTCAGCCCACAAGCGGGACGCAGCCACAGTCCCCAAAGCAAGCAGAAACGAGACCAAAGCCAAATGTTTCAACACATGATGATCAGTTGTATTTTCAGTCCGTTAATACACATTCATTTACCAGATACAAACGGAGTGGAAAGGAAAGCGATCGTTAGCAGAAACAGGGATACAAAACAATTCCAGCAGCCTTCACAGAAGGGATATTCAGTGTTCACAACTGCATCGTCGGAAGGTAGAGATGCACAGAGACCTGCACTCACACTTGAAGTGAAAGCTCTCCTTTTGTTGATCAGTTTAGCTAGAGACACAAGTTAGAAAAAACAACCACATTCCCAGAACTGTGACCTCCGACACTTCTTCTTGTTTCCCGAGTGTCAAGAAAGAGTCTGGTAACTCGCAGTTATTTACATGGAGGAGATTTTACGAACACACAGTAGGAGGTTAAAAATGTAATAATCACAAATACTGGAAAATACAACAAGAAAGCAGGCAGGGAAGAAAGAAAAAAAAAAAAAGAAAAAGAGGAGAAACCCCAAGAAGATCATTGCATTCAGTGGTCAACATACAGTTTGTGGGTCTGCTCCACTTAGATCTACCTTAATTTGGCACGCTTGACTCGATTCACTGCCATGGCATTACACTCCTTGTTTAAAACCTCCATTCTGCAAAGCTCCTGGTTTCAGCAGGATCTCAGCTGTGCAGAAGGGATGGCCCGTTTAAAATGATGCCACAAAACGTGAGAACGCGTTCACGTCTTGCGGGCCACCCAAGAGATGCTAACCTCTACCCACATACCTGGTCCGGAGACCACTTGCTTTCTTCACCTCAACCACCACCGTGCCCTACAGACCTAGTCCTTTCTGCCAGAAAACCAGTGCAGCAGCTCCGCAGCTGATGGAGGTGTGTCAGTTGAGACCAGCGTGGATTTGGGTCTTTACATTCGGCAGGAGGAGAAAGAAATGGCATGAACCTAAAGGACCATTCATTTAAACATCCTCCCAAACGCAGCCTCTGTGCACAGATTACAACCCGCCCCCCCCCCTCGACTGTCCTAACTACAAGTGCGCAAAAGATTTGTTACACTGAAATAACAATAGCAAACCACGTCTGAGCTTGATTGTACATGGATGTTTCCTTGGAAGGAATAAAGATCTTGTAAATTATTAATGTCAGGGTCCCAGCTAGGCAAAACCTGCACTGAGGTCTCCCCCAGGGACAGCACCAGGATTGAGAAATCACGTTGTGAAACCTGATCAAAAGAAAGGAAAATGGAGTGTCTGGGGTTTAATTCAGCAAAGGTCACATCAAGTCAGGCGACAAACTGAGACCAAGGGACCAGAAACTGAGCCGAGCACTTTGCATCTGCCATGGAGCACTGGAGTAGTTCTCCTACAAATTACTTTTTAGTAAAGTTCTTACATACGATGACATTTTATCCCTCATCTTTTAAATCATGCATTAACTTTACAGTGAAACATTTATCCAGTCCAACATCTATACAACAAAACATGTATTTTAAAATATCAGACTATGAAAAAAGATACGGTAAGGAGTATGAGTTCTCAAAGTGGCACATGTTAAGGAATAAATTAAAGGGAGAAAAAAAAAAGGGGGGGGGGTTTAGTCAGGTTGAACTACAAAATAAAGTCTGAGCCTGGGAGGAGTTCTCATTACCTATAGTTCTAACAAATAAATGCCACAAGAAACAGTTCATGTTTCCGGGTTTGCTAGTGCTTGAATCCACAACACTTGTTACAGTACTGTGTATTTGCGAGTGATCCTCTCCAGTTTGAAGGTATTAAAAATAAACCCACGCTGGTGTTACGGACTAAGAAGTAGTGATTGTTTAGGTGCAGAAATTAACTCTCTCACAAGGTGTTCAACCTCACAGGCTTCTTAATATAAGAAATAAACCTCCTGTTGACAGGACCCAAGGAACAGCACAGCCCGCGGGTATGAACGAGAGTCAAGCCTTCACTGGAAATGGCTCCAGCCCCATCAGCTCTTTGGGGTGAGCAGTGCTGTAGCCATGGGGGGGTCCTGGGGATGCAGGGCTCTCTGCACTGTGCCAAGGCTGCCTTGCACACCTGGCTTGCATTTGAAATGCTACTAAATTCCTGGTATCAGCAATTCCTGGTATCAGGAATTTAGCACCACCACAGGGAAAGGAATGTTCAGCGCAGCTCCTCTGTTCCCACAGAGGGAAACCCCCTCCCGGACAGAAGCCAAATGTGAGGCCCGTCTGCTACTTTAATAATGAAAGACCTTCTTAATTAGCAACTTTTCATACCGAATCAGTCAACTAAATCTCTCCTCTGTGGCTCTGCTGTGTCGCTTAGGACCAGCAGCCATCACATGGTGGGCTGAGTGTTGCAGAACCTGGGAGGTTTTTCCCCAAAGCAGCCTGGCGGAGGGGGACTTAACACCACTGGAGTTACAAAGCCCCAATAATTAGCTACCTACCACCTTAAAAGACAATATAAGGATAATTTAACAATTACAAGAATCTTTGCTAATATGAGGACGGGGACAATAAGAGCACTTAGAAGATGACAGGAGTCTTGCACTTCTTCAAGGTTCACGTGTAGCAGGGTTGAATGCTTCCTTTTCAACTATGAATACAGATCCGTGTGACTTACAATGATTCTCTGACAGGCTGTAATTGTTTAAAGTTAGCAGCTTTGTTCAAACTAAAACAGCTAAAAACATATCAGGAGAGAAAAGCTCTGAACTAGCACTGACATGAAATAACAAGACACCTTTGATCTTTCTTGATTGCAAATGGTCAGGGCACATATTGCTCTGGCTCTGCAGGGGGTGACCCCAGGTCAATTTTTTTAAGGGAAAAAAAAAAAAATCAAGGAAACATACTTATCTGCTTACAGCATGCCAGATAAAAGCATCAACCCCCTGGACCAAAGGTCATCACATAAAATGCTGCACAAGCACTTCGGACAGGCTAACCAGACCACAGATGTACCAACCAGAAAGGAGCTAATTGGCAATTGCATCTACAGAACACAGGCTTAAAACAGTGAAAACTGTAGGAAGGGGCTGAGACTCGGGCTGCCCTGGAGGAATGTGTGGGGTTGTTACTTACTCAGGTGATACAGCAGGTACAGAAGTACCCGGTGCCTATTTACAGGTCTGAAGACGCAGAAGGCAATGAGCTAAAATGTGGTGCCAGCTATGTTTTGGGGATAGCCAGGCAACCAGTGTGATTCTTTTGCAGTTAAAAGCAGGTGAGACTGTTGGAAGAGCCAGAAAAGGAGAAAAAAAAAACTTGCTTGTGAACTAAAGTAAATACCAGTTCACCTGGTCTTTTGATTAAGGAGAGTTGGGCACAGGGTTAAACCCAGCTAGTGAAAGGATCCCCCCGGACGCAGCGGCAGCAGAGGAGCTCAGCCTCCCACTTCTCCAGATCCGACCCCCCCTTAGGCATTTCTAACAGTCTGGTCTCTTAGTGTTGGACACGGCACCGCTGCCTGCCGGGGAACGCTTCTCCCGGGACTGCAGTTGGAGCTGGACAGGACATCGGGAGACACGGCTCATTGCAGGATGGAGTGAAGACCCAGGAGAGCACCCACCACGTGAGGTCCCGACCCAGGAGCGGTAGTGTTTTGCCCAGGGATGCTGAATCAAATTGCTGCTTCGCTGCACAGTGAGATGCAAAATAGCTTTGGAAACTGTCTTGCAGAAATGGAAAACAGGACTGAGCATGCTGAGCTTTACCTGTGCTTGGGAAGACATGTCCCGCATGACTGAGCTCAAGATTGTGGCTGGTCTGATAACAAAGTAGACCAGAGACAAAGCTTTGCTAACTGCTCCCCTTCCCCCTTGCATTCACCCCATACTACAAAGCGACACGTCAGCTTAGTTCGAGCATGGCATCAGCTCTAGCTTAATGGCCTTTCACTTCTTTTAAATAGGGAGGAAAGAGATGGAAAAAAAGTTCTATCTATGTACTGCAAGAGAAATGCACAAATGGAGGACCCGGAGCGCAGGGCTTTGTTTGGCCCATGCTGGCTTTTAAGTTTCTGCCCCGTCACATGCAGTGCCTTGCTTTCCTTGAGCTCTGGAGATCTAAGGCTTGAGTTTAAACTTTGATCCTCTCCCGGAGAAAGCCTTCATGCAGTTTGAACAAACTGACGTGCTGCGTTTCTGTAAAGGCCAGCAAACTCCAGTGATGTCCAGCACTCCGGCTCCATCGAGGCTGCGCTTTGCCAAGACCTAGGCAGTGCCACGCTGCATGAGGATTGCTGATTGCTCTAGCTATGGTAGAAACAGTCTGTTGTTTCCCCCCCTCCCCCCCAGAGGGGAGAAGAGACCAAAATGCTGATTCTGATACAAGATTGTTAGTCCGTTTCCATTTACGAAGTGAAATACCTACACTTGGCAAGCTGTAGGACAGCCCAAGGCAGCACCAAGCAGCACTTCCCGGCAGCGCCGGAGAAACTAAAGGGGCGAGATGGGGGGATTCCAGCGAGCCAAGGTGCTGATACCCAAAAGCCTTAGAAGTACACGCAGCCCACGACTCCTGCGCAGCCACAGCAGCATCACAGCACGTACGCACCCACAATATACAGCTGGCAGTAGTAACAACATCGATTGGAATTTGTTTCCTGTCCTAGGAAGTAGCCTGCATCCTTTAGGTGCTCAGAACATGCCTTAAGCAGTAACTCCTTCAGAGGTTAAACTTCTCATTTGCCATCATTTCCAAGTCTGCCCGCTCCCCTCCTTTGCTAGTGTCAATTTGCTTCAAGTTCCTCCACCAAAATCCCTAAGAAAGGCACATTAGCTTGGCGGAGATCTTTTTCGCCTCCCTTAGCAATAAAAAGCTTTCTGAAATCCCGTATCGTTCATCAGCTTGTCTCTAGAGAACCAGGCTTTAAAACGTAAAGCAGTCTGCATCTTCTTAAGTCCAAACCTCCATGGGTACCATGGACTCCTTTGTTCCAACGGAGGGAAGCAAGTACTCTTCCTCCAGAAAACGAAAGGGGAATTGTACTAAAAACCCACGAATCTTTTTTAATTCTTCTGCAGCTTTCGCAGGATCATCATTCGCTAATTTGGGCTTGTTGATGAAATCACGCAGTTGGGTTAAATTATTCACCTGGTCACTGGGAAGGCACCGAAAAACCTGATCAAAACAGAAAGAAGAAGTGGCATGTCAGTGTCGGGGAAATACTGCAATGCAGAGTTCCCAAGAAAGACCAAAACATCTAATACAAATTCCCCGGGATGGGAGTGACTTAATTAACAGCCTGAAGAACAGGGAGGGAAGACGTATGTGCCTATCTGTGATACGGCTGGAGCAGGCAGAGGGGAAGCTCCAGGGCTTTTTCTGATCACTGCAGAAGCTCATTAGAAACCAGAAGTAAAATTTGATTCTACTCCAGTTACGCTATAACCAGCTAAAAACACTAAGTCACCACAGCCATTCACCGCAGCTATATCTGATACAAAAAAAAAGGAGAAATCAGAACTGCTGCCTTCCTGGGCCACTGTCTCACTTCGAGGATGCACAAATTCCAGTTTCTTTTTCACAGCTCTTCCATCTGACGCTACTCGTTCCTTCAAAGCACCTCTGAAGGCCCAACCCCAGGAGCTGGACCTGCTGCCCTTGCTCTCCCCGTGCTGCTTCTCCCGTTGGCATCTGCTGGTGCCACGTGGGAAGGAGGGAGGGGAAAGGCACTGTGTCCCTCACCTTGTCAAAGATGGTGGCATTACGAGCTGCCGTAGAAATCCACACTTCCTTGAAGAATTTGTCACAGACAGGATCCTGATGTTCCGGACTGAGATCGGAGCCGCCAAGGACAACCCTGAGAAGACAAAGGGATTGATGCTCAGGGAGGCTGAAGCACCGGGCACTCCCCCTCTTGAGAAATGTAGGGGAGGAAAAGTTTCCTTGGGACTTGCCAAACCCTGTGTGCTCCCAGCGCCCTCCTGCTCTCATTCCCTGCAATAGTCTGTCAGCCTTAATGTTGCCTAAGTTTCTCCATTTTTTTTTTTTTCTGTGCAATAACTGTCCAGATGGGAAACAGGGTGGGAAAAAAAAAAAAAAAGGAAAAAGAAAAAGGTCTTAATGAAAAAATAGCCATGTTGTGGGCCAGATGGCTGCTCCAAGTGAGGAAACTTCCATTAGAGACACCGCCATCCAAAATTGAGAGAGTGTGAAAACAGGATCTGGAGGCAAAATATCACTGTCTTGTTTATGAGCTCGCCTAGCGAAATCCTGGAGCAAAACTATTTGTAAGTCAAGCTGCCGAGCTGAGGACGGGAGCGGCGTGAGAAAGGCTAACGTCAATGGAGCAGCAGCAAATCTCGGGGCTAAATTCAGGCCAGGCAACGCTAAACCTGAGCAGGCAGCAGCAGCCCCGCTGGTTTGAAAGGCTATGGGCAGGCGTAAGCCTGAGCAAGCCCTGCCTGCATCCCCGCTCGCTGCCCGCGCTCGCCCGGCCCCGTGCATCCCACCTGAAGCACCGCAGCCGGAGGGACTGGGCAAACTTCCCAGCGCTGTAGTCCTCCCCGTCCATCACAGAGGGGATGGTCTCGGTGTCCTGCACGATGATGGCCATCTCGCTGTCCCGCTTCCCCAGCATGCTGCGGTCGTTGATGTTGGCAGAGCCTGGCAAGGGGGAAAAACAAAGCACCGGCAATGCATCACCGCCACGTGAGATGCTCCCGCACGCCTCCCATCGCCACCCACCACCCCCCGGGGCCCTCTGCATCCCTTGTCTCCACGGGGGACCATCTATGGCTTTGCTAGGTAAAACCCTGACCAGAGAGCTTCCTTATGGAAACACAAACCCTGAGAGCCAGGATTTGGGGGAGGGAAAAAAACCCACCCGCATTTTTGGAAGCTTCAAAAGCTCCAGGCTTGGAAGAAGGTTAAATCACAGCCAAGCCCAGGCCAACATTTTCAAAAGCTTACTCTCTCTGTAACTTCCCAGGTGCTTTTGCTGAAGGATGCCACAACTTTCAAAGGCCTCAACGACATTTGGTTTGGATACCAAGTTACCTGACGCAGGATGGGCTCCATGGGTAAATCCGCTCTTACCTTCAGTAGAGGTAAGAAGAGGGGAAGTTTTTCATTTGCATTTGGAAGGTAGGGGTTTTGGGGAGGGCGATGTAGGCAGAAGGACGTTATCTCCTCGCTGTGGGTAACCAACACCCAGACCCTCCTGTCCTGCCAGGACCATACTTTTTTGTCCGCAGACCCAAGAGCTCAGGCACCGTCCCTGCTAACGCAGCAAGGCAGCAGCAGACCCCAGAGCTCTGGGGCACCTTCCGACCACAGCAGATGTTTCTGCTCTACTCCTTGCCCTGTGCCTGCTGCAGCACTACTGCATGCTGCGTAAAACCCAAACCCCAGAAAGGAGAAGGGTGCTTTCCAGAGGGGTGCAGGGGGGACACCTTTCCCGGCAGTGGGACCCACGGGTGTCCTGTGTACAGCTCCTTGCTCGCACCCTGGGAAATAACTGCTTCAGTCCCCAACAAAGCTGCTGGAGGGCAGCAGCCGTTTCCCCCGTTGCATTTCTACTGCATAGCTCCTCTGGCTGTGCCTTTTAGGGGGGGTTCCTCTCCAAAATGCAGCCACTCATGTAAGGGTTTGGGTGTGCTTGGGCTCAACGTGGCAGCTCCAGCCCTGACCGTGCACGGCAGTGGGAGCTCCCCAGTCTGCTTGTGCCACGCGGGGTCTGACACCCGCAGCATTGCTCAAGACCAGCTGAGGCTTTATCCCCCCAAAAGGGTTTCTCTGGCCCACGCAGCCCTCAGAAGGCAAGGGATGGGGGACACCGCAGCTCCAAGGGAACAGCAAGATGCAGCCAGCAATAGCAGTCATCAGGTCATTAACCCACAGAAGTGACCAAACAACAAAAAAAATCTCCAGACCCAGCTCCGGGCTCTGTAAGACACTCCCAGGCACTAGTTAGCCATTTAGCCTTCCCAGCAACTGAATTAACTCAAAGGGAGCTAACACCTCCAGAGGAAAAATGAGCCAAGCCCCTCTCCGTCCTTTCACCTCCCTCTCCTGCACAGTGGCCCCATTAGCACTTTATTTCCATGCACCATCTCTTTCTTGGGTAGAAAAGGGATGACAGTGGCTCCCTATCACCTCACCAGCCAGCACGGATGCACATGCTGTATAAAAATCTGTCCTCAGGCTTACAGGTATAGAAAATAGAAATTAAGAGCTGTCTCAGGCCCCCAGACCATCACAGTTGCAACGACACTGCTCCTGCTGTGATATTAAAACCACCTTCGGGCTGCTCTGCGTACTGGAGACAGGATCCGACCCCTGAGAGGGTAACAGAGGAGCAAACCAAACCCCAGGTCATCTGAGACTACAGGCTGAGCTGCTGCTTTGAAGGAGGAGAGTATTTTGAGTCTTGCAAAATCTGGTATTAAGTTATTCTTTGGCAAAGTTTTCGTTGCTGATTTAGCAGATCAAAAAGGGTTTCTTTAAAGAAACAGGCTAAAATTCTGCTCTTCTGCTGCGATGTAGAACTCTGAGCCTGAAGTCTCTTGTCTTTGCTTCATGATCTCATAATAAATATGGTAAGAGAAAGGGATGAAATGATATCTATTACTTGTTATAACATATTTCCCCATTCTTAGGAAATGGAGCTGATAAATGACACATGTTGTCCAAACCTTCCAAATTTTACGGCACATTCTGTTCTTTAAGGAACAGATGACAAGTCTCACAAGTCTTCCTGCTAGAGCGGAGTTTGATACAAGACAGATGGACAATATTCCCTGCACTGGGATTCTCTTCACTGTTACACAGAGATTTAAAACCATTTTAGAAAAACAAATTAAATGACAGCCCTCTAAATCCTTTCCTCCCTCCTACCTACCCTCCTGATGAATTTATGAGTTTGGTTTTTTGTTGGTTTTTTTAAACAGCAAAATATTTCACAAGAAATAAATCACAACACAGAAAAGCACACAGCACTGCAGCCTGCACTGTGTACAGGCCAGAGAAGCAAAAGGACTAATCCAGATATAATTGAGTGGTCCAAACCCTTCCTGCAAGCCCCCCGCTCACCGATTATAACTGTGTTGTCATCAGCAATAAGCAGTTTGCTGTGAACGTAGATGAGCTCTGTGACTAGTTTCCCTTCCAGCTCTGCATATGTTCGAAGTCCACAGAACGATATGTAGTTTATCCATTTATCTCCAACTGAAAATTAAAAGAGAACAAAACCAATGGGAAGAGGGAGGTGGAAGAGAGAAGAAAGAGAAAAGACCCTCTTTATGTAAAAGACCCATACGACTAACAGTTCACTTTTGACATTTTAAAAAATTAATAAACAAACAGATAATGGAAATAAGTTTCTTTAAAAATAGGCTTTAAAAGCTGCCTGTGGGCTCTCTGCGCTGCCCTGATCCACTGCTGGCTCAGATACTTCCACTTTGGTGAGAAATTACCCCAACATCCCTTGTGCAGCATGCAAGTTTTCACCACTGATCCGAACATCTTAAAATAACTGGACTATACAACCGTTCTTCTGCAGATGCTGCAGAAAGAAGGCTGAAGCAGGTGTTTTGTCCATGCCCAGTACGGAAAACATGTCCTAATGCACTTGTCTGCAGTTCACATTTACGCAAAGACCTAGAACGAATGAGGCATTATGTACGCCCGTAGTATTTGTGACACGGGGGTTTTCACGGTGCTCTGATTCCCAGCAGAGCAAATTCAAGCAGGCATCCTCACGGCGAGGAAGCAACTCAGAAACAGCGTCCTGCTTCGGCAGGTTTTTCCTCTCTGCGTTCACCAGCTTCCAGAAACAAACCCAGGGTGGGATTCACGGGGGAGGCTGAGGGCTCCTCGCTCCCAGAAGCGTGACCCTACTCAGGACATTTTCCAAATAACATGATCCCGAGCAGCTGCAATCACGCCGTGCTCCTCCCTGGGGCTCTCCCCTCCTCCGGATCCGGGCTGCATCCAAGTGCAAAGTCTGACAACCGGGCCACGGCTCGCGTGACCCGACAGACCTCGCCACGGGATGACGGCAGAGGAGGAGGTCGCTCACCGCCCCACCGGCCTGTAGCATGCGTTGCTGTGAGATGCCCCAGTCCCCCCCCGAACCCCTCAGCCACAGCAAGCCCACGTTAATAAGAAGCTAGAGGATCTGATTTATGTTTTATAGACGTATCCATCGAACAGCAGCACCCCAAGACTAAACAACACAGAGGAGAAGAATAAAGCTCTTACTCTCTGTCTTCAGCTGGCCCAGGATTGAGTTTTCTCCTCGGCACATGGTCCTGGAAAGAAGGTAGGCAGCTGTCAGCACCACCACCACTCGAGGCAATGGCATATGCTGAAGCAGAACCGGGCGAGGTAAATTGCAAACACAGATGCCTTTTAAATACCCCATGCAAGCGGAAGAAACACGGTGCTTCCAGAGCACACGTTTTTCCCAAGCGACTGTTGATATATCAAGGACTGCTCATTTCCTGAAGGAGCTCATACCAATCCACATAGGAGCTGAGGAGCATTTTTGCATTCTAGAGCACACCACAATGATGATAAAGGTGTTACAAAAGCAGGGCTGCTACCGTCTGTGCCACAGGTCTGGATGTGAAATCACATCAAGAAAAAAAAGTCAACACGTATAGAACACAAGGTCTGGGAGTTTGCGTCATTATGGCCCGACTGGAAAAGCCACAGCCGGCATCTCATTCAAAAAAACCCCAAAACCAACCCATGGGCAATTTCTTAAGACCTATGGTTGCCCTTGCAGAAGAAAGCTCAGGCAGAAGGGCCTGGTTAGGGAGACATGCTGCTTTCCTTCTGCTTGTGTCTCCTGTCCCGCTCATCCTTCTGGAAGTGCAGTAGGAGCCCAGCAGACCAGCAGACAAGGGAGATTTCACTCCAGAGGCAGCAGTGGTCTCTGCAGACCGACTGCGCCCTGGCCGTGCCATAACACAGCAGCTTTCCAGTAAAACCATCTTGCCTCGGGCCATTTTGCCTTCCTCTACGGCCCGTTCCCAGCGCCGGGCTACCTGGCACCACTGCGCCTCAGTCCTTCCCACGAGACCTGCTGTGTTGCAAGCACCCCCAAAACCATCCATCCCAGAGCGGGGGAACCACATCGGAGAAGGCAGCATTGCTGACAGGCAGAGCCAGGCAAAGCATCGGCTGGAAAGGCAGATTTGGAGACAAAGCCCAGCTAACGAACCCACAGGGCTGCGCGCTCCCACCCCGGCCGCAGCGGCGGTGGGGATGCTGCCGGGAGGAACCGCAGTAAAAGCTGGGCTAAGCGCCTAAAGAAAAGCATGACTGTCGAACAGGAGGGCGAGTAAGTCCTGATTTGATGAGCTAAAAGGAAAGCAAATGCACTTGGCAGCGTCATGCCGCACGCAGGGAGCGGCTGACGAGCCAGGAATTCCGGGGTTTGTGTAAGGGATCGGGGGACCCGCCACGCCAGGGCAGAGGGACTTCACCACAGAGAGCACCGGGCTTTACGCACCGTAATTCCCTGCTCAGCGAGCATCGCCTCACCTCCTAATGCGAATCCCACAGCTAGCAAATACATGAGCTAAAGTACTAAGTGAAAGTTACACAAACAGTTTTCTTCTCCTTTTCCCAATGCCCCGTGCTCGTGTGGACTATCTGACGTGACGCCACGCTGACGGCACCACCGGCAGCGGGCAGGGGTGACCGGGGAGGTCTCCGGCAGGGGGGCTGCCCACGGTACCTGTAGTTGAAGTGCATTATGGCCTGCAGCGCGTTTCCTCCGCCCGTCGAAATGTCTCCTTCAAACCCAGGCAGCAGCGGGATCACCACGTATACTCGGAAACGCTTGTTTTCCCTGAAATCATAAGTTTGGGGGAATATTAGCCTGCAAATGTTACAGCTTCGGACAAAGTGAAGTCCCCTCGGTTTCACTTTCCCTGTGCTGACCAACTTGGTTTCCATCCAAGGCTACCACACAAACTTTAAGGGAGCAAGTGTGAAACGTATTTCCAATTTCAGGTCTTCGTCACCTGTCATCAGTACTTCAGCGAGTGCTCAAACCTTCAGGAGGAGAAGGAATAATTTACTCTCGGCAGACGACAAAAGGAGCTAAACGAAAAGAAACACGTTTTCACTGAAGTTCAAGGGCAGTCTAATTATTTTGCAGATTGCCTCTGCCACTATAAAAGTTTGTTTGAGCACCCCGACAGCCCAGTCACACGGCTACTGGTGCAGACTGGTGCGTACAACTGCCTGGCAGAGCACAGCAAAGATCACAGAGCTATCACAGGCAGAAACCCGAAATCTAACCTGACATTCCCACTACACCCTGGTTTTTAGAAGTCAGAAACATCACAGAAGGTGGACAAAGCTCAGGACACAAGCAAAATGTTGATCGTTCAAGGCAGGCAAGTATTTCACTGATATATCACAACCCACAAAAACTCAGTTCCAGAGTTCCCCCAAACTAAACCATACCCTAACTGTGATCCCATTCAGAACAAAAGCTATCGTTATGGCACTGCTTGGGGCTTTTCTTAAAGCCCACCTTTGGGTTTTCTTTGCTGACAAAAGCCAGATGCATCTGCTCTGCCAGCGCTTTCCAGGCACCCCTGCGTGTTGGCAATCCCTTGCCCTGCACCCCAGAGGAGGAGAAGGATGCTCCACTGAAGGGTGCTGCCACTAGATGGCAAACACAGTTTAATCAAGAAAAACCATTTCAGGAGCAGTCTGAAGATAAGCCAGTCTGCAGTTTTTGTTAAAAGTATTCCTTCCTCGGGGAAGCCCTGCCTGTGGATTTGGAATTCTGAAGAACTGGGGTCTCGTCCGAGCTGTGAGTGAGACGGTGAGGACCTGTGTTTCTTTAATTTCAACCAGTGCTTCTTTATAGCTGTGCTAGGCACTGTAAACTAGCTTTAGTCTGACAGCAGACCTCAGAAACAGTTAATGAGGTCTTACTGGTACGCAAGAAGAGGCTCTGAAACTAAGCCTGTTTGTTTCATGAAAAAGATCTACCAACAAAAGCATTCCCCCAAAAGCAGCTTGTTTGTCTAAGCCCAGTGTTTATTAAAATAGTTAAGAGAGCCACCCATGAAAAAAAGAGGAAACCAAGAAAAGAACATTATTCATTACATCAGTAGGAAATATTTAGCTTAGAAGAGTGAGAAGTGTACAAGCTTAACTGAAGAACTTAATTTACAATTAAACATCTGTTTTCCCAGGTCAATTTGCAACATAAGCGTTATGATACAAACCATTTAAGTCTGAATTTACTTTTAATCTCAGGCAATGCCAAGCACTCTGGAGTGTGCAGAATTTGAATCTTATATTCTGTTAGGAATCACTGACATTAAGCTGGCACACTATTGACATAAAATTGGAGTAATACAGAAGCGAGCATCACATCTGAAAATGGGTCACTGAAGAATCTGTGCAATTCCCTTTGGTACTAGACTTTTTGATGTCTGGATGGAATGATACCCTTTACATAAATTTTATGTAAAAGGAAAAATCTTAGCAGATTACCTGGAAAATTTGCCACCTCCTCAGAAGCATCGCTAAAAGCAGGCAACGGATGCAAAGGGCCGGTGGCGCAATCAGTTCCCAAAGGCAGGAAAGGCCATCCGGAGCAGCTTTCCAGGGGTACACCAACCGACCGGCACAGAGTTGCCATGTCCAGCTGCCTGTGAGCCTCGAGGTTGCAATGCAAACACCAGCAAGGCCATTTCCAGCAGCGCTGGCACCACTCCTCATTTACCCCGGCTGAGAGGCTGAGAAAATCCACCCCATCTTTTCATCCTTAGCTCCATTTCAATTATTTGGGCTATGCACTGCAGCTCACAGATTACCAGCAACTCCACCCTGTTACCCTGCCCTGTTGTTAATGGCACAGCTGATAACGCCCATGCTCTCCCCGGTTTGAACAGTGCTCCTCTTTCCACAGTGCCTCTGAACAAAGCCTGTCTCATGGCAGCTCCTGTGGCCTTGCACATACTGCCCGTACCCCGGTGTCTGTCTGTCTGTCTCAGGTTGGTTGCCTTTACCCGAGTGGGAATTTCCAAGCTCAAGTGTAAAAGAGAGAGAAATTTCTGCGACTCTGGAGAGAGCACGTCTGGGAAAGCAGCCCCTGCATAGCTCTGGACGACTACAACACAGAAAAAATAATCATTGCAAGAAACATCTCCATGCCTGGCAAAAAAGCACATGAGAGTTGAAAGGAAGAAGTTTAGAAACTTTTCTGTATATCAGCCCAGCAAGACCAGGATACAGCTGTAGAATATGACATACATGTATCTTAAAGAGAGACTCCAGGGGAGCAACCTTAAGCAAGGCTGTCCAGGATCAAAGCGAAGACAAGACACTACCTGTGGTATTAATGTTAACATAGGGTTAGGCATGCTGAAGTAAAAGGAGTGTCTAAACCATGGTTGGATTTGATCCATCCGGGAACAAACGATGGTCTTGCAATGGCTGGAGGTTGTAAATACCCTCCAGCACTTACCAGAAAAAGTTGTTCAAACGATAGCTGAACCCTGCAGTCACATCCTTGAAAAGTGTTTGCCTCCCCTATTTGAAGCCAATCCTCTCTGTAGATAACTTAAATCAGCCGCAAATCCCAGTTCAGCCTTCTCACCCATTAACTTGCCTTACCACTCAGTTCAAGACTGGTTGGCTATGGAGCAAAGGCGTCACTGAACTGGAGTATAAAGGACTCGCTTTTAAACAAGTTGCAGAGTTAAAAATACATTTGCATCAGGGTAAGTCCAGAAAACCACATGTTGGCTGTAAAGAAAATCACTAAAGAGTCTCACGGCTGCAAAAGCAAGCAGATGTTTGACCGCATCAGTTCTGCGTTGGAAAAGCTATTGTACAGTCGTGTCCATTAAGATATTATTTTACACTACACCATATAAATGCACCTGGAAGACTTTCATTGCCTTGTTAAGAACAGGTTACCTGTGAGCTTTAAGAATCCTCTGAGCAATCGCATCACCAATCTTGTTCCAGACAACTTTGTCATCAGCGCAGCTAATAAAAAACTGGTTCTGCAGGAAAAGCAAAGCTACTGTCAGACACTGCCAGCTATGAACAAAAAAATATTTGTATGCTTCATTTCAGACCAAGAGCAACTACAGATAGCTGGGCTTGTGTGCCATTTGAGTTGATGCTTTTCTTTTTAATTATTATTATATGATGTGTGTTTCTGTGCTCGCTTAGGGAATTAATTAGTCCTTATTAATCACACCCCTTAGAAAGTTCACATAAAGAACATCCTAACAAGAGGCTAAAAAAAAAGAAAAAAAGAGGAGAATAAGCGTCTCCATTCAGCCAGCGCTGAGAGTCACTCCAACACAGGAGACTCCTGCAGCTCAAGGCTGTACAGATGCGAGATCAGCCCTGTGAGTGGGAGCTTCCAGGCATGCACAGGGGACACTGCAAAGCCATGGAGGGGACAGGAAGACTATTGCACAGGCCATGAAAGTTGCTGAAAATTTTGCAAAGAGGCTTATAAAGGAGAAGTCTACTTTTTTCCACCTTGTGGTCAGACAGCTGTCAGGGCACATACCCATCAACCTGGTACAAAGACCACTGAAGTCAATGGAAACAGCCCCAAAAATGCAGAGCAGATGCTGTATTAATAGCCACAGGTGTCTAAATGCATAAAAAATTAAGACCAAACCTCGAGAAGCAGAAGTACCCTCCTGATGGCTGCGAGCCATGCCCGGAGCATCAGGACCCTCCTGCTTTCCCTCATTGTCACTCACTTCTATATAAATGTAGTGCTTGCTGTTTTCTATCACGCTGACGTAGGCATTGTGGATGGACTCCTCGTGGTATTTAATGCCAGCGGACCAGTCAGCAGCAGAACGGATCACCTGGAAAGCAACAGATTAACATCGTCAGCTCTCTCCCATCCAGGATGGCACAGCATTGAAACTGAATTATTTAAGAGGCAATACTCTTCCCCAGCCCTGGTCGTCTGTCAGGATTTTGCTAAATAAGGTAATACGTGCAACATTCACAATTTACACTGCATTTGTAATAAGAAGAAAGGATGCTCAAAAGTAGTATTAATGCTTAATAATGTTTTGATTAAAAACATAAGCGCCCTGTCCCATTGCTGCATTGCTGCCCTCTCTCACCTGAGCAGTTTTAGATGTGATGGAACCAGCACAGCAGCACGTTCTTGCTTAAGGTCTTATGATAAACTGCTTTTAAAACAACCTAAATTTCCAAGCTTTAGGGGTGCACATCCCATCAGTGATCTCCTCTCTAGCAGTATTTAAAAGCTAGTCTCCAGCTGGGGCAATGCATTTTTCCCACAAACAGGCAGCACATAATTATACAGTCGGTCTGATAACACAGGCCATGTCTTTGTCCTGAGCACTCGAGGTCATTTATTTCTTCTGCCAAATTCTTGCACAAGCCATCCGATTTGGGATGATACAACTTTTAAAATTCATAGCAGTTCAGCTGCCTGCACGTATTTCTTATTTTTTACTGGAAATCCACATTTAAAGTAGATACTGCGAGATCCCTGGGGCACGTTCTCCCCCTGTCTCCTGCAGTTCTTGTGCAAGAGAGCCAAACCAATATGAGAAACAATCTTTGTTCATGCTCTCGACCAGGCTGAGCAAGGCCCACAGCAGACAGCTTCCCATCCCCAACAGCCAGAGATGCCACGGCATCTCCCACTTCTGTGCTTTGAGTCAAGAAACAACCACGCTATGCCCTGAGTGACATTTTTCTAGATGGAAATGTAGTTTTTAATTAAGGGTTGGCAGGATACGTGCTCAGGGGAAATAATCACTCATGATTAGCCTCTGTCTTTAAACATTGTCAAGACAAAAACATTGAAACAATACCCTTAAAATATCTCAATACAGCCATTATACCAGCACTCAGGGCCAGTCACACACAGGACAAGATCCAAATGCTGAGGATCCGTGAAACGTGTGTGTCAGTACCTGTAAAATCCTGATCTCTTTTGGGGCTCAACAACATTTTGCCCTAGAAATCCCTCCCACCGATTTCTTTTAATTCTCCGTGTCCAGCTTCTGCTTTGCTCCATGTTACTCTCCCTGTCCCCCTGACATCCCTGATACCCTGACCCTGAGCTCTGCTGTCACCATCCACCATGAAAGCAGGCTGCTGGCCGCGGCACGGCTGAGGACTTTTGAGGGCTAATTACCAGTCGTATACTAGTAGATAACGGTTTGGCCCTTCAGTCCAGGTGCTGCATGCCTGACCCAAACCAATCCTCTGGTCTCCGCAGCATCTCTGGAGGTGGCACTGAGGGACATTGCTGTAAAGCAGCGCACAACTCCTGAGCTAATTCCTCCACCTGGACAGAAGCAGCCCTCTCCCACAGGTCACCAAAAAGCGAGATCCTGCAACTCTCCTATTTGGCTGCTCACTTGGCCAACAGGAGGGAGCACTCTGCAGCCTCCTGAACCGAACGTCGCAGTCGCAGATGCTTGAGCGAGGGAGCTAGCCTGGATGCAAGAGCCAGCACAGCCTTTGCTGGTCCCAAACAGCTGCCCTTCGCTTGCACAAACCTCCACAAGGTGATGCTGCTCGTGCCCGTGGAGTTTTAATCGCTTGTTTGGTTTGCAAAGCCAAGGCCGTGTGCTCCCGCATGCCCCAGGCTGGCCACTGCTGAAACCCCACCGAGCACCACGGCAGACAGAGCTTCTGAACAAAATTCCAGCATTTGCATTAATAAGGACACAAAAACAGAAAGCAGCCCTTCTGCCTTCACCAGCACAGCTGGCGATGAGCAGCCGGGCCACAAAGTGCATCCCTGTGGGCTGGGGATCTCCAGCAAACGCAGTCTGGAATTGCACTTCAGAAAGCTGCAGATTGTAGCTTCCTAGTGTACAAAGTAATGATATTTAATCCTTTTTTTTTTTTTTGATAGTTAACTTTGTCCATGCTCCAAAGAGCCGCTTCTCTTTTCAAGGTCACCTGCTGAGCCCTGCACTGAACAAAGCAACTTCCACATCTACCCTCATTTACAGCAGCAATAGCTGAAACTGCTGGGAACGAGGAATAAACGTCCTTTTCTGAATTGAGAGCTTGATAGCACCAAAGCCTTTGAAAGATAACTTTACTGCTGGGAGACAAGTTTATTCCAAACCAGCGATGCCACCTGACCCAACAAAACCATCACTCAGGACCATCCCTTTCCAGCACCTCGGCTTCCCAGCACATCACCCGCCTGCCCTTCCCTGCCTTCTTCTTCACCCCTCCACATGCCGGCACCCCAGCTCCCTCTGCACACCAAGCTGCCTGCTGTTACACGACCATCACCCCTCTAACCTCACCCCAGAACAACGTGTCATGGCTCGTCCTAAAATGCTGGCTCAGCATCACCCAAATCGCTCACATCAGGTACCACCTCAAATCGGCGTGCGGAGGGAAGGTGTCAGAAGATGCTGGTTGGGGCAGCGGAATGGGTGTAAGGTGTTCCAGCTTGGACCTCCTCAAAATAAAGTTATTTTTAACCTGGATCACTTCAGTGGCCAGCACCGATCGTGGCGCAGCTCCGCAGCCACAGCGACGGGTGAGGTGATGCCGGGACGAGGCCACCAAGGCTGGTGGCTCTGTGGCCACCGATGCAGCACGCACCTTGAGAAAACGAAGCTCTGGCACTCAAATACACCCCTAGAAGTTTCCTACACAGGCCTTCCCTTACCGCTGACGTTTCACCTCACACTTCTGGACATCTCTCCTTTTCTGTCAAGGTATTTAAAGCGAGCTCGTTGAAACCCAACCTATTTTCCTGGGGAGAAAAAGCCACACGCTGCCCAGCACAGCCTCTACCAACCAGGGCTGGTGTCTCCATGCTCCTTCTTCTCCTCTCCCTCAAACCTCTCAAAAGCAGTGCTGTGCCAGGCTTGTCATCCCTTTAACTTCTTTCACCGATACAACAGTAATAAATTTGATGTTTGCTGTGGGCTAGCGCATAAATCCTGAACAATGCAAGCTCTCATGCAGACTTCAAAGTGGTGAGGACATTAGCCATTGCCAGAGCATTAAATTTTCATTGCGTTTACATCAGGAACTGGATATTGCCTCACCACGTCACATCTTTTGCAGCGCTGGCTTTGGCCGATAACTGCAAACTCTGGAATAGAAATAGAGAAATGGAAAAAACCTGGCACTGCCTTTGGCAGACAGCTATTTGACTCTTGCAAAAATCAATGTGCAATCACATTGCTCTTGTGAACAAAGCCCAGAAGTTCAAACGAAAGAGGATGAGAGACCATGTCTGACCAACCCGTGGAGCGGACAGGCTCCTTTCCTCCTTCCCAGCCTGTACCTCCACGTCGTTTCCCATGCACGCCGCATTCATCCTCCCTGTCTGGGGGAAAGCCCCTGTCAGTGCTGCTCCTGCTGTGCCCACCCTCCCGAAAACACTTTCCTGCTCCTCTCCTCTGACAAAGGAGAGCAAAACCAGATGGTACAACGAGGTCAAAATCTGTTACTGACAGGTCAGTGGCTTGGGCCTGCGGCAACGCTGCAGTCCCCACAGATCCTTTGTATATTCCCTTCCTCTGATCTGCCCGCAATTGAAGACAGATTTGCAAACAAGCTCAGAAAGAAGAAAACCTGCAGCCAGACTTTCTTCAACCACCCCACAGCCAAGGACAGTCACTGGATGCCGGATTGTACCTCGGGGTAGTAACTTCTGCTTGTAAAGTCCCTATACAGCACCAAAATTGGGATAACACCGGTTTGGCTGTTGGCCAGCCAAAGGATTCAACATCAAGAACAACAACAATATTTCTCTACTTTTTCTGGATATAAAAGTTGGTGAAAGATTTTAGGGTATCTGCTTATTTCTGTGCTGGACTGTACCACTGAAAGGAGACGTGAGCACCTGCAGTCCTGTGGTCCCAAACTGGGACAGGCAAGAGGTTGATGTTCCTGTGACTGCAGGAAAGGAGAAGCCACGCAGGGACACCCTGATGCACACCTTGGGAGCTCCAGAAAAAGGCACCCGGGAGGAAGGGGGGGGTTCAGATCTGGGCTGCAGGTGTCCTGCCCTCTCCCCACCTCCTGCAGCAGCCAAATCTGAAACCTTCATCAGGAGGAGAGCCTGAACCGCTCACCGATCCGTCGCGGGGACTTCAGGGATGCTCAGGGCACTTGTGTCACGCGGGGATCAACAGAAACCAGGCCAGTGTGAGCATTATGGAGGAGACAGCCAAAATTATAGTACGTGCGTGCAAAACCACGCCTCGGAGCTCAAGGAGATCACCCAGAGATCATAAATCAGCTGCAAGCAGCCTGGGGCCAAGGGACCTGCACCCAGGCAGGGTGCACCAGCCTGGGCAGAGGAGCCACCCTCACCGCTTCCACCGTGCTCGGGGCTGCAAAGACTCTTCCCCCAGTCTTCCCTCATACCAGGAAAGCTGGTAGATTGCAGGGCAACACGTTTTCAGCCTAGTATCATATAGTTTTATTTATCTGGCTATGTGCAGGGCTGGGCTACCCCGACAGGTCTCTAAAAGCTGCAATTTGACATAAATTAGAAATGAGCAAGGTAGCTTCTAATGAATAATTTACAAGACAAACCTGCTCTCTTTTCGCTGTTTATGGCATCGCTGAGAACAGCCCCTCATTTCCTGGAATGTATCAGTTATTTGCAATGCCCCAACAACGTCGTGACAAGGCTAGTTTTCAAACAGCTCACCCACCACTCAGCATTGGTGTATGCGGCATTTAGTAGTCACCGTTGGAGCTTCATCCTCCTCTCCCATGGGCTGATGCCCTGAGCCAGCAGCTCTGCAGTACGGACTGAGGGAAAGTCGGACCTAAGCTGTGCTCAGTTTAGTTTCTCCTTTGGGAACCGCTTCCAGTTCTGTAATCAGCAGAACTTAACTTTTTGGTACAGCAAATGCCACGATTTAGAAGTTGAGGCTTATTTTGTGGTTAGAGTGCGCTCAGGGGACACAAGCCCCCTCGCTTCCATGAGAACAAAATTTCCCAAAAAGCTGGTGTCACAGACACAGCCGGGGAGGCATTTACAGCCACAGGGAAACATGATGATGCCTGAAGCAAGACTATTTCTCAACAAGCTGCAAGCATTGTTTTGGAGGCTGATGTAAAATGCCTGAGACCCATGACACAAGATCCCTGTGCTGGCCATCCCTCACACCATGCAGGGAGGAGCAGACAATGCCCTGGCAACCCACAAACCCAGAAAAAATGCATCTTGTTACACTAAGCTTCCCCAAGCAGTGCTGTCATCTGGGTGGACCACTCCTTACTAAGAGCAAAGGCATGCATTTTTCCCTGGTTTTGGTCTAATTGCTCTTATTTCGTACATCTTTCATCCACAGAGACACACAATTGTTTTGCTGCTTCAGCATAACTATTTTGACTTTGTATTCTTCAACAAGTCCATGTTTCTGCTGGGTAACAGTAGTATTCAATATACACACTCAATATAGCTAAGCAGGTTTTTAAATATCGGTATCTTGGTAATTATGACTGAGGATGATTGTCACAAACGAGACTGTGGGCTGACTGTGCAGAACTGCAGAGGACCCACAGGGCTGAGTAGCTGCATAATAAAATGCAGATGAAATTCAATGCAGAAAGCAACAGCCCCAAGCCTCCACTTAATGCTGGGCTCTAGCTGACCACTACCCGTCTGAGGAAGGCGTCGGGGGCCTGGCAGACTGCTCTAAGATCTGGGATAAATACTCAGTGGGCAGCCTCAACCCATCAGGCCTGCCCAAAACATAAAAAACAAATGTTAGGCATTAGAAGAAGAGCAGCAGAAAACAAAATAGAAAATTACACAGCTGTACAAAGTCATGGTGTTCCCACAACTTGACTACTGCATACAGCTCGGTCCTCTTACCTCAGAGGTGGAGGTATAAATTAATGCATCTCTACTGCCAGAGTTGCATTATTTTATTGTAATTGAGGACCTCACCACCTATGCTGTGAGTAAAATTAAGTAAGAGGTTTTCATTTTATATTTTCAAGTTCTGCAGAGGGTCTGTCAGGCATCGACACTTCCTGCGGGAAAGATCCAAAGCAAGCTCTATGAGGAGAAGGTGAGCTGGAGACCACGAACACCCACCTGGACTGTGGCATGAACAGACTCAGGCACCTGATACTTCAACTCATTAGCAGTTTGCTGAGATTTTGGCAACAGGAATGGGTAGGACAGGGACCGGTATTTGGGCTTCATAATCTGCCCGGGGTGAAAAAAAAAAAAAAAAAAAATCGTTGAAGAGATTGCAACATAGCAGAATAACATAAAAAAAAATAATAAAATGCATGCCTACGGAGGGCACATGGATGAGGCAGATGCTGTATTTATTTCTGTGCCCCTGGCAGCGATGCTCACACCCCACCTTGGTGAAGTTCCAGCGCTGGATGAAGTGTCGGGCGACATCACGGGCCGCTTTGCCGTGAACCACGGACGAGATGTCGTGCCAGGGCATCCTCGGGGTGGTGTATCTGTCAATGAAGTCTACGGGACAGGAAAGCACATTTGGACCTCCTCAGGCAAAGGACACGAATGTGGAAAAGCATGGCATCTCCCTCCTCAAACTGAAGTTTCTGGGACATGGCACCAAGGGCTGTGCAGATGAATTATCATGCAATCGCCCGCAGTCCAAGTCCATGGAGCGTAATGGCATTAATTGGCCCTAGAACCTCTCAAGAGAGAGTTTTGCTGCTTCTTCATAGCAGCCAAACAAAACCAGCCTCATTACCTCTGGCTCAGAAGCAGGAAAAAATATGGTTTGAGACTGAAAAGATGCAGAAGAGGGTTTGGGGGAATGTAATGACTTCCAGGGTGCAAAGGCACTTACCAGCAAAAGGTTTGTCAAGTTGAACCCAGTCTTTAAAGACGAAGTTGCAATAGTCTTTTCCGTGCCAAAACCTGGTTTCCCCAAGCAGCTCGCCAACACCCGTCTTCAAGCTGCGGATGGATCCTTTATCTGTCACAGGCAAACAAGATAACAAAAACACACGCCCTGAAGTCACAACTGTCCATCGCACACCGCTGGTGAGAGACTCACTGCCACAGAAAAGCACTGGTGGGACTTGCCCGTCCCGGTTGGCCAAAGCTGTTTTCTCCCTAGTCTTCCTGTTGCTTTCAAAGGATGTGTATTAGTAGTTTTTCTTCCCTATTGCAATATTTGTTATACAACAGGGCAGGTAATATACAGGAGTCTGTTATGGAAACAAAAAGCAGATGCTGAATTCTCTCTACGTTGGACTTAAAAAAAATATCACCCTATAATCATTTGTCTTTCCACAGTTCTATGACACCTAAATATTATCATGCGGAGTTCACTCCCAGCTGCGACTGACCTTAGTGGATATATGTACAGGAACATCACATAAATCATCTACTTAATACATTTTACAATACTAATGAACTAATTCCACCTTCTCTGCTAGAGGGTTCATTATTTTGCCTCTATACCAGGGTGTATCTCCTCTAACAGAAGCTAGTCTTTATTAACTAGGATGAGATGATTAAAAAGCTCATGTTGCCTCATTAAGTATCATGGGTTTTGTTTGTTTGATTTTGTTTTTCCAAATAACAATGTCATCTTTTGATACGATTTTACATGTTGAACACATGGATCCTGAATTCCAAATTGATGGTGATTAAAAATGGTCTAAAATATTGTAGACAGGGATATTCCCTCTAACAGGATCCCTTTTCTAGAGCACCTGTTTTGGGTGCAAAGTCTTTTTCCTCTCTCTTAGGAAAACCAAAACTGTTGGCCTAGACCATAAACATTTAACTAGCATTACTTTCTGACCCCGAGAGCAGCCTTCACCTGCTGTACCAAATACTAGTGCAATAATCACACAGCAACATGCCAACAGCAGAAGTCTTCTCCTAACCCAACCACATCACCAGGTAACCATGAAAACCCCTTAGCACACCCTCTTGCTTTCAGCAGCCAACAAAATACACATCGGCAGCAGTGCAACGACCAGTTTACACGAAGCAAGCCCTGCCAGCACTGCTGTAACCCTACTGAGCCGAGCAGAGCCAAGCCATGCCAAAAATGCCATGCAGGAGGTATGCACCAGAGCTGCCTTGGGAAGCTTGAGTGTCTAAGTGAGAGTCCAGGTGGAGCTGGGGAATCGCTGACTCAGCATGCTGGAATGGGAATGGGTGGGACACGCCGTCCGGCCTAAACACACTTCACGTCCTGAGCTTCGATGACTGCACACTGACTCATGAGTGAGCATGAAGTGACCGCAGGGGAGACTGCACTTCATTTCCATGATGCAAAGGCATCTCTTCCTTCATACCTACCACTACTTTGTAACCAATATTTTATAAATGGCAATTAATGCCTTAGAGGAAGATGCTGAAGAACTGCTCCTCGCTCTGTACCAGAACTCAAAGGCATCTCAGTGAGGTACCGTACTGAAATGGGCCCTTTCAACATCAGTCCAGAGATCAGAATAGCTCAGGGCTCATAACCACCCAACTCCTTTCTCAATCGAGTATGCTTTCATTGATTTTAATAAGGGGCAAAAGGGGGACGCCCCAAGCCTTCGTCCAAACATAGATCTGGCAGCAGCCACTTTGCTGGTTCCTCTGTCTGTTTGCATTTGTCTCCCTGCATCAGGCTTCTTTTAAAATATCCAATGCAGAAGTTCCCAACTCCAGTAACAAGCCCTTTCCTTTACAGGAAGGGAACTACTGAAATAATCATATAACAGAATCAGAGCTATTTCCCCAGTTGTTCCCTGCTGTCATTATTGCAAATTTCTTTCTTTGTTTTTCGTTGTTGTTGTGGGTTATTTTGTTGTTGGTTGGGGGTTTTTTGGGGAGGGGGTGGTGTGGTATGTTTGTTTGTTTATGCCGCAGTTTTTGAAGCTTCTGGAGAAGGCTCTTCTGCCAGGATGTCCTCAGAGGGGTGCTAAGGATGCTGGGAGAACAAGCAGTGAAGGCTCATCCTGGCACCCAACCTAACTCTCACCACCACTACAATGCAAAACCATCAGCAGCTAAAGCCTGAAGGGGTCTGCACCTCTGCCTTCCTCCACTTACCCTCCTGAGGCTCAGCGAGCCCCTGTTTGGATTCAGTGTGGTGATGGAACATTTTCAGATGGGGCTTTAAACTCTGGATTATATTCGGTTGACTTCTAGCGGGGTTACAGTAACCTGCAGAAAGTCAAGATGCTCTATTCATGGCAAAAACATACGTTCACTTCTGCTATGCTCGTGCCTGATCCTGTCTGAAGACGCCTTGCATGACAGGATCTCAAAAGAGGTGTCAATTTGCTGAAACTAAAAGTGACCAACAGGCAAAGGACCAAATTCAAGACGCCGCTGGTTTTAAAGCAAACAGATATATTGAAGTAGCAAAGCCACGGCCATGTCCTGAGCTGACCACAACCAAGCCAAACTATGCTCCAGCAAGGCTTCCTCCGGCCAGAGGCAGGAGTAAGATCTGCAGGCAGTGATGGAAACTCAAATAAGTTCCCTTCGTGAACAATGTACAGCTTCAGGAGATGAGGACTTCAGGAACAGATTTCAGGAAGGACTCCATGCTAGAATAAACGTCAAGCTGATCCTTGTAATTTTAGCTTGGAAGCTGTTTTTAATGTGGGGAATTAAAAGCTGCAGTCAAACATTCAACTGTTGAATAGTCTCTCCTCTCTAGTAAGTGGATAAATTGGGAACCCTTCCATCTGAGTGAACTGATTTACACCTAGATAACACTAGCCTGTAAGAGGGGATAATCCCATTCAGAAACTGTTTTCCTTGTAATAATAAGTACAAGTTGAAAATGAAAGATTCAATTCTCCCTTGCAGGAACAAAAATTTTCCAACAACAGAAATATTAGATATCATGTACACTACATCACATCATCTGGTGGCTCATGACAATTGCTAATTAACTAAATACAAATCCACTTAAAACTTTTGTTGTATATTTTGCAGTGACACAAATTTATATATTGACTACATATAGTTATTATTCTGATAGTTAAGAAATTAATCAACTTTCCTTCCTTACAAAGAACACATTACCCTAGAAATTACGTGAATCTGCATGTACACCCACCCACCCACCTCCACACACGCTTTATATATGTTGTTTAGTTGAAAAGCATTACTTACTTGATTCGCTGTCTATGCTGCTGACGCTGTCAGCGTGGTGCATGCCATGTTTATGGAGATGCTTGTAAATACTGAACCTTGAAAACTTTTTGGGTTTTCCTACTCCTTTCATTTTTGATGTGTCTGGGACATCATCAGCATTTCTTTGGAACAAGTGGCTTTCTGGGGCCAGAGCTTCAGACTGCAGGGGGACACATTCAGACGACTCCGCTGCAGACTTAAAAGACACAGGACGTTGCTGCAGGCCATGTACAGACAGGTTCCCCTTTAATTACAGATTATTGTGCATATCAATGCTCAGGAACAACCACAAGCCAAACTTTGCTCCGTAACAAAGACACACTTTGGTAGGAACTATGAATGCTTTTGAGGGAGACAGTCTGTACCAAGGAGGCACCTGACAGGAAAAAACATTAATGCTAGCAGTACCTTCTGCAGTTCCTTAAATTTACCCTGGATTATTACTCCCCCTTGAAATTCTCGTCAATTTAGACCTCTCTAAAATTTTTAGAGATCCCTGGATGCATACAGACCCAGGTTAGCAGAGAGCTCAGCAAGCAAGGCACCTGCTGAGGGCTTGAGTATCCAGAAGTTCAGAGCACTCTGCGAGTGCCTACGGTGCATTTCTAGCTAAGTTTTATCAAGAACATAGCCTCCAAATTGCGACTGCTGCTCCAAGCTCCAGGGGAAACCCAGCTGTCTATCTCCATGCCCTAGCAGGGGCTGGTCAGGATCTAGCCCTAAAGAGTCATACCATGCTCAGATACTTCCTCCTTCTCATTACTATTCCTCTTCGAACCTCCTAAACTCAACCCTACGCTTAGAAGCAGACATCGCTTGTTCACCCCCACCGCAAACCTGACACGCAGACGTTGAACGTGGCCAACAGCTGGAGCGAGCTCACTTACTGCCAGGTTGGTCGTCGACACCGACTTCACTGCTGCCATTCGTTTCACGCTGCCCACGTCGGTCAGGCGATGCTCATCGTCATCCCACCTGCCATACGCCAAGTCGATGCCGCCCACAAATGCCACGGACTGGTCAACAATGACGAGTTTCTCGTGGTGGGCCCAGAGGTATACGGAGGAGGACACATGGTCTGGGTGTCTCATCACCTGGGGAGAAAACCAGCACTCAAGCTCAGCATCATTGCCTGGTTTACATCCCTCCATCCAGAGGGCTGCCCAGCTTTTTTTTTTTTTTTTGGCTGCTCAGGATGATGGGGAAACACTGGAGCTTTTAGAAGATGCCTCCGCACAGACTGCTGTAATTACAGAAGCTACGTGACCGCCACTGAGTTGGGCTCAGCCTTATGGGCAGGCAGGTGCTTCCCCACGATGGGGGTATTCCTGAGCAGCAATGGTTACTGATGTTGGCATAGGTCACACTCAAAACAACAGAGTTCACAAGAGGACCATAGTCAAGGAAGCTGTTTCAACAAATAAAATCACTCTTTCAGTAGAGCTATAATAGCTGAGCTTTCAAACACAGAGCCTGCTCTAAGAGAAAACAACATATTGGTGATCTGACTCACTTCTTTGGTTGTTGCCGCTACATAAGTGGGAAGAGAAGTTGGCTGTTTTTTTCCCCATTTAAAATCAGCAAGTTGTTCGGCATTTGTTTATGAGATTCTTTTTGACATGTGTTTATGGCAAGGTAATTTCTGTATCTAGGCATACAGTATATAGTTTTATTTTTTAATTCTAGAGGATAGCCATTAGACCAGCTGCCTGGGGAAAAAGCTACAGAGTTTCACCTGGCTGCTCCCAAAACCTGTTACACAGCTCACACATTATCTTCCAGTTACGCCTTCCAGCCTTTCTGTGAAGATGACGGTGAATGGATGCTTCCCTTCACCGTGATGACTGATCAAGTGACAATAAATCTATTATTCTAGCAGTCTGTTAGCCACCCTTACAGATAACATGTATCTTATTGCTCATTAAAATATATATGTCTCTAATTTCAAAAGACTGGATCTAGCTTTTTTGACTGGTTCGTGTGTCACAGCTCGTTCTCTGCTCAGTGGCAGAGCAGCAGCGAAACAGCACAGGACAGCACAATGCTGTTCATTTACAATGGGAATGTAAACATCCAGTGTTGACTCTCATCGTCTATATATGAACAGAACTGCTGAAATGAGACATTCTCAAGTTGTAATTTTCCATTTGATGTCACCCCATCAACTCGTCACGTGAAATACGTTCCTTGCGAGTTAGATGAATAGTTGCTTTGGCAAGTCTAAACTAGGCAATTTTATGTTCAATTATAACCTAAAGAAATGAAGTTGCCAGCTGTGGTAATCACCATATGGGTATGTCTTCTCAGACTTCCCACTGTAATGGTGGGAGACACTCTTGTTCTGGCTCACACCCAAATACACTGAGGGTCAGCACTAGCTATCAAGAACAAATGAATGCCAATGTCCTTCGTACAGCTGCCCAACGTGCAATTACCTTAATGTTTGGATGGAGGTGCATGAGCGTCCGCTTGCTGTATTCACTGTTGATCCCTAGGGCAAGCTCCACCTCTTTGTACAGCATAACAAAAATTCTCACTCCTTGTTGCTGTCAGAAATGAAAAGAAACACAAGGTATGCAGGTATGTCAACGGATACAGTCCATTTCCGAAGCGAGGAAAAGCTAGTAGGCAGTAAGCATGTTGTGCCTGCAGACAGCAATGCAGGCTGAGGTTACTTGTTCTTGACTGCGCTCTTCCAGATCCACCACGGTGACCTCACAGCGTGCAAGGACCCGCACTGCTCAGGAAAGCTCTTCAGCTTCCAGAGGAAGGCTCAGTACCTGGATTCACGTGTGAAGAGCTGAGCTACGCCAAAGCCCATCAACAGGTTATTCTTACAGTAGCCCCTTTTAAATATCCTTTGAGGCAAGATTTTGCAAACGTGATTCACTCCACACATAATCGTGTTGCACGCATCCACTGAAGTTCAGTTTTCCGCTGCTTCGTGTTGCCCTGAGGTTTGCCTACAGTTAAAAGCCTCTGCAGGACAACGGTACCAGTGCGGTCATATGGACATCCCTCTCCTCAAGGGGATGCAACCAACTCAACACCAGCAAAGAAGTTCTTTCTGCTGGTAGAGCTAAACAAGCTCCTGGAATACAATGAGCAGTGCTCAAGGGATGGTGCTTTTTGTGACCAGAGTGGTATCCACAGGAGGGTTTCTAAGGACACTTGTTAAAGCACTTTCAAAACTGCCAAGTACTTCCAAAACCTCGGCAGATGCTGGTCACGCACAGGGACACCTTCAGTTGCCATAAATCAGCATGGTTTAAATTCTTGCAGTGGAGTTTGCGGCTTAAACTTGGGACCTAAACTTTCCACAGCTTTTTAAGTTCTTATTCCCATAAAGCTGCTACTGAGAGCTTAGGCAGTCTCCAAATTGTGGATGATATTCTGCTCTCCACTGCACCCAGAGAAGTCCAAGGCAGCACTGTATGCGCATAAAGGACAGCCTTACCCCTGTATCTAGACACCAGCTTGCTGACAGCCCTGTCGCGCCAAAGAAATGCCACAAGTGAAAGAGCAGGCAAGGATTTCCAGGAACTAACCTTAAAACACTCCTCATTCTTACAAGGTATTTATAGCCATAGGAAAATCCACGTCAACAAGACAAAGCCAAATTCTTCCATCCAGTAAGCATGCCCTGCGGCCACGTTTTCCATTTGCCAAAAAATAAAACTACTTCCAAATCAACAACAGTCGGGCACAAAAAACTGGTTTTTTTTTTCCTAGGCATGCAGAGGGGTGAGGACTGTGACAACTGGTTTGGAAGGCGAAGGAGTCAAAGACTTTCAGCATGTCCACCTGGACTCCTGCCCTTCTACCACACCAAGAGTTCAAGAGACTTCCCCAGCCGTGCTTCCCTTCCTGACTCACTGCTCACATAGGACAAGCTACCATTTCTAGCACCGGTGTTACCATAGGTTGGGAGAACAACCGAAGTACAACCCACGCTCATAAACAGCTCACGCTCAGCTTCTGTCTGCCTCGCTTGGCTCCATGAAACACGTTCTCTATAGTCTGGAGCCAGGTGTGTTATTGGAAAGCAGAGTACAACCAGCAGCAAAATAAACTGTTGTCTGAGATGAAAACGCTTAAAGAAAAGAGAAGCACAGCTAATAGTTGCAGTTGCTTGCTCGTATCTCAAAGTGCTGCACAAGAAAGGAGAGCATCCAACAGGACAGAGCTTTGCATGGGAATCCTGACCGGGAGGTGCCAGGAAAGGCACCAGGCCAACAGCAGGTCTGAGCTTTTCTGTTCAGGAGGAACAGCAGAGAAGGAGAAATTAAAACAGAGGGAAAAAAGCCTTATCAAGTTTATACAAGCATTTGCTTCCTGAACACAAGCATTTAACAACTCAGATAACATGGCAATGCAAACAGGAGTCCAAGCCTCTGAGTCATGTTCATCACCCCCCCTGTAAACGAGCTGAACACCACAATCCAGCTCTGGGGAATGTGATGCTGCTTGTGCTTGTACACTTTTTTTTTTTTCACGCTTTGCTGAAGCCCTTTCCCCACATCCCTTCTCCACAGCAATGCACCAGTTCCCTCATGACCAGAGTCTCTACCTGAGAAGGGACAGGCAGGGAGGACACAGCTGATCTGCCTCGTCTTAGTGGCCACAAGAGCCAGCAGAATACAGAAAGGCGTGGGTAGGAACAAAGAAAACCAGGAGCCATACGAGTAGTGAGAGCCAGCTACCAACAAAATAAAGCTTTTTCTAACCATATAAGTTATCCTTGGAAATAATAATAAGAAAACACAAAAACTTTTCAGGCTTTGGACTTTCTTCTATGCTCCACTAAAATTTACTATTACCAATGGTAGCAGCTGTGAAAGAGCTATGGCATGAAGAGCTTTGGGCAGCGTGGCCCGGGCAGGATGAAGGCAAGAGGGGCTCCCACAGGGGTAATGGGGCTGGGAGACACTGGGATGATGCTTAATGTCAACAGGCACTTCTTTACTATGGCAAGGAATGATGGGTGAACAGCAACAATCAGTTCTTTGGTGTTTAGCTGTAGCAAGGACCTATGCAATGTATCAAGTATGGAAAACCCAATGAGAAGGCTATCGTGAGATAGCGTGAACCTCTGGACACCACCAAGGGACTTTTTGCTAACGACATCCTGATTTTCTTGGCAGACTGATGGTATCTTTCACAGTTTCAGCTCCGCAAGCTACAGCACAGACACACAATACATGGCCATGACAGGTAGGATCTGCACGACGGAGTCATGCACAAACCACCTACCAAGAGCCACCACGAAGTGCTTAGTCTTTCCCGTGCCTCTAAATTACATATGCCACAAGGAGAGCACCAGTCAGCAAGAGCTCTTTGACCCCACCAGGAGCTGGGGTAGTCGTAACGCAAGGCTGAAGTGACCCAAACCCAAGGACTCTAAGGGGCAATCAGAGGATGTACCCTTCCGCCTCCAAGCTCTTTCAAACCCAAACCAGGGGAAGCAAATCAAAGCACATCATCTTCTGAGGCCATCTGAAGTGAGGCTTGGCCAGCTTTACCTCTCATCCCTAACAAAATAAATGGTGCAAATGCTCCAGTCCCAGTATGACCCTGCAACTGGGTGGGCGCATGGGGTTTTCGGCAGGGTGAAGGTTGCAGCTGGAGCTCACTTACTGCTTTCCGCTTGAGGATGCAGTCCAGCCGCCAGCGATTGCCTTCCACAACGGGTCGTTTCATGAAGATTTCTGGGCTCAGCCTAAGAAAATAAAGGAGTGGAAAAAACACAGCATATGTAGTCTGCAAACAAAGCATTGGCCTAAATAATCAACTTGGGAAGCAAAGAGATCAAAGTTTGTATAAAGTGGATGTGAAGACTCATGTCCCAGAGTGATGCATTCTCCAACACCACGCTCTTTGTTTTTTAATAACGGAACATTACAGAGGGCAGGGGACGTGTCCAGCACATTCATCTTCATATTCAACAGCCCATGAGACCAAGCTTAACAGTCATGTATAAATGGGAAAACTTGCTCTCTATCTATGAAAGAAAGATGCAACAAAAGAAAACCCCAAGGTAGATTTGAAAGAAATTTGTAGACATAAAAAAATAAATGAGTGGTATTTCAGTTCTCCTGGTATTTAGGCTATCTGAGTAGCATAGAATTGTGCTGAATTTTCCTTGCTGCCTAAATACAATCCTATATGGTCTCTCAACAAGACATTTTCTTGATTCATAGCTTTAAGGATTACAAGGAATAATTAAACAATCTCATCTAACTCCTGCAAAGCAAGGTGACAGAATTTCCTTCCTTTTGTACCGAACACGGGAACTTGTGCTTGGATAAAGCATACTGCTACATCCTAAAACATGCTTCTGGCAACAACATTTCTGTTTTAAACTCCAAGTTTCAGGTAAGTTTTGGGATTCCAAGATACATTAACAACTGCCTGAATAAAACATCAAGTAAGAGGCAACGGGTCTGAAATGCGATGCTCTTGCATTGCTACCTTATGTCGCACATGGGGATTCAAGAGCATTGGGTTTATAGAATCATAGAATCAGTTAGGTTGGAAAAGACCTTCAAGATCATCAAGTCCAATCATTAACCATGCCCACTAAACCATGTTCATTATCTGTGGTACTGTTAGGAAACAGGTTTACCCCAGGAAATGCTAACACCCTATTTAGTTTTCTCCTAATAATTGCCACCTAAGAACTAATCCTCCCAGTTCCTACAGGCAGTGGCTTAGTAGGTTCATTTTAACTGATGGAGAAAGAGGAGCACAGAGATGTACCCAACATTAAAGAGGACACCTGAGCTCTGGCTTGGGAGCCTGCCCTACCATTCCACCCCCAAGGTCCCGGCTAGTTCAGCCAGATTAACCTCCGCAAAGGCAAGACACAGGCAGCCGCAACCGGCATCCAGCCAAGTAACTCTGCCCCGAGTCTACAACAGCATCCTTCTTCTGCCACAGACAGGAACCGGAGCACTGCGTAAACATACTGAATTACTAGTTAAGAAGCGGGCAGAGCCAGGTCCATCAGCAGCCAGGCAGCTCGGAAGGGGTGACAAAACTTCCCCTCCGTTGTCTGGCCCATTTAAGAGCAGAGCACAATCACCCCCCGCCCCAAGATGCTCTCATTGATGGCATGAGGCTTCCCAAGACAGCGAGGAGGATCCCATGCAGGATCCCGTGGGAAGAGCACTGTCGGAGGTGGCTGAGCATCCATGTTCCCTTACACACTGAAAGACATTCGTGCCCCTCGGGTCTGCAGCCATTTACACTCCCGATGAACACCTCAAGCCATAACACTTGCAATCCAGGTGGTGTCTTCATGCAATTGCAGGCCTTTCCTTGGAAGGAGACAACCAAGCTGTTGATTTCAAGCATGCGCTTTTGCTGCCAACCCTCCTGAAAAGGCCTTTGAATACAACACAAGGAGATGTTTGGGTGTGCTGCCAAACCATCTGGCCGCACGGCTAGCTGCCATACTGTAGGGCCTCCGAACAGTGCCGCATTGTCGGGAACGTCCCAAGAGAGATAGCTGGTCAACATCCAAATATGTAAGTACGAACCACCAATCTGTGATGAAAATTTCTTCCTTAGCAGCTTCCATGGCATTTGCGACATCTTCAAAGTACCATTTAGCATTTACATACCTGTAAAAGCAAACAGAGCGCATAGATTAAAGTTTCCTTCCCCTTCATTAAACAAAGTCCACAGCTGAAGACCAATGGGGTTCTGTGTTAATGCCATTTACGTTCTCTTCTCAAAAGAATTTCAAGAATTGGGACAACACGCAGTGAGAATTTCACGCTGCTATTAGTAGCTTAATGAAACAGCACAATAAGAGATTATTAAGTGCCACTTGGTGCTTCTGCCAACTGCACACAATATTCTTGGGTTTTGCCCGACATGTGAGCTAGGTTTGGCTCTCAGGAAAGGATGACAGAGTGGTGTTTGCTTTGATTTACAGAAACTATTTGGGCAGCGGTTGCTGCAAGACAGAAGCTGCAGTGAGAGCACTGTGAGGGTTTGCTTCCAACTAGAATCAATTTTTTGAGGTGCTTCTGGGAATGGCTTAGTGCAATTAGGTTACACTACAGATGGGAGGATTTCTTGTGGGACTGCTGTGTACATAAAGCCCAGGCACCCTCAGACTATACTGGAATTCGCATTTGCTTATTCTCTTTCACTGCAAAGCCAATCTCCAAGGCCTGAATCTGATGCTGCTTTTCAACCCAATGAGTGACATTTGCACCTGAACACATCCATGGGCAATGCTGCGCTACGGGATGAGAATCAGCCTTGCAAATGTAATGAGCAGGACATATCTTGCATTTCAGAACATGAAGGACACGACCAGATCATCGGTTACAAAGGAGCATGGGCAGGACAGGCTGCAGCACAGCTGCTTTGGGAGGGAGCTACGGAGAAGGGAGTAGCCAAAGAGGCAAATGTTTTCAATAGCACCTACGTTACCATGAGTTTATAACCCAGAGCTCAAAGACCTAAACCCTAAGGGAACAGCATTTCCAGAATCAGAAACTGGGATAAAATTGAAGCCAGGAATATCTTAATGAAAGACCAGTTCTGGTTTTAACTCATAAGCATCCTGCCAATTACATGTGCATCAAGATACCATTTTTAACCTTACAATAATAAATACCCAACGTGTTCAAATTCAGAGAAATTTGATGTTTCAAAACGCTATTAGCTGCGATGCAAAGCCGTAACAGGATCAAAGCACTCCTGTCACCAGTACTGCTATTCCTTTCCTGGTGAAGAAAGCCTCATTTTTTGCAACTTCTCTAATCATCGTCAGTCCCTACAGCGACCGAACACCACCAGCTCTACCCGTCAGAGCCGGCTAACGCAGGCAGGAGCGTGCCGTTGCCGCTGCAGGTCACAGAATCCAAGGCACCGTGAGTCGGTCGCAGCCTCGCCGCGGTCCTCACCACTTGGCCAGCGTGTTCTCCTGCACAGCTGCGTAAGACCCGAAGCGGTGCTCTGTGAGGAAGTCCTTGCCGTGTTTCCGAATGAACTCGTCTATGCCCTGCCTCCACCACTGGGCATGCCGGTAGCTGTTGCACTTCAAAATCAGCGACCTGTAAAACAGACGGCGCATGGGGCAGGATGCTGAAGGCATGTACATTTAATTGGGCTGCTCCTCGCTGTCTACTCGCGTTGATAAATGCACCTGTATCAGTCATTTTATTTAAGCAAAAAGTAAAGACGGTGCTTTGCTGTTTTGTTTGCAAATGAATACATCAGCACTGAGCTGCTCTGAGTGACTACCGCAGTGTTGCACTGCCAAGCAATAAAAAAAAAAAAAAACCAACCCAGATTTAAATTAATAGCATCACCTTAACTCGGAGGGGAGCTGGACCTAGCTAATGCTATATTTTTTTAAAAGATGAACTTATACTGTATGCTACCATAAAAATATTAAATATCTCTTTATCCCAACTAGCATGTCTTTTGGGTAACATGCCGGTTGGGATGTAGGACACGTCTCTGCTTGCAGCATAAACGAACAAAGCGCCTAGAAAATTACCATAAGCAATTGCTGCAAAAACAGACTGTGCGACTCAACGTGCACCATGCCCCCAGGCCCCAGCAATAACCACAAGGATGGACAAACAGCAGCTGAGGCTCCAAATGCCTCATTAAGACATCGGAAATGATCAGCATTACAGGCCAAATCCCCAGCAGGTATAAACACACCAGCAGCTGCCCGGCGCTGAGCCCTGCGGGAACTGAGCTGCCCCACGTCAGCCCAGCGCACCTTGTTAACCCCTCCCGGAGAGGAGCACCGGTTCTGCCTTAAAAAAGCAAAAGCGAACTAAAAAGGGTCGAAATAAAAGTCTGTATTTCTTACCTGGAGAGATTGTCGATCTGCAACCCGTATTTAGTTTCTGTTTCTTTCTGGCCTATCTTAATGTTGAATTCCTTATCTACCAGCAGGACAAAGCCAATGGCCCCCGAGTCTGGTTTCATGTACAGCAGGAAAGAGTCCTTCACCACCAGCCACCTGTACGGGCACAGCAAGCAGGTAACTCCTGTTTCAGCCATGCCAGTCTTCAAAACACGAGCCATCAAAAAAGCTAATAAAATGGAAAAGTCTTTCCTTCAAAACAAGTGCAAATCATTTATCAGGGAAAGGAAAGTGTTCAACTAAATTGTAAAATTTCTTTTCAGGGGCTAGTCCAGGGTATGGTTTTCCTGAGCACAAAAGTGCCTACTTTATGAACTCAGGTAATGAGTCTGAATTCAGTATAAGACTTTTAGAGTTATTTGCATGACTCCTTTTTACAGAAGCCTTTGGAAATATAGGTTTCCTTGTCTAACGAAACCAATGAGAACCTCCCCGCCCACAAACCTCCCAGCCAGGTGCCTCAGCACCAGGCAAGGTGCAACAAGGATTCCTCCACCCCAGGTTTTTATTCAGCTTGTATGCTATATGGGAGTTACTTGACATTTCTAACATTAATTATGATGTTAGGATCACTTTCACTCCCATCAAAATATATGAACGAGGCATTTTGGAAAGCTTTTATTGCCAAGCAACAGGCACCCTGTTAGAAACACATGAGGAGAGATGACCGGCAGGTTTTACATAAATACCGTAGCCTGAAGGCAACTCTGGGAAAAAACACGTTTTTTTAGAGTGAATGGCATTTCTTATTTTTTCTCCCCCTGCAGCGTAGCTGGGGTAACCGGCCCCCTCTGTCCCACACAGGTCTCCACCACCAGACCTTCACCACACTCTTCTGCACACTAAGAAACACACAAAGCAACAGAAAATACCGCAAAAATCTGTTCGTTCTTGTATCTTTAGTAACAGCCTCAGCTCCTCATCTACTTCCAGATCCCATAATTTTTTCTTTTCTTTCAGGGCCCTGAAAGAGTTATCACAGCATCACCTCTCATTTGGTGCCAAAACACCTTCCCTCCCTATTTGGCCCATAATTTCACTCCCAAACATCCCACGGGGTACATTTCCAAGCGTCTCCCATTCTGTTTTTCCCAGGCAGCTCTGCATGCCCGAGAAGTCCTGCCTGTGCCCGTTCACAGCACCACCCCGCTGTCATCCTCCGCATCCCTTTCCACAGCTCCCGTGGCCATAAAACACCCAACCTACTATAATAAGCAAACTGAATTTGGGGTATAGAAAACCCAACGCTTGCAGCAAAGCTGTTGTGGGAAAAGGCTGGCCGTGGTCTGCCCCATGCTCGGGGGGGGGGGGAGCTCTGCCCCCAGTTTGACGTGTCCCAAAATCCTTCACTTAAATAACCCTCTCTGGGAAATGTTACTGTTATTTGCTTATTTCTTGATGCATACTCTGTCAGTCCTGGCAGGCTATGGTGGGAATTTGGTGCCCCTCTTGTGTTACCCTGCACACAATCCCACTCAAACGCTTCTCCCATCTCCGTTTTATGCTCTAAAGGAAAATCAAGATCCATCAGAGCTGAACGTACTACTGTCCCCACTAAAGCTTGAGCTCTGCATAACATAGGGAAGAGTTAACTGAGGGCTATCAAGAGGAAAAAGCATTTTTTTTTCCGTAAAAGAGAAAAAAGAATTGGAGACAATTTAATGATTTGACCTGAAAGAAGGTCACGTCTTCATCTCCTTGTGCACTCATTATAGAGATCTCTGTGAAATTACATTAAGAAATGTTGGAAAGACTACGAAGAAATAGGACCTTTTCTTCACAAGAACGCCAACAGATTTTGTTGGAAAACAGACTTTTTTAAGATAAAACTAACGACAGCCCATCGGCGATGCTAAAATCCAAAGGTAGATAATGCTTGGGGAAGCTCTTACAGACCAAGAAATTGTTGCTCTAAGGCAGAGATGTGGTATTTGCCTTTTCAAAAGGAAATATTTGCCTGGGAAGGGCAAGCTCCAGGAAATACCCCCTGCATTTTTTGGATGCTAGCTGGTAACACACGTATTCCTCCACAGCACATGCCTCGCTGCACTGCAGCCCCAGGAAACGCTGAGATCTAACACAGAAGGTAAAGGGACGAGGACAGTAAGTTACATCTGTCTGCAGCAGGAAGGGACACGGGAACAGGGTGGATTGTGAAAACTCCCATGAAAACACCGACATTTAAGCACGTGCAGTAATAAGGAAGGGGCGACGTTTTTAATTCCAAGGTTAATTGCACCAAACAGAGCTCCTTACTGCTGCAGGTCATGTCTGATTTAATCCAGCTCCAAAGCAATCCAGATAGTGTTTCAGTTAGTTGACTTTCTTTTTATAAATTGAGGAAGGGAAACTCAGAAAACCAGGCTGAAATCTGGCTGGGGCAGTGTCACCAACCATGTCCCCCTCCCAAAGGCACGGAGCCTCTGGGTGCTCCCGGAGCAGGGAAAGCTGGGCACGGACCGGGCGATTATTACCATTTCTGCCAGTTCAGGGCTGTAGGAAATCCCAATTTTCCTCTGGAGCAACATGTCCCTTCTATGAACTCCAAAGCAGAAGAAAAAAACCCACCCTCCTCCACACAGGAGGGTGAGGGGGGAAATAGCCTATGGGCCGTTTTGACCTGAAAAATCCATGACTTTTGTAAAAAAGCAAGACTCTCCCTCACAGACTCTTGGGGAGAAAAAGACGAATTAGGATTTTTGTACATGTGCCCGAGGAGCACATAGCATCCCCCCCTTTGCCTGCCCCAGCAGTACCTTTTGGACCATCGGTAGCACATCCTTCCTTGGCCGCAGCAGTTCAGGCCAGGTATGCGGTGGCCCCCGGAGCGCTTCATGATGAACCCCTCTCTGCAAGGACAGAAACACGGTCAGGATGGGTGGCATGGCTCAACTGGGGGTGCAGGAGGGCTCTCAGGTGGAGGATCCTTGCTGGACCCCCCAGCCCCTGTGCCCAGGGATGGCTCCTGCCGCCTCCAGCCGTGCCCGAGCAGCCTCCGAGCACCGTGCCCTGAAAGCTGGAAGAAGGGCAAAAACAATGCCCCAGAAGGAAATCATGCATATTTAAGAAAGGCAGAGCCCTGTTTTATAGCACAAGTAGAAGAACAAGTGGGTCTGCAGGTTGCAGGGAGGGAAGGGGAGAAACCCTGAAAGCCAGCCCGTGAGCTGCAGCCCGCATCTCGCAAAGCAGCCCGCTCGCAAAATTATTCCCCAAAGTTGTAGCATTTCTGCCTGAACATTAATAATTTTTCCTTTCCGGATGGCAAAATATTCCCCAGTCAGTTACCGGCGACAAAGGAAAGCTATTCATTTGAACCATATTTATTTATAAAGCCGTGCTCTTGGTGGATGATAATTCCTAAAGACACAGCTCAACTCACATGCCCTTCGGTCCCAGGTCGTGGATGAATGACAGCTGGCTTACTCCAATGAACTCCATCTGGGGAAAGAAAAAAAGATTCCCATCTTTCCTACTCTGAAATCCACAAAATACTTTGCTTCATCGAAGTGACTTGTCATAAAGACAAAACCTACAGAAGATCCTGAGCAGGAGTTAGCCACATTCACTTAAGTCTCTTAAAGAAGACCAAGAAAAGTAGTTTGGTTCGGTTTTTTGTTTGTTTGCTTGTTTGTTTATTTTAAACATGCTTTAAAGACCACATTTCGGGCAACCCGGACGATCAAGATCAAGTGTATCACAGGGTCCCACCGGTATCCTCCCTCCTGGATCACTGGCTGAAACAAGGACTCAAGTTTGATGCTCTTTTGTGTGAACTTGGCTGCCTGCCTGAATCCTCTCCTTCCTCGAGGGACCCTCACAGAAAGGCTGGAAAGGGAATGAGCACACATCCCCAGGGCTGGGAGCACCCTGTTCCCTTTGAGTCCCTTACCCCACGGACACACACCACCTGGGGGTCCGGCCCCTCAACCCACAAGCATCCTCCCATACCATCACGGCAGGTCGCTCCCAAACCAAAAACTCTCAGGAAAGCAACAGTGGGGCAGGAGGAGAGCAAGTTCAAACACACTCTCCATGACTTCTGCTGGTCTGCACAGAGCCCCACAGCAGGCACAGCCTGGGGGACACAGGTGCCATCCTATCGGATTTTCCAGCAAATCTCCAATTCGAGCAACCTGCCTCCTCCCAGCTCCTCCTGCTTCACCAGAGATTGCAGGGGCACATAACGACAAGCAAAGCCGGCGAGAAAGCACAGCATGATTACGTTCACCTCTAAAAATAGGACACCGGGTGATTTCAACCAAGCAGGCTTTTCTTGGCACAGCAGGACATTCCTGACGGTCTGCTGGTTATTAGCCCTGGGCCCCATTAGCAGGGAGAAACGCCTGCCCCGGGCATCACGTGCAGGACAGGCCTTGGGCAGGAGCAGAGGCTTGTCTCTTGCACGGCAGAGGCTTGGCTGCACCCAGGCACTTTTAATTTATTATTGCATAAAACCGTCCCAGCGCGGGAAGGTGCTCAGGGCAGGGCGAGGGCAGGAGGAGCTCTCCCCTTCGCTCAGGCAGCAAGCCAGAGGGAAGCCTCTAACCACCGGTTTCGGCAGCGAAGCCTGCCGGGACCGAAGTCCAGGACTGAACCCACGCTGCCGACGGCGGCTGGGACGTGAGACGGCCTCGGGGCCAGCTTCAGGCCATGTCCACCCACGTCCCATAGCAGCTCAGGCGCCAGCGCCCAAGGAACCGCTCTCCTCCAAGATGGCCGCTGTCACCTCCTCTGCGGCAAAGCCAACCTCAGGCCCCTCAGCGGCAAAAACGCGGTTTGGTGCAGGAATGACACGGGTGGACCCATGAGCCTCGGGAGATATTTTCAAACACTGCCATAACAAAGAGTATCAGGAGATTTGGGGCAAAGGTCTGTGCTGCAGTTATGGTGAGGCCTGCTCAGGCTCCCCTCCCAGCACCACCATTTTTGCCCCACAGAAGCGGCAGTAGGACAGAAGATCCTTCCTCCTCCTCACGCTCTGCTGCTCCTTCCCAAACTTCTCACACCAATAAGGTCACGGAGGAGCACAAAGGATCTGTTGTTCTCCCCCGAGTAGCTCAAGGACATAACGTAACCTCTATTCAGTAGAGGCAAATTAATGCCCTCATCTTGGGGTGATTTCAGCCTGTTTTCAAAAAGTGGCTAGAACGAGTTGTTCCACGCTTTTACGAACAATCTTGCTATCGCTGCTCTCACCACACATTCTGGAAAAGCACTAGGTGTGACCTACAAACGTTCCAGCTGTTTTTGCAGTGACACTTGGAGCAGTAATACTTGGGGAGTATCTGAAAACCCAACGTATCCTACAAACTCTTATCAGAGGTCCCAAGCGAAGTCTCAGGCCAGTTCTTTGCCCTGGATCCCATTTCCATTTCTTCAGAAAATGGCTGGCATTCCCCATCAGATGAATCAGAAACCCAGACATCTCTCTGTCAGTGGGCACACCGAAAAAAAAGAAAAAAAAACCCCACACAAATGTCAAAACCCTTTGAAAACGTTGGCTGCAACCAGAAAGCTGGCAGCAGTTTGAGAAGCGTTGCATGCAGAGAAATAATTGTCCTCAAAGAAGCAAAAAGAAAAACCAGGAGGAAAAATTACTTGCAGAAACAGAACTATTGCTACATAAAAATGAAAGAAAGATTGTCTGGCAGCGCAGCAATCGGCTCTTCAGCCAAGGAGTCTTTGAAATGGCAACAACGGTGACAGGAGCCCATCCAACACGTTGCTCAAGCAGTGCCAATTAGGAGCATTGGTTTGTAAAAAAAAAACAAAAATAAATTCTGCCAGTTAGAAGGAAAATTCCTCAGCACAGTGGAAAATATCTGATCGAATGATTTATTATTATTATTATTGCTGCATTAGCTATTTTTACTGTTACAGTGCCTTTCACCCGAGGTGCTTGTCATTCACAGAAAAAACGAGAGGGGAACGCAGACCAGCGAGGCACTTTCATCTCCTTCACATCTGAATTCCTGCGCTGCCCAGCTGCCTCCCCGGGGAGCCGGCATCCCACTCTGGTTTCAGAGCGATCTGCAGCGGAATATTTTAAGTATGAGATATGGGCTGAGAGAATGTAGTTTCAATGACATTGTTGTAGCAATAAAAAGAAAAAAAAAACAACAAAACAGATGGGAGTGATCAGCTGCAGAAAGACAAGCTATGAAAGGTGGAGAACCAGCTGCAAGGTGCACGAGCCACGGTTTTAAACCGTCCCGTTTTACCAGCAATGTCGAGCACACATGATTTAATGTAAGTGAAAATTTCATAGAGCATCTGCATTTCACAAAAAAATGCAGCAGCTCCACACTGTGTTTTCATTTTGACTCTTGTTTTTAATTTAGTGGGTTAAAAAAAAAACCATAAAGAGTTGATTAGCAGCTGTGGCTAGCAATAAAAAATGAAATTATACCACTCTTCACAATAATACTGTTCAGCAAAAGATGCCAGCTATTTCTTACACAAAAAAATTGGCTTATACTAAACTCAAATTTAAAAAACATATTAAATGTGCTGAACAAGTTCAAGTGCAGTAACTAAAAATACTGAAGGGTTGAGTGGAAACCTTTGCAATGGTCTGCACATCCAAATGCCATATCAGAGGCAAAACAGCAGTCACTCTCGCATATCTGAGTGGTTCTTACATTGTACTGCTTCTACTTAAGATGAGGTTTTTACGCTCACTATAAAGCTCATGCAAAGTGTTAGACATACACACTCTAGTTCAACCAAACCTTATTCTTTATTTTGCTTAGGCATCTTTCAGCTATTGCAGGTCATACAAAAAAAATGATGCAAAGGTCCAATTAATAAAATTTTTATATGGAATACAATCAAGCCTATGGGCCCCGTTTCCTAATGTTTTTGGGCTATATTCCCCTAATTTCCATTTCCCAGAAAAAAGTGTGGACAATTAACACACTCAGATTCCCGCAACATTCATTTTAACGGTAATTGTCTTGAAGCACTTCAGCCCAGAAGTACTATAAAAAGGTTTTGGAAAGGACTAGAAGACATGAGATTTAATCATAAGTCACATAGCCAAAAGGAAAAAAATATGAAATAACGAAATCATAAGTCACATAGCCAAAAGGAAAAAAAAAAAACCAAAACAAAAGGCTATGAAGTCTCGGGTCTGATCACAAAATACAATGCATCTACCAGTCTATTTGTGAACTCCACACAAAATACTCTGTTACAACGAATGCTGAAAAATTAAGCGAAATGTGAGAAGGCTGTAAATTTTAAGTCAGAGCTACCCAGTCAAAGCAAGGGACGCTTGGTACATCTCTAGATGATGACACTTCAGTAGGTTCTATTTCCACAGCCTGCAGGAGTGTCACCCAGAAAGGCCAGAGGATGCACAACCTCTACAATGTAATGTGGTCACCGTGGACCCGATCCTCAACCCACCGGTGACTTCAGCTCTGCCAAACTGCTACAAGCTCGACTTGCAGGCTCAACTCTCGAAGTGCACGGCACGTCCTCCAGACAGTGTATAAAGTGGTGATCCTCTCACTGACAAATAATTAGCCACAAATGCAAAATAAAAGAAGTAAAAAAAAAAAAAAAAGAATTCATTAAATTGTGCAGGTCAGATGCAGAGACATGTCCGAGGCGATGCGATTGACCCAGGCAGGCTCTTCACAAGGACCAAGGGTTACACATCAGGCAGGTCGCAGCTTGCCATTGCAACTCCATGTCTGACTTTGTAAAGAATTTAGGATTTTACAAAACACCTCAGTGCACGGATTTGATGAGGAACACACAGGAATACAAATGTGCTCCAAGATGAAGACAGTTGCAGCGTTTGTCAGCGTCCAGGCAAAAGACTTCTCAACCACAGGAAGAGCAAAGCCCTCTTTTTTTTTTTTTTTTTTCCTAAGGAGGACAAATACAGTTCCAAGGAAAACGCCAGAAATCTTCACTTTAGTCTCTAGTCTGAGAACGGTGGGGGTTGCTTTGGCGTTTTTTTTAAAGGAAACATTTTTCTCCCTGTTTTCTTCCAGCATCGCCTGCAGGACCCGCTGCACTTAGCGGTGCTGCCACCATTAGCAGCAAAGTCCCCACCGAACGCTTTGCTGCAGCCAAACCCAGCGACAGCCAACAATAAACTGAGAATTTATGTGCAAAGTGACATCTGGCTCGGGAGTCTGGGGACAGAAGGGCGATTCAGCGCAGGAGGAGGGGAGAACCCACAGCTGCCCGGGCAAGGCAGGACCGCTCGTCTCCTCGCCTGGCCCCCATCGCAGCAGCCAGGCTTGAACCACAGCCCGGTCAGAAGATCACCCGCGTTCTTACATGAGCAGAAATTCTCCAAACTATTTGAAAAAAAGCAATGCCTAAGAGTGACAAGATGGATCCGCACTGTAAAATAACTCTTGCCCGCTTTGCATATGCTACTGATTGAAATTGCCAAGTTATCCCAATCCTGCCTTTAGAACAAAAGATTAACTATTTTCCACATGCAGACTAACACAGCTCTGGACTGCATCGGACCTAAGCTCCACAGCCCGTCCCCAAAAGCACTCTGCAAGGAACACAGCTCCCTCAGCTTGAGTCTGAAGATTTCTTGCAACCCAAAGCACGATGGCCAAAATTGGATGAGCGCTTTGCCCCATGTAACAAACAGTGCTCAACACACTGAGCTCTGCAATAACAGCACACAGCTTTCGGGCACGACATCCAGCTGCGAGCTGCCCAACATCCCCACACAACTGAAATCCTGCAAAAGAGCAGAATACCTACCGAACAACAACAACAAAAGTCAAAGAGAAGAACTGGCTGCTACCCTAAGTTCAGACTACATTTCTGGCTTGTTTGAAAACCAAATGTTCCCAGTTATCACCCCTTGCTCAGAAATGTCACTAAGCTCTGCTGCTACTCAATGTATGCATCAGGTTTTGCTGATAATACAAAAGATGGAGAAACACAGTCATTATGCAGCCAAGAAAAAGGGAAATAAATTACCATCCCAGGGAGATGTTACAGCTGCGGCTGACAGGTGAGGACTACTGAAGAAACTTTTGAGGATGGCTTTCAAAGGAAATATTTTTGCTCAAAATAGGTCTGAAGTTGGATTTGACATCTCACTTCAAAAAAGACTATCGACTCGGGGAAATAAGCCAATTACCATCTCCATTTGGAAGTGACAAAATCCCCATAGAGGTGAATGGGTATCACTCATACAAACTCAGCATCACCAATATCCCGTGAAACTGCACAGAATAGGAACCTGAGACCAACTTGCACCCAGGACCACAGACAAAGCCCAGACTGAAGAAGCGATTCCAAATATGGTTTGGACTCCAGTTGTTTAAGCATCTAAATCTTCAACTTAGCATCTTAAATGCTCCCCAAAATTAAACAGAACCCCACTACACCATATATGTATAATCAGCTTTCTGGACCGGACTACCTAGTGAAGGTTATCACTGTGTTATAACAGTGACCTCCAAGACTGAGACATTCACTCTCTTCCTTTGGTTTTAATCATACTACATTCGTGCTGGAGAAATCAGCGAAGCCAAAATGCTTGCAAAACAGCTGTAAAATGTTTCTTATATAAGCTGCATGTCTTCTTCCAATGAATTCAACACTTGTAAAGCGAATATTCTTTAGGCATTTAAGCAAACTAATTTCTACTTACTGTTCCATGGTAGTTCCTGTACATTGGCATTTTTAGGATCTTTGTCAAGTAGTCTTCCAGCTGTTTCTACAATTAAAACATTGAAACTTTAAGTAAGATGCAGGAATTTTCAAGAAAAAAACCCACAACCCAACTGTCTGGCATTAGGAAGCTATCAAGAAATCAGACACGCTTTTCAGCTTGAATGGATAAATAAATACATTATTATGTGCTCGCAGAAAATTATAGCTCAGCAGCATAAACAGTTCGATCACAGGTTGTTTACTGTTCACAGATCTGTGTTTGTACCTTCCACCAGCAGACCTGTTCCTTGGCACTGTCACTTTGGAGGTCAACTTTCCTGACTGAGCCCAAGTTTCAGAACAATTTTAAATACAAAATCAGTCCCTGCTGTTTCTGACCCACACGAATTAGCTTTGTTGGGAAACACAGCCTCAGCTACAACTGAGAGAGCCTGTTCTGGTTAAACACCAGGTTCACGAGGTGAGGAGCACGGTGACCACGCTGCCCTGTCCCAAAGCCACGGAGAGGGCAGCAGCCGGACCACCCGTCTTTGGAGAGCCTGTCCTCCCCAGCCAGGAGGGGAAGGGAGAAGAAACCATGACAGGAGAGAGAATCTCTTCCCATCCTCATGGTGACTGGGCAAAGAAGAGATTAAGCCGTTTGGGCATGGGAAGCTGGGCAGAGTCCTACAGGACATAAAAGCAACCGAGAAGAAACAAATGCCATCGGGACCTTCATCCTTCTCAGCGTTGGCATCACGGCACTGAGCTACCCAGCTGGGCAGCAGGGATATACATGCCCATGGTGAAAGCTGTGGGGTTCCCACAAGGAAACCAAAGCGGTGGGGGGGAAGGGAGCTAGAAAACATTTTTCTTCCTCTTTTAAACCAACACCTCTCTCCTGAAACTTCCCGCACAGCAGCAAAGCCGTGCACAGCAGGGAGGGTTATCCGCACCGCACAGCCATGAGACACAACCTTTTGGGACTTGAGGCTTCAGCGGCAGAAAGCTCAGGGAAGGAGTGAACAGCAGAAAGAGAACGATAAAGCACAGGGTGAACAAACATGGGTTTTTACAGACTCTCTTTCTTTTTTTTTTTCTTCACAAACAGCAAAGCTGTGAGGAAGAGGTAGGAAGACATCCACCCTCTTCATAGAAGGGCCCATCTGTTAACATCTGATGAAGTTACACAGAACACATGTGCCTCGGCTAAAATTACCCACTTCAGCATCAGGAGCCTGACTGTCATCTCCTCTTCCAGAGGGGGACAGAACTGAAATCTCTGAGATTTTGATGGCCATGGGGCTGCCTCCATCACACAACTTGACTCTGTGAACTGGCTCTTCTATCTTTAAATCGGAGCAGGTGGGAGGAGGGGAACCACCACTCTCAGCACTGTGGTTTTCCTCAACTGCAGGGGAAAACCTCGCCCTTGTGAACCCCGGGAGCAGCATCCTCCTCTTTGCATGGAGGAGAATTTGGCGTTGAAGCTGGACTTGTCAAAGCCTAAGTTTGTCAAGCAAAAGACTTCAATGGTAATAAAACAAGGGCTTTGATAGCATGTGGCTTTGCAAGCAACTTCCCTGGCATCTCTGCACCTCAGAAGCCCCCCCCAGAGCATCCCTCCGGCCCCCGCACACCGAGCCGGGCACTTACCCTCCGGCTGGAGAAGTGCTCTTCCCGCACCGTGCTCTCCGCGGTGTGCGGCAGACTCGGCATCTGCCTCGGTTCTCCCCTTTTGATGGATTGTCTTCTCACCGTGTGACTGGAAGGAAAAACAAACCCCTGTGTCAAGACTAAGTACTGCGAGCGTGTACATGCCTCAATACATAACCCTTTTTCTGCAGTGCTTTTATTTTTCCTATCCAAGCTCTTAAAAACTGAGATGGGTGGGCAGGAAAGCAAAAAAAAAAAAAGCAAGTGTGGATTCATTTAAGAAGCCAGTGTGCTGCAACTGGCTCACAAACAAAAATACAGCACAGAAATATCAGAGTTTGATTTTTGAGGTTCCCCTTCTGCCCTTATAAGGACAGGGAGCCTAAAACCTATTTTTAGGGCATTATGTTCCCCCAGCCCTTAATCCCTTATAATTTCACCTCTCCTAATATCACCTCCCCACATTTCTCCACATCAGGAGGCTCTTGCCTCTTCTCTTCCCACTTCTCTTTCCCCTTACGCTTCCAGCCACCCTGAGCACCAAGACCAGCCTGGGCAGGGCTGACCACCCATGCCAGGGACCCCCGTACCTCCCACATCCAGCCCATGCTGGCAAAAAGTCACAGCACACCAACAATTTCCATTAGCGTTAGCATAACCCTTCCCCAGATTCAAGGCAAATTCAGCTCCAAAGCTGATGACCTGGGACCCAATGTGCTTTCTGCATCAGCGGAGAGATGCTTGCACCCCTTAGATTACAGCTGCTAAATACAGACAGAGTTACTGTTTTTATTATAGCTGCTAAATATTTGTAGAGACTAAATTCTTCTGCCCTCTCCTCCTTCTAGAAAACCGAATGGGATCAGCAAAGCCAAACTGAAATACTTTTAAAAAAGAAGAGAAGAGAAGATCACATCTTCCCAAAGCCCACCGCATCCACAGGGCTGCACACTCACCTCCTGGTAGGGATAGGGATGCGCACGAAGGCTTTGTACCTCAGCAGCTCCCTGTGCAACTCCTGGAAGTGCTTGAACTTCCTTTTCACCTGCCAGGTGAACTCTTCATGGGTCAGCTCGATGGTGTAAACGTTGGGGCTTGGTACCTGCAGAGAAGACCACCACCACAAGGGATGCAGCTTTGAAATAAGTCGTTTTCCTGCAGCTGCTCATCTAAAGAGCCCTCATTCAATTTTACTTAAGGATCATTCTGTCTCACAATTTCTTGTTCTGCTTTGTTAGGTTTTATAAACAGACAGGTAATCTTCTCTCTTAAGCATTTTCTGAGACTCAGGCATTCCTGCTTCCTCAGCCCATGAACAAGCACACGCAAAATTAGCCACAAACAGCATTTTTATACAGTTCTATGGAAATCAAATGAAATTTCTGGAAGTTCTGACCTTCTTTGTGGAAGTAAAGCGTTCAACTTCCAACACACGCACTCGAACAGGACATCCCGTGAGGTACGTCTGCGTGCCCGGCTCTTTGAACCCATGGGTGTGATAGATGGTAGAGAAGGGAATGCACGCTGGAAGGACCACAAAGTTAGTTCAACGGCCTCGTAACGATCAATGAGGGCATGAAAGCCAGCAGATCGCTGCAATACTTTAATATGGGAGTATTTACACAGCAGCATTAATTCCACTAAAATATACCAGGTTTTATTTAAGAGAGCTTAAAGACAAGCTTTCACAGAAGGGACTTGAAGAGCTCAAATGTGAAGAGTAATGCCTCCTGGTCCTAAACCAGGGTCAGTAGCTAGGCTTGGTAAAGCCACTGAGATCGTACCCTATCTGTCAACAGATTATCGGTTATTAAATCTAGGCAGGACACGGGGTGAGAACGTACGGGTGTCAACTCACCGGTGCCTTTTGGGTCATTTAGCACCTCCGAGTCAACCTCCTCCCCGTCGAAGTGGAGGTCCCTGGTATCCAGGCTCTCGATGATGTTGCTCATGTCTGCAGCGATCTTCCTCAGCGTCAACGTAGCTGCATGGCTGTCGGCTCTCAGTGACATGTCAGGGACCTGCGCGCCGGAGCCACGGGGCGCTGGGGAGGAGAGGAAGGAGCAGGGCTGTCATCATCCCCTCTGCAACGCCTTAGCACAGCAGGGCAGAGGGAAACCCCCGGCAGCATGTGGCCCTGACTTCCCTCCAGCCCCTTACCCATATTCGTCCCAACTATTCCCATCCTACACACCCGATGCAAAACGCTCATCCCTGCAGCTGCAGGAAACCACCGCCCAGAGCAGAGAAAAAGCACAGGTAGCTTCAGGCTACAAGAGAAAATTTCCCCCGATGCCAGCGACCACAGGACTCATACACTCCAGTTGTACTTTAAAATAGAAAATACTTAATATTTCACTTTCCAGCTACAAAAACCTGCAAGGGGTTGGTTTTGGCTTATAAGTACCTTCACGTATTGATGTCAAAGGGAAAGCAAGGAAGTTTCTGCATCAACTCGCCTGATCATCTCAGCTAGCTCTGTAATAACGACGACGCACCAGAAAAAGCACAAACCTTATTAATGCCTGGCCAAATCCCAGACTTAATTCACACCACGCTGCATTTCCCAGGTTAGGCTGCACAGAGAAAAAGCTCACTCGGAAAATCAGTAAGCGTTTTTGTTAAGCGTTCTTCCTTTGATTGAACTAGCGATATAAGCTCCTGGCATCATTAAGATTTCCTCTATTTCTATGCACCTTACACGAATGCCTGTGGTATCCGCATGTCTCCTCCTCTCCCACGGCTCCATCCTTTCAGCAGGCTCAAAAGTCACAGCCACGGGGAGCAGAGCGGGGGTCAGGGGCACCCCGATGCCTACAGAAAGCCTGGGAGCAACACATCCTTGTGCTTCCCCCCTCCAACAACCCCCCCCCCGGAGCTCGAACCCCTTACACAGCCCAGGTGGCTGCAGGGGACCGGCCCACCGCCCCTTTGGGATGGGGACAGCGGGCAGTGGGAAGGCAGTGGTACTCGGAGAGGGTTGGGCACTGATGACTACAGCACATCCCACCTTTATCGCCATCCACCCACGCCAGGAGTCTGAGTCAGGACAAAAATGGGGAAGGAAGAAGAAAATAAAAGAAAATTTGGGTGGGGGAAATGAGGCACGTCCACTAACACTGGCACAAGCTTTCAGCGCTTGTGAGTTTTTGCCAAGCTGCTTCTTCTTCCTCCTCCTCCTCCAGACTCTGCAACTCACCGTGGGGCTGCGGACCCAGCTGCTGGTCCCTGCACGCAGCCAAGCGACAGCTCCTGGGCATCTCCATGATAAGAAGTCCCTTCGATCTTTGTTCTGCTCTGCAATAAATGTCACAGCTTGACAGCTATGTTGAAAAAATATGGACGGGACAAACTGGCAACATTTTACAGAAGCCAATACAAGGATGCCCATTTATACTCGTGGAAGCTCTTACATTCTGTGAAAGAATGACTTTTAAAAAAAAAAAAGTGCGACATTTCTGATGTTAAATTCTGCAAAGCACACTGTGCAATTATTCTTGAGTGAGCTCCATAGAAAGAACTGGTTATGCCGTAATTTGGAAATAATTTAACATTTTAATACCTCATGTGTTTAGCTGCTTTTGAAAGAACATTCTTTGTTATTGTTTCCTCTTGAAACAAGTACATAATTTTATTACTACATAAGGCTGGTATCATGTAAGCCCAAAAACATGTTAAAATCAGCTGCCTTCAGAAAAAAAAAAATCCATTTGCACACAGACATGAATCAAGAAAAACTGGGTCAATCTCTTCTCTTACACCAACGTAAATGCAGAATCAACAGCTTCATCTCAGGAGCGAGGGCTCCGAGGGTCTTGGTGGCTCTGCCACCTTCCACCAGTGGCTGGGAATGCCACCACAGCCCAGGCGGCTTTAGGACCGGACTGGGGGCTCGCTGGGCTGGCATGTCACCTTCAAGAGATCCCCCTGACTAATTCAAACAGAAACCCACATATGTATACTCCCAGCTACCTCGCTCCCCTGCTGCCTTGGGGAGGGCAAAAAAGGAATTTGCATTAATCCTCACAGATGCAGATACACTGAAACGTGGGACAACCAAGCCACTGATGTTACCCACTGCTCTACCCAGTTTGCACAACCTCCCCGCAGCCGGAATTCGGCATTAGCACTGCCCTGCGCCTCTGTCACCACGGCTCGATGGAAAACCAGTTCCCACTGTCAGAAGCTTTATGCTTTACCTATTACTAACAACATACTGCAGGGGACTTGAATTACTCAGAGAGCATAAGGTACATTTTTATTTTCTTCTAGCAGTGAAGTCATTCCACCAGATATAGACTGGCTTTGGATGTTTGATTTTTCTCCCTAGAAAGCAAGCATACATAAATAGCATTCCCAGGAGGAAGGCCACACCGCCCGGCTCTCCCAAATAACCCCAGGAGGTTCTAGGGGGGAGCCCAGAGCTGCCTCAGCGCTTCCCCGCTCCGCACCGACACGTACAATAAAATCCTATTTTATTTCCCACTCGGCGCTCCACGCAAAGAACTTTTTTGGCCATCTCTAGCTGGAAATAAAGCACCATCTTGCTTTGTACTTCTGTCTGTATTCACATTTAGAAACAAAACACCGTTTGGGTTTTTTCTGGCTCCAGTCTGAAGAGACGCTCCTGCTTCACGGAAACTTAACGCATTTTCCAAAAGTAAAGGTTTTCCACCGTCAAAGAGAACACGAGCCCAAACACGCTTTGTACGTGCCGTCCCAGCAGTTACACTTGAAGGAAACCAGCAGACAAATACCACATCAACAGGGCTGGAGGAAGAGCAGGCGGACAGGAGCCAACATGGAAAAGCATGTGCATCCTCCCTCCTCCTCCCTGTGCCAGGTACAGCCGGGTTCCTCTTGTCAGATTGATTGACGCAGTCAGTTAATGGATAAACAATTAACCAGTGTATGCAACAATTATTTGCTAAGGACCACAGCAGGGCTGCATAACTCAGGATTTTTTTTTTTTAATGTTTTTTTTTTTTTTTTTTTTTTTAAAGGTAAAGCTTTTTTAACAGCTGGCACAGACAAGTCCTGGGATAAAGCACAGTCCAAACCCGGACCCGAGTCAGTCCCAGCAGCAAGCTTCACCCCGTCGAGATTAGAGCCAGATTATGGGCTCGAGAGGGAAAACGTGACTTGCCTATGGCCCTGCCAGAAGCCCCACGAAGCCCAGGCAGCGGCTGAGCTCCCCCAGAGCTGGAGGGCACGGGGCAAAGGGGGTTCAGCTGGAGAGACGGGACGTTCCATGTCCCTCTGAAAGCTTCTGCAAATTGCTTTATACGGCTCTGCCGGGTAAGAGCTATTTAACCTCTTGGCCAGAGTTTCCATGCAGACGCCATCTGCATTCCCACAGGCGAGCTGAGGAATGCGCCCGGGTTAAATCTGCCACAGGCTGGGTCCAAGGAACACACGCCAAACGCAGTTATCCGCGATTCAGCGGCAAAATAGAAGGGCTGCATCAAGAAGGCCCTGTCTATCCAGTGCCACTCGCTGCTCGCACTAATGATGGACTGGAGAACGGGCTTATTAAAACTTGCTGATCATGTCAGCTTTGGAGGCTGCAGTTACACGAAGGACAGAAAGAACTCAAACGATAGTGGCAAATTGCAGGAGGGTGGAAATAATAGGATGAGATTTATTAGAAACAAGTGCTACATTTCAGTATTTGGCTGTTAGCAGCCAGGATAGCAACTAGGCAGCAGTTGGTTAAAGGGGAAAAAAAAAAAGAAAAGAAAGGAAAAACAAGAAAAATAGAGCTGGGGTTCAGTGGGTCAAGAACCGGCAATCCGAACAAAGGCACGAACCATGCCAAAATGTACAAACAGGGCTCCTGCCAGCAAGCCAAAAAGGAAGATACGGCGCAGAAGACAGGACGAATCAGCTCTAAAGCACTTGACCCACGAGAACACAGTGTCCGGACTGAGAGAAAGAAGAGACTTGGAGGAAACATGACAGCAGCCTGCAAGCCTGTAGAAGACTGCAGCGAGCAGGATGGACAAGAGATAATTGCTCTGAACTGCAGGTTTAAAGCAAAGACTAGGGAGAAAAACCCTGTCTGATGGCAAAGGCACGGGACTGTCCGAGGAAGAGTGCCCAGGGCTGGAGGTCTGGAAGGACAGGCTGCCCTTATTGACCTTCCCGGGGCAGGGGAGAAGGAACAGCCACCCCAGCTCCCTCCAGAGACCCTCAGCACCCACATACCCAAACCTGCCGCATATTAACAGAGGGAAGGCACTGCTCCAGCTTTATCTGGCTCAGTCTACCCCGGGCAAAAGCAGCAAGGAGGAAAAACCAATGAAAAAAAAGTCAGCGGTGAAGGAAAGCTTTGGAAAGAATAAACAAACAAGGAAAAAAAGGGATACGGTAAAAAATTGAAAGGGGAAAAGAACATACTAAAACCCCCACAAGCACTGCTGACACCACCCACTTTTCAGATTAATTATTTCCTCTTCCAAAACACAACTTAAGCTCTCTGTCTCCCTTCACCAGGCTGTCCCCACAGCACTTGGGCCCCAAACCTCTTGAACCAGTAAAATACATGCATTGGAAATAAGGACTGCACCAAGAATCAAGGTTTCAACTATAGGAAAAACGACTATAAAAATCAAAATTAACTATATTAATCCCTGAGCACTTGTGAATGTATTGCAACCCCCTAGCTCAACCCTGCAACTTTGCAAGCCCAATATCTATTTTTGTTATTTACCATTTTGGTTATGCTTTAACCCTAAGTTATTACTTAGGGGATCATACGACAATCCCAGCCTTCGCTAAAGAAACAGTTTTTCTACTTGTTGCATAGGACAAAAAAAGCATAGCTTTAAAGGCATGGAAACCGGAAGGCAGAAAACGCATATTTCAGTAAATATTCATGAACAGTCCTGTGTTTTGAAGACATTCAAGTGCTGATGTGAAAATGTATGCAACTGGTAATAGCACAGACTACCTAAAATTTGGTCAGCCTAAGTTTATTCTCTTACATGTATCGTGGCAGATCTGTAACGAGCTCAGATAATCGCTGCTCCTTAATGAGATTATGGTGCTGAGGAGCACCACGCAGAGCTATGAAACCGAGAAAGCCTTCATTTGGGAAAGAGAGAAGGAGGGAAGAGAAAATACATCCAGTAAAAACAGGCATTTCCCTGCTAATGCCTCCCAGGGTTTGATGCTTTATATCAACTCCCATCCCCACGGCGAGAAACGCTGTAATCCCTCAAAATTACCCTTTTTCCAGTTCTCATGACATCTCTCCCAGTACAGTGACCTTTTGGCAAGGGCTGTGACAAGCAATCTCTGTTCCCATCCTTGGTTTTTGTCCCGCCGGCAGTGCCGGTGGCGGGACCCACAGGAGCCTCCCTGGCGGCTTGGGCTAAAACAGGGCAATGAGATGACATTATTAAAAAGAAAAAAAAACCCAAAACAAAACAACACCCAAATGACTTGTGCCATGAATTTCCTCTCTCCTCCTGCTGCTGCCAGCAGTCTGGGTGCCATACAGGCACTGAGAGCCCAGACAAGATGCCAAGCAAATCCTATGCACGATACCCTCAACAGCTATTTGCCCTGCCTGGTGGCAATGAATCTTTTCCACCTAGATATTTCCTAGTTCATCGCATTTTAAACCTAAAGTTAGCTTCGGACCACTCCTTCATGTGCTCGTGCCAAGCCACGAGCCTGCTCGGAGGAAAAGCTAAGTCACGGGAATCCACACGGCTAGTTTGCAACAGGGGACAAAATGCTTCAAGGCTGCAATTGCCTGGAAATAACAGGTAAATCTACAGACGTCCCTGCTGCGCTCTCTGTACCAGGGCAGAGCCCCTTCTGCCCCTGCCTTGGGTTCTGCAGCATCTGTACCCCAGCGTTCGTGCTAGAGAAAATACAACAGAAAAATCAGGCAAGTCAAGGGAAACGATGAGGTAAGGCACCGGTCATCACGGCAGGTAGCACTGTCATTACGCGGTGACTAACCCACTGCCGTAGTCAGAAAACCCCTCCGTGCCGCGGTTCTCCCCACACCCAGGACCAGCCTAAGCGTCAGGCGCTTCCCAAGGACTCATTTTTATTTGCCTTCCGGAACAGCAAAAGGAAAACATCAACATCCACAGATGAGCAGCGGCTGCTGATCTCACGCCGATGTGCTGGTTGCTCCGGCTCCTCTTCCCACCGGCACAGGGGTCCCGCTCCCCCCTGCCCGGCAGCGCACCCCCAGCACAGCCTCCACTCCCCGGGGAAGCCGATCATTAGGTATTTACCTGTGATTAATGCCAGCCTTTCACAGATTTATTCATTGGCATGTTCTGGATTCCTCAGACATGGACAAGAGCGTTTGTGCACCTTGTGTTGTGCATCCTCTGGGGAGCCACGCTCAACCCCGGCATCACCCCAAACCCTCCCCTCTGATGCGGTCACGGCACACACTCTGCACCCCTAAACCCAGCACCACTGCACGTAGCACCGTTGAAAACCAGGACAGGGGATGCCCGGAGCCTCTGGCACCCAGTTATCTACCCCAGAGACCCGCTAGCACTGTAGCTGCGGATGTGCAAAGGGAACCGGGTGACACCACCTCGGATATCGGCATCATCTCAGCATCCCCAAACCCCGCGACAGAGGCGCAACACAGAGCGGCCAAGGGAGTCCCTGGCTGAGGGAGAAGAGAGGCTGGAAAAAATAACCTGCTTGGAAAAGCACGAACAGGAGGAAGGTCAAAGGATGCAGCACTTCAGAGCGCTGACAGACACACAGAGCTTGGCATGAGGCAGAGACCATGAAAGCTTTATATAAAATCCTAAACACCAGGAGCTTGCCAGGGCGATAGCATAATGCAGAGGACTCTTGGAATAACCATCTCCGCAACGATCAGAGCTGACAAGGACCACCGCGGTGCTCGCGGGATGGCAAGCATTGCTGCCGCTCTTATATATAGTTGAACGTGCCGTAGAAACGCAGGACATATTTTCACGATCTAAACGTATAGATGCCTATGTGGCTGGTGTCATCGCTCCCCAGCCCTGCTCCCTGCACAGGCGCTCGCTGCTCTATACCAAGGCAGAGAGCGCAGGGACGTGTCAGGAGGTCGCCGTCCCTGCTCCAGCTGCAACCTGCTGCTCATTGCCAAGTTTCCATTAAGTGGGAACATGATTTTTTCTTTTCTCCTCCTGCCGTTAAAAACCACATGTGAAAGCACATGAAGGTGCTAACTTTTTGTTGACCCTTTATACGACTGGCTCAAAGAAATGAGAAATTTCTCAACAAGGAGTAGCAGATTGAGACCACGTATTTTTACTAATAGTTCATTGCTTTGATAAAATGCCGTTTCCATTGCCTTGATTTTTTTGTTTGTTTGTTTTAATGGAACTCTTCAAATAATTTGCATGGGGAAAAAAAACACTTGGCATGAGCAGAAAGCCACGATGGAGCAGGAAGGTAGCACCACAGATCAGAACTCGGAGCATTCCCGTGCGAGCAGCAGCCATGTCCAGCTCTCCCTCCCCTGCCTGGGGGGTCCAAGGCATAGGGTCATCAGCTTCCCGGGGGCCACCACCAGCTTCAAGGACAACCACTGCAGGGTGACGACCACCACCTAAATTTTGCTGCTGCTGCTTTTGTCCCTCTTAAAGAAAGCCCTAGAGTGCGGGGCGCGCGGCTGGGACCCACGTGCCGTACCGACAGCCCACCCGGCAGCCCCCGGGTCCGTGCGGGTGTTTGCACGGTGCCAATCCCACGCTGATGGTTCCTGCCAGCGTGAATCAACCCTGCCACCGCGCATGCTGAACGTTAACCTCTGCCAAGCAGCGTGTCAGGGACGTACTTCGGTAAACCCAAAGCACGGGATGAACGTCAGGTTGACGGGAGCAGGAGGAGCTGCGGCATCCTGGGGACACCACGAACCTCCAGTCGTCCCAGCAAGGGGATGTCGCAGCTCCTCAGCCAGCACCCTGCTGTCTCCCCATCCCAAATGGGACCCCACAGCACCTCGAGAGCCCTGTCGCCTGCTGTCCCTGCCCAGCGCAGGGACAGGTTGGAGCCACCAGTGCAAAGCCCCATGACACGGTGCAGCCACCCGCATCGCCCCGAAACGCTCCCGTACCCCTGCCTGCAAACCTGGATGTAGCACCTTTCCAAACTGAAGCTCCCTAATGATTTTTTTTTTCTTTTTTATTTTTTTTAGCAATGCTTTTAAAGACATTTCATGCATTCTGGCTAATAAACTCGACAAGAATTTGATGTCTCCACCATCAGCCAACTTCCATTCTTTAGTCTACCCCTAAATCTAAAGCGGTGAATGACCTCAGCTCCCACCATCGAACTGGGACACCCAGCACCCCATCTCCATCATACAATAAGGCATCGTGCCCAAAGAGCCAGCAACAATAGGTGCCAGAGGAGACGACAGGCAGGCGCATGCCTGCTCCTGTTCTGCATTTCCAAAAGCAGCTGCTTATCCTCAGCCACGGCCAACAGCAGGCACCGACGTGGGCAAACATCAGCCCTCGGCCTCCCTTTGGCACCCAGAAATCTCCTACCAGTTCACAAACAGCTTCGGCTGTGGATCTAGGATAACATTAAGGCTTCCCAAGAACTGCATCTTCCTTCTCCCTGGCCAGCTAAAACAAATATTCGAGAACTTCTAGTTTACAAGAAGAAAAAAAAAAAAAACAGTTGGCTTGGGGAAGTCCTGCAGGTAATTGTAAAAGAAGCTGTGAGCCGAGCTCAGAGGACAAAGGTGACGTTGTCCCCAAGACTTCACGGAGGGCTTCAGGTGCCTTTGCAAATCAGCCTCTCCCAAGGAGACCTTCCATGGGATCATAACAGCTCTCAGGACACAGGGGACTTGATTTACTGAAAAATTAATTTTGCTACACCAACAAGTGTTTGATTCATTATCAGAATTAAGGATGAGCAAATAATTATAGAAATTGGGTTCTGATTTCACGAGTAACTCCGGAACAAGAGCTGAGGTTTCAGATCAGTACCTGCAGAACTAAGATCAAAACCAGGCAAATTCAACAGAAAATTGCTCATTATCTAGTAACTTGCAGAAACAGAATAGCTTTCCTCTGTTTCTTGCTTAAATACAACTAAACACCTGCAAATTTATGCAAAATAGCTCATTTACACACATTGACAATACTGACAGCTTCCTTAGAACAAAATAGATGCCTCAGATTTTTTTTTTTTTTCCCCCTCCTTTCCCAGAGAGGAAAAAAAAAAAAGCCTCCATCAAGCCAGCACAGAAGCACACTGACGGCAGGCAGTGAAAGATGCTGCTGTTGTCTGAACTCAAATGGAGCCTCAGCTGCCTCTTCATTCCTCTCCCTTACCCACATAACCAGACCTCCAGCACCTTACAAGCAATGCGGGTGACTGGACGAGCCAGAGACACTCTGCAGCTCTTTGCCGTTTTGCAAAAATTCCTGTACAGTATTTTTCCACGCATTCCTAGAGGAAATCAGAGCATTAAGGTTACGACTTACAAGCTTAACCCTCCAGACCTCAGCACAAAGATGGGCAGCTGCACACGACAAGCCAAAAATTAACTGTTATTTTTCCCTCAACTGCCTTGATGTCCTGGAGCAGCGCTGCTCAGAAAGGTGTCTCCAGACAGTTTTCTACGTGTACAAAAAAAGCTGTTTGGCAGAAGAAAAGCAATAGCTTTGGGAGAGAAAAAAAACCTCTCAACGGGCTCAGACAGCATTTCCCATCTTGCCGGTTGTTTCTCCCTGTGAACAAAATGGCTCGTTTGCCACAACTGCTGCCAAAACTCAGTGGGATCAGGTCTAACCACAGAAGTTTCAAAGCCACCGTGAGTCATCTACTATTCTTTTTTGGTAAGACTTAACTCTGGGTAGGACACTTAAAAAAAAAAAAAATCCATTTGCAGGAAACCTCTGTCATGGAAAAATACACTTCAGAGCATCTCATGGGGACTACATAAATAGACATTTAGAAAAAGAGGAATGAGACACCAAAGCATTTCTTTCCGAAAAGACTACGGTGCACTGCCTGCTCTCCAAATTGTTTCAGCATCCCCTTAACTGGGACAGAGCGAGGACAGCTGAGCTTCCTGGGAGACCCCAGCACCCACAGGTGCTTCTCACCACCCCCAAGAAAACACCAAACAGGGCAGATTTGTGTTCTTCATGCAGAAGAGTCAACTGCATCACGTAACTGCATCTTACTTGAACAAAAAGAGAAAATGCAGGCCCAGAATATCTGCTTGTTTCACCGCTTGTGTGGCACAAAGTTTGATGAGAGCGAGAGAGAAAACTTTTATTTTTTAAATTAAGAACAGCGAGGTTGCCTTTAGCCAGGTAGTGGGGCACAGTTACAAGGTACTGCCAAGGCCACAACACCCCAGGTTACTGAAAGTGTTGGAAATGTGTGATTAATTACTCTTACTGGTTTATTTTTACCCCAGGGACCTCTGGAGGCTGCAAGCAGGAGTCAGCCCAGCTGATGGTGAGAGAAGCCTGTGCTGCGAGATGCAGCTGATCCCAGAGCAATGCAGCTAGCTGTGTGTGTTCACAAGAGGGCTGTGTTCTGGGGGGGGGGGGGGGGGGGCGGG
>JANXJC010000088.1:36774966-36845582 GCA_027564655.1 Leptodon cayanensis | reverse complement strand
TGCAAGCGGGTGCCCCATGGTGCTGTCAAAACCGGCAAAGCCCCCCCACTTCTCCTCGCCCAGCATCCAGGCTGGCTCCCCCGGCGAGGCGAAGGGAAGAAGGGAAAAAAAAAAAAATGGAAAAAAAAAAAAAGGGAAGCGGCGAGCCAGCCCACAAGGCGCTGGCGGCCTATGAGCGCTGGGGAATTCAGGGAAAAACCCCTCCCCGGCAGGGAAGGAGAAGGGTGGGATACTGGCAGGAAGGGTGGGGGACAGGGCGGGGTGCTGCCCTCTTTTTTTCGTTGTTGTGGTGGGCTCCTCTGATTAGAGAAATAAATAAAAAATTAAAAAAAAAAATCAAGAAGTGAGCCATTAACAGTGAAGAGAAAGTCCGCTTTGGGTTTTTGTTTTAATTTCAACTCCACAGCCCCACAAGTGCAGGGACTGGAAGCGATTTGCTCCCCGCTCGTGCAATGCAGCTTTCACGGGGAGCACGTTTTTTTCCCCCCCTTTTCTACTCTTCTACTCCCAATTACTTCAACAGGGAGAAGTCAGTTTTCCCCTACCGCCGCCAAGAAATGCCATTTGGCAAGGGGAACAAATGAAAAAAAAAAAAGCCTGTGCAAATTAACAATGAATTAAGTACACATGCAATGTTATTTTTAGCAGAAGACAACCTTGTAATTATGGCCACATATTGTTTGTATCTGTGCAGTACTTGTCTGCGTTTTTCATGTTACTTCCCTGATGCCCTTTTTAATATGCAAAGAAGCAGGTTTTGTAGCGAGAAGGAGAGAAAATTTTTGTGCTTATAGAAGCGTTGAACTGACAAGCGGAGAAGCAAAAATCCTCCATACGTTAAACAGCTATAACACAGGCTTGCATACTGGTAAAATGCCTGAAACCTGTCTGCAGTACTACAGCTTCCACCACCACAGCTGTACAGGGGACATCTTGGTGACTTTCTCCCAGGAATTCAGCATTCCCGCTTCTGTCGCTACAGCAAGATTTCAATAGGGTTGTTAGGATATTTTTCTTCCTTAAAGGATTAATTTTTTAAATTTTTTTTTTTAAATGAGGTACTGAACCGTGGTCCTCAAATCTACATGAGATTAATAACCCAACTTTGGTCACCGCTAAGGCAGAGACAGACTCTACCCCTGTTCTGGCAGTGCAATATTGAAGCTTCTCCACCAGAACAGCACCCACTTTGGCTATGGGCACACCTGCGGCACATCGGCTTAGCTCATTTGCACCGGGCTTACTATGACTTGGCTTACCAACGGCTTAAAACAGCATGAGTGATGTGCTTCATATTTAAAAAAAAAAAAAAAAAAAAATCAAACTCCAAAATCTAAGGTGGGTTCCCCATAGCATTGCGACACGGCTTCCTTCAACTCACGGCGCTGAGCCCAAACGCTGCTACGCTCAGCATCTCGGGAGAGCTGTGAGTCAGGGTGGCTCACCAGTGCTGTCTGTCTCGAGGAAGGAAAAAGGCAGCACAGACATTTCTAACACTCAGTGTCACGAGAGAACGAAGCAACGGAGAAGAGCGGGGTGGAGCCCTGCAGCGAAGCACAGGGCCAGCGGGAAATACAGAAAGTCACTCTGTGTCACTGGCATCACCTTTCCACCCCAAAGAGCGGGCAAAGCCGCGCTCGAGAGGAACACGTTAGCATGAAAATTCTCCACAGCGGGGGGGTAACGCCAGCACAACGGACAGGAATCGGAGGCCAGACAGCCTGCAGAGCATCCTTCAGGGCACCCGCCTGCCCAGGATGCCCCATCTCTGCTGTCCTCTCCAGCCTCACCTCTGCTAACCCCACAGCTTCCTTGGGCAGGAGGCCGGGGGGCTGCAGGGGACCTCCACCGTCCCCCACCTCCGCGTGCCCCCTCCATGCACGTTGGTACAGAGAGGGGATGTCTCCGACACAGAGAAAAACAACCCTCTCTGCAGTCAAACCCCTGCCCGCCCGCCCAGTGCTCATTTCGTCACTCATGGCCTGTGCAACCGGCTGGCTGAATTTGGGCAAACCTCGACAAATCCATAAACCTTAGCTCAGTTAATGCATATTTAATTTCTCTGCTGCTAGGTTTATTTTGGCAGACGCTGTGAGCAGGGCTAGACCAGCAGCAGCAGAGAGCAGACACTCTCAACATGCATTTTGGCACCTACGTAGCACAGTTCTCCTCTCCTGAGCATCACAACAGAGCAGGTTCTCCACCCACAATTACCATCTCTTCCAGGAGAAACACCGTTTTGCCCGTGTCCGTTAGCGATTTGCTCCGCTTCCCATAACCTTCCCTGTCCCAGAAGCAATTCATAAAGTGGATACTTGGCACGCACCTTCAAAAATATCTCAAGCTCTGAAGAAACACGATATTGTCTGTCAAGAGTTTCTTCAGTTCTCTGTTCCCACCTGCTTTTCGATCTTCAGGAAGTTCCATGCTTCCATGCATCCCTCAGAGGATACTCACTGCTGTCACAGGGGGTGTGAAGTTTTCTTATTTAACACGAGAAGCTGGTGCTGCTGCGTGGCAGTCACGTGGGGATCAATGCCGCTGCAGTCTGTAAAACCAAGGTGCTAATGTTAGGAATCTTTATTATTATTATTATTATTTGGTTGCACTTCATTCATGGTTTTTCTTCTCTTTAAAAATTTTCAGTGCCATGCCTAGTGAGCTGGCCAAAAGTGGGGATACATGAGGCATATAGAACCATCTGCAGAAGGGCTTTTTGAGGACTAAAAGCCTGTGCTGCTGCACACCAAACCCAATCCACCAGCTGAAAGATAACCCAGGAAAAGAAAAACTGTTTGTTTTTTTTTTTTTTTTTTTAAATAAGGACCTCGTCCTCGATCTTGGTCACCACTTGGCATCACAAACAGGGGGAAAGGGGAGGAACAGAAGGACAGTGGCTGCTAGACACGAGAAAAATGCCAAACTATGGTCTCAGTGAGGGTGGGAGCGAGCCCATGACAGCAGAAGCAAGCCTTCTTCAGGTTCTGAGTTCTGATCAACTTCTCCAGGTATCCCAAACCATTTTCTTGCACCCAGAAAAGCACTCTCCCCTTTCGCTCTATGGCAGAAGACAGTTCTGCCCAAGGGCTGGAGCGCAGGAGGGCCTGCAGCAGTTTCAGAAGAGCCATGGCAGGGATTGAACGCAGATGTCATCTACATACAGGGGTTTACCTATAGATTTTTTTCTGACCAGCTTGCTTTTCCCTTGCAAAACGAGCACAGTTACACTTGTACAAACTCCAGAGCCGTGTTATTTACCATGTTACAAATAACAAGCTATTCCTCAGCCCGGTGCTGCCTAACTGCTGCGCTTCAGCTGACACCCTTCACTGCAACCCACACATTCCCGGTTAGGCAAAGTACCAAAGACGGCAAAACCAAACAAACCATCAATTAATTGCTCGAGTTGAGCACTTTTCTGCCTGCCCTTCACATCTGCAGACAACCCGCAGGACCTTTTTCCTCCTTGTATCTCCCCTTTAGCCGCACACATTCCCTGGGCTCGAACGTGGGCGATGCTGGTGCCTCTGCAAAGCCACGGGGGGCAGAGAGGAACTCGGGGGGGGTGGGGGGGGAACTGGGGGTTAGTTTTTCCCCCAGTTGAGTTCCATTTGAGAAGGAGCCTGCAGAACCCCAGGGGAGGGAAGAACTGGCTGCATCGCCTGACAGCGAGACAAGGGCTGGCACTGCGGGATGCCAAGCTCCAGCGTGGGACACCACCGTGCCCCCCCGCTCCTGCACCCTGTCCCCAGCCTCTGCCGGAGCCGTGCTGCCTGTAGAGCGAGAGGTCTGTGAGTGGTGGCGGATCTACCGCTCCTCTGCCAGGTTTTCAAAGGGGCATTTCCTTGCCCCATAACACGGCGATGCTGCAGCTCTTTGGGACAACAGGGCTGTTGTACCCTGCGTGCCCGAGCGTCACCTCACCAGGAACTGGAAACGTGTTTTGCTGTAGCCATTTCAGAGCAGCACAATGAAAAAGGGCCTGAACGCGCTCCCACAGGGCGCACAGAATGGTTCTAGGCTCCGACAGCCAAGACCACCCCAACACCCACAGCGGGCGACGGGTTCCCCGTGGATGTGTGCCCCAGACACCCCAGGAAAACCCCACGGGTCCACGCTGGGGCGGCCACTGGTGATGCTGCCAAGGCTGGAGCAGCCCAGAGACAGCCTAATATGGGCCAGCTGGCATTAAGCCACATACAGGCACAAAAAAGGGATCGGTATTGTTTTCTCCCATAAGACCAGTATTCCAAAAGGAAAAGGGGGAGAGGGGGGTGGAAATCACATTGTCACATACTTTTTTTTTTTTTCCTCCTCCACCCTTCAAGGGCTGAAATTGTCCTCCTAACTTTGGAGGAAGAGACAGGGGAGGATGTTTTGATGAAAAGCACTTAAACATGATGGCCTGACTTGGCCACGATGCCTCCTGGGAGTTGTAGTCATATCTTCGACACCCAAATCGCTTTTTCTGGCACAGCTCTGCAGCACAGTAACGCTCCCTGTGACACAGCGGCAGCTGCAGCCCCATCCCAGACCTCCCCGCCTGCATGGCCAGGGGACAGCAGGACCCCCAGACTTCAGTTGCTACAAGACAGCCCGGGGGCTGCTCAGGATCCAAACCTTATCAGGTTTGGCCAGAATATTTCAGTTTTCTTTCACACTCTCCCCCTCCCGCAGAATTCCCATGGAAACAAAAACAAAGCTCGGGCTGTTTGGGTTTGTTTTTTTCACCTCCTCTCGAGGGGAGGGTGTAAAATTGGTAAATGAAAAGCTAAAAAAAAAAAAGTATGGAATAAAACATGAAATACCACTTCTTAGCTTGATCTTCCCTGCAGCAGTGCACCTCTGATCCGTGTCACCCCTTAAGAGCCTCAGCGGACAGAAATCGGCCTCAGAGCTAAAATAAGATGTTATTTCCTGTATCACCAACTTGCTTTTGGGCAGGAAAAAACCCAAACCCTCCCACCCCTCTCTTCCCTGGCACATCATCCCACAGGTACCTGGATGCCGTCGTGTGGGAGCTGCCGAGGCCCCAGCGGGCGGTGCTGAGGCACAGGGCTGCAGGGCAATGCACAGCTTTAAGGGGGGAAAAGAAAAAAAAAAAAGGAGCTTTTTTTGCAGCAATTCACAAAGCTTAAAGGAATGCCAAGCACGTCAGTATATGAAGCACAGTATCTGGAGGAAGGAGAGAGTGGAAACCGTCTCCTTATGGTGTTAAGCTAAGACACACACTGTCTTTCTATTTAAAACCCTGCAGTAACATGAATGCCAGGTTTGTGTGAGCTCAACAAGTCCATCTGAAAACAATTTACATGGTCCTCTCTACTGCAGGATCTGGGCACCTGAGAGCTTTTTATGCCTCACCATTCCCACACAGCAGGATATGACCCACCTTTACCTGCTGGAGAACTGAAGCCCGGATTTGGAAAGGCATTTAGTTAACCAGAGACCAGCGTGACCTCCTTGGGGTCCAAAGCAGCTTTGGGATGGGGACATGGGCCCACAGGGTGCTCAGTGCTGCTGTCCCCCTCCCCTTTCCCTCCGCCTGGGAACCGATGCTGGGTGCAACCCTGGCTGGGCTGAAAATGAGGGGTTTGCTACCAACACGGGGTACCCAGGCACGTCCACGGGCCAAGCCATCCCAGCAAGGCCAAACCGTCTTTCGTCCCCTCCCAGCACCCCCAAACTGTGTCCTGACAGCAGGGAGCAAGAAGAAAGCAAGACGCAATCCGGGGCCAGGGTTTGGGGTCTGCCTTGCTTTTCCCTCGTCTTCCTCAACAGTAGTTCATTAAATAGCGAATTACACATTTTATCGTTTGTCCAGAACAAGTTGTCAAGTCCGTACGTTATTGTTAGCAACAGGAAAGGAACTAACTAAAATATTCTTAAAGTAAGTAAAGAGCACTTGAGTAAGAGTTAAGTAACAAGCACTTCTTTAGCGAGGAATCTAATCAAGACACGCTCCACCCGTTTTGTTAACAGACAAAGGCTTATATAAGCTGGATGTTACATAAAATCCCAAAATAGGGAGCCGGAGAACTCCCCCACCTTTGGCTGATAGCGTGACTGCATCCCACATATACGTGAGGTGCCGCTGGACTAGCTCCGAGCTAACGCGCAGCTGATGGCCATGCCTGGAGCCGGCAGACACAAGGAGCACGGACAGACGTGTCCTGCGTGTGCTTACACCAGCCCTGCTTGGGCTGCGGCTCCGGATTTGCTCTCACGCTTCTCCAGAAACAGCCTCTACAGTAACACACTCCAAGCAGCTTTATCATCACTGTGATGATCAAAGTATATATATATATATATGAAAAATATCTATATCCATTCTTGTCTTCTCATGTGTATCAGGTCAGGCTAAACACCATCTGATCCCAGGGTGCCATCCCAAGGGAATTATAACCGATGCTGAGGAAGGAATACACAAATGAGGCACGGTCATGGGGAAGCTTCTCCGGGACTCTCCCTGTCTCCAGTGATTTGCAAGCAAGGGACTTTCCTAGCTAGGAAATCTTTGCAATTTTAGATACCAGGCAATAGCCTGGTAGCTATTTCTTTAAATAAATTCTCCAGTCAGGTTTTGAGTTCACATGAACTTTCAACTTCCACAATATTGTGCAACAAAAACCACCACAATTTACCCTAATTTATCTGGGGGAAAAAAAAGGGAATCCAAGTCTTGCAAGATCAACTACTATAGCTGAAAAAAAACAGGGTGGCAGGGGGTACAACTTCTTCATCAGGTCTTGCATGCCTGAAAGCCTGTCTGTCTCAAGACAAGTCCTCTACCTCAGTAAAGAAATACTTTTCCTCCCTAGACACCTTGAGTCCCACCTTAAAATGCACGATTTCAGCACTCAATCGATTCAGCCCACACCAATGGTTATTTCCTAGACATGAGGTCAAAAAAAGCCTCAGAGAAGAGGATTTGCAATTCTCTTCACAACCCAGACACCCAATCCTCCTTCTAATGCAAATATCGGATGCAATTTCACAAGAAGTCAGTGATACTTACCTGGTTGGGGGGAAAAATAAGGGGAGAAAGATCTCGAGACACAGGATTGTAGGCCGGGCAGAGCAAAACATACCAGGAGTTACTCTCTGGACTAATACAAGGGTGCTATTCATTACAGCAATCAGTTTGCTCTGCGGTACTTGCAGAGACATGCCAAGGCTGTTACGTGATTCTGCTCGACTGACTTAGCGTTTGTGATTTGCCTAACCTTTGCTCTAAATAAATGGGAGCTGCACAGAGGGAATTTTGATGCAACTCCCCTGCTTCTAGAGCATCCTCCCCGGCTGCATCCTACATGTGTCCCTGGGGTTTGTTTTAAGGAAGAGACAGACAGAAGGCAGGCAGGAGGAGAAAAAGAAGAAATGAAATACAAGCTGTCTGGCCCACAAAAAAAAAAAAATTATAACAGCCTGTCTTTGGTTTCTATCATGTTATTTATCTTACTTCAGAATTAAATCCAGATGACATAGATAAGACAGTGGTGACCCCTAGTGCCCTCTCCAGCTGCAGCTTCTACTGTTATTCCCTGTATTGATATTTGAGCATAAACAGAGGGAAGAAACAGCACCTTTCAGATTTGTTCTTCATTCACAAAGCCTCACTTTCTCTTCCCTTTCAGAAACAGGATCTAATTTCCTCTCCGTACTCAAACTTTATTACTGCGAGGCGTTTGCTGCAGCATCTCTTTGTTGCTGTTGTCTGGGAACAAAATTAGACAAATTTCCTTGTGTAGGAACTTACTATATTCCATTGACCCTTTATCATAGTACATTTATATTTATTATGCTTACAGGAAAGAAAGAAGAGCCTATTTTGCTCACTCCAAGCTCGTCAAGAGCTAAGAACAGCCATTCAAACTCCTGAGAGGAAACCTTTGTCTTGTATAAAGCGTATTTTGCAGCACCAAGCCGCTGAAAGGAGCGAGTCTTTCCTGTGACAGTCATCAGTATGCCCCATTTTTTTTTTTTCTAGCAATATCAAAACTCTCTGTTCCTGTGACTCAACCCGCACCAGATGTGCCCTGCTCTCTGGGCAGTGAGATGCTCGTCAGGGACATTTCCTGGTGTTATCGGGGGGGAAACAACACCTCTTCCAGAAAAATCTTAAGACACCTCCTCACAGATTACTTTGGGATGCAGGATTTTCCTTCAGGAAATAAATGATCTTAGCATAAGCTTGAAAGACCTTTACTTTCCTGATAACAAGAGGGTTTGGGGCATCTCCCGCGCCCTGCTGGGGTAGGACTCTATGCCTCCCACCCCGCCGGGTGCGCGGTACCACCCCGATGCACCGCTCTGGGGAACAGCCTTGTGCTTTTCGTCATTTGGCATCACAGAATTTCACATAACAAATAGGATCTCATCAGCATCTCCCCAGCTGAGGAAGCCAGCCGCTGACAGTGCCCACAGCCACGTCTCCATCCTCAAGAGAGCAGCAGATGCCCCTGCGCAGCCTTACGGCCTCTAATGCCTCTTCTGCTCTGGATTTCTTCCCTAAACCTTACACGCAGGTGTTGGCACCCACGGCCATCACCCCGGCACCCCTTGTGCTGCACACAGAGCCCAGCTCCCCAGAGCCACCGCCGATTTACACCCTGGCCGCTCAAGCCCCGAGAACGGTTTAGCACTGCCCAGACCAGAATTAACTCCCGGGGCTGCATTTAACCCTCTGAGCGGGGCACGACATGTCTCTGCCACCCCACCCGCAGCCCAAGCCCCCTCCATCATCCTCGCTCCCCCAACAGATACTCACCATGCCGTCGCCACACGGCCGGCACCTCCTTCCCCTTTCGCCATCCGCCAGCCCACTTCTTCACCAGAAATAACTTCCAGGTCCCGGCCAGCCCTTCCTCCCCAACATCTTCTCGCTTTCGCGCACATCCCCCGGCCGCTCGTCCCCAGACTTCCTTCCCCTAAAGCCTCCAGGCTTCCTGCAGCCTTCTCCACGCTCTCAGCCAAGAAAGCAACACCACACTTCTCCCCAGCTGAGCCCTTTGCCGACATTTATACCTCTGGTTCAGCCCAGCTGAGGATGGATCAGCCACAGGTGAGGCTGGTTGATGCCTCTGCAACAAAGCTTTTACTCCTTGCAGGGCTAGGCAGGTGTGCTGTAACTAAAGTGACTGCTTTTTTTTCCAATTTCAGTGCACGTTCTTTGTCCATTCTGGACATAATATTGTTTTACTCTCTGAATTGTTTTTCCCTTGTTTTATATCTCTAGGTGCGCATGCTCACTTGTTTAAATTAGAAGCAACGCTTTCTGAGTTGAAGTTCCTCCTAAAGTTTCATTTTAAAAGTAGGCTTCGAGGCGGGGATAGGAACTGTGGTAGTCATTGCGTAATTTTAAGCTGGCTTTATCTGGTGTAAATCTCACTTTGTTTTCTTGTATAGTGCTGAGATACCCTGTGCCACCCAGCGTACCACCAACTCCACATTGCTCCGTGTCTCTGGATCCAGCACTGCTCCAACCTTCCCACTTTATTTTCTTTTTCCCCTCTGTTTTCATTAAGTATATGCAAAAATCTCATCCTCTGAGCCACTGTTTGCTTCTTTCACAATGTTCCATACTGTTTCTACTGAGTTTCTTTTCCCTGTTAGCTTTAGTAAACACCATTTTCTCTTTATTGCTGTTCTGGCTGCATATGATCCCATAGAGAGAGGGAACTACAAAATCTCTCCCTATAGCACACATATCTTTCTGTAGGTGCATTTTTTAAAATAGTGTTTTTTTCCTATAGTTTCATTTTTGCTTGGTGTTAGCTCTATGTATTCCAGTTATGCTCTGCATCTAAAACAACTCCGTAAGGCTTCCATGTGCCTATGGCTACTGGCACTATTAGCTCTGAATATTTTCATTTAAACTCTGGCTTCATTCACTCACGCTATTAAAATGCTCAAAATGAGCTCATCACTTTGATTTTTGATTATCACATGAATCAGCTTTTTTGCATGCTTTTGCAATATGCTACTTCCCTGGTTCCTCAGATCCTCATTTTTTCTATCGGAAAGTTACACTTGTGAAGTATAAATGCTTTCCTGGATGAATGTCGGAATCTGAACCAGGCGAAGCTGGATTGGACACAAATCCAGCCAGTGAAACAGTCCATCATCAGGTGAAGTAGAATCATCATCATTAAAAATACCTTTATTAAAGACTGGAGGTTTTCTCCTTCCAAAGGCTACACTTGTTCAAGGAAACTATAAATCCTGTGGCTTGCCTGACACTGCAGGTCAGGCCAGATGATCAGAATAGTTTATTCTGGCATTTGTACTTAAAAACTTACAAATACCCTGGCAAACCGGTAGAGAGGTGGTCAGACAAGATAAGGGAGTTGGTGCTTCTAATCTTAAATTCTCTGAATTCACCTACAGTCCTGCTGAGACACCCACTTCTCCCACGGCAACTAGTAACGCAGCTGCTTTTACTTGTTTTCCTTTTTATCTGAACTCTCTTATAACTTTCAAAACTTTTCTCTTCAAAACTTTGTTAGAAAACTGGCCTAATCCATCTTATACCACTTCGCCTCCGTCTTCGGGGCGATGGAGAGCCAGTGTTTTACCAGGGTTATCGTTGCATTAGCGTCTCCCCGGTTTCTGACTCGTGTGAATGAGAAGATGACTCGCTCGGAGGAGTTTGTTCAGGGCTCCGACGAAGAGGAGACGGTGCCAGGCTAGAGGCAGCTCTCGGACTTTGCGCCTTACCAGGCTCAGGAACGAGCGCTTCCTCCGACGTCCCATGTGGGTAACAGCCAGGACGGCTCTGTCCCCTCCTGCCACCTCTGTCCCCTCCTGCCACCTCCCCGTCTCCCGCGCCATGCTGCACGCACCGTCTCGCTGGCAGCCCACGGGCAGGGTGGCCGGAGGAAAGAGGATTTTTATGTCTTGGCCCATAGGATGGATCACAACAGGAAGAAAAAACGGGGGTTGAATGAATCATGGAAGTTTCGAAACACCGTCGGCTGGAAAACCCACAGGCTCTGCGGGGGAGGCAGAAGAAGCGACCGGCGGCACAGCCGAACGCAGCGGTCCGAGGTGACCGGCAAGTCCCCCGGAGAAGGACCGGGCAGGGCGCAGCAAAGGTGTGCAGACACGCGGGAGGAAAACGCGGGCTGGATCCTGCCCCCAGCAGAAGGCACACAAAAAGGGGTTTATTTTTCATTCAGAAAATCCATCAGGAAGAATAAAGCTAGTCTCGAAAAAGTTAGTTTACTCTTTGAGGAGCACACACGTAAAAGGGCGATAAGAACTGCTGCGTGCTGCCTTTCCAGAGCTTAGACCAAACTCAAAGCTGCCGTCAGTCCCAGTTCCCCAGTACTCTGCTCCCAGTTTGCTCAAGCTCTCCACTAAAACCAGCAGGGTAATTCTCTATTCCTCTTTTTTTTCCCAGGCTCCCAGTCATTTTGCACAGTCCAAGTAAAACATGTAAAGCCAGGCTTTGCCATAGGATGAAAACTGAAAAAGGCAGAACAAGTGAAAAAAAACCAAACCCAAACCAATCAAAGAAACCCAAAACCTTACATACAAAACCCCAGCAGAGTCCATGCAATCGCTTCTGCTTATACTCACCAACACATGAGCTGCGCAGACCTCAAAAGAGCATTGCTGGGGCTATATTCTCACCTTCCTTTAATTCAGTCCATAAATCTGGGAAGACCAGGGTATTACAAATCACAGCGTGCTCGGCAGACAAAGATACCCAAGTGTACAACATGGGATGAGTCGCCTTCGAATGGAAGTCTTTTTGGAGGAAATAACTGGACACAAGTGTTTATCTGAGGTTTGGGATCAGCACGCTGAGCAGCACGGTATTTACCTATGTATACCGCAACGCCCATTTGCCTGGCTAATCCATCAGGTCCTCTTTCAACAGAGGAAAACATTAAAGGAAAAGCCTTGAAAATTTTTGCCTTTCATCCAGTTTTTGCACTCTCTCAGCTGGCAATCAGTGTTCCACTGTAGGTTTCTGAAAATTATTAACAAATACATAAAGGATGCTAACAGAGTGGCATGCAGCCCTAGAGGTGTCAGTCATTTTTAAACCTTCAAATGAAAGTGGCTGTGAAGTCCCAAATTACCCTGTTTTACCCTCTGTCACACTACCGAGGGAATGTAAACCTAAACCAGAACCGGTTCTTCCGCAATTTAATTATAAGTATCACGTACAGCAGCCTGTAACGCACACCCAGAGATGGGCCACTTAGTTTTTACCTTCTTTATTTTTTAACTTTCTTTGGTTTTTAACTTTCTGCCAGTCCCTCATGGATACCCGGCTACCCGGTTATCTCAGATCAGCTGGAGGAAGGTCATTGCTGGGAGTTTTCTGGCTCTCCCGCATGTAGGTGAACAACACGAGTGCGAGGTGTTTGGTTGGCATCTGCTCCATAGCTACAGCCCCCATTTCCAGCTGAGCGCACTGGAGGTTTCTGTGCTCGTACAAGAAGGGCTGGCATTTGTTTGGGGTCATGGCATCATTACTGGTATCTCTCCAGGCACATCCGTATGCAAACGACAAGCATTTACTTGGAATTTGTATTAATATTGAACTGAAGAGCTGCTTTGGAAGGCACCTGTTTCCAAATATTTGGGTTCTCCCCATAAGCAAACATCTCCAGGCTGATTTACGGGAGTGAAGGCTGCAGCTGGGCACGATTCAGAGCTGCACGTCCGTCGTATTGACTTAAGTAACCGAGGGCTGCCGTGAGCAAACTGCCCATCCCAGTTCCAAACACCCTTATCTCCTGGCAGCACCATTCCTTCTGCTTTTAAAGCAAAACAACGCTTTGGGGTCAGGAGTGGCGTTAAGCTGATGACGTGAAATCCCAGCACCTCACTGTGGATGTAGCTATTTCTGAAGCCCTTCTGGAGCCTGCGGAGAGGACGGTAGCACCTCTGCTCTGGGAGGCAGCTGACCCACAAGATGGGTGAAGTTAAGAGATAAGCGGGTAAAGATATGCCAGCAGCAACGTGGGATCACCCGTCGCCAGTCCAGCTCCAAGGCGCTTCCTCTTTCCGACGTCGCTTTAGTGTTACGCTGAAGGACCAAAAAGCAGGCGGTTCATGGCCTTTTTTTTCTTCTTTTTTTAAGAGCTACTTCCACTTTTATTGTTTTAAAGGTAGGAAGAAGTGACTTTTTATCTCAGAGCAGTGGGAAAAAATTGTATAATATTCCCACATCTAACCATATTAAATGGAAAGGAAAAAAAACGTGCAGTTTTCAGAAAACCAGGCAAAACTAGGACTCTGGCCAGCCACTCCCTCCATCGTTTTTAACAGATCTGTGCTGTGAGGGTATTCACACTACTTTAAAAGTGGCTGAATAGAGGTAGGGAAGGGAGGGACTGCACAGTGACGGCAGAGGAAAAGGTGCTTCAGGACTGCGAGTTCTGACTCAAAATGCCCAGCCCCTGATACAGCATGCTGATCCGGTATGAAACCACTGGGCTATTTCAAATATGCTAAAATATCTTGGCGGGGTAGCTCTGCTTTTCTTCTGGTGCCCATCTGATCCCAGGGAAGCCAAGTGCATACAGCATCCCGGTCCCACGGGGGACACGGCCGGCCCTGGGAGGCTTTCTAAGAGCAAACTGGGGAGGGAGCACACTCCTTCCCCACCATTGCCGAGCAAAATGGTTGTGGCGTATTTAGGTGTCCAAATATTGTTTTTCTTGCAAACAGCTGGCAATTGCACGGCCCCTCCAGATGGGGGTCCCACTGCTCACCTGTATTTCCTGGGGTGCATCTCACCCAGCCATCCCATGCCAGGGTGCACAGCTACTTATAGCCAGCTGGCTAATTATTTCATATAAATTCTCAGCGTCGCATATGACATTCCCTGAAATTACAGCCTTTCAGGGAAGAGGGGTAGCGGAGGCTTGTGCAGCATTCGGGGCTGAACTTAAGCAACTAAAACTTGCTTCACCGACATTGGAGCACAGCGAGGCTTCCCTGCCAGCAACAGTTACCAACAAGCATTATCCGATTGCTTTCTGCAGCAATAGCACTTTGTTATTTGTTATTTTCCTCCTGTGAGGGACAGGGAAATGTCATATGTGGTGGGGGTGCAATACCTGTCACAGATTTACTCTTAGCAGCTAGGGATATTTCTTGTAAACTCTTCAGAAGTGCTTGATTCAAGGTTTTTGAAAGGTTGTCTCATCTATCCTCTGAATCACTTTTGGTTTCCATCTTCTAGCTCCTGACACAGCAGCTTTTGGCAGGCTGGTGGTTCAGGCTGAACCCGCAGAGCAAAGCTCTCCCCAAGCCTCATTTAGTGATGAAAAGGGATGCTGAGATTCCCCCGGAGAGATCTGAGCGGAAACCCTCTGGAAACAGAGTATGTTCCAGTAGGGAAAAAAAAACAGGCAAGGGTCAGGTTTCTTGTATTTAGGTTAGTATTTGTATTAATGCTAGTACTTATTTGAAGGTCAGTATTTGTTTCAGTAAACTATTGCTATCAGTGAGTAGCTAAGTGTCCTCCTGCCCTGCCTTACTTAGAGAAAAGCGTGTTATTCTTGACACACCAGCCTGACTTTCCACGGTTGCACCCCAAGTCCTACCGTGTTTTTAAAGCACTGAAGACACGATGCTGCTCGTTACCCAACTCCTTTGGCTTGCTGGAAACCGAGCCCAACCTTTCTGCACTGCAAATGCCAGCTTCGGACCTTCTAAGCTGCCGATGACGTACTCCGCTATCTGATTTTCAGCAGGCTCCTCGTGACTCCAGACGCAGTGGTGAGCGTTCAAGGTTTTGAAGAGCAGACTTCAGAAGGGTGTCGTAAAAAGAACACCTTTGACTTCTGATTGCAAAAACCAGAGATCACTTCAGGAGATTACAGCCCTGGAGCAAACAGGTTTGTTTGGGGTGGTACCGCTATTAATGACTTTACTGACTGAGACAGCACTTGCATGTCGATAGACTGGGCAAGGACTGGTTTTAATTAGGAGCACTAAGGCTTGTTAAGTGACCGAGTAAGGTACTGAGTCACATCACATGAAACACTATGGAGACTGCTTAGGGCCATGGAGTTAAGTCCTTCCTTTTAAAATCTTTCCTAAGGTTGCTCCCCTGGGAGGAGGAAGCCAGCGGGGCTTTGGTTTGGCATCGCTGTTCAAGCGGGTACCACAAACATGCCTGATCAGAGGCTAAAGGGAATTCTGTGGACTCCTAAGAACAGACACACTGAAATATTACTTCAGTGGAGGCACATGGCTGGGGAGGGTGTTTCTTCCATTCTCACGCAGTCCCTAAAACACTTAATTTAACACCGGCCAGTCCCTTAAACACCATGCTTTCACTTGGGATTTTGCAGTTCTACGTAAGTGGAAGCAGTGCCTTCAGACAGTGACCCTACGATGCTCTCCCCCTGACTTTGCCCGGAGCTCTGAACGAGCAGAGGCCGTCCCGAGACGGATGCGGGACGGCAGCGGCGGGACCTTCCTCTCCCTGTGCAGCTCCGGGAGGCCTCGTCCCATCCTCGGTCATTGAGAAGGAAGCCTTCTGAAAGTTGCGACAGAGCCCCTGAGCCTCGGTTCCTGGTTTGGGGGAAGATAAGATGTCTTCTGGGAATTGTAGTTCCTGGGAAACAGGAATTTGCAGCCTTCCTCAAAAGGCGAGCCAGGAAAGCCGGCAGCCTGCGACCGTTTCCATTGCTCCGGTGGAAGGGAAAGTGTGTTGAAATTAAGAGAGGGAAATTTTTATAGGTGACTCTGCTTGGAAATTAGCAGGCTGCAGTAGGAAAACTTGAACGTGCTTAGGAGAGTTAGACACCAGGGAAGAAACTCTTTCTGCCTTGACGAGAACTGGAAAGGGGTGGTATTTCTTGGACTCTGCAGTCAAAGGGAAACTAGCCTTGGGGTTCGCTAGGAGGTATGAAGGCTGCTTGAGGAGAAAGTGGTGGCTGGCCAGAAACCCAGGCACAGCTAAGCCCTCATGGCTTAAGGGGGATAAAACTATTCTGGCAGAGTTGAAGAAAGCAGCTTTGCAAAAAAGGAGAGGGGGACTTTGGACCCCAACCTCCGCCTGCCCGGCGGAGGAGCAGAATTCCTCTGCCTGCTGCTTTTGCCCAGGGATGAGGCTTTGGGGGCGAAGCATGCTGCAGCGCTGTGAGAGAGAAACTGCAGACACCGCTGAAAGAAGAACCTGGTGGCGCGAACTAAGAATTGCTGACGAAAAGCGTACAGCAGTTGTTTGCGGTTTACGTAAGTTACCGCAGTGTTTGTATGCTGAAAGAGGCAGAGGAAGTGTTTCTAAGGACGACTGTGAAGAACTGAACGCAGCGCAGGTGTCAGGCTGATAAATCAAAGAGCGGACACTACTTTTGCCCAAAGCTTCAAATACTTCTAGGAAAGCGGTTTATATTCTTATTCTGGAAAAGACTATTATGTCGTTGTTTGTAAGAAGAAATGCTGTCCTCTGGCTATGCAAAGTTCGGTGCGATGTATTCTGTGGAAAGTCTGAATGCATTATCTAAAAATCCTGGAGTCCGCTGGGAGAATAACCACTTTTTGTTACCCTGCTCAAACTCACCAGCGCAGCCACCAGCCCTGCAAACCCAAATCCTTTGGTCCACACCTGGCCCTGGCCCCGGGCTATACAGGTCCCAGCAGACCAGGCTCTTGCTGGAAAGCCGCATTTACGTGCAAGCAACTGGGCTGTGGAGGTCTTGGTTTTGTTACCGACGCTGGTTCACGGGTGGCTGCTGCAGCGTGAACTCTGCAGCCCCTCTGGGCTCGGTTAGAGGGCTCTGTACACACAGAGCTGTTTGAGAAACTGCCATCACTTGCCCTGCTCTCCCGGTTTGGGGTACGGCATCAATGGGAGTATTGCACTTACAAGCTGAACACTAAATCACTGGAAATAATAACCAGCGAAGGCACTTAGGAGCTGAGTGGGGCCGTAGGACAGTAAAGGATGGTTGACGGTAGCTCATTCGTTACCGTTTGCACATATTGGCAGTAAAGCTGACACCAGCAGTCAGAATCACAGCCTTACAAAGACCTCCTAGACATTATTTTCCACTTTTACAAATTTAGCTGGCTCTTTTCCTCTCAAGCAGTACAACACAAAAATATTTTTCCAGGTAATGTGGCCATTTTCTAGTTAAAGAAGCGGAGAGAATATTAAAGCAAAAAAGCATACCTGAATTAAAACTGTTATTCTCATTTTCTACTTGGACATTTTGGCAATTGCTTTTTCTCTGAAAGGAACAATCTTTTTGTTTAGCGCCGGAGCTCATGGGCTTCTAAACCAGAACGCTGGTGGATGAATTCTCGAAAGATGGAGTTTAATCTGAATCCCCATGTCTTTCTCTGGATCTACCAGGCTGGCATCAGTTTAGATGGTAACAGTCACATTTTCTTTTCCAAGGACAAGCAGTTGTGATCTCTGGCTCTCCTTCCCCACAGCTGGCAGGTTTGCAGGGCTCTTGCATTTTTGGGAGGGGGACATTTTGCATTATAGGAGAGCGCTGAACGAAACTGTAAGGAAAGGATCAGAAGAAGGAAGAACAATACGATAACGACACATAGCCCAGAAGCACCTCTGGCTCGAACCATCCCTTTTCTTTCTCCAGAAATCAGAGCTGGCCACAAAGGGTTTGGGCTGACGCAGCAGCCGAGAAGGGCGAGGTGGGGGCAGCGGCTCTGCGCACCCCGGTTAAGCTGCTGTCGAAATCACGGCGTTGGGATGGCCGTAGTCAGCCCCAGGGTGTTCCCAGATAAGGAACCCCTGCCGAGGCACAGATAGCAGCTCACTGCGCAGCCTGGAGCACCCTGTTCAAGGTCGGGGTTTGAGCCCGGGGAGCCGTCGGTTCGCGTTGATTTCTGCATGAAGGTAATCTTTGTGCCGTTAATGGAGCCCAGCACCGGAGTTCCAGAACAACCTTGTAGCGGAATTATTCTTTTTGTTAATTGTACTATTCAAATAGAAACTTATGGACCTGATTTTCTCCTGTTAGGAAGCAGAAAATTAATCATACCAGCATACATATGACAAGATTGTGTAAAGACTCAGGTATTGTATCAGCAGTTCAGGCTGCCTTTCCTACAGAGAAAATGTTTCACGTATCCCATGACACCATCCCGCCACGTAGTTTTCCTGGGGTCCTGAATTTCCCAACACTGTGATGTCCGCCCCCAGTTTGAGGTGAATAAAGTGATGCTGACTGACCAATAATTCAGCATATCATCTCAGTAGTAGCATTAATCGTCCCTGTTCAATGGTGTCATATTTTATGTGCAAAATGCATCTGAGGCTCAACAGGCCTTACTAAATCCTTACCAGGACTTGGGAAAAAACAGTGTTTGTAGAGAGGGCGCCTCCTGCACTGAGCTGCTGGTGGAAAGAGGCAGATGAAGAACCACCCTTGAATCCATGAGCTCGAACCAGCTCCTCTCCAAAACAGCCCTTCTCTGCCACGTCCAGAAGGTGCTGAGCAAGAGTCGTCATCCAGATGCTGGAGATGCTCAACAGAGATGCTCCTGAGATGAGCTGGTAGCTCTGGGCAGCCCTGCTGCAAGGGGTCTAAGGTGCAAGCAGACAGACACGGGGGTTGAGGCCGATCTCCGGAGCAGGCAGCTTATCTCTTTGTCCTACAAGTTGGACTGAAGCCAGCAACACCTCATCTGGGTTTAAGGACCCCAAGTGATAATGGTTCCACCCTTCTTGCTCAGAAACCGCTCGCCCTAATTACCCTTTCCCCTAGCATAATTAAGCTTTCAAAGCTGACTATTTCTATTTCAGCCTTTCCTGTGGGATCTTGCTATGACTTCCCCAGCAATACACGCCTGCCGTCAGATATCTTTTTCATACGTAGGGGCCTGGAAACCCTGCTCTGGGCTGTATTTGTGAACGAATCATTCCTCTACGGCATGCACAGTTCATTGCATGTAATTCAAGGGCGGGGGGGAGGTGTTTAAATTGAAAACATGGGAGTGCCCTGTCGGACCACTGGACGTGGGGGCGAGGAGGAACGACCGGTGGGACACCCACCCACAGCTCACCCCGTCAGCTGCATCACCTCCATCCCGGGGATCCCTCGGGTTTGCCCTGCAAGGGCGCGGGGACGGAGGGCAGGCGGGCACGTTTGCCTTTATACAATAACAGAATCGCCAAAAGGCTCCGGCTCTCTCTGTCTTTGATAAAAAAAGGCAGCCAGAGAATTGCCCTCTCCCACGAGCCCCAGCGCTCAGCCTATGAGATAATATAGGCTGGCCTTTTCTTTGCAGCTGTATTGTTTTAGTGCTTGGAAAATAGCAGCAGGCTGAGCAATGAGTCATCTGTCACTAGATGGGGTTAAAGTAATTTCCGTTTTCTGTTGCCATGGGGAAATCAATGTCCCAAGATTTGTCCTTTCTCCCACTCAAACACGTGGGTGTAGAAAGCCTGAAACCCAGCGGGGCTAAACATTTTTTTTTTCTTTTTTTTTTTCTTTTCCCTTATAAACAAACTTCCCTCCGTGGCCTTGCAGCTGTCAGTCTATTCCCGGAATCGTCCGGTTAACAATGTCATTCCCCTTGGATTGCAAAAAATCCAGAAGCAGAGTTTAAGTAAATATTTGACGTTCATATAGGAGTTGCTTCATGGTATCGCTTATAAGAGTCTCTGTTGCTTGTGAAGTTTTACGTGTACATTCAAGGAGGTTATAAACTTGATACTATACAAATAAAATTGAAACTTCAAAAAAAAGTAAATGAAAGCAGCAGCTCACCCAGTATTCAGAATATAGTGTATAACAGAAACAGGAAAGAGGAAATTGCAGTAAATACCATTTAAAAGCCTTGCTAATGTATAGCTTATATGAGTAGCAGCATAGCAACATCTAGTGTTGATCAGGGATATAGCTGGAAGTTATCGTTATACTTCATTAATGGCAGTTTGATGAAATCCGCGGGCAGGCTTTTCCCGGACCACCGCACCACTACCCAGCCACAACCTCAGCTCCTTCTCCGTGTGTTTCATCATATGTCATTTTTTCACGCTCCGTGTCACTGCCTTCATTAGCTTTGCAGCAGTACAGTCATCTGGTAATGCTCTCAGTCTGCCTAGATCGTTATGAAAATTATTGTGGTTACACTTAAGAGCCGACTCAATAGATCTACAGGTTTCAATGCGATTCAGTGCAACGGTGGCCAAAACTTTTAGCAGCTGAACTGAAATTAAGAAAGCAATTCCTACCTGACAGCTAATCACGTTACCAACTGCATCGTAAAACCCGGGAGCAATTAAATATTGCTGTCAGATTGGTAGAGCGCTGAAAATTACTTCTTTCCCTAGAAAATGAGCATGCAAGTGTGAGGTTGCAATGCTGAGTGGTATGTCAGAGAAAGCTGTGTTTTCGCTCTCCTGTATTACCCTGCAAATGCGGGGATTACTGTATTATGCACAGTTTAAGACCATGTATAGAAAAAATGATTGAGGTGCATTTTGAATCTATCACCATATCCCATGTAGACACTTCTTTTCATTTACAAGACACCTGATGCTCAAAGTTAAGTTCCTTGCTACTTAGCTCCTCTGTAGGTATACATTATGGATTAACATTAGTTTAGTTTTGATTAGTTAAGTTTAGCTAAACTAATCAAGTTTGACTTAGCATTAGTTTAGTTTTTTAGGTTAGGTTTAATTATTTTTAATGGCTTTCTTAAACTCCCGCTGTTTTTTTTCATATAAGCAAGCCCTTATATCAGGGCTCAGTGAGGACAACTTAGATAAAATTATTCTTCTCCTTAGATTGCAGCTCCTATTACGTGGGGTTTGCTTCATCTTCAGTAAAATAACATCCTTTGGATTTTCTCAAACAAAACAAAATTCATGAATGGCTGCCTTCCAAATCCAGCTCTGTCTTGCAACACCCTGTGAACAGATTTTTTTGCCACGTTTAAGTTTATTACATGATCTAATTAGCATGACTGTGTAGGTGCGTGGAATGCACTGGGGGAGAGGAAAAATACAAGTGTACAAAATGCTGTTATATCATTTGCTATGGGGACACACTTATTAAAGACAGAGACCTGGATCACTCTCCATGGATACTTTTCAGCAGGAGTTTGGGAGTGAGCAGCTGGGCAAGGAAAAAGAAAGGAAGTTCAAGTCTATAGCAGAGGAAAGGGTCAAGAGCAGGAAAGACTGACTACCACCTGATTTTTGTGACTTAAAAATACAAGTACAATTTTAAAAAGGTATTAATTCTATACTCACATTTGTTGCTTTTGTCTCCAGACAAAACAATTCAGTAAAATTCAATGCATGACTGAAAGCAAGGACTGCAAACTTATCAGCTACATTGCAAGGCTTGCTCTTCATCAGAAAATGAAATACAACTTCTAATTAATAGCAGGAAAATACGTATTGTTAACCACTCCAGCCATGAGAAAGGCATTAGGGTGTCTATTGGAAACATGCAGCCGGAACAGAGATCAGGGCTCTGCTTCATGTTATTAAGACATTCACACTGCCCTAACCAAATTAAATGGGAAGCTGAGTAACATGAAGCTATCAGACTCTCTTTCTTCTTCTGCATGCATGAAATGACATTTTAAAGTTACGTGTGATCTTTCAGAGCCTTTAAAGGGGTCAGGCACTAGGCGCATCTGGCATGCTGATCTTCTCATTCAGGAACATGAAGTCATCCTCCGAGTTGCATTCCTGAGTCAAGAACTTGTAATTTTCCATGTGTCACTCTACTGACTTGCACATTGAATGGAGATTATTATTAACTTCATTGAAGATTGGGCATATTTAAGGAAATTGCAAACCCTGCTGATTGTGTTTTAATTAAAAGAGAAGTGGAATAGTGTTTAGTGAAGAGGGCTGATATTATTTGAATAAACACGCTCCACACAGCCCGCTGCACTACGCCATAAATCAGTTCAGTGCCAAATCCCACCCGACAGGGTGAATTGGCTATTATGGGATCTTCAGAGGTGTAAGATTAACGGTAAAAGTACTACTTGTTAAATTTGCCACTCTGTTTTGCCCCGCCACGTGGAGGGGACCTTGTCATCGCAGGGACCCAAGGAGCCGCCACCGTGCGAGCTGGCTTACCTGAAGCGCAACCGGCCCGTTCAAGCCTCCTTTAGGAGGATCGGGATGTGCCCTGGGACACGTGGCGGTACTCAAAGCCACCCTGGCTGGTGGCAGCACTCCAGCGGGGGGACGACGACGATGACACACAAGTCTGAAATGAGTTTGATGTTTATCAGCAGCGCGCCGCGGGGATTGCATATGATAAAGTACACAATTGCTTTGGCTCTTGCGATCAAAATATTGGCTGTGGCAGGTAGGGAGAGACGGGGCTCGTCTGATGAGCGGTGGGAGGCAGCCGGCCCTAATCCCTTTGGAATCAAAGGCCTTTCCCCCACCATGCCCAGGAACAGATCCTAGGAGTGACCTCCAGCCTCCAAAGAGCCTCTCAGAGCTCTCAGTGCCCTTATCTTTCACATTTGGGGCAACCAAAGGCACCAACAGCACTAGTGGCGCGATTCACTCGATTTCAAGTTACAAGCTAGAGCCTATTCCCTCTAAATTTCCTTGCTACAAACACATTACATCAACAATAACTCTCCCTGGGGAGAAGGTGGTCCTGCTCTGGAGGACGTGTCCGTGTCCTGCGGAGGCTGCTGGCACCGCGGGGTCTGGTTTCACGCCGGCTGCGATGGGCAGGTCAGCGTTGGAAACAACCACCCCAGTTGCTGTCAGCAACTTTCTGGCTCTCTCTGCACCGGGAAGCGGTCTGTCCTCTTGGGAAAGCAGATGAAGGAATAATTCAGAAATCACAGGATGGGCTTTCTGCGGCTCAAAGTGAAGGGCAACGAGTCTGGAAAAAAGCCCGTATTCCTGGGGGTGAAGGGGCCTTATTTACCACACTGTAATACCTTCTGTTTCTGTAGGAACATCTAAAGATAAACAGAATAGTGCTTCATCGTGCCAGGTAAACAGCTCTTACATGCCATGGCTACGGTCTCTAAGGAGCTTCTGTTTATTATGAACCGCCTCTGCCTCAGCTTTAGCTGTGAATCCAGCAGGGAGAGGCTCACAACGAAAGTGAAGAGCTTGCATGAAGTTACCAGAGGGATGCTTACTACTTCTGGGATTATAAGCATTTTTTTCTGGAATTTTTGCTTTTTTCCCTGTTTTTTTCTTATCAGCCCTGGTTCTTCGGGTGCAGTGTTTGCCTCGCCAGTCCCGTTTGGAATGAGCTTTGGGAGGCAGAACAAAAACGTTATCAAAGGAAAGATGTTAGTGATGCTACAGAGACTTTAAAAAGTCAACTATGTCTGAATTATTTATTTCCCAGCTCCTGTGAACTATCTTTAAACAGAGAAATGCTTGGAATTACATGAAACTAAAGCGAGAGGCTCCCTGGAGGCTCTTGATAACATTTAAATTTGCAGTAAATATTGGTGTATTGATTATTATAATGACATGCCGATTTGAATTTCCCTTTACAGAAAAAAACCCAAACTTTCTTGTTCTGAACCTAATTTGGATTGTTAAAAGGGTATAGATATAAATTAACATCCCCCAGGTTATGCTGGTGTAATTGAGATCATCGTTTAGCTCTTTTCTTTGGTTCATTTCCTAAGCTTTTGCATTTCCAAAGGGATGTTGTGAGTGATGCAACGAGACAAGTACAACAAGCTTTACCGAGGAAAAGCTCAGGTAGGCACGCAGCCGCGAAATCTTCATCTTCCTCGCTGAGCACGCCATGCGTGCCCGGTGCCTCCTCTCAGAAACCGGCTGGTTGCACAACGTAGAAGCCGATGAGGTTTTTCTGGGACAAGGTCCTGTAGCTGCAAGGGTTAAGAGGTGCTGGTGGCCCTGTGGCAGTGGGTGAAGCACTGAGGAAGCTGAGTCAAAATGGGGGTTGGAGGAAGGGTGAGTCTTCTCCCCCTCACCCCAATGGTTGGAGGGGACTCCTACCCTTGGTTTTCCAGTGGACTTGGTAGTGTTCTTGTGTTTTGGATGGTGACGATTTAGCCATGGGCTTTTATACCCATGTATTCCCACCACATGGCTGCTAAACCATGAACAGTTTGTTCTCTTCTTTTTAACCCAAAAGGAGAGAGAAAAAGTTTTTTCGTGGCACTGTCATTTCTGATGTCCTCATACCAAGGATTTGACTACAGTACTTTATGGCTTTCCTACCCTTCCATCAACCTTGAGATGTTTATTTTTCTTCAGACATAGCTGTTTGCAGCAGGCTAACAAGAACTGAAGATCTTTTAACACTGCTATTTGCTTACTGAAGACATCAAAGCCTTTTTTTCCACAAGGCTTCTTTGAGTCGGTACAACCTGCAAACGGCCATGCAAAACCAAGGTGTGCTTTGTGTAGAGCAAAATAAAACCACAGAGCACTGAAGATACAGATATTTTCTTATCTGGGATTCTAAATTTAGCTCCGCATCATCTCTCATTCCTCAGCTTCTCAAACTGTTTGTTCCTAACCAAAAGCCCTGCAGTTTCAGCAGACCTTCCTATTGCCTTCAAGTTGGGTGGAAGAATATAACCGCAAACATGGGGAGTGGCAGTGATAGCAGCTCATCTAAACCAAATATTTTGTAACATCTATGAGCAGATGCATTTCCTCGTTTCACTTTGACAGTCAAGATGCTGTGCTAACGGAAAGCAGCACTCTGAGTTTTTTGCATTAGGTCCTGTCAGCGTTCAGTTCAGGTCCAGGCTGTGGGTGCTGGGCAATAGGCAGCGCAGGAAATGACAGATGTTGGTAGCAAATTAAATAACAAGATCTGATGAAAATAATGTCCTAAAAAACACTGGGGCATCCTTTTTATGGAATTCCTAGATGTGCTGAGGCTATTTTAAGGCCAATTGAACTCCCACTCCTTACAGCGTAAACAGGATTATTCCTCGTACGGAACATAAGGCGGTGTAAACATCGCCGTTTGCGTATCACTGCTATTTCCAGTCCTACTTCAAGTATTGCCTCACCCCGAACGCGCATCCCACCGTTCAGAGCTTAGTGGCGGTCTTCAGAGAGCGTTAAGCATTGATGGTACATCAGAGGAAGCATCTCTGTGGAGGACAACCTCAAGTCTCTCCATGGAGGAGGACCTACTAGAGTGGTACCAACAGATCAGCTCCCTCAGGAGCTATTCAACCGGTCTGCTGTGGTGTGGACAACAGGGAAGAAGAGGGCAACGAAGTAGGAGGAGAGAACAAGGACTGACCAACAGGGTTTTTATTCCACAAGGAAGCAACTCACCCCAAGCTGCGTTGGCTGAAGGTTACAGAGCGGGCAAATGCCCGAGGCTTTCCGGGAATCGGGAAGGGCGACGTGCGAGGTCAGCGAGGGTCGGAAAGGCAGATCTGCGTGGACAAAGTACAGGTAACCAGAAACGCTGACTACATTAGTTGGGGAGGGATGGTGCGTTAAGGGCATTTTCAGCCACGTACAACGTACTCTTTACTCACCTGGCTGTGGCTGTAGTTCAGCCCCTGACGTGCTGCGGGACCTGGTGCTCGTGGTGGCTTTGGAGACCTGGTGTAAGGCTGGTGGAGGAGACCCAGGCAGGATGGGCTGGGTGGTGAGAGGACGTGCTGTTCAGCAGCTCGTAACCCCAAAAACACCAAGAGGAGACGCAAGGGGCAGGCAGTAAAAACCTTTCCCCTTTCACTAGCTTTAAACCAGGCAAGTGGTGCTGGTACAAACAGGGGGCAGCCAAAGAGGCTGCAAGTGTGTTAGACAGCGGTTTTGGCCACTTCCCTTGATTTTGGGTGCTGCTGAGCTTAGGTATAGCATGTGGTTCAGCAAGGCAGGGCTCAGCCTCCCAGAGGGGAGGAAGAAAAGGAGCGACCGTTCCCCAGTCGCAGGGTCCCCGTGGGTTGGGAGCAGGGACATGGCCCCTCCGTGACACAGCCCCGCTGCCCCTCCAGTCCCAGCACTCAAGTGTCTCCTGCAGAGCTTTGCCTTAGGAAAGAAACCAAAATGGCAGAGGCATAAAAAAAAAAAAAAAAGTTTTAAGCACATCCAACTTTGGGATAGAGCATAAAATTTCTTGCCAGAGAATTTAAAACAAACTGGAAACTGATCATCTACTCATTTAAACGATGTGCCTGGAGCTAAACCAGCAAGGCTGAATAATCTCTGCGCGGCTTTCATCCTTCTTCAATTTTTTTCTTTGTTCCATCAGCCACATGTGCGTTAAGTGTAAATTGAAGGGCTCTTAGCTGGAAAAGGAGATTGTGAAAAGGGCTTGGCCCTCATCTTATAATTCAGCTTTGCTATTAAAATTACTCTTAATAGCGCTCTTATTTTGTTGTATTATTTATTCTGGCTAGAACCTTCTAGGATCCCTTGAAGGCTTTTTTTTTTTTTTTTCTGGTGGATTTAGCCAACATCCACTCATGAACCCAGATGTTTCTGCTTTTATCCACGGGAATTTTATGGTATGGATATGCCAAGATTATAACTTCAGGCTCAGCCTCAAGACAACTATTTTTCAAATTCGCTAAATCAAAAACGGAAAGTGCCATGAAAAACCTGGGCCTTACTGCACTTAGCATGCCAGAATGGAAATCAAACCGCAGGACAATATTGCTCAAGGTTCTGGATCTGTGTCGATATAGTCTTCGACGTCGCACCAAAAATTACAGCCCAGCTCATACTAGTTTCTGTGTTCTCAGACACAGACTTTTGCCTTTAGCACATCTTCAGCTCTTCTTCACATCCACCAGCCTGAGGTTAGGAGCAAAGATACATGTGGGTCCAAGATGCGTACACTGGAAAAAAGCTTACTCGCTGCAAGCCAGAGTCACTGCTGGTGTATTTAAACTAATGAAAACACGCCTGTGTATGTCAGGTCCCCATTATCAACACAGATACTCTCCCCAGTTAAAACTGGTTCTGAAATAAGGGCAGTGACAAAACGTACCCTGCCGTGATGGGGATGTGGTGAATAACGCAAGTGTCTGCTGTGCCTTTGGCAGCACTTCGGAAGAACAACCAAACTCAAACTCGTTCCTTGTCCAGAGTGACAAAAGCAGCATGAAGCAGACATTGAAATAACCTTAATAACCTCCCTTTCTGCACTGCCTGCGGTTTCCTTCGGGCACTCCCATTCGTGGCGTCCTGCGTTTCTTCCCTCCTGCCCATTTGTCAGCGTGAGAATGCTGATGAAAGTTGCTGTGCGGTGGTGGTCAGTGCCAGCGCGGTGGCTTGGAGGGTGTCCCCTTTTGGGGACGGCCGTGTTCTTCCAAGTGCCCCCAGGTAGCTCAGGAGCAGGAGAACAGCAAACGCAGGAGATGCACGGAACAGTTTTCGTTGGCCTTTTGGCAACAAACAATAAACATCATCCGTGGCCATGCTGTGCACAAAAAGGATGCGATGTTACGCCTGAGTCCACAAAAGGTAAATTTTAGCTTTTCTTCCAGGACGCTCCCGACTGGCCTCGAGTGCACACCAGCAGGACCCTGCTCCTGCCTCTTCCGTGCACGATCCAACCCCTTTTAAACCACTCTCTGTGCACTGGACCAGGGAGAAACACGGCGCAGTTATTCCAGCCCGGTAGAGGAGAAGAGCCCACTCCGCTCCCCAAGAGGCTCAGGAGCATCAGCTAGTTATTGCTTGCTCTAATAGCATTATTTCTTTACCTGCCGAGTTATTCGATCAAAGGAAATTTAAATTATTCCTAAAAGCTCTTCTAAGGCTTCCCCCAGCATGGAAAAGCCTCTCAGCTGGCACAAAGGATGGAGCTGGCTCCATAGCAAACCCCTCCGGGTCAGGGATGCGCCAGGACAAGAAGGAGGTGCGAGAGCCGGGGAGCGGGCGCCGAGGGCTGAGCACCCAGCACCGAAACAGCCTGCGCCGGCTCCAGCAACAAAGCTTTTCGCCCACCTACCCCGCAGCTGGGCTCGGCCACACCGAAATCCTGCTGCGTGGAGCCGCTGAGGGGGCAGGGGCAGGCGGTAACCCCGCGCAAGGTGCCATCAGTGGGGGTGACAAGTCCAGGAGTCCGTACGGCGTCGCACGCGGCAAGGGAGCAGCAGAGTTAATCTGGACGATGCATTCGAAGGGGAAAGCACTTTTCTTGCTAATACCATGGATCAAACGTGCTGTCCAGGGCTTGCAGAGGGTGCACGTTAAATATCCCACCAGCACAGTAGCTCTGCCAGTTCCTGTCACATTTTCTGTTTTATAATGAGGAACTTTGTTAGTATTCAAGTATGCAGTTTAAATTTTAAAGGCCAACCACTGTACTTATATGCTATATGACAAACGGCATAACTATACCTGTTCCAATTTACTCTTCTAGTATTTTTAGTAAAATATGGTTTCAATGACTTTGTCTTCCCTGTAAGAAAAAAAAAATCCATATTTTTCTTTAATAAGTTCATGACATTCAAGCTACTAATTTTCCTTACCATCACATCCCTTTCTGGACACAGAAAAAAGGAGACTGACTATGAAAAACAGGTTTTTTTTTCCAAGTTGGAAATGAAGAAATACAAAAATACCGAGCTCTTTAGTTTTAACATTTTAAAAAAAAATTCTCTCAGCAGGTCAGAAAAGTGATAAAATGCTTTTGTCTCCGTTTCAGTGGGAGGCTAGTTTCGCCTTCGGCATACTGAGCGTCACGGGCGCCTCAGTGCAATTTGCTGCTGCCATGGCATCTCTTCTCCTTGGCCCATACTGCTACTGCTCACTTGCTGGGATTGCTGGGACCAACTACCTGGGTTACATGGTCCTGTTCCCCTTTCCCTACGCTGACTTCCCAAACCTCTGCAAAGACCCATCGCGTTATGAGCGGTCCCACCTCACCCTGCAAATACTGGACCTGTTTTTCAATTTGGCCATATTCTGTGCACCTTTGGGTTTTGTGATGACTTTTGTGAGATTGCTTCAGTTTTGGACATTTAAACGTGAGCATCGGTCACGGCGGGGAAGGTGGATTGCCACCTGTAATGCCCTTAACGGCAGCCAGGAGGGCGGCACGGCTGTGCAAGGACAGGCAGATCCAGAACGCACTCCCATCAGGATCAGTAGAGCCCCTGAAGCCATGTGCATCATTCCATTAAATCACTTTATGAACCAGTAATCTGGCCCTTCATACCCATTACATCCCAGTGCTGTTTCAACTAAAGGGGCACGGCTTTAGCATATATAGCCTGGGCCTCTGAATTTAAAGGCTGGGCAAAATTTTGTGGAAGTTATACAACTTGCTTTTGACATTACAGAAAGCAGAACCTGAAGTTTTGCCTTTCTGCTCTTCCTTACGACTGTGAACTCCGCGCTGCCATCAACGCACGGAGCTGTGAAAACCTGTGCATAGATCTCTTACCTGAACAGCAGAAGAGGTGTGAAAAATTACCACCACCCAGCACATATCATCTCTGCTCCAGGTAGAGCCTTAGGCAGCAGCACCTCGACGGTGTGGGAGGATGAGAGGCGAGGGCAGGAGGAAGAACACGCTTTTGGGTGACCCGGAGCAGAGCGAGACCCCCAGCACCACGCTTCCCCCCCGGCTCCCACATGAGGCACAGCATCGATTTCCAGCCCCGACGTACCTCCAGCCCACGCGCCTCGGAGGAACTCGCTGCTGGTTCAGACATTCGCAAAAATTCTGCTGTGCCGAGGAAAATCTCACTTTCTGTGCATCCGATCCCTTGGGGTTTTTTTTTTCTTCCCTTTACCCTTTGTTTGGAGCTAGTCTCGAATCCCCCAAAATAACGGTGTTTCCGCGACAAGAGCCCAGCAGTGGACTCCTCTGGGGCACGTGAAGAATCAAAACACGGCCGGTGCTTCCCCCTGCTCCAGCATCACACCCCAGGGTACCACGGCCCCGTCCTATCCCCTCTCCCTCCCCTCACGCTGAAGTAGACCTCGAACTACTTTGGGCAGAGCTCTGTCTGCTTTGGCATTGCTGGCATTTACCGAACGATAAGTCACGCCGCACAAGTGATGTACGAGCAGGTATCAGAGCATGGTACCAGCTTCTGGGGAGGGAGAGAGCCAGAAGGGTCTGCAGTGTAAAGCGCTGGACAGCTGTCGGATCTTGTAATCCCCTAAGCTTTATTAACAAAGATTGGTAATTTTCATGCCCTCGCTGGTATCTTACAGGGCATATGAAACGATCCTTTGTTGTTCACGGTCGCTGCTTTGCTGTCAATACACAGCACTTCTCCTGCCCCCACTCCTTCGGCAAAGCCCTGCAACTGCTGAACCCTCCGCTCCCTGCCCAGCAAAGCATGCGAAGGGCCCCCACCGAGACAAAAAGCATCCCCAGATGCATCCTCTCCTCGAGCAGGGCAGGATACCGGCCCTTGGCAGAATCAGGCCCTGCTTGCCCAAGCATTTTCTCCCGCAGGCAGCACAGCCGGTACCTTGCCCAGAGACCGGCTCCAGCCGAGCGCCCAATTGATCCGCCGCTCTTGAGGCTGTTCCAAAACCCCATCCCTTCCCTGCAGCACTTCTGTCTGCCTTCAGACCAAGATTTATGAGGGTTATCCATGGATGCGGCTGCAAGAAAAGTCCAAAAGCTTTCGTCGCAATGCCGCGAGCGGCACAAAACCAGCAGAAGGCTCTTTGCGTACCTGGTCCTCGCTGAAGGGATGCGAGCAGGACAGCCAAAGACAGACAGCGGGCTCTGAAGCGGGACCTGAGGAGGCAGCGTGGATGCGTGCCAACCCGACAACGGGGTTTCATTTAACGAGCACAGATTTAAGTGCAGAAATCAAATATGAAACAGTTGTAGCCAGCATTGTCTGCATTCTTGGAGTGGCACTAAACTAGCAGAAAGAAAAGAAGCGAGACACTGGCCCAGACATGCTCCAGCTGTCTGCGACTACCTCTTCCCTCCTCCACTGAATGTAGCTATTCAGCCTGTTTTCATTTCATTATGGGATGTTATTTTTGCAACCTGGGAAAAGAATAGAAAGGGGGAAAAAAAAGTCCTTAAAATGCTTTGGGGTTTATTTTTACGAACTAGACCATTTCTTTCCTTTTTATCGGAGATAAAGTACAGACTTTAAAAAGTGCACAGGGCCTATGGTATAATTAGCTAAGCATTTGTTTCTCAAATAAGGTCCTTTATCTCAGAGGCAGCAGCATTTGCGTTGCTGTGGTTATTCACGTAACTCGTACTCATGTAGGACTGAGCAACGTGCAATTAAATAGCCATATAAAACACCCACAGGGTGAGCAACAGCTGCCTACAGGTAACCTTAAATTTCATGCACTCACTTGCCAAATGTTTCAGCTCTAGCCATATAAATCCTCATTTGCATGTGGGAGCAGGGCAGGCCCTTTCCTCCAACACCATGGGTAGGTAAACAGGAGGCACTCCTTCACCAGGCATAGCGCAAATTAAGCTTTCAATGAGTTGGTTAAAAGCCTGGTGCTGCAAATCGCTATTAACGGGAGTGCTTCTCGACCCACTGCAGGGTCAGCCCTTCCCCAGCTTCCCTTCCCTCCTCTGCCTTCCTCTCAAGAGCACAGCTTATCCATTTTTAATGTTAAAAAGAATTTGCATCCACAATCTGATAATAATTTATTTTCCCTCTCTTTACGCCAATTTTGCTTGACAGGGAAATGCCAGCATGCACCGCCCGTCCCCCCCAGCTGGGGACACTCCACCCTGTGAAAAAGTCAAACACTTGCCAAACGAAGGGCCAGGATTATATAGTTTCCCACTGAGCGTAGTGGGAATTCTCAATTTGTGCTGGACTTCTCTGGAAAAATCTTCCCTCCATTTTGTTGCTAATACACTTCAGCACAGCAGCAAATTTTCAATGGTGCTTCAAGGGAAAAGCAGGATTCAGAGTGTTTCTTACCATTTTATCTATCTTCCTCTTCGGGACAAAGGCATATACGCTAAGCCAGGAGCTCTCTTCAGATCAGCTCTTGCACACTCCTACAGTATTCCTGGCAGAAGGCAGCCAGATATGCTTTAATGTGAGTTGTTGTCTCTCCAAATACTGTTTTGTAACAGCCAAAGCAGGTCTGGAATTCTAAATTTTGGTATTTTAATCTCCAACTAGGATTTTCGAAGTACACATGCGATAACTGCTCACTGCACGCAGATCATTGCTTCTTAATGTATGGCATTGCTCTAAGGATTCGCATGGAGAAGCTTTAACCTTATTTTTGCCTTATTCCAGCCAGTTCAGCAAGGGAGAGCCCTTCCTACCTCCTACTCCGGCATGGTCCTCCCCTGGCCTGACTGGATCCCAGCATGGCACTCACCAGCAATACTGGAGACATCAAGCACGGCAATCTGCTCCCCAAGGCACCGACCCGACCCTACCAGGCAATCTGGGGGCCTGAATACTTTTTAAAGCAGATTGGAAGATGGGAAAGAAATTTTGGAGTGTTTCTTGAAATTATGTTCTTTCCATTTTATGGCATTCAAATCAGATCATTTCCTTTTTCATCGTGACTTTTTTACCTTTTAGTAGTTTTTCATTTTTTGTTTAATGAAAATTAATTCTCATACTAGAATCTAATTTCTATTTGTTAAGGATAAAATATGGTGATTTCAAGCAATGAGTTTCTCCAAATCCAGAAACCCTAAACATAAGCTCAACACCAAGCCTATGAGCAGCTCCATTTACCTTAATACATGTGCTTATCTCTAAGCATGTGCTTAAGTGGTTTGCTGGCAAAAGCTAGACTGCTTACCCCTTTCCAGGTGACCCTATTTAGTATTTACTGGTATGAATCTGCTCAATAGCTATAAACACCAGAAAAAAACCCATTGAATTAGCTCTACACAGAGCTTTTCCAAATATGATTTCTACATTACCCAAGAGGTCAAACTGTTCCGTGCTGAAGGGCTGACCCCAAAGCCACAGGAATCAGTGGAAGGATGTCGACCAATTACACCAGTTTGGGGATGGGATCCCCTGTGAGCAGAAACACCTTTCTGCTTTTGGCACTGCTTTTGACTAATAGGGATAACAGAGGCTCTACACTGACATGAAGAAAATTTGTTTTAAGTATTGACATCCTGTTAACCTCCAGCGCATTTAAAGGAAGCTGTTGATTTAATGGTTGCATCAGAAAGATATGGCAGAACATGTATTGCTGAGCAACGAAGGGAATCTTCAAGCCTAATGTCAGCATTAACATCTGCACAGGACAGCACTGACTGCAGGGACCTCTGTACAGGGCGTAAATTTAAAGAATCTGCCCTTAACATGGAGAAAATTTTCAAGTCAAAGTGGTAGTAGCTGATACAGGCTCTAGATAGAGGCCTTGGTATCTGCCTCCACCATGTCCTCCAGCAGCAGAGCCTCTCGAGATCCTCCATGTCCTTGTAGCTGAATTTGATGCAAAAATGGATGGATTAATCCTCTCCCACCACTTGGAAGTAAGAGGCTGCACACGGGTCTTATCTCACCCTGTTATAAAGGGTTCTTAGCAGCCCTCAAGAACCAGAAAAGTTTATTTTGCTATTAACCCCGAGCAGTGCCTTGATTTCACTGCAATTAAATTTGACTATAGGTGGTATCCATTTTACTGAGTATCAAACTTATATCATGCATATATGCAAAGGTAAAAGTGGAAGGTAACGGTAAGATACTTACCTAAAATGAGGTGCTTGACCTAAAAATATTGAAAGATATAAAGGCCCTGACTCAATAAAATACTTCGGCACATACCTAGCAGCAGGCACACAGACGATGTTGTGGAACTCAGCCTGACATAAATGCTCCAACTAGTATTATGATAATCAGGATTCATTATGAATTGAATGGGATCTGCAATACAACTGTGCTGTAAAACTGTGGTTTTAATCTGTGAATGCCAGTACATCACTTGAAGCGATAAAGCTGTAGTCTTTCCATTGCCTGCTCAGACACTGGCTTGTATTTATACCCCAGAAAACACCTTAATTTACAGAAGCAAAGTAGAAAGATTATTTGGTTTGTCGCATTATTTTCAAGAAGCAAACCTTTATCTTTGCGTGTCAGGCTGGCACTCACACTCACGTTGAGTCCCAGCTCGCTGACCCACGTTTGATGCTTCTACAGATTTGAGCAGTGACCTTCCAGGTGTGAGATCATGGACTTGTGTCCTCGAGTCCTGCAACTCATAGCATTCCTCCAAACGTCTTTCCTGATTGTGGGTCACTCCTGACTCTGCCTCATTTTCTGTTAAACAGCCCACCACCTCCATTCATCCAGTCTCCCCACGTCTCCTGCACGACCATCACTCTCCTTTCCCCGACTCTACTCCCCACTCTTCAACCTGTGGCTCAGGGTCAGCACCATCCTTCAACCCTTTATCCTGCTGCTTACGTTTTTCATCCACTAGCTCCTGACGAGAAATGGAAAGTTCCTTGCAGCTTCAGCCAGCCTAACCTCCTAAGGTCTTTTTGCCCGGAGAGACAATAACTATGGTTCAAGCCAAGATACTATCTCTTCCAGACGAGGGAAGTCTGGCAACCCTGATAGCTAATGACCTACGTAAGCCTGTTACAATTTCACTTTCCATAATTCAACTACAGCTTCTCTAAACTGTGTGGAAATGCTATATGGTATTTAGGGAAACATTAATGTTACTTAGATTTTGGAAACAGCAGCGCTGTTTTCAGTGATCTTGGTTAACCAGAGTCTTGAACTGTCATATTCACTTGATAAAGCTTAGAGATGCTTAGAGACATTTCTACCAAAATAAAAAGGAAGATTTCGTGAGGCATTTCGGAAAACAAAATCGCTGCTGAGCATGGGTTCCTCCTCTCATCTGACTGCAGTCGGTGCAGGTGTCCATCCGCACACAGAGCAGACGGCAGAATTAAAGCCTAAACCTATAATCATTAGTCAGGCAAAATTACAGCGGGTGATGGTCTGCTCAGCTGAACCGAGTGCTTTATGGCAGGTAATCAGCACACTCCTGCCCGATAACCTTTTTAATCTCTTGGGTTTCTAGTCAGCAGTTCTGCTCGTGTGGGCAGCAAGCATACAAAAGCTATTTTCTCTGCAAGTGTTATAATTTCTATTTCAGTTCAGCACGCTTCCTTATCGAACTGTCATTGCCCACAAATGAGTTTTCTGAGTAATTAATACTGCAGGGGTTCTAAGGAAGATGTCATGTAAGACTCTGCTTCAGCAGCTCCAGGTGACATGACTAGTCTGCCACTCTTTTCCAGCTCTTCAAAAATACAATGCCTCCTTAGCAGGACAAATCAGGATCTAAATAGTGCCGCAGCACTGAGACACAGGTCGTTTTGCTTGTTTAAAAAAATAACTTTGGCGCCAGATGTGACATTCTAGGTAATAAAATAAAAACCTCTGCTTATCGAGTCAGGAGGAAATCATTAGCAGCAGCACCCCAGCTTTCCACAGGCTGCCCTCGTGTCTCTGGGTGGCGTTGGCTTCAGATGGATTTTCATGGACACCTTGCCACCGTTGTCACCCGTGCGGCTCCACTGCTGGTAGCAGCGAGGAAAGCAAAAATGAGGTGCTGTCAACGCTTGCTCTGACCAGAGCAGAGGAGATCGAGCAGCCTACTAAAATATCCCAGCTACTGTATGGCTGTAAACAGTAGAGTAGGAAGGGTGCTAACAGCGAGAAGGTTGGGGAAGGGAAGGACTGGATCCAACTGCCGTGACACACGTTCGGTGCGGGAGACTGACCTGAGACCACTTGCTCCTCGCACAGATGGAGGGGTTTAGTTCTGATAATACATCATGTAAGTAAGCAAAGCCGAATAATCCTTATAGAGGAAAAACACTAAGGAAGCCGTGGTTACCAAATATGCAGTGCTTACAGATTTTACTGAAGGCTTGGAAACGTGGGCTCAACAAACTAGCAGTTAAGGGACATATTTTCAAGCATGTGAAGTGCAATTGTGTTTCTCGGCGCTCGGGGAGGTTGTACGAGTTCCCATTCCCCAACGCCGGCTACGAGCACGTCTGGTTCTGCCGGGGGAGGACGTGCGGGCGTTCCACCACCGCGCCAGGCCGCCCGCCTGGCCGCGGCGCTTGCGTCTGAGCGAACCCGGACATTTCCACCCCGGTTCGAGCTTTTGTGTTTGACTCGCCTCAGAGAACATCGGACATTAATCCTAGCGTGCAGGTACTAATAACAGAGAAGAAAACCTCATTGAAGTCCCCAACAACCTTTTCCTCCTCAGGACACCTGATTTATTATCGACAAAGTGCTTCCTGCTTTGTGTTAACATCCGACTTGACTGCAAATGCCCGTCAGGAGCAAGGAGCAGTTCATCTCCTCATCTTTTACCTTCAGGGCACTTTACGTTAAAGTCAAACCACATGAAAGGAGACGGTGTTTGCCTGATTTTACAGCTCTACAAAAATTGCCTTTTTATCATATTGGGTGGAAATTTCTGTAACTGGCTCTGGTAATCAATTGGAAACTAATCCAAGAGCAAATAAGTGAGCATGCCACAAACTGTATATGGAAGAAAGACTACAGAAGAAATTCAAGAAATAAATTTTGCTGGCAAAGATCAAAAGAAAAGTAAAGGCATTAGTTAATAGCCATATTTTCTTAAAACAAGAAACCTTTCCTTTGAAGGCACCAGCTGATGAATAAGAATCTGATGAAGCTGATTCTTGTAAAGTTCCTTTGAAACAAGGTACATGTACACCCTCAGAAAGAAAATAATTTCAAAACACTGGCATTATTACGCATGTTTTCTGATCACTTCTTCAGTTACAGTAACATCTCTATTGTGTGAATAGCCTTCAAGGAGAAAAACATGTACCCACTCCACAGATTAAATAAACAATCTGATTGCAAAGCTGGTGTTAACATTTTCTTTTTCTTGCAAGTTACCAGCTATGAGATTTATCTCAATCCTACTGAAATCTTCTACTTTGACTTCAGTTGAGCTAATGATCGGCCCATTTACGGAAGCTCAGACCCAGCAGAAAACTAAGACGCCCACATAGCTGATACTAGACTGCCTGGTTGTTAGGTGTCTGCCTCCCGGGGTGAATTCCCATCCACACCAGTAACACTAAGTTACTGGAGTCTCCACACATGGCAGAAGCCATGTACTTCATAGAAGGCCCAAAACCCCAGATGCTGTGCTAGGCAACAGAGAGAAGCAAGGGCAAAGGAGGAGAAAGCAGGTACAGGATGGAAGAGTTTGAAATCCTGGCTCTTTCCAGGGCTTTAAGACCTGGACTGAGGCTTTAGGGTGGCACTGGCTGACAACAGAGCCCAGCACCCACCCTGGATGGGTGCTAACAGCTGCTCTTGGGGAGGGCTAAGCAGATCTTACTCTTCTTTTAACTCCTTATTGCCAGGGGAGGGACTGATGATGCCAAGGTTTGCTGCAGGCTAAAGGCTAAAGCCAAGAAACTGAGAAACACAAGTATTATACCCTCAATTTCTTGGAGGAGGAAGGTGTCAGCAGCAGCTGAATTCTGTTTACAGAGTAGGGAGGAAAGGCTATTTTGGGACACTGGTACCTCTATCCTGTTGGAAACCTCCCCTCAGCCTCAGTAATGACTATCTTCCACACAAGAGTGTCTGCAAGGTGAGAAGTTTCCACCTTGAACTGCGGCACCGCTCTTCTCACAAGACTCCTGGTGGCAAGCAGGAACAAGAACGGTAAGTAAAATTAGCTCTTATGTGGGAGGACCACCTCAAGGACCATCTCAGAGGGCTTAAATAGATCCTTACAGGATTGCTTTGAAATGGAAGGATTCACACAGAAGCCTTTCCACAATAGCAACATCAGCTATTGCCTTGCCGTTGGTCTCCCCTGTCTGGGTTGGGGTTTTGCCCTGTGGAACTAACCCAATATATCCATTTACCTACATGCAGCCCAGTGACTAGCTAGGCTGTATAAACCCTCAGTAATCCCATTTCTACCCCCAATTCGGATGTGCTGACCCCTGAAGGGATCCACCTCCCGGCTGACTGGGGGCACGGGGGAATTGATCTCATGAAGCTCTAGGAAAATTCCTCAGGCTGGAATGTCTGCCCTGGTTGAACTTACAGTTAACTTCAGCAGATGTGTCCTCCCTACCTTTTATAACCAGAATATAATTAATTACACAGAATGGTTTCTTCAGTGCAAAGCCGGTTTAATGATTTCTGCCACAGTCCACAGCCGTCTGGGCTGTCTGGCGACACCGACACGGAAACCCTTCAGTCTGAGAAAATCCTCAGGAAAAAGAGCCTCAAAACAAGGGTGGAAGGTAGCACAGTTTAACTTGGATTACCTCACTGACTGGTAAAATTCCCAAAACAGTTGCATGATGGAATGGGAAAATATCAAATATAGCTGAAGCATGCGTAGAGATGGGCAGGTCTTAAGTGACCGGATAAACGGGTGCCATGCAGTAACTTCCCGACAAGTCTGCTGGTTTTGGGACCAAATACTGTCTCTTGGTCTGAATCAGAAACTGTGCCTCTCGTGTCTTAGCCTTTCCCCTATGTTGTCACCTCAGCACTGGTGTCTAAGGGTGAGGTATCATGAGGTGCCCGAGCCACATTAACAGCTCAGTGTCACCGAAAGAGGCAGTGCCGGTCCCAGCCAAATATTCCTACCAATTTCCTTGCACCCTGCCTGCCCGACCCCTCGGCACGATGATTCAGCTCGCTAAACCATCCAAACTATTCAGTCCTGTGCTTTCAGAAGGCTCTGCCCTGCCCACGCTCCGAGCTGCAGGGCAAAGGTATATGACACGCGTACAGCCGGTGGACCAGCTTCAAAACAAACGCAGTTTGGCTAGCACAAGGAATACAAAAAGCTAGACAAATAATACATACCCCAAGCACATTTGCCTACCTTTGTGGGATTAAAATCCCACCCTGCACGTCTAGTCCTCTGCTCTGAAGTTTGTTCCTCTCTGTGTAGGCAGGAGATCCCTGTAAAAAGGGAATACTTCATTATGAGAGCATTCCTGCCTCTTCCTCCCTCACCTACCTGCTTCTCTTGAAAAGATCACATCCCCCATATTTCCCCCTCCTTTCCTAAAAAGGGGGTTTCTCCCAAGTGTTTTTATTTAAAAAAATCAACTTGCCCACCCTTTTGCCAGTGAGCTTGAATGAGGAGCATCAGGCAACGACCGGCACCCTTATATAAACCCCAGGCAGCCTCCAACACTTAGTCTCTGGGTGCCCCCACCTAGGCAAATCACCGAAGTTTAGTGATGCTTTTTGTTACCCCTGTGCTAGATGCAGATGTTTCTCGTCTCTTTACATTTCTAGGGAAGACAAAGACAGCAGAGAAAAACAAGGCCCAGATCCCACATGGAGTTTGAGTTCGACACGGCTGCAGACACCCCTGTTACGGAGCTCTGCCAAGTGAGACTTCCCAAATTATCAAAGCTCATTGCCCAACCGGAGGCTCATATCAGAAAACCTACCCTAGATTTGGTTTTATTTTATGGAGCGTGCCATCCTGATCCTTCTTCCCAAGTGGAGGTTTGTTTTTGCTGGGTATGTGCTAAGTGTCACACATATTGCTGTTATTGGGTGGCTTTCCCTTCCTCTCACAGCTACTAGGCTCAGGAAGCCTTACATTCAGGTAAATATCACGGACTGATTGCAGTCAGATATAGCAGAGAGTATTAGAAAAGCCTCAGAAAAACCTTCAGTGTCAGACATCTGTACCCACTGAGGGCCATTGAGAAAGACAGGCTTGGAAAAAGTGAGTAGAGAAGATTAATATATTGGATTTTATTAGTCTACACATACCAAGAAGGCACCAAAATAGTGATTTCATGAGGCTATCGAAAAGCAGACGTGCAGAAACAGCTCTGTGTTGAAGGATTCCCACAGATAGTTAGACAAATACCTTATAAAAATACCAGCAATAAAATACAAGTGAAATGGCTGTGTTGATACGCTGAGCTCACATCATTAAGTAACAGTGCTATGAGGTTAGTGGTAAAGTGATTCTCTTGTTTAAATCTAAACTGGAAGAGGTCTTTCCAATTTTAAGAAGCCTTAAGGACTCTCAGGGAGACTCAGATACTAACAGCTCCCTAAAAATGTCACCACTAATTCTTTGCTGTGCTCTAGGCTCTAATTGGCAGCATTGATAAAGGATCAAAGATGCCATTTATCTAAGTCACTTTTGCTGTCTAGTCATGGTTTTAGAGGACAACATTCAGATTTCAAGTGATGTCTGCTAAATTCAGAGGGTTTTGGAGTAATATTCATAATACAGCTGGGAACAACTAAAACATGAATTTTAACTTTAAAGTCCATTCCCATTCTTCCTTTCCGTGTCAGTGCTATTGAGATTACAGCTAGACTATGACTTAAAATTCAGAAGAGAAAGTGCTTTCTTCATTTCCTCTCTAGAAACATCAAAGAGCAGAGCTGACTTGGTGCTCCACGGCGTCTAGCCACCAAACCTTCCCCAGGTGATTCAGCACGATGACAAACGGATGACAGGGCGGCTGGTACAGCGCTGGGGACACCGAGAGAATTGTTTTAGCAGCTGAGCCAACGGCACAGCTCACGGAATCGGAGGGGAAGGTCTCACTTGGTTTGCCCTCCTCGTGGCTCCACAAAACCGCACCAGGCTGTGCCCCACATCTCAAACCGAGATGACTGCGCTACAGGCTCCCAGTTCAGTTGCTGGACGTTCAGTTCAGTACTTTTTCTAAGTATGCCGAAATTTAAGAAGTTGGTGGAATTAACAGCGCTGAAAGAAATTTGGGATCCCAGCTGAATAATCTGAGGTAGATACATAAATTCCTGTGACAAGTAAAACCAGAGTCTCCGCACAGAGCAAGCACCAGGAGCTTCTAGTAATATGTTCAGTTTCTCTCTCCATCCCCAGTTTGCACAGATAAGGGGGCCAAATAACTGAGGGACATTGCGTTCTGCAGAGTCTTGGGAATTGTACCGGTGTTCAGAAGATCAGAGACACATCCCATCTCATAGCAATCAATATTATAACTGCAGAACCTACGTGAAGCAAGATACACAGTCGTTCCGAATTTCACATCCTCTGTGGGGCCGCTGTATCCCACCTGGGAGGGTTTGTTAAAGCCCCCAGCAGTCCTGCCACAGTACTGGTTTCTGCAGAGCTCCCGAGGTAAAAACTCCTACGTGGCTGTTACACAAACACGGACCGCAAACATACGGAAACCCACCGTATCGCTACAAGTCCTTCGCTACACACACCTCTGATTAAATGGGAAGCCTGTTCCCAGCCGGAGCAGAAAGGATCTGGCTCTCATGCAGAGGAGCCGAAGGGGTCTGGCTGCCTGGATGGTGAGACACGCCGGGCTCATCTGCGCTGCGTAATGAAGTCCTGCGGGGGCTCTTGCTTGCACAGTAGTCTCTGGACACAGTTAAAATGGGAGCTATGTTTTGCTGGGGATTACCATGTTGTTACTGGTTCCTCTGATAGCATCAGCTCCAAACTGTAGATACAGCCGAGGGGAATGCTTAAAGAATCCAGATGCACTCCTCAGCATTAATGTGCTTTCCTTTCCCCAAAATATTACTACACATTTTCTACAGTGACAGCCATGACTCAGGTACCTCAGCAGAGAAAAGGACCAGTTTGTGTCTGTATTTTTCAGGTGAATACCAAAACACCTTTAATATATAATTTTATGGAAATTATATTAAAACACTGCACAGTGCACAGTAGCCTCTTGCCATCAGGGCTTTTCTTAATAGTTACGCTACTAAGGAATATTCAATGGAGCATTATACATTTTGGCTTTTAAAGAGCTTTACAGAAGAGCATGATCAAGTTTTCTGCGAGATGTGACTCCAAACTGGTTCAGACAATCTCTTCCCCTGTACACCTCTCCTTTAAGTACCAGAAATGAGCTTCCACATGGACAGGGGGGGGGTTAGGAAAAATAAACAGACCAGGAGGCATCTATATGAAAAGCACTTAAATAATCTAATCTCTGTAGCTAATTTAAGAACTCCTAGGGAAAGAGAAGGTAGAGATAAGGAATCTTAATGAGGCCAGGCCAAAAATCAACACATGATCAGCAATCAAATGCTTGCTGACTGCTGCCTGTTCATTATATGTGATGAGTTTGACAGTTTCTCAAGAGGAGAGACCATTACAAAAATAGTAAAAACATTCCACTAGAAAACCCACTGAGCCAGTATTAAAGCCTTAGTAAACAGTAAAAGCCTGGTAAAGCATTGTTAGTCATTGCTAAAGTATTGCTAAGCAACCCTTTATCCTCCTTAGGACTGGATTAGCTTCATCACGGCAATAACTAACAGCCCTTCATCCTTGCTCGCAACGCTTAGTTTGAACTGCTATGTAATTTTCTTTGAAACTCAAGTGAGAGTTGCCACTCTAATTCCCAGCCCCTGCCGAGGCGTGGGGGAAGCTGCGTGTCTGCAGGGAAACCTGTCTGCAGCTCCCAGCGGTTGCAGAAGCCAGGCTGCAGGACACCGCAACTAATTCATCCTCAAAGACGAGCAGTATTTATGCACCCTCACACTTCAATTCTTCGCTGATTGTAATCAGCGCCTGATATCCCTCTTTAGTACCTGTTTAAAGCAGCCCAGCCTTGCTCATGCCTGACGCTAGACTGGCTGCTGTCAGGATTTCTACTAAAGCTCTATTTAACTGCAGAACACTCCTGGGCATAGACCTCACTGGACTATTGCTCCAAGGTACCAGTTTACTGCTAGGCATTGCTACTATCTTCCATCTTTATTTTGTACGCCATTTACATTTCTATCATCTCAGCGGGACCTCCAAAATGCTCCTTCCCTGCATATTAATAATAAATTACCTAGCAGAGTGAATTCAATCAAGGTATTAGCTCACCTAGTCTAACCTCCAAGCAATCTCCAAAGGAAGACAAGAGTCCTAAGGGACTCGACCTGCCTCAACCTGATCCAAAACCCAATGCAATGAGGGGTCGATTAGAGACCAGCACCAATAAACTGATACTTCCCAGAAGCCAAGGAGCCCAAGAAAAACAAGTTAAGTGAGTCTTGCAGGTCTTCCCCAGTGCTGCCTCCCCTGTCATCACAGGTGCTGGGGAAGCAGCATCCAGCAACCCATCCACTTCCCCAGACTATAGCCAGAAAAGGTGGGGAGTTCCCAGACACCTTCCCAGCCTTTCTTTGTCTCCACCTCAATTTTGTTCTCAGATTAGCATAGATATACTAACAATAGCACTCCTCAGCCTACACGGTGCTTTAACAAAGGTACAGCCACTTTTTCTTTAGTCCGACAGATGTGGTTTGCTACCAACTAGACCCACAGTGCAGCAGCTAGGACTTACTCATACAGCTGTCTGCTTCAGTTTGTAAGATGATAATTTCCCGTGAACTAGAATTACTTGTTCACTCCAAAAGTTAAAGTCTACGCCTACAAGAGAGGCATTTGCTAACAGTAATTTTTATAACAGAAAAAAATCAGCTAGTGAGAAACATTGCTTTTCGGTGAAAGCAGGGTGACAGTTACAGAAACATGCATTTAGATATTGTGCCTGTGTCCAAATGACCATATCGGAGCAGGAAAGAGGTGCCGCTGAAGTCAGAAACCGTTATCTATTTCTTTTGGTTTAGGAAGAGCTTAAAAAAATGGATGCCCTTTCTCAGAGCCTGGGGTCTGAGACAGACAGTGTCAGCTCCTGTGCTCTTACTCACGTGGGTAAAGAGATGTTCTCGCAGGAGTAGTAGGGCTACCACCAACGTGACAGTCTGGGAGAAGTCCTCACTAATTTAAGCAATTCATCTCCCAGCACATGAAGAAAAACGGGTTTTTTTCCTTTGTCCCCTGAAAAGAAAATGCACATAAACAACACATAAGATGGTTTAGTTTTGTTACAGCAGGGGCTCCAGCTCCTCCCTGAGGGAAGAGAACCAAAGGCAGCCCCGGAGAGGGCACTGCCTCATTCCCACAGAGCCTGACCACAGCAACCAGAGCCTTCCACAGCCCCAGAGCCAGCAAGGGATGAACAGGTCCAGGGGCCACCCGAGGAGCCCCGTCAGGAGCAAGAGGTGGTAGGACCAGGCGAGATGCAATGCACGTGCAAGGGGCCGTCTAGGAGACAGCTGCTTGCAGCATCAGTCCAAGAAGCACAGGCAGCAACAAAGCTACAGACCAACCCCCCCCCCAGCATAACTCAAACAGGGGTAAGAGACCTGGGCTGAGCTTAAATAGGGTCCAGGACCCATGGTCAGGGTGCTGGTGAGGCCCCAGGTGGGGCTGCTCAGCGCCATTAAGTCCACAGGAGGCTCTGACACATATACCTGCTGATGATATTCATTTTAAACATGGTGCATGAAGCCATACCGACTTATTCCTGTGTGGGACCAAAAGCAGACAACAGTCACGTATCAGAACCTCTCCCCAAATGATGCCATGATAAAGTCCCACGGCTCCGCTCTGCCACAGATCTCTGATTGCCAGCAGCCCGCTCCCACATTAGACCTCTCCCTGGCTGAGGAAAACTTGGGGACGGTGACAGGCAGCGGCATTGCGGTCAAATTTAAGTGATTTTTTTTTTTTTCTGAGTTCCCACATTTCTCAGGTTAATGCCATCTCAGAAAAAAGCACACCACTCAGTTTAAAAACTAAGTCTCCTTCAGTCAGTTTGACTTTCTTGCACACCAGCTCCCCTGGGGCAGAGCTCAGAGGAACAGAAATGCCTGGCTTTAGGCAGTCAGATTTGAATAAGTGCATGACAAATTTATTTTTCCTAAAATCCAGCATGTATAGACAGTGTAGCCCACCCTTCCTTCCACATCTTCCCTGTCTGGGGCCGAGTCTTCTTCCTTATCTTCAGCGACCAGTTCTGACATTCTCCAGATACACACATGAGGTCATGCAGAGACTTTTTGGCTAAGTACCCTGCTTATCCACAATGCCTGCACGTAAAGAAGGTTGGGGACATCTTCCCATATTTGAACCAAATGGAGAGTTTTATCTCTGCAGGAGCCCCAAAGACACAATACAAATGTTTGCCTTACGCTGTTTCACTCCTTAACAAGGCCCTTACGGCTTTCAAGGGAATAGATTGCGGGGCTGTGCCAAAACTGGCAGCTTCCTGAAGAATTTGCAGTAGGTAACTTTAAACAGGTTGAAGGCAAAGAAGACACCCAGTAAACCACGAGTCGCAGTGAAATGGAATAATAAAACAGAGGAGAAGACTGGGAAAAACTGTGTGTGCTAAAGAAATGGTTTCTTCGGCAAAGCCAGACCGGGGCTTTTTGCAAATAAAACTGATTGCTAATTAAACTGCTCCTACTCTTTATATTTTCTTTTTACAAACTTGCTTCTCTCTGGTATAGAGACAATGAAGAACTCACGTTTTCAAGCAAAGCTGATGTGCCAAATTGTGATCTCAGTGAAACTGGTGGAAATGCACATAAAACATTCCCTTAGGGGAATGGGAATTGTGGGGTTCGGAAAAAAGCCCCGGTCACACAAATGGAGTTTCATTATTTGGTATGTGAGTTCATTATAAGTGGGTTCAATTATATTTCATCAGTGAAGAGAAAATAGCCTTTTCATCCAATGTATCTAGTTGAGTTGAATGCTAAGCACATCTGACGCAGCTTTTGGAAAAAAAAAACAACAAAACAAGAACAGTAGCCATGTGAAAAAAACAAACAAAATGACTAAGGCATCTCGGCTCCTCAGCGAGCTCTCTTTTCTCACGGAGCCATCGGATAAAGAAGTGAATGAAGTACAGTAGCTTAACATGCACCGCATGAGCGTGTGCGGTGCCACATTTGCTGATTTACTAACTCGTTTTGTTTGAGGGGCACTTGAAAGGCTTTGACATTTACAGCTCTGTAGGCAAATGTGAAAGGAAAGAATAGATGCTGTATCTCCAAGCTCCCAGCTGCTGGTAAATGTCTACTCAAAGCGCCAGCAATCCACATGAAATCAGGAGGCACTCTTAGCCACAGCGCTTCCCAGGTTTGTCTGCGAACACTATTAGAGCAAATACGTCAACAGTCAGTAGGGTTAAAAATGTAAATCGACCTCTCAGCAAGATGTGAAGTCTCTCAATGGAAAGCTGTAATGCCTTTACCAAGTTTCCTATTCAAACACTGTGCAAGCTGGATTCAGGAAAGAGCCCAGAGCCTGCGGTTAGCAGACGTGTAGCAGTTACTGAGCATACACTGGGAATCCTAAGATACTTAAGTCAAAGGAGTTTTAGGATGCTTTCCTGGACTTTAATTGCAAGGACAGTTTTGTTTCTATGTGAGTTACACACTATACAATTGTTTATTCTACCGTATGTCTCCGGCTTCACAAGGGCCTCACAGTTTTCAAGCGCGTAACACACACGCAGACGTACCAGGAGCAGGACAAGCAAGTCTCGTGACGTTTCAAATACTGTACCCAGCCCTGTTATTTCTCACAGATGTAGCTGTTACATTTTGATTTGTCAAGCCTAAAAGCTTTTTGCCTTCCTAAATCCATCGGTGGAACCCATGTTTGATAGCGTGGACATTTCGAAGCTCTTCAATTCAGCCTTAGCAGTCTTGGTGTTGGGTTCTTTGGTACAGCATCGTTTTTCTACTCTGCCATGCGATGCAGCATCCGTTTGTCTGCCGCTTGCGGACAGGCAGGGCTGTAAGAGCCTGCAGTTGTCAGTACATCCAGTTATTTGCCGGCAGTCCTTCCCACCTATTTGGCAGGACCCTGTCTATTCAGTCAGGACTTTCCACCCATGTGAGGAGCAGCATGGTAAAGACTGAGGGGAGCAAGGGGAGGAGGGTGGAGCAGGAGGTGAAATGAGATGGAGAAGAGGAAAAAGCAAAGGTAACAATGGAGTAGGAAAGCAAGGAAGAGATACAAGGGAAATGCAATGATTAAGACCAGCAGGGAGTGACAGAGAGATGATGACAACTGTTTTCACAAGAGGGACGGGGCGGTGCTGATTCTGCACATGTAGACTGTGTGCGAAATATTCTTTATGGATTTTTTGTGCAGTCTCGCTCAGTTGGAAACCTGCATGGAGAGTAATTGCCTGCATTTCCTTCCCATGGAGACCAGAATATAGGAGGAGAGAGTAGCAAGTTGCATGCTTGGATGTAATCCATAATTAGAAAGCATTGCTGGTCCTACAGTTTAGACATGGCCTGTCTTAAATACACTCAGATGGACAAGAAATGGAAGGCAGCCCTACTCTCTGACAAGTTAATTTGGAGATTTAATCCGACAGAAGTTTGAAAGATGATTTCAGAGATCACTAATAATATCCACTCTTCCAGATACACTTTGTCCTCTCTGTCATCTCAGCGGCCCATGCGGAAGACAAACTCCTAATCAAAAGTGTATGTGAATTTGCGCTCCTCTTCCTCCAGGAAGAGCTCAGCTAAAACAACTCAACTACTGTCGTGGTTTAAGCCCAGCTGGCAACAAAGCACCACGCAGCCGCTCGCTCACTCCTCCCCACCCCAACCCCAGTGGGATGAGGAGAAAATATGATGAAAAGCTCATGGGTCGAGACGAGGACAGGGAGGGATCACTCACCACATACGGTCACGGGCAAGAGACAGGCTCAACTTGCGGAAAAACAAAATCAATTTGATTTATTACCAATTGGATCAGAGTAGGGTAATGAGAAATATAACCAAATTTTAAAGCACCTTCCTCACACCCTTCCCTCCTTCCCAGGCACAGCTTCACTCCCAATTTTCTCTACCTCCTCCCTGCCAGCGGCAGAGGGCGACAGGGAATGGGGGTTGGGGTCAGTTCATCACACCTTGTCTCTGCCGCTCCTTCCTCCTCAGGGGCAGGACTCCTCACTCTTCCCCTGCTCCGCTGTGGGGTTCCTCCCACAGGAGACAGTCCTCCACCAACTTCTCCAACGCGGGTCCATCCCATGGGCTGCAGTCCTTCAGGCACAGCCTGCTCCAGTGTGGGCTTTCCCATGGAGTGGCCGCCATCTTGGGGGGCCTCCCCCTGCTCCGGCGTGGGCTCCTCTCTCCCTGGGCTGCAGGTGGGCATCTGCTGCCCCACTCCCCTCCATGGGCTGGGGGGGGACAGCCTGCCGCCTCACCACAGGCTGCGGGGGTGTCCCCTCTCCCCCGCTCCTCCTCCCCTCCTTCTGCACTGACCTCAGTATCCGCAGAGGGGTTCCTCTCACATTCTAATCCCCAAACTCCAGTGCAGGTTTCCCCTTCTTAAATCTGTTCTCCCACAGGTGTTACCACCGTCCCTGAGGGGCTCGGCCTGGGCCAGCGGCGGGTCCGACCTGGAGCCAGGGCAGCTTCGAGCAGCTTCTCACAGGAGGGGCCGGGCAGACCCTCCCCCGCTACCAAAACCCCGCCACACAAACCCAAAACAACTACAAAACTCATTCAGCCTTCCCTGGGCTAGGCTGATCCATTACTTTGTCCTGCATTCACATTCACGACGCCTACAAAATCAGTGTTGGAGGGATGCTACAGGGCATATAGTCCTCTCCCTCGTCCTGTGAAGAAGGTTCGCTGCATGCTGGAACGGCGGATCCCTGGTTTCTCTTTTTCAGCCTTACAGTCTGGTCCCTGGTCCCTGCCCTTCCTGTGTGCAGTGGCTCTGCAGAAGGAAATTCCACTTAACTGCTAACTTTTGGGAAGGAGGCATCAGTGGAAAATTCATTCCCTTCCTCAAGATGCAAAACCAAAACCTCCCGTTGCCCATCTTACTCGAGAAAAGACAGCAGAGGTCCTTGGGAAAGTACATGGCTCTTGTAGTGCCAGATGAAGCACACTGGTGAGTTGTTATAGTGAAAAGTGTTACAGAAAAGTGGGATATTTCATTTATATTTCTATCTAGATAGCATTGTTTAACAAATAAATTCCCCAGAACTGTTTGCTGAAACACAAATCACACATAGTTTGGATTATTCTTAGAATATTTGCTTTATTTCTCCTCTTAGAGGTTCATATTTATCACATCTCACGCTCAAAGTATTTTTAATTAAGAAACAATGCTGTCAACATACTATTTTGCAAACTAAAACAATGCAGTGGAAGAAAGGCTGCTTTCCTCATTTTCTGTTGCATATAAATGACTAATGCCATTCTGTGAGAACTCCTTTTGAAGTGCACAGTTGACCACTGCCACCCACCATGCACAGATCGGTTCTGATTCCCTCCATGCACAGATCAATCCCTTAGGCTTTATGTTTCTTGAAAATCTGTATGACATCTTTAGACTGGAGATAAGGTCAACACCGCATTCCTTGCCTCAGATGATGAGTTTCTAGGCTTGATTCATGTTGACTTCTATCAAAAGAGAATATAAAACAGAATTGTAACTGGCCTGCAAGGAAAAATAAATTAAGCAAAACAAATCATTCTTTTCTTCTGCTGTGATGCTGGCAATAAACATCGCTGTAGCTGTGAAATGCAAATGAGTAAGGGCTTTCACTCACTGACAGCAGACATCACATCACCAGAGAGATGGCCTTGAGATCCCTGCCAGTCGCAGTCACACGCCATCCCTATGGCAACTAAAGCAGGGCCTCGCATGGAAGAGTAATACTGGGAAAAGGCTTATTTAATATGCTCTAGCAGCTGAAAATAAGAGAAAAGTCAGCACCACAGGAGCAGCCTGGTTTCTGCAGATCACATCAAGGGCTTCGTCCCCCACGGGCAATAAGGACTGCTACCAGGTGACAATTCAGCTGAGCTGTGGGGACATACCACTGGATGTCCTGGGGGCTCGGTCCTTGATTATCCTGCCCCAGAATGTGATTATACCACACACTGACCTTAATCTGGCCCACACATACAAAATTTCCTTCCCATAAAAAGGAAAATACAGAGCAAAGCCTGGAACTTGGGCACTGAGCAGACAACACACCCAGGCTAAGGAGCTGTCTGAGTGCTATGAAACCCACGTTCCTCCTTCCAGACATAGCCAGGGGATGAAAACTGCTTCCAACCCATCCTTTTACTGTCTACTTTCCACCCCACAGATACAGGCCTTTTCAGAGCAACGCTAAAAGGCTGAAATGCTCCAGAATCTCAGAACTTCTTCCTGAGCTGGAAAAGAGCAGGTACGGGGGCAGGCAGAGCAACTAAAATCTCTTCTGGGCTTCACGTTGATGCTAGAGGTTGCTGTCGAGAGAACTGGAAGAGCGGTCCCACCATGTGATGCCACCACTCTTCAGGGAACAAAGATTTGCTTTCGTTCCTTGTGCCTTCGAGCTCTTGCAGCCAGTAATTGTTCTATGGATTGCTTTTTTCATACCTCCACTTGAATACCGAACAACAGCCACCTGTAAGGACCCACTGTTTTTTCAACATCTACCTCTCGTTTTTCTATTTTTCACTAGCAATGATTATAGGAAAGGTGAGCATCATTAAGAGTAGGAGTAAGATAGCAAAATTTACGTGTTAGAAGCAAAAACGATGGACAAGAATTAATTCAACTCCAATAGGAAAACTGTTATTTGCTCTGAATATTCTAAATGGAGGTTTCAATTAGGCAGGAGCTTAAATTTACAACCGTGTTTCAATGTCTCATTTAGTAAACATTAACAGGGAATTAGCTCCATGGAAGTAAGACAAGTCTAGTCAGGAGAAAAAGCTCCTAAAGACGAAAAAAAGGAAGAAAAAACCCCAGCAAGCCGAAGTATTTGTAGCAGTACAAAATAAAGCAGCGAGAGGAGAAGCGTGCCGGTCACCACGGCTGCTCCGGAGCTCACACCCCCGCGCTCGCCGAGCCCCAGCCGGGGAGGCAGTCGGCCGTGTGCTCGCTGCGCTCCCCGCTCAGCCCTGCTTTCCGCTAGCAGCAAGAAATCCCGGAGAAATTGTGAGTGGCCAGTGACGAGAGCGGCCGAGAAGAAAGTACTGGATTAGGTAAGAAGCCCAGACACGTTACAAAAGGAAGTGGAGAACTAGTGTAAGTAATCTTCAGTGAATCACCAGCCGGAGCGACCTCGGAAAAAGAGTTTATTATCTGGTAGTTACAAGTGTTGGGGAGGGACTGGATCACCAGAGGACATCTGCACAGTGTTTTCATCAGCCTAACTGTGCCAACATTAACATTAGCCAACAGGAACTGAGCTCAGTGTATTAAATAAACTTGCCAGTATTAACCTGTTAAAACTCTCTGAGTACTCGACCGAGCCAAGCCCTTCTTCAGCCCACCTGGAGCAGCATATGGCACCACCAACCTGATTAATCCTTTTAATCCGTATATTGTGGCAACTTGTAATGAGATACAGAGTTTTCCACTCTTTCTAATTCAGCCCTCGTCGGTAATGGTTTTCTGTCCCTGCTGCCCCATGGAAGGCTTTTCCGAAGTTATTCCAGTTACCGTTGTGACTTCATTTCCTCATAGACTTGTGATTACCGCCGGGATTGGCAAATTGGCCGGTAATGTCAGCAGAGCGCCTGAGGGCGAGCGGGCCCAGCATGAAGGCTCTGGGTCAGGACACAAAGAGTAGGACACCAGCAGACGAAACTCCAGAGACTTTTTCAAGCAATGGGTCCACGTAGGCTCTCATTTCTCACAGGAGAGCCAGGCACCTCTGTGTCTTTTGCTATGTGTATCCCAAGGTGCACCCTTTGGCTTGGTCTACCAACCCTCCTCTTCTTGATTCAGTGAGCCGTGAAGGTGTGCTCACAGGGAGCAGAGAATGGAATTAGGTTTTCCTGGACCTGTGATTCTTCCCTCTCTAATTGTTGGTCTATCATAAAGATAAAAGGGGTCTTTCTTCCGATGGCAGACCACAGAGCTCTGCCGTAAGGTGAGGTTAAAGAAGAAAATGGGGCTTCTCTGGGTAGAGGAATCATTCTCCCGTGCCACGTATAACCTGCTAAAATTTAGTACAGTGGCTTCACACAGGTGCAGCCTGTGTGCAGCCAGACACCATTGACAGAGGAAGCTTTGGGTCTGAGCACCAGCTTGGACAAACTTAGCTGTCTGAGACGTTAAGTAGAGGAGGAAGTCGACAAGGAGAAGAAGCAAATATTGAATCCAACTTCACTGTCCTTCCCAGAGAAACAGCTTTCTCCTCTGTGGCCAGGACTGGCACAGGCAACTTCCTCCCCGAGTCTTGGTTTTCTTGGCAAAAGCTGTTTATTTTATCGCGTAATTTTTTTCCCGACGGGTCCAATCCCTGACTTGTTTCAAAAGTATTTGGCAATGTCTTTCTCATCACCCTTTTGGTTGCCTCTGTGTTCTGGGGCTGTTCATGGGGTGATGCATTGCTGCTGGGTGACATTTGCAGACACATAACTGACAGGAATAGAGAGCCACAATGATTTCCTGAGGTGAAAATTCCCGCTAATCTGTGTGTGTCTGTGTTTATGAATGTGTTGTTTCTTATTTTTCTTTGGCTTTCATGTGATGTCCCAGCTGTACAAATTACATCACCATCACCCTGATACAAATTTCAGTTATTCACACTCCAGTCAGCCCTGCTGCTCACATCTCAGAGCTGGGGCTGAGGAGTTTCTAATGGCCTCACCCCAGATTTGGGTACTTGATCTGGGCCCATCATCTCTTGAAATCAAGGGTTATCTCCAGAGATAATTTTGTAAAACAGTAAGAATACATGAAGCAGAAGCAGCTGAGCTGTATTTGCAGGTGACAAGTTTCAGAGTTAATTTAATCTCTTTAAGCGAGTCTTCTGGACACAATTTTCACTTTCCTTGAAAAATGTTCCTGTAAAGGATATGTTTTATGCTTGACATAACCCGGGCTCTGGTGAAACAAGGGTGGTGTTATAGGAGGCCAAGATCACGCAACGAGGGGCTAAAGCAAAGGTATTTTACATTGTCTGGTGTTCAGTGAAATGTGGTGAACAAAAAGAGTACAGATGTCAGATGCTCTGTGTGAGCAGTGCCGCTAAGCTGATGAGCTCTCCTGTAGACTGGCTTCCATAGCAGCTAACCTATAAAAAGACTTGAAATTGGACGAAGAACCCAATTCTCACCGGGAAAGTATGAGGTCCCTTTCTGAACTCGATTCACTGGATGGGCCTATACTTAAACGATAAATCAAGATGACAGTATATTGTATTTATATATCACATGTATTATGTGTCTTTATACAATATCTAATACTGCAGAAAAAATGGTAAAAACAATGAGGTTTTAGTTTTTAATATTTGTAACACAATTTAACATGATGGATAAAACCTAGACAGTTTCCAATCCTCTGCCACTTTGCCCCAAATCTCTTGTTGTCCAGCCCCACTAATCCAAACCAGCACCTGTAGACTCCCCTTTCCCACACCCCTTCGTGCTTCCACCCTGCCCCATATCTCCTCTTGCCCCCCCCAGGAACCCACACAAGCACTGCCTGAGGTGCCTGGTGCCTCCAGCACCGCCTGCCCTTGCTGCCTACCTCCTGCACTGGTTACCAGTTTGCCAATGGCCACTCCAGCTGGCTGTGCCCCTCGTCTCAGCCACAAACCTGAGGAGCCCCTAAGACACACTCTGAGACACAGAGATTAAATCACACAGAAACCAGAAGTCGCCTCCTCGATGAACTCGCTGGCTGAGAGATTCATGTAATTAAGACAAGGTGTATTAAGAAGGGCAGAAAAGGATCAGTTTGCGAAAGCCAGAACAGAGTCACTCTAGGTTTATGTTGTTTGAGCATGGCACGGCAGCAGTATTTTGAATTTCTACAAAACTATTGGGTCTTAAAGAAGACACTGAGCTGGTGGCTGGAAGCGGTGGAGGAAAAATGGAAAAGAAGTAGGAGCGGTACATTACCATGGTGTATAAAACTATTGCCAGAAAAAGGATTGACTGAACTAGTACTAAAGAGTATTGAACTATTGATTGACAGAAAGAGTAAGCATGGACACAATGTAAGATAAAATATGATGTGTATGGGGAGCTATCTTCATAGTCTTACCATCACTAACTGCACAGACAATACACCACAGCACCCACATCCACTAACCCACCATATCTATCTTCAGTTATGCTGTCCCATGCAAAGCTCTCTGGATGTAGTGTGTGCCATTAAGAAAAATGACTAGAATAATAATAAAATTATAAACATACAATAAGAGTTTAAAATAATACACATTTTTTTCATGTGCAGACAGTTTGGTACAGAATTAAGAAAGCAAGTCGAGATGTTCAAGTCTGCCAGAGTGAGCTGGTGGTAACAAACTGAGAGCTAAAAACTGCCTTGGATAAAAACCTTAACTGCATTTCACTGCATTCTTCCAGGAACCAAGGCAGGCTGGGGAGGAAGCTGCAACAGTCAAGAAAGGCAGTATGCAAGCTAACAAGAAGCTGTTGTAGGAGAGCTGTTCCGTGGCCATGCTCGTTTATAACTCTAGTTTCATGGTTTTTATTGTCCGTAGAGGTACAACGATTTTTCTATGGAAATAGAACATCAGCCTGGAACCAAAAGCCCAGAGAACAGCAAACACACCGCAGTAACAGCACTGACTGTTTAGAATACAAACTACATTTTTGCTTTGGCTGCAGATCAAATTGTGGGTAGAAGTTCAGGTCATTTCTCTTTCTGTCCAGACGAGTCTTCCATTTCTAGCTAGCTGTTGGCCTTGCCATTTCCATCTACGAGTTGCTAATATAGCAATGTCTTCTGTAGCATATTTTAGACTCGCTGTCATTACTGCCTCTGCAGTTTGTCACTTGCAGCCCATTGCTCCCATTTTTTCCTTTCCCATTCTGAAAGACTTTTCAGAATGGAGACGAAGTGCTGGATTTGATGGGCCAAATCCAGTTTCTTACAGATAGCTTGTCATGGTAGGATGCACAGTGTCATGATTGTCATCCATTTCTGCTGAATATTATAGAAACCCAAGCATTTCTTTGAATGCTCTGTCCTCAGACCCTTCTATGCGCTTTGTTTACCCAACTTAATAATACAATAGAAGTCTCAACACCTTGGACTGCCATTATGGCGGCGGTGCTTTTGATTAAAAAGAGAGTTCACTACCGCAGCAGCAGGAAAAAAGAAAAAGACTTGTTTTCTTAATTTCATATGTGGTGTGGGATATTGACGCATGAATTTAGGCTAATAAACTTTCATTTTTTGCAAGTAGAACTCTTATTATTTCATTTACCCTTTATGATTCTTATAAACGGAAATATCATGAAAGCAATTTTCAAAACAAAGATGTTAAAAAAAGCATGAAGCAAGTATAGATTTTTTAATGCTTTTAATTAGAGTAATGAAATTTCAGAGTAGAAAATTTCCATTTGAATGACTCACATTATTAAGTACAGGACTGTATGTTCCCATGGCTCAGCAACCTTAGTAAATATATCATTAGTGGTCCACAGAGAGAGAATGGATAGTTTGGTGCTGGTGTTCTTACTTGCAGCAGGTCAACACATTAACGGTATAAGTGCCACTATTTTTCCATAAATGTTGTTGTCCCTGTCAGAGTATGTTGTGTGATCAGAGATGCAAGGAGGATTCACATGATTGTCCATGATTCACATTAAGACTGGCTTTCCATAGTCTGTTAAAATCTAAGCCATGTTACGGAAGGCTGAAAACCATTGATATAATACACATTCTGCAACTGTAACAGGCAACTCAGATTCCTTTCCATGAGTCTGTATGTTAAAATCACGCAATATTTCTTGCCTTTTTAATGTAACATGAAACATATCAGTGGGACAAAAAGTAAAAGATATTGGGTCTATAGAAATTTTCTATTCAGGAAGAAGTTAACACTGTACAACATAACTTCAGGCAAGGCATTAGTCTTTTATTGGATCTCAGAAGCATGAATATGCGGACCTGTGCGAGGTGCTAATTAGCGACTATGCCCGTCTACAGGTTCTACGATTGCAGTCTATTGATCCGTTGATATGAGTATTCATCTTCAGGGCTTGGTCCTCATCTACTTAAATATGAATGGCCTCATCATATCACTGTCCCTCGAGTTGAAATAGTTGGTGAGATTGATGCTCCACGCTGCCGCTAAGTTGTTAATGTATGCATTCAGACATGGACTTACATGATATAGGAAAATACCACACGATAGGACCCTGCTCTCCAGCAGTGGTGACAGGGCTATGAGTGCTTTAGTAAGCCTTGTTGGTCCTGAGCAGCCTCACCTGGGACCTCCACCCACCCCCATGGCCCCAGCAGCTCTATTTAAGCTCAGCCTGGGGGCTCTTAGCTCCTGCTTGAGCTGTGTTGGGGGGTTGCTAGTCTCTAGCTTGGCAGTGCCTCTACCTGTTTGTAGAGTTCATTGGTGCAGACCTCAGCCTGCAGACTGATCTCCTGATTTTACTTTGGTCCTTTTGCTGCCGTGGGTCTACCTGGCAGCCCCGCACTTGATCTTAGCCCTGATGGACTGACTTACTGACCTTGGACCTGTCTTATCACCATGATATTGTCTTATGGTCTGGAGTCTTGGTTGAACCTGCCCTGCTCACCTTGCTCAGGTATGGTGGGAATGGGCTGTGGCTGGAGAGGTTCCCCCTGTCCTGCTGGCTGTGTTATCCCCCTTGGTGACCATCTCTTAAGGAGCAGCAGGCCCTTGCTTCTCCCTGACAAATAGTCAAAAGCAAATATTAATGGAAGAGCATAAAGGTGGTTGGGTGGGCATAGGCTGATGGTGAAGTGGTATTTCCCCAATGTAGTCCTTTAATCTCTGACCATTTGCAGCTCAGTGAACCAGAGCTGGTGCTTTTATATTTAATAACTGTCAATGGATTTCCCTTATCTGAGTTTTTCAAGTCTTCCCTTGAACCCATGTAAACCTATAGTATCCGTAGTGTCCTGTAGCAAGGAGTTCAATGACATAATATATGATGTGAAGAACAGCGTCGTCTTTGTTTTGAACCTGGTATCTGCTAGCTTGGTGTGATGGCCATCACTTCTTGAAGTGATAATGTGAACAACCAGTTCTTATTTGCCTTCTATGTGTCACTTGACACTGTAAACTTCTACCGTGCTCCTTTCTTAGCCATCTCTTTTGGGGCCAGAGAGTCATAGTTTACTTTATTGTTCCATGTTTACATACAGAAATAGATGTAGGCTTCAGCATATGTGTGCACACCCTTCTGCTTATTAGTAATGAAATTAATTAGGACATGAGGGATGCTTAAGAACTGGTGCCTCCCTGGCTTTAGTGGTTTGGTACCCAAAAGAATATATTCATTCATATGGGTTTAAACTCTTGCAAGCTCTGTTATGCAAACCAGACTGAGAAAAGTGCAACAGCATAACTAATTTACAGATGTCTTGGCAGCCCTGCGGAGCAGCATTTAGGGAAGCACCCATTTCTCCCCAGTCAATAGGGCTGCTCTGTTGTGAGGTGTATTTTTCCTTTCTGCTGTTGCTATGTAAGTGAAAATAATTTAGAAAAGAAAGAGCATAAAGTTTTTAAACATTAATAATTGATCTGTAAAATGTAGAATCATTATTTTTACTAGTAATAAGTTTCTGGTCTCTACAAAGTCTTCTAAGTGAAGAATATACCGGGTATGCAATTAAAACTAAAAAAGGCATAGACTGTTAGACTATAAATCTGACAAATCAAGCTCAAGTACAGCTATTCTGTTGTGTTCCAGTATGTATATCAATGTCAGTTTTTGGAGAATGCAGCCCAGACTTGAGTTGGATACCAAATTGGTTGGAGAAGTTATTGTACTAGGAGCTACTGTATGCTTAGCTCTTTCTGGAGCTTGTCCTTAAGGGATTAAGAATGGCAGTGTCATCTGTGCAGCCCAAACTGTTCCACCTGAACACACTCCTTGGGAAGGAGGTGATGGGAGATGGGTTAGCAAACAGCAGCGTGTTCCTGGTGGGACAAACAAGAACAGTTTTCCTGCTGGTGCAGAACAAGGAGAGGCAGTGCAGAGCTCTGTCAGCCTGTGCAGCTCGTGTGTCATAGTAAGTATTCACTAACATTCCAATGGAAAAAATATAAAGCCTCTCTGACTTGGGAAAGAACTTACTGGCAAGTGTAGATTTGGTCCCATGACTGAGCAGCACCACAGCAGCTCAACAGATCTTGCAGCTTGAGGCTGCTGGAAGACCCTTTTTTTCTCCAGTTACCTTATAACTGTGTAAGTTAAAACAACTGCTTCCTCTCCATGTCAGGGATGACCCATGGCTCCTAAAAGGAGCGGGACCTCTCACCCTGCTCCACTATTGACTGCGTCTGCTGTTGCCAAGCTCTCAGACTATTAGCCTGTCTCCTCTAATGAGACACTTCAGAGAAAGGAGAACACACAGTAACTGCTAGCATGAAATAACTTTGCAATGTGAAAATAACTGCTTTCTGACCCCGGTGAGCATCGCTGGTTTTGAGGTATTCTGCAGAAAATCTTGTGGATCTGGAAGAATTATTGCTTGCTTCTGCATCATCTGACCTACATCCATCTGCTAGCCACACTAAAACTTTGTAGGTGTTGTGCCCCACTACTACTGTGGCTGTACATTGGAGGTCAGAGTCATGTTATGGTGTTGGAAGTGAGCTCCTGTTTCTTGTTAGTTAATAGTAGCTAATAATGAGGAAAAACCAATACTATAAAGAAAACAGCATCCATGGCAACATAACAATTTACTCTTGAACTTCTCAAAATGGGAATAATTAATTTAACCTTTTTCTTCAGCTTTTATATTTTAAAAGCTTACATAGGCAAATGTGGGCATGTTCTGGCAATTAATAATCAGCTGAGTCAGAGGTCTTCAAGGGAGCCTGTAATGAAGCGGCTGGAAGGATCCTTGTCTTATATTGAAGTTCTTAAACCTAGAATGCAATCCACATTGCTCAACATTGCGGCTTCGCCTTTTGGGGCTATATCAAACATAGCCATGTAATTGTTTCAAAGGAGATGCTTTTCCTATTGCCTTGGACAATTAAAAATGAGGTACTTGACTTTTCACTTGCGGGAGTACCTGAGTGTGTAAGTTGTGCAAGTCTGATCTGGTGACACTTCCCCCTGCCCCATGAAAGGTGCTACCAGGCTGTTTATATGGTCCTTACAACTTCACCAGCTCAATACATTTGTCCTATTTCAGAGTAACAAATGAGTACAAAGATCAACCGGTTCCTGTCGGGAATGGGAAGTGAGTACATACTGATGGGTCATAGCCTGCTTTCTCAAATTACACCCTCCTCCCCAGTTCTTAGGTGGGTTCCTTGGCTGCAAATCAGGCAGAGACATGTCAGAGATTTCCTTGCAAAGGCTCCAATTCTGTGGTATTGTATCAGGAAAATGAAGTTAATGACTCTTCCAAATGAAGGACTTTTCCCAAGAGACCTATATTTAGGGTCTGTGATGTGGATTTACAGTTCCAAATGCACTAATACAATAATGGCTGAAAGTGCTAGCAAAACTAATAGTAATACTGCAAGCATCTACAGACCAACTTGAAGCGCATACTTCCTTGTTTTCAGGGTAGAAGACCTGCATCCCTGGGTGACTGAGGATTTTGGAAATGCATAGATTAAATCTGGGCTCTGCACTTCACTGACCTGCATAAGGTAAAAGACAATATGAGCAAGGTCATCACTTGGCTCAATAAGCTTACACAGTTCCTTACAGCCTTTATCATCCAGGCCTCGTTATCTTGCTCCATCTGCTCCATTCCAGTGATATTTTTAGCATGCATTCACTGTACAGTTTTTCCAGTCTGGCCGCCTGACCCTTTGGTCTCCTAACAATGCAGCTGCAATGGGAAGTGGTGCAAAAGCAAAGGCTGCCAGTGAAGTAGGATTTTTTTTTTTTCCCAGATCCCAGAATAACCCCCAAATTTGACCAATCCTGTCCCCTTGGAGCTGTTTTTAATGAGTTAAGCTGGGAGGTTTTCTCTGTAAGATTCTGTTAACCTATAAATGGCTGCAGCTCAGCTTTGAAGTTAACACTTCATTAAGATTAATTGGGGAAGTTCACACCTCTGCTGGGAGTTTGTCTAGTGAGACAGAAGCGGGCTGATTTACACACTGATGCCTGGCTTTGTAGCAATAAAAGCAAGGGCAGCGACTGGCTCAAAGAACAGTGCAAGAGCTGAAAAATGACCCAGCTTCCCCAGGCTGGGCTCCTCCTGCTCCTGAACTTAATAAAGCGAATGGATGCTGACGACAACTGTTTTGAACTTGCACTATAATTTCAGGTGCCAATCGCAGGGCATAAATGACCGGGGATATATCATTAAACCTTATGTTACTAGCGGTGGATAAACAAAGAGGTAAATTTTTCCATTTAGCTACTGCTGCCTGGTATGAGCTGGAGATTATTCACTGCAAGGAGGAGAAGGGAAGCGGGGCTGGCTCCTGCTGACACACAGGCTGTGTCCGGGGCACCGCGTCCATGGGAGAGGTCTCCAGGAGGATGCAGGGGGAGGAGGAGAGCTGCGGAATTCTCTCTCTTCCCCTTGTGTCAGGCCACATGATGGGAAGGAAGAACCCTGCAACATGTCAGGTCTATCAGGACCGGGAAAGCTGATGCCCTTTTAGCCTCTGGACTTGGCAGTGTTAGGTTTACAGTTGGATGATCTTAAAGGTCTTTTCCAACCTAAATGATTCTATGGTTATTCTCGGTGCTTTTGAACCTGTGATGCTTGCAACAAGCAGAAATCAAACTTGGAAACAAATCAAGTATGGTTTATATCTCTTGCTGTGGAGGAAGCTTTTGAAAAGCCTCACCTGACAATGTGGTTTTGTAATGGGGACAAAAAGGGGGAAATAAAAAAAAAAAAAAAAAAAAAAAACAAACCAAAAAAACACCAAACCCCAAACTGTCAGCATCCTTCTAGAAAAGGAGCACAAACCCAATCAACGGCCCCTATGTCACACTTGGGAAGGAAAATGGGCTGAAATCTCTAGCTGCTCTCCTGTCCTCCCTGGCCCTGCTGTTGCCAGCTGCCCCTTGCCAGAAGGGGGCTGTGCAGTTTGGTGTAATGTCTCTGTGGGAATTCCTGATGGTCTCGGTTAACGGGGCAGACCTTAGGCTGTGCGGCGCAGACGGAGAGCTGCCAGCTCTGCTGCAAAGGCGGTAGCCTTCGGCAGCGAGGTAGCGCAAGTCCTTCTGGTGTCCTCAGCTCTGTCGTCTTTTTCCTTGTGATGATTCTCTTGGATCGGTAAATCATCAATAATTGGTTGAGGTCAAATGGTCGTTTCTCAAGGATTTTTAGGTGACAGAATCAGAGTTGGGATGATCCCGAGTAAAAGAAAACCTCAAACAAATGGGTGCTTCACCTATATGTTATCTCATAAGCAGTGAGTTGTACTTTTGGGATACACATGATCAACTGTGACAGCGTGTTTGTCCTAAGCAGGACAGACAGCTGTGACGGGTAATGTCTTAAAATGACCAGTTTTTCTGATGGAGTTCTCCAGTAGAATAGCACAGTGTTAATGACGTTTATACCAGCACTTGGGAAAAGCTGTGTGATGAAGCCCCTTTCCCTTGCCAAAGTGTGGAGAAACAGTATATCAAAGCTTTGGTAGTGTTATGTATGGCATAGTAAGTTAAGCCAGATCTTGGAGTATATCAAAGTTTGTATTTGGAACAGCTCTTGCTCATAATCAATTTTCATTTTCAAGAGCAGAGGAGTTGCAGAGTCCTGTACAACAATGCATATAAACCACAGCTGAAGTGGTTTAAGTGAACTCTCCAATCTAGCAGTGATTACCTTCCACAGTAATGACAGTGTGGTGCTTTCCATAATATCTGCTCAGCATTTTGAAAGGGTTATGATTAGCTGTGATATGACAAAATAAACCATGGTGTGTAGTGTTTGCACAACGGCTTTCATACTTACTGCTTTGTGCAAGATAATCTTGCGGCCTGAAGCTAGGAGAAACATCCCTTGTAGCACAGTCAGCTTCTTTGATACATCTTTATGTTTTTACTGTGTTTATTGCTGGCAGAAAACAAGAGTAAATGTATAGATAAACTTCAGGGTCTTATCATGTTGGCTGGAGGGGTAATCCTGGCTCCATTCATGTAAACAGCTAAATTCCTTCTGATTCCATTTGGACCAGGGTTTCATCTCTGAGTACTTTTTTCCCTCTATTTGCAGTCCTTGAAGTAATTACAGACTGCTGTCTACCACCTGCGTTCCAATGGGCACAGGGATTGCAGCTGAAGGCTCAGCAGTGAGTGCAAGGAGAAATAGCCTCCTTTTAAACTTTCAGATCTTTAGGCATTTCTGGTGTCTATGGCTTATACAGGTGGCAATACAACATGTACATCTGTGATGTGTATTTCTTTCAAAATACGTATTCTACTTTTCAGGACCAATATTAGTACAGAGTAAGGCTAAGATACCGACTTTCCTAGAACTTCAGATCTCCTGTTCATTTACAGATTGGATATAGCTCAGACATCTAGAGCACAAACCACCCTAGCATTGACTTTAGCTTGTCAGTGCTCCCAACCATGATCCAATTCAATGGAGTCCAGTCTAATATAAGTCTGTGTAAGTTGTCCATAGGAGTCTGGGCTCTCGTGGTATAGCAGGAGGTCCTGCTCAATGCAGAGCTCCTCGGGAGTTTTAAATTCTGCTTCCTGCTTTGCTAGCATCTTCCATCCAGAGTTATGCTGTAAACAGCTTTCAGCAGTGAAACCACTCAGATGGATATATCAAGAGGTCCTTCTATAGACGTTTTGCTACATAAGAACAGTAAGACTGGCTTCTTGGAAGTAGTGACTTTTACAAATACCCCCTCTTCCTTAATGACTGTGGATGCTAGCAGTACAAATACTGATTGTCACTGCCTTTCAGATTCTATTTCTGTTTGAGTATAATGCTTTCTTTTAGAAGAACTGGAGACCATGTAGCTTTATCTTTATCTCCATTGCTTGGAAATGGAAATACAGCTGATTTTAGAAACAAGTTAGCCAAGTGCTTGCTGCAGGACATTGGTTAAGGATAAACAAAAAGTAATGTGCTATGGAAAATATAATTGGAAATGTAGGTTTACCTGAGTCTGAATTTGAGAGGCATCTGGCTCCTGAGTAAGTAGAGTCATAACTACTTGCAGGTGAGCCTGTGGGGTTCACTAATCCTGGGTGGGCCAATGAAATGAGAAGATCTTTTCTGGCCTGGACCAGGAGACTTTGTGGTGAAGGAAGAAGTGTCCTGTGTTACACAATCTATCAGAAAGACAGCACTTGTCCAAACATAATACCCTTGGTAGCATCGTAGGAGAACATCTTGTTTTTAGACTCCATGGTGAAAATGGTCTGTAGGATTGGTTACAGGTGTTCTATCAGGGCAACAACAGATGCACTTCTGCTTGACTTAGTTGAAAAGTCTCTTTCTGTGCCTTCTGTCTGGAGGGCAGCAACACATTTCACACCAAAAAGTTTATGGGGCTACAGCTGAACTCGGAAATATTGCAGGCAAGTTGATTACCCTCTCTTTTGAAGATCAGACAAAGAGGGAGTACTGCTTAACTGACATGATGGTTTGTCCCAACAGAGTCTTTATTCTAAGATAGTTTTCATACTTCCAAATGTAAAAACCTAAAACAGTGGTGAAGGAGGCTAGGATTTCTTTTTTGGCTCAATCGGCTAACCTGAAAAGGTATGTCTGTGAAGTCAGGAAAGTAGAGAAATTCCTGGTTGTAGCTCTTGGAAATTGTTGCAGAAGCAAAGCCAGGTTATTTTGATAGAGGCTGTGTTCTCATCAGAGATGGTCTGGAAAGAACATGTTAAGATCTGTTTGATTTATTCTAGGGCCTAGGGTTCAAGTTCAAATCCAAATCAGGATTAAAAAGGACTAGAGTATTCAGCAGGAGATTTTGGCTTCAAAAGATAGAAACAGTGAGAGATCTAGCTGGCTTTGGTGATAGGCCAGGTTTTTAAATCACCTTGATTTTTGCACACCTCCTATTACAGATAATTGAAGCCATATTGTATTACATATATGCAGCATAAAATTTCTATTGGTAACAAATTACTTTCCCCCCCCTTATAACTGAGACAAAGAAGCTCTTCTTTTTGATCCCTGACATCTTCTTTCCAGCTCCTGTCAAACAATCTGGGCCTAATTTGAATTCTAGTGATGAGGAATAACCTGATATTTTGCTTACCTTGGTGAATGAAAGGTTAATTTTGTACGTCTAAGTTTTATACTGCATGCTAGTTTGTTAAAGGCATTTTACCACACAGCTGGTGAGGGATTTTCAAAAATACAGGAGAGGCTTGTATGTTATTTGTTTTAACTTTTCCTTTCAACTCTTTTTTTCGTTAAGCTCCCAGACGACTGCACACTTTTGAATGCAGCAATCTGTTTAATCTAGTTTTGGCCTTCCTTTTCCTGTTTTGCTGTTTACTTTTCATTCCATGCCAGTAGCTATTGAGGCAATACTGTAGGTCCATTATTTGTTTCAGGCATCTTGGAATATATGTGTTGGCTTTGCTCTGCGTGTACATGCATGAGAGAGGGAATAAACATACATGTGGCCAATTAGTACACTTAAATTAATGAAGAGCAATCTATGAATCTTCTTTTTCTGAGAATCTGGAAATGCTAAGAACGTTTGCCATGTAGCCTTCAAAAGCAGCTATAAGGTCACAGTCTAATACCCCCTTCTGTATACTCATGTCTTTTCTAAAAATGTTTCCCAAGTTAATCTGCAGTATGTGGAACAGGAGGGCAGAGGGGGAACAGCAGTGTTTACGACCAAAGTGCAAACATGAGGAAGAAAATTAAATCCACAAAAAAGCGAATCTTTTGATCTGTGTTTCATTTTCCTCATTACGAACTTAACAGTACCAGCAGTTATGTTTTAACTAAACACTGAGTTTATGGACCCATGTCTATGTCTACAGATAAGGGAAGGTCAAGAAGAACTAAGCTAATGCTGTCTTTGCTTTTGCAGATTTTCCTTGAATTGGGACACACAAACAAGTTAGTGGGAGTCTAAACACCACCAGTGATTTGGGTGTGTTGCTCCTTGTACTAGGTAGAATATGATCAAAGATGTCTGCTCTCAATATACACAATCCTGATAAGAAAGAGTCTTGGTAATATCACAGGTGAAGGGGCATCTAGGATCCATGAAACTTGGAAGAAAATACCACAGTAAAAACAAGAACAGCAACATTAACCCAGCTAGCAGAGTTTGGAAGGAAGGGTAGAAAAAGCAGGGGTTTGTATGTCCTTTTTTTTTTTTTTTTTTTCCTCTTCCTCTTTTTGGTTCTTGAATTATGAGAAATGCCTCAAGAGTCAGAAAAGCTGAAAATGAAATGAGGAGGGAGGCCTGGGAGGATGTGTCTCCTCTGTAAGAAAGCTCCTCTGTCAAACCACCCTCCAGAACAGGGAGAAGAAACTCCTGTTTCCAGCAAGGCTTCTGCCTCTGGTTCCACAAAATAAAAACAAAGGAGAGACTCAATTTTGCCCCATCTCTTTACCTTCGCAACTAAGCTTACTGACTCTTGCCCACCAAAACAGTTCCTTGTCCAGTTGATGAGCACATCTATTGTTTGATAACTCTACAAAGTGATCACATCCTCTTCATCATGTTGTCACTGTCCTGGCTTTACAGGCTTGCTTTGTCTTCTGTAAATCCTCACAGAGATAGTGAGCTGAGCTTGCACGGCATGTCCTGACAGCCTACCAGTCCCCAAGGGACTCCGAAACACTGGCCTGTCATACTTCATCTTCCAGGTGGGATGACTGAAGTCCTCATACAACCCATGTGCACCAGAAAGGAGTTCAGGTATGCAATGAAGAAGTCAAAGAAAGACCGGAGGTCCCAGAGAAGAAATAAAATAGGACCTAGTCTGCAACTAGCACTGATACCATCTGAGGAAAATAAAAATCTTTCTCTCTTTCTGTGCTATGTTACAAAGCACAGAAAAATAATGTAGCCAGATTCTACCCGCCCTGAAACTACTCTGGGACATATGAACAACTTGGTACTGGACATTAAGGAGAACTTATATTAGGGCAATACCTAGAGGGAAATAAATAGCTCAAACAGGTTTGTGTATTGGAGAAGTAAGGCATGTCCCTTATCACTGTTGGTCGTTTATAATTTAAGCTCTAAGTACACAACTAATTCTGAAGTACTTCCAAAAATAAAAGGAAAAGCAAAAATAATAGTTCCTGAGAAGTCAGCATGCTGGCTCTGACTGACATTGCTCACGAACGTGCCTGGGTGCAGAGCACTGAGCTGAATCTGGAGTTTAAGCACAGACAGGTCATTTCAAGCAGTCCTGCAGTTAAGCAACGCTCTTCACCCTAGGGAAGTCTCCCTTCCAAACAAACACTTCCACTGTTCCACATGGGCTTTCTTTCAAAGTTGTTGGCTGTTTTCAGTGTTTTTTCTTCATCTTCACTCTTCTTGAAGATTTTTGGGATGTCGAGGGAAGCTGCTGTATTAATTTTCTCAGATGTGTCAAGTTCTGAAAAGCTTTCACCTGCAGAGGATTTATCCTGATGAGGAATTAATTCCAGCTTTATTTGCAGCAGAAAGAGAAGTGCATACAAAGGATGTTTGGCTTCTTCTCAGACACTAACATGAGCAATTCTGAATGGAGATCTGTTGGGGCGTTCTGGATACTTGCATGTCAGCATGCAGAAAAAGCAAGCAGATGCAAATGAATGTTCCTGAAAACAGCAGTGGAAAGCAATTTTTTTTTTTTACATGCCCTAAAAAGACCTTGTTATAAGGATCATGAAAGCAAGAGCCCACCACCAAGAAACAGAAGTACTAAACTTCCAGAGCAGGAGATGAGAAGTGGCTGGCTCACAGCAGTGGAATGGGGACCCTTCCCTCCTAGGTCACCCCCGTAGCCCAGGGCTGCGGGCTGCAGCACCACTCTGTCACCAGTTGGTGCTACCATCAGCTCACCAGGTGTAGCGTGGTTCACAAATTTATAAGACAGCTAATGTAAAATGGCTGCACCATTGATGCTATCAGAAGAGAGATTCATAATTAGACTGACCCTTCATCTAGGGGGGAGAGTTTGGGAGCGGGGCAAATCATGGACAGATGGAGAATTTGCCAAGTATCAGGATAAAGAAGTAGAGCGGAGTGGAGGGCTAACAGCTGGCAGAGGATCTAGCAGAGTTCTCCTTAAAAAAAAAAAAAAAAGGACAAATAATGGATAGAGGCAGCAAAGATGATGAAGGTAGTGAAACATTGGAACAGGTTTCCCAGAGAGGTGGTCGATGCCCCATCCCTGGAAACATTCAAGGTCAGGCTGGATGGGGCTCTGAGCAACCAGATGTAGTTGAAGATGTCCCTGCTCATGGCAGGAGGGGTTGGACTAGATGACATATAAATGTCCCTTCCAATCCAAACCATTCGATGAAGGACACAAAAAAAAATTGCAGCTTTTGCCATGTAAAGGGAGCAACTATTTATACTTGCTGTCTACTTACAACAAGCTAGACCCCCGTGACCAGATTCTTCTTGCTTAGACTCCACTGAGATCCCGAGCTCAGTGTTTTATTTTAGCTGCCTGTCAGCATCCAGAAGCATTTAAGCCTTGGAAAACTCCTGTAGGTGGAATTTGGGCTGCACAAATCTGAGTGCAGGAAGCCTTCCTGAACCCCACAGCTTGTGGTTTGTGCACATACGCATGTGAGCGCACGCATGTGCTCATCAGGGAAGCAAAAAGAAGGAACTGAGGCAGCAGGCACATGACTTAGGGTGTGTGCGAGACTGGTAACATAACCCCAGTATTGCTGGATTATCAGCAAGTTTGGATCTTCATTCTGCAGCAGCTGGGCTACCTCCCAACAGAAAATGCTGCAGGCAACATTTATGCTTAGTAGTCAATTATCCATGGGAGCAGGTAAGGGATTAGTGACCAGGTAGGGTTTTATGCCTGTCAACAGCGTGAACACCGTAGCTGCTCAGAAATATTTAGCAAGAGAGAGGAAATAATACAGCTTGTTCTGTTCTAACCCACAAGTCCCTTGCATTTGAACTGAAGGAGAATTGTCTCCCTTTGGTGGAATTCAGGATGTGACATGTGGCTCAAAGTCGTGTTGCTGCACGCGCTCGGCAGCAATGCTGGCTCAGTGTATCGCTGTCCTCCCCTTCCATCCATGCCTGCCTCCGTGCTGCAGCCCACCACCCCTGCCTTTGGCCCGCTGCTTTTTGTGCCATCTGAAACCGGTCACGGGGATACCTGGTTGGAAGAGAAAAAATAAACCCAAACGTTTCTAGGAAGGCTGTTTTTCAGCCAGATCAATTGCCCGACCTGATTCACAGCATTGATGCGAAAACCAAGAGGATGAGCGCAACCGAGAGAGCGGGGCACAGAGGTACCAACTAGCAGTGAGGGGCAGCCACAGCTGAAGTCTGAATTGCTGCTAAGGACTTTGCATCACGAACCTATAGCTGGAGCTGCAGCTTGGGGAACAAAGCTCAGCCTAACCCAATTTGTATTCTGAACAATGCAGAAGTACCACAGGTTTAGCTGGTTTTTACCTCTGTCTTTGAACTAAGGGGCATGAATTTAGGTTTGCGTCTCTCACCCAAAGAAACCTTATGAAGCAGCTTGTTTCTGACAATGTAATTAATTGGGAGATGGCAAAAGATCACTTTGTTTCATCCCAGACTTCAAGCCCCATTTGTCTGCTCTGCCCTGGCCTGTCAAGGCTCTCCCACATGCTGCGTGTTCTGGGCAGTGTATGGTCTCATATTTTTAGCTATGGGTGATAGCAACACAGCTTCTTTAAAGAAATCCCACTAATAATGTCCGTTAGTCTTTGAAAGCAGTCAGGCGTTAACAAGCTTATCTTAAAGTTTTCCTGCCTAAAATTTCTTCTGCTCTCACTTTCTGAGCTTTTATCTCTTAACCTGTGTCCCAAGTGAAAAAACACCTGATCATTTAATTGATGTATCACAAAAAATAAAAATGGATTTGTTTTTCCCTTCTTTAGCAGTATCTTTTGGCTCTTTAAAATGTAGCATTTGCATCAGCTCACTTAAATTTGTTTCCTCCATCCCTTGATTAACACAGCTAAGTTTTTTGCAAGTTTTGGATGCCTAATTTACAGATTGCAAGTTTTCTCTTTTAAATTCGGTGAATTACATTTAAAAGGTGCCTTTTTTTATTACTAAGATGGAGTCACAAAGTCAACTGATGAATGGAACTGAACAGTTTTCAGGATCAAGTTCAAGCTTGTTAAAAAGAGATGAGTTACTAAGACTTAAAAAAAAATTTTCTCTGAAGCTTAAATCTTTCCCCAACAAGAATAACTGTAGCTTTCTCTTTCCATATATACCATTGTACAAGAAATGTAAAGTAAGACACAGGCATATCTTGAGTATTTGTTGAAATTAGCATTCTGTTAATCATTGAATTTTCTTTGTGCCAGACAGAACTATACTTTTTCCAAACACCACCATCTTGGACCCTGATCCTGCATGTGCTTACTTGATTATTCTGAATACTTCAGAGTGCTCTCGTAACTCTCTCATATAATGAACTGCCAAGTCTATTTTGCCTATGTTACTCTCAGGGTAAAGTTAAATATAAATACATTCCCCCAGCAGTCTGACGGATTGATGCATTTTCGGGTTAATCTCTGAGGATTTTAGTGCCATTCAAAAGAAATGGTCAATATCAGTTCAGTATTGCTTCCAAGTAGGTGCATGCTTTCATGAGGAATTTATATGAATCCCATTACAGAAATGCTGGGATCCCTATTTTATAGTTACAGAAGAACCAAAACACCAGAGGACTAAGGGATTGGTGTGACAACAAAATACATTTATTTTTTGGACACGGACAGGACAGGATTAAAAAGTGCTGCCATATGAGACGAAGTATTTATGTGGTCTAAACTCACTCTGTCAGTTCCAGTTTATTTTAAAAATTCTGATGGATTAACTTTGAACAGCCAGGCTTTATGCCAGATCAGGCACTGTCCATCACTTCCATCCCAACTATACATTGAATCCCAGAGCAGATGCAGGGTTAGCATAAAGGTGTCACGTTGACATGAACTGTATCGTGCACTCTGACAAATTCGACAGACATGCCTGCTCTGGGATAAATATGCCGAGAAGAAATCTGGAAGTACACAGATGCAGTATTACTGCTCACGTAACCACGGCTTTCCAGCCTCGGCTGAGGAGAGACGCGGTCTGTGGTAAGGGAGACCATGGATTTGGGGCGTCTTTGCCCTTTCCCATCCCCACTTAGCAGCAAGCAGAGCTGGCAGAAACCAGAGAAGTCATAAACATGATGGACCGCAGACTGTGAGACCCTGAGGATGTTTTTGATTTTCGGACAGTAAAAAAGGCTCAGTGGTAAAAACGGACCAGGGGAACCAAACTGGATTGCTGAAGGCATGGGGCCAGAGACTAAGGCTGCTCGAAAAAAGACGCGCGAGGTGGCACGGGAGGCAGAGGAAGCTGGACTCCCTGGGGAAATCTTGAGATAATCCCTTCATTTAGGTCTCTTACTAGCATTTCAAAGTATCTAGGAGCCTAAAACCGGACCGAAACCCAGGCGCTGTCGTGCTGCCTGGCTGCAGCAAGGCTGAGATCTCGGCTGGGGGCTGACAGTCGTGAGAGCTGCAGAACTGTCCCACGAGACGTGCGGCTGTCGCGGGCGAGGCAGCGTTAACCACACGCACGTACGCACGCCTCGTTATGTGCCATTTTCAACGGAGGCGTTTAACAACCCTGCATAGAATCACAGAATCATAGAATCATTCAGGTTGGAAAAGACCTTCAAGATCATCAAGTCCAACCACCATCTGTGCCCACTAGGCCATGGTACAGAGTACCTCGTCTATGCGCTTTTTGAATACCTCCAGGGATGGTGACTCAACCACCTCCCTGGGCAGC
>JANXJC010000088.1:36717098-36766333 GCA_027564655.1 Leptodon cayanensis | reverse complement strand
GTCATCCGATCTCCGCCCGCAATTCCTCGAACAGCGCGGGAATCTTCGTCAGGCGCCTTTCCTCCTCGTCGAGAATCGCGTGGAAGGCCCGGCGCTTGATCGCCGCGGCACGGTCCTCGGGGGGGCGGGTCGCGGGATCGAGAGTCGAAAGCACGATGTCGATCAGCCGGTCGGCGCCGTGCAGGCGGGCGGGAGCAGCCCCTCGGCGGCCCTGCCAGGGGCTGGCGGCGGGACGGGCCCTCCAGCACCGCCCGGTAATCCCGAGGGGCTGCCGGGCCGGCCGCTGTCATCGCCCCCACCCTCCCCGCCCTGCCCCGCGGTACGGCCGGTGCGGCTCCGGGGCGGGGGGGGGGACGGGACGGTGTGTGTGTGGAAATCTGTGGAGAGGTGGGCGCTGGCGCCCGTGTCCTCCTGTGCGGGGGCCGGTGTGTGCGTGGCGGCGGCTGTCTCGTCCCCCGTCCCCCCCCCGGAGGAGCCGTGCCCCACGGTGGCGGGAGGGAGGGTGCCGGTCCGCGCCCTCCGGCCGTGCCCGGGAGCCAGCGGGGAGAGCGGCCCCGCTGCCCGGCCGGTTGGGGGGGGGGGAATGCCGGGGCAGGTGAAGAACCCGGGGCTTCTCTTCGACCGCAGCTGCCTCCCAAAATGTCTGGATGCCGGGGGGGGGATGTCGGAGAAGGAGCTAGAGAAAGGCGCGGGCGACTTCGCCCGGCCCCGTCGTCCCCGTCGTCCCCACCCGGCTCTTGGCCGAGGCGGCTTTGGGAAGGAAAACCCTGGAAACTTTTTATTTTGCTTGCCAGGCACCTTTTTAAAATGGCATGCTACCAGGAGACGGAATGAAAAAAGAAAAAGGTCTTTTAAGAGCTTAACCTCTCTTAGGTTAAGACCACATCTGCATGCCTTCCCCCCCTTCCCGCTTCTCAGAAATGTTCTATTTAAATAAGGTTTTGGCTAAGGTGGTGCGGCTTGGAGTTAAATGTAATGAACCATTTATCCCATCTATATTTGTAGAATAAAAGACGGGGGGCAAGCCTGCCTCTCTCCATATTAGTAATTTTGTCTTTCATTTGCATTTCTTTGTGTGAGTACCTAAAAGTGCTGCTGGCCTGGCTCCTTAAAGCGGTAGTTACCCTATCACAGATGGGCAAACTGAGATACAGAAAAATTGAAATTTCTTGTTTGGTGGTTTTTTTGCTTATTTGGATTTTTTTGGTTGTGCTTTTTATTTTTTTTTATGGAAACTCAGTGCTAGATTTGTGAGAAGAGAATTCACATACCCCAGTTCCCTGTGCCCTGACCACATATGCTGTATCCCCTAACCGCTTACCCTGCAGAACCCAGGGCTCAACCAGTACGTTCCTGAAAGGTGCCAAACCAGTCTAACTCGAGTTTAACAATGTGCTAGGTAATGGGATTTCAAACTTGCATGCGTTTTTAAGTCTAGAATGCTGTTTCTCAACCGTTTTTGCAGCTAAGCTCACTTAAAAAAAGGTTGAGACTGCCAGGCCTGGTAGTGCTACCTCGGTGCACGGACTGGTCTGGGGCTCTGCTCCTTTCTAGTGGGGAGCTAGTCTGGACATGGATGACCTGATATGTGCTTGGCTGAAAGTCCTGGTAAGAGCATCACTTCCATAAACCTTGGGAGTCAGCAGTGGGCTGCCTTCTGAGTGGAGGCATCTTGCTCCTCTCACCCGGTCCACGGGTAGTCTTGCCCACCTACCACCCGTATGTCTTTTTGAGCTGTAAGAGAACATGCTGTCGGTGCTACCAGTAAGAAAATGATTCTTGGCAGTGTTCCTGGGGTCATTTCGGGTCTCACACAGAAGCGGTCTGTTAGTGCTTTTCTCCTAATCTTAAGCACTTTGTGGTTCCCTCTCGTTAGTTTGTGGTTGTATCGGGACCCTGCTGTGACAGAAACGTCTGCTGCCCCAGAAGTATCGCATATTGTTCTTCCCAGTTCAGTATCTTTTAGCTAGTTTAGGCTCATAATGTAGCTCAGGGATGAGTCTGTGTGGAAGTTGACATATATTTTACAATTTTTTTTTTTTTAATTTCTTCTTCTTTTATGAACCATCGCAACTTGTCTGGTTTGGGTTTGAGGTCACTGCTGGGACAGCGATGAGAGGGGTTTTTCATATTGTTAGCCTATAGTTGGCCGAAGGATAAGAAATGAAGAAAGTTAGCATCCAAAATAAGCTGATATTCGACTATAGCCAAGAAGCTCGGAGCTGTAACTCCATACTACAAGCATTTTATCTTTACTCGGAAAAGTCTGTAACTTCTAATTGGAAGTGTGTTTATTCTGGCACTTTTTTTTTTTTCCCTGTGTATGATATTTAGTGAACTGAAAGAAGATTTCTGCGTTGTATCTCTTTCTTATCAGAGAATTTATGGTTTTTTTTCTTTTCACTTTATAGATTCCTATAAGTCCTCTGATGAGAGAGAGCAGCAGTTCAGGAAAACTTAACAAACTTCTACAATTAATAAATCTGTGCAAGAAAATATATACAGATCATGCAGCAAACTTCTGCACGTCTGCGGTTGTATTCATGAGCTTTCTAATGAGTATAATTGGCTTTTTCCTCAAAAAAGGAGGTTGTCAGTCTGGTGAGCACTAGCACAGAAGCAAAGTTTACAGTATGAATAAATGTTTGTAGTGCGAGGATCTTAATTCTTGCAAAAGGCATATAATTACATAAAAGTCCCAGAGCCCATATACAGCTGAATAAAACAAATTACTCTCCACAGTGCTTTTCTTCTCACGACAGTTTGCCACTCCTCTCAGAAGGAAAGATGTGAGGGAAGATGGAGCATCCTGGGGGGAGCAGCAGGACTGGCAGTTTGGGGTGCCCTGGGCATCCCTCTCTCTCCACCACGGATGCTGTGCTAGCGGGTGTTAAGTCTGGAAGTCGAGAGTCGCGATGCATTGGAATGGTTTTGTGCAACACGCTGCAAGTTACTGAAGTCCCATTTGTTTGGAATAGCCTCTAGTGTACAGCAAATAAAATAAATGGCAGAGGAGGCCAGCAGACCCCTGCGTAAATCTCAGCTGCGCAAAATACCAGCGAGGCAAAGAGTTCCTCAAACCAATTGCACGGAGGACTTGTGCCTAGGTGATCTCCTCTGCGCTGCTGAATGGCAGCAGCTGAGCAGTGGAGGATCCTTTAGAAACAGGAATATCAAAAGTCATGTTGTTTACGGCCGAGGTTTAGTGTCCCTGTGTGATCTGTCCCTGGAGATGGAAGGTATGTGGGAAGAGGGAAGTTCTTCAAACAAGGCGGTGGAAATAGGAGACGCTGGATACACAACGGTAACAGGCCATCTACAGGCAGGAATGTAGATGTGTGTCAGCAAGCAGATAACCCTCCAAACAATTTCCAGTGGGGATGCGGTGGTTTGCATTTTTACCAATTTATTCTAAGCACCTCTTTGCAAAATTCAAGTTGGAAGCCCCCCCCCTCTCTGTTGGACAGTCAAGAAAAAAGCGCAAACTAGTTAAACGTGATTTATTGTGGAATTTGTAACAGTGCTGGAGAGATTAGTTGCCTTTCAGAAATGCTGCTGCAGATGTTAAATCTGTGTTCGGCTCCGGATGAAAAACGATGGTGCTGTTGAGCAAGTACCCAAGAAAAGCGTAGTCTGTGTTTTAAAGTCTGTTCCTGAGCGGGAATATTCCCTGGAGGTCCCAGGTAGTGCAGCTTTGAGCAAATCTTCACGGTGCTTTTAATTGGGAAAGGATGGCTTTCCTTGAGCTTAGAGGTTAAAACATACGGCTTCTCCAGTGACTTGCTTTCTGCATTTGATCTAAGGAATCCTTTGTTTACAAGTAAATTGTGGTGTTTGTTAGCAGATAACAGACAAAAAGCCGACTACACCACCAACTGTATAAGAAACGTTGTTTATTTGTATTTCTAGTGGTGACAGTTTATAGTGGTGGTATTATACTGAAAGTTACCATTTGGATACTCTGCTTATTAAACTGTGGCAATGTATAATGTTGTTTATGTAATATGAAGTAACAAAACAATTCTGAAGTGATTAAGTATATATTTTATATTATTTTTTTAAGAGGACAAAGATTGCACCTAACACTGATATGTGGCATTTGCTTGTTCTGGCATCTGCTTCTAGTTCCTCTAGAAGCTACTCAGTGGAGCGACAAGATGGATTCAGGAGCGGTGTTTCTGCTGTTGTGTTTTGGCTGGTTGTTTTTTGTTTTTCTGTTTGTTTTTTTTTTTTGTTAGATTTAGGATAACTGAAATCAAACACTTGAATTCTCTGGAGATGAAGGTGATAGGTTTGTCTGATTTCTTTATGTTGACTTAGTGTATAGCTATTCTGTGGCAGCAATGCACATACCTTAAAGCATGCTGTGTATGTCAGTGTCTTATAATTGCCTTATACGTAATTATGGACATTTCTATTATTAGGTCTTTGCAAAGGACTCTAATAATAGAATTTGTGTGTGTGTGTGTATATATGTATTTAAACATACTTCATGCTTTCAGGAATGTTTCGTATGGAATGTTTTGAAAAGAGAAAAAAGAAATTGCTCTCAAGAGGCTGTTAATAAAAACTTCAATAAGGAACAATTTTAGATGACCCTTGCCACCCTCAAAGGTCCTTGGTATGCTGTGGACAGATTTCCCTATGGTTTTAATCTAAACTAGCAAAATATTGAATGTGTTCTGCTTAGTTTGTAGCTAGTTCTCTGGGCCTCTATGCAGCTGTGTCAATTTTACATGGTTGCTCCCAGTTCCCCACTCGCCCACTAATAAAATGCTAACAGTTATAATCTAAATCCCTAGGTTATCTTTTGCCCCACATATTTCTGCATGATTCTTTAGTCAAGCCCAACACTGTAGTGAACTAAGATGGTGTGATTATTTCGGACCTCAGTAGCAGAAACAGCATGGGAGTAGAGAGTTGTCCTGATTTGATTCAGGCTCACCTTACTGTTTTTCTTCAGTGTAAGATTAGTTAGCTGCTAGAATCTATTCTACTTTATAAGTCACCTTTGTTGTGGAAGTATGTGCCTGTTTGATGGCAATTCGTATAATGTAAGTGACCTTATGCTTGTGATGTGTGAGCTGATGTAGGTATGTTGTTAAGTATTATGCATTGCTCTTTGCTTGTTACTTAATTTTTGATGTGGAATAATGCAGCAGAGGAAAAAAAGATGATAGCATTTCTGGGTAATGAGAGCATTGGATAGGTTTCCTTCTGGTCAGCCTGTGTTTCCTCCAGACTCACGTCATGTCAACTCGCAGAAGAGAAAGAATTGCTTTCTGTGCCTTGTTACTAGCAAACGTATGGCAAACAGAAGCATCACTTTATTAGAATAAATTAACAGAGCACAAGCGACACAGTTGGAACTGCAGAGGTTGTGGATTATTCGGGGTTTGTAATGCCTGAACTCCAAAGCCTGAATAGTGGCTTTTGTCTGCAAGTACTGATAGAGGTGGTGAGGTTGAAAAGCAAAAGCACAGCTTGGGCTTGACTTACTTTTCATGAAGTGTGTTGCTATACTGTGTGACTTAAAATATTTTGCCTTTCATTTGATGTTTTTAGTATCGGGAATAATAGCTTAGATTGAAGTGGAAAGTGGCAAAAATTACTGCTTTTGTGACAAGATGAGGCAAATTGGGATATGCCATGTTCCTGATCCTTCTAGACCTATTTCAACTGGATGCAAGTTTGAGGCCCAGCTTAATATGTGCATGTGTGCGTTCCGTTCTTGTAGCAGAATGGTGGTTACGTGGTTGGTGTTTGCTTTGCGTTGTGTGTTTGGTTGGCTTGAGCAGTTAAAATGTTGGTCTTGTTTTCCCCAGTTCTTAATCCACTTTACTTAACACGTATTCATATCCTGTTCTTTTGTGAGATACTCTAAAGCTCTGCGGAAATTATTTTTATAGTCTAACTCCAGTAGATGCCTTTTTATTAATTTTATTAAAAATTGAATAAAGGGGTAGAAAGTAAGCTGTTGTTTTTCACTAAAATATGTTGGTGCTGTTCCTCAAGTAAACAATGCTGCCTTTAACTGTGGCTACCTTGGAAGCTATGGCTTTTAAGGTGAGAAATTTGTTCCTATTCAGTTGCACTGACTGAAGGATGACAACACGTTTTTTGAGGACTAGCTTCCACTGAGTCATCCCCTGAGCTGGGCAGAGGGGCACTCAGCTGCTGTCAAATCTTCTGCTTTGGCAGGTTAAATAGGAAATTTGTTTTCAAAGCCTGCCTTGGGGAGGGGAGGGCTACAAGTCTTTATTTTCTAATACTGGAAAGCGTTAGAAGATGTGGCATCTCAAAGAAAAGCAAATTAAAGAAAACAACTGTTTCTTACTTTGGATTTTTACAGAATTGGCTTCTACTTTAGTGAGTTTTCTTATTCCTAGGACTTCTGCTTTTGTCAGTGTCCCACTTGCCCATCCTTTCTTTAGCATGCTTATTCATTAGCTGCCCATGGCTTCCGATAGGATTTTCCTTTTAATTATATCTCGGTATGATTTATGTTCCTCCATTGGTTGCACGGTTGTTCAAGGTAATCCTCAGCTGTGCAGCGAGGTTACTTCTGCTCTCGCGCTCCGGACCGGAGGCTCGGGGTGCAGCATTTGGTGTTGCAGAAGAAGTGTCCCTCCTGCACAGCCAACGCCATCTGACAATCTGTGTGTTTGGGGAACTGAGCAACTAGATACACAATACTTAATTTGGCACGATGTTTGCTCTTTGTTGGCTTTTCTTGAATGCTTCAGATGTGGGTGAGGGAGGGGCTGCAGATGTGTGTTTGTGGCACCCTGCATTCCCTTCTGTCCTCTTCCCTTTTGCTTCATGCTTTTGTTCACGCAATGGGTGTGACGTGTGGCCTTTGCATGACTAAAAATGCAGGCATGTGTACGCGAGGCTGTTGTATGGGAGGAACGTGTCCATCCACATGTGTAGTGGGGGTGTGCCCAGCATTACAGCCAAGGTGGCTGTGTCTTGGCTCCAAGGTGGGTACAAATGACACAGGAAGGCTGTGGTATATGGTCCCCGAGTACTTCAGAAGGAGTCCAAGTGGTCTGACCTGGCAGGACCACAGGGCACTGCTTTTGGATCATAGGTTGAGTCACTGTTGATGGTACCAGCCAGCCATGCAGGCAGAGAAAGATCCGCGGGCGTCTTCAAAAGCTGGTTTTGAGCAATGGGTCAGAAGTTTTCTGGCTTGTTTGGTAAGGGTGTTCATGGATGAAGAGTGATAGGGAAGGAAATGAGAAATTGGAAATGTAGTGAGGTGGCCTCATGTTTTGGCCATCATGTGTAAGAGGGAACATTAAGGCACAGAGGTGGCAATGTTGGAAGGAGTTAAGCTGCAAGTGGCTTGCAGCACTGTGAATGGTCTATGGAGAGCTTAGACTTGGAGACTAACCCAGAAGCAGGCTGAGCTGCGGGAGGGTTGGTGGTGTTTATGGGCAAGAGAATGGGACAGCAAAAAAGAAATAAATCTTTGAATTCAAAATAAACCATAACTTTCACTCTAATTTGTCAGTCCATTAGAGACTGGTGCTTTCACTATGTTTGTGTTGATATCTGAGCATGCATATACATCATCTCCTCTTAAATGAGTGACCTTATGTTGTTTGGAGGAGGAGAGAAAATGGCACCAGCGTCACAAATAGTCCCCTGTATAAACTCTGGAGTCTAACAACGTTTAAGATTCTGGATCAGCGCAAAATGACTTGATAGCTGCAAGGGTGATTGACTGCTCGCTTTGCGCCCTGTGACCCTGCAGGCGTTCAGCTCTGCTCTGAAAAGTTCAAGCCTACTTTGTGCTGGCAGGAAAGGTATGTTAGATGTTTTGAGGATAAAGGGTTAGTTTCACAGCAATTCAGTGAATGTGTTGCTCCATTCTTAAGTCTAGCTTGTTTGACACAGTTGTTTTCTCACTGCTCCTTAATCAGAAATTAGTGATTTAGGTTACTGCAGATGCTTTCCTGGCCTTGGGTAATACTGATGAAAGTAACTCTCAGAATAAGCAGAAGTGAAGCATAATTTTCTGGTACTTCTGTGTTTCATTTACACTCAAGCAGGTAGGTAGCTCATACCCATGGTGCCTCATTACATAACTTCCTATTTGTATGTTGTCCTCTGGGTTTATTTGTTATAACACTAAATTACATTTTAGTTCAGCAGGACCTCAAAACAACAGCAACAGAAGCCCAACAAACAAACAAAAACCTTAAAGGACCAAACCAAAATGACTTTATATTTCCCATTCTGGTTAACTTCAGACATTGTCAAGGTAATGGTGTCTTATGTTCAGAAGTCATAAATATCCTATGGATTTCGCCAGAGACACGGGTAATGTCTTGTTGCAGGACTCTTGCAGAGTACTGTGCGGCAATAAGCTGTTCCTACCATGCCGGGAAGGTAAAGTGCCATAACAAGGTAGCAGCTTATGGCTAATTGAGTTTTTTGCTGCTATATCATATGCTCCAGTTTTGCTACATGAAGATCTAGAACCGCACTCCTACAGGGCTGGTACAGGGCATGTGGGTTACATTATTGATAGCTGACCATAACCGATACACAAGGACGGCTACAGAAGAAAGAAGTCAAATTCTGAGATTTTCAACACAGCAAAAGTTCTGCAGATCTTGACGTGAAATTGGACAAAAGTGATCTGAGTCAGCCTTAATCCTTATTTCTTGTATGTCAGCTGGTGGCAAAATTAACTTGTTTGATTCTGCTCCACACATATTTATTTTTGCAGCTCCATATGCTGCTCTAACAGACCTTTATTATTGCTTATTAAGTTCACTGGTGCTTTTAATGACCGCACAAAAGATAAACATCCTCTGTGACTTTGTTAAGACATACAGTGCAAGCTTCTTGTTGCTGATTTGAAGCTCGTTCAACAGCTCAGCGTGCATTGCAAGCAGCAGTCAGGGCGCCGTACGCCCACAACTGCTAGGATATGTGAAACGGAGAGGAATGGTCTTGTTACCTAATTTAAGTGCTTTCTCTCTACAAGCTCTCGTGTGCACAGTGTTTTATCTTTTCCCCTCTCGGTTAACAGAGCTGGATGTGCTTGTCCAGATGTTCCAGCTGCCTCGTTCAGAGGGCAGGAAATGGTGATGGGGTGGAAATTAGGCAATCCTACTGAGCACAACCAAAAGGGTCTGTGATCTCTTCCACAGCAGCCACTTCTGGCTTCTGGATAAAACATAAGAGTCAAGTCATTCAGATACTTCTGTAACCGCAATCTATTTAACGTACAAGACGGCTACACTTTAATTTTTATGTGTCTGAATAGGTTGCTTCAGTGGATGTGTGAGAGCTGCTATGTTACTGTAAAGGCAATATTTGTGGATATAAAACACTGAAGTTAGACATCAACAGTTTCACTTCCTTTTGGCATTTTTTGATCATGCAGTCAAACAGGATGATATTATGTTCTAAAAAGTTGCTGTAAAAAGTTTTTCAGTTTCTTAGACCTTCTAGACTATTACAGTGTTGTCCCTGCTAGCAGATCTGGGTCCTTTCTCTTCTGTCTTAATAAATCCTTATTTCTCTATTCCCTTTTTCCTTCCTTAGATTTCTCTAGACTACAATGTATTCATTTCAATGCATCCTGAATTGTTGGATTAGTACAAGGGGACAAAGGTGAGTGGATAAATGGCTGTAGCATCTTCTGAAGTGTGAGAGTTGGGAGGTAGCAAATATGGATATGTGAAGACAATGAAAATAATAAAGGGAATAGTTTTGCAAGTAGATTGAGCGTCTTATTTGTGGCCCTGCCATCATTTAACATTCTGTGGTGTTTGCCAGATGAAATATAAGCAAATATAGTAATATGTTCTCTTACGTGATTGAGTTCACTCGAACAGTGATAATACGACCTTTGAGCAAATTTGATATGTCCTCATTACAGGCAGTGACATGTTTTTTCTGCAGCTGCGAAACTGTGGGCAGTGCTGGGCAGGGACGAGGTGCTGCTTTCTGGCTGTGGGTTAGTGACGTGGCAGTGGGAGATCTGTCCTTTCACTTCATGAGGGAAATGCAAAGCTTTGGCCCGGTGCCTGGACCAGCCTCAGATGGTGAGAAAAGGTTTTGTACTCAAGTTGGAAAGTATATGGGGATGGCAGATCGGATCTGTCAACTTTCCTCCTCTTCTGTCCGCAGGAGAGTTATTTTCCATTAATTATGTATATATAATTTTTTTTTTTAAAGCGTCTTAATTATATATTGGCGTCCTGGCTCCGCAGAGCAAGTGGGGTTTAACCATCTTCTGGTGGTTCCCCGAATGGCCGTGCACATGTGGAGCTGCCCCCAGGATGTCTGTCTTGGCAGAGGGCTTGTCACTGCTGGGGCAGGGGTGCGTGACCCCCCGGGCAGGGCAGCGAGGGACTGCCTGATCTTAGTGTGTGGCTCGCGTAAGGCAATTTGAGGGAGCTATGTGCAAAATTCAGGCAAGTCAGCTTGTAAGATTCTCTTCGTCTGACTTTCCATGAAAATTTTGAAGAGTGCCTGACTGGTTCTTTAATGAGTATTTTTTATTACCTATATGCTGTATAAAGTATCTCTGTTTTAGCATTTTTTGCACATCCCTGCTTTTCGCAGAAAATGTTTCACAACATTCAACAACTTGTGCATTTTTGAAAAAGGCAAAGGGATTTGGCAGATGGAAGGGGGAAGCAACTGAATCTGACTCTTGTCATATGCAAAATACACAGTTGGGAGAAAGAAACAGAAAACTACCATTTTTAGCTATTCTCTGCTAGTATATTAGACAAAGATTTAGCGTGGCTGCTATATGTTTTTCTGCCAACATCATCTCTTCCTGACCTTTGTGATCAATATTAGCATTGAGGTTTTTTTGAAGCAGATACAGAGACTTTGCTGTGCAATGACTTGCACTGCTTGACCATGGTGTGAGTGTGGTTGGTTAGTGGTGATAACAGCCATGAAAAAAGGCCTGCACTAAAGGGTGGATTTTTATCTTGCTTTTAACAGAGATGGGAAGGGAGATTAATACTACTTTGCAAGTCCTTCCAGGACTTCTTTTGGAAAATACATACATTCTGATCACCGGTGTTAGTGAAAGATGGATAAATTTGAAGTGGTAGAGTTGTGAGGGAGGGTTACATGCATGTGTGGAAGTGTAGAAAGCCTTTCTGGTAAGATGAGATGGAGAAATAATTAACAGGAAAAAAGTTGCAATGAACTTCGCTATCTCTAAATCCATCAGAGATGTAAATGCTGTAAAGGCGTACAGGACTGTTTAAGCCAAAAGCCAGTGTCAGCAGATGAACGCATGGAGGCAAGCTGTCAATAAATAAAAGCTTTTTCAGGATTTGATCAAACAGTCCAAAACCAGTCCAGCTATCCAAACAGGAGACATCTTATGGCAAGCAGAAAGACCTAACTAATTTTAACATATAGAGCTTTATGCAAGGCTAAAAAAGAATATGTGGCTGTAGTATTTTTATATGTGAATAAGGAGTGTACAAGTGGCAGACTGATTTCAAGGAAGCAGGAGAACACAAAAGGACTTTCTGTCCTGCAGTATTGTGTGATGAAAATACTCGAGGCAGCTGGTGCAACAGCAAAATTTACATAACTGATCCTTATTTTTTTAATGAATTGACATAATAAAAATATTTTTTTTCAAGTCTGCATGCACTTGAAGTTATGTATGTGCAGAGCTGTACAGTATTGGTGCTGAAACTTTGGTACGGCTGCGATCTTGGTGGAATTTCACTCCTATATCCTGTTACTGATAACTCTTATTGGTAGAAGGTCCTGATGGAACATAGCTTCGGGAAAGGAGATAGGCAGCTTTCAAAGAGCTTTGAACACCAGGTCAAACAATAAAGGTGCTTTCCAGAACCGCTTTGTGAAAAGTGGTGGATCACTTATTGGAGTAAAGCCCAGAGGTTTGTATCCAAATCTTTACTAATGATAATCTCTAGGAAGGAGCATGTTAACTTTGGGATAATCACAAGCTTCAAAGCAAAATCAGAATACAAGAAAAACTTTGTTTATGCTTTGGCTTAGGGAAGAAAAAGTAACAAGATCAGTGTTTCACAAATGTGAGTTTAAATATTTAAAAATCAAAATGTCTGAATTTATAGTTGCTGATATAAGATGGAAGTTTTCCCGGAAGACGATGTAAAAGGTTAAAAAAAAAAAAAAGGTGAAAAATTAGTGAACAGATGTGCAATGCCAGAGTAGAAATATTTTCAGTAACACGGAAAGGAAAATCTGAATTGAGTCACCTGCAACTTCAGAAGTAGCTGCACAAACAACAAATGACTAGTTACGCTTGTACCAGTACTCTGGAAAAGGAAAAATCAGCATGTAGTGAAGGTATTATCTAGCTAATTGCTTGGTAGCTACTCTGAAATTGCTTTAATACTGGCCTGTGGCATTCCCTTTCTCAGCAGAAACGCTTTTGTCAGGCAGTAGTTAATGTTTCTTGGAGAGAGGAGGATGCAGTGAGTCCTTCTGCAGGCTTTCATCTGAGTGTTTTCCTCTCATAACGAGGAGTCACAGGAACTTGTTGACAAAGCTTTTTTCTGTGATTGAACTGAGGTTTTGTTTTGGGGTGTTTTTTTTCCAGAGAGTCAGGTTTTACTTAAATATATTATCAACACTGTCTCATTTAAGCTTGTCTGATGTGCTTTCATTTCTGAGCTACTTGGGGGGGGAAATTGTTTTAATTGTCTTTATGTTAATGCAGAAGAACTGGGAGCTTGTTTCCATCCATCAGTGCTGGAGACTTGAAATGAAACCCAAGCAAACTTCCAGATGGTTGCAGATCCTGGATCCCAGCCACTGCCCGACGCAATTCAGTACGCCTGCCTCTATCATTTAACTGCTTACAAAACAGCTGTCTGCCTGGCTTATAAGCGCGGACTTTGCCTTCGTTAGCAGTCGGTTGAAGGAGGAAGGTGAAGCAGTGTGGTAGGGCAGGAACAGTCCCCATGGGGTCCTTTGGCTTTGGCCAAGACTCCTGGCCAGCAACTTAAGGATTGGCTTGGGAGTTCTCCAGGCTTATAAAATGCCCAGCTGTTGACTTTTAAAGTTGTGTGACTGGGCAGCTGAGAACTTGGATGGGCTGGAGGATGAGTTGTATTGACGGAGGAACAATCGTTTCACAAGCACGCGCACGTACTCCCCTCACCCCCCTTCTGGGGTCATGGGTGTTCGCTGCCTGAAATCCTGTCACTAATTAAAATCAGAGTAAGCCAGTGCATTTAAAAGTGGTTGTGTGGGGTTTTTTTTGTTTTTTTTTTTTTTTATTTAAAAAGTCTCTGGCTGGGGAGTTAATGAGATGACCGGGAACGGCATGCATCTTGCATCGGGGCCACTTGCTCAATCGTGGTTGAGTTGCTGCAAAGTATGTTGGAGTTGATTTTATTGTTCTGAGGGGATTTCAGCCCAGTATGGCAAGGGAAGAGTTAATGTGGGCAATAGGAACTAACTCAGCTTCAAGGGGTGAAGGTGCTGGTGGGAGAACAGGAGGGCAGGAGCTGGCTGGAAGAACCTGGCTCGGAATGGGGAAGATGGGGCGGAGGGAGCATCCCTGGGCTGGGCAGGGGACCTGTGGGCAGGTTGGCAGGGCCAGGAGCATGGGCAGCAGCGGTGATCCGTAGGGTTTTATTTAATGGTGGCCATATGTGGGAAGCTGGGTAGTATGGTTTAGTTTCAGTCCCACCCACAAGCTGCTAAGCATTTCCTAATTTAGGAAGGTCCGTATGAAAAAATCTGCAGTGTAAAGTTGTAGTTGTTAATGTGGACAGCCAAACAGATCCTGTGAACAGAAAATTTTAATTAGCATTACTGGCCAGGACAGGCTGTCAATTTTAGTAGGAAATCATTAAATAAATGTTGGCGAATAACCAATGTGATGGTTCCTTTGCTCTCTGTAGATACCAGAGCACATCACAGAGGCGAAGCATTTCATTATCCCCATTTTACAGCTGAGAAAACAAGACACAGAGGTGAAATAACTGGAGATACTTGTTTGTTGGGGCTTGCTCCAGTTGAGGCTGGGCTAGAAGTCTTATTAGTGGTCTGCATGTGTCTGGGGGTTTCCCTCCCTAATGTGAGACTTGACGAGCCTCCCCGCAGCGCCTGTGTATGGTTCGAGTACCTCTGAAAGTTGCTCCCAGAGGAGGATTGCTGATGGCTTGGCAAGAGGGCAATAACTATTTGCCTTCTGCTTAGTATATTATATTGTATCTGTAGGAAATCTTTATAAAAGCCTGACTTGTTATGGGTAAGGGAGGCGAAAACGGTTTTCTTACGAATGCCAACTGAGTTTTTGCAAGCTAATAAAATTGTCAGTAGGCTGTACAGCATATGCTTAATTTAGTAAGGTTCTAGTTCTTTTTTAGAAAGGGTAAAGTTATCCTGGCTTATTTGTAATTTATATTTCTGGTGAGCATGTAAAGTCATACTTCCATAAGAGGAGGAAATACTGTTCACTTCCCCTGCCTGATCCCATCTACTCCAGTAGCTAATCTTTGGATTTTTGTTTTTAATGTTGTGCCCAACTCTGATTTGCCTGGCTCCTGCTTCTGCTCACTGGTTCTTATTGTTCTTTAATGTCCAATCCTTGTTGGCCCTGGGACCATATAAATAAATCTTGCACAGTGCTAGTAGATCCTGCTGGAGTGCCATGCATTGAGCATTTGGTATGTCTGCATCCATGGCATGGCTGATTCACAGTGTTATCAGCTCACAGATTAAACCGTGGTCAGTTAGCTGACCACATATCTTCAATGTATTGAAGATACTTCATTTTGATTGCGCAGTGCTAACTCTTTTATCAGTGTTGCCTGGTACTAAGTCAAACGCTGGCTGAAGAATATACGCATGCTAACACAGCTATCTTTCCAACCAAAGGTGTAATCTCCTTGGAGAGTGCACCTGGATTTGTTTGACAGGACCTGTTTTACATAGAACAACAATGCTGATTATGTTCACATCTTTGAATTCCTTATCAGTGGAATCCTCCATAGACTTTTTGATTGTTTTGTCTGAAAGCTAAGCCTTACTAGTGGGCTGTAATTGCACTGGTCACTCTGCTTCCCTCTCAGCTACTGGTGCTGGATCAGCATGGTCTCACCTCCATCCCTCCACATCAGTGCATCCTGTTGTTGACAGTAGGTCAGGTGCTTCCTTAAAGGCTCAAATTGAAACTTACCTGCAGGATTTTGGGGCTGAGTGACTTGGCCACTGAGGTAGTTCATCAGTCTGTCTGGTACAAGTGCATTTTTTGCCTCTTTCCAAATACTGAGTGGAAAAATTTATTAAATGCTTTTTTTCCTGCATCATTAGCCCGATTTTCACTTCTGTTTTGCTGTGGGGTTATAGCACTATTAGCTTTCAGTCCTTCCTAATTTATTTTAAAAAGCAACTCATTTTCTGTTTTCCTGCAAGTCATTATTATTTTTTTGTTGTCTGACTTGTCTTGACTTCAGTCTTCGTTTCATTACCAATTTTCCTTAGTTCTAGTTCACTTTGATCGCTGTCTGTTCTTCTTTCCCTCCTTTACCCCTCTTTATACTGCATTATGTTTATATTGTCTTCCTTTTACCGTGGAATCAGGATAGGTTTTTAGCCAGTTCCCCTCTTTCTCAAGTGAGGGGATCATAATTTCTCTTCCATAGTTGTCTGTCTTTAAAAAAAATTAAATGAGCTTACAATTGTAATGTATGTAAATTTTCTTTCAGGTCAGTTTTTCCTCTCAATCCTTATCAGTTTTGGGAAATTAGCATTTGTCGTTTTAAACCTAAACTGCATGCACTGACTTCAATTAATCTTCCGCTAATAATGTTTGATTGCTCTGGTGATTCAGAAGCTCTCATGGGATGATCCTGACCGGTTCTGTGAAGATGAAACTTCCAGTTGTTGGCTGTTGAGTGTGCAGAAGCCAGAAGGGTAGGAAAACACTGAGGTTTTTTCACACGTCTTATATAGGTTGTGTGTATGGTGTAGGGAAGTTTTGTTTGCTCTTGAGCTATGTTTGATTCCCTTTGTGGTGTAAATCAAATAATTCTCTAAATATGTTGTAGGCAGTAGGGGAAGGAAACGATTTCACAAGTGTTTGCAGTACAGAACTTGACAGATCACCTCGGCCAAGTAGTTAAACATCACGATATTAAAAAAGGAGGTGCTGTGATCCAACTCTGTGTGTATAGTGATAGAAAAAATACTACAGGTGTACCTCAAAGTGCAAGTTCATGGCCTGATTACGCAGCTCTAAGTTAGTGCTGCTCCTGAAAGGTCAGTCCTGCCTCCAGCTCCCTTCATTCCTATCGCTTCTCTTGTTTCGGCTCAACGAGTTAGATCCCCGGGTTGGTCTGGAAGTTAACTTTAGATCTGACTTGCCTGGCGGCTGGGTAAGTGCCATCAGGCAGAGAGGTGGCAGCGAGGGGTCCAGTGTGGCTCTGCTGCTGCCAGCCTGGCGTTGGGCTTGCTCCAGCCTTTCCTGAACCCATGCTGAAACAACTCAGCTGTGGCTTTTAAGCGGAGCGGATGATGGTGTGTGATCCCTCGTCCTGCGCTGGCGGTGTACTGAGTGGGGCACGGCGTGCTTTGGGGTACCTCCTGCTCCAGCTTCCTGGTCCCGTGCCACCTCCCCAACCACGACAGCACCTTCCCCCAGCGGGCAGGGATGCTCCTGCTGAGGTCCAGCGCGAGGGGAAAACGTCCTTGTTAAACAGACAAATGGTGTGTTTTACTTTGGCTTTAGTCTTTCAGTACTCGTGCTGTTTGAAATCATTGTTGGTGATCATTCTCCCTGTCTGCCAGTCTCATCCCCTAACTGCCACCTCCCACCCGAAAGGAAAAGGGTTAAGAGAGGGTAAGTGCAAAGGTTTTACGGGTAAAATCTGCTGGTCTCCTCAGTGCACTGCCATGCATGTATGGGGCAGCTCTCTCTTAGAGTTCCTGTAGAACACTTTAGCAAGTGATATGCCAGTGAAAAGAAGAGCTTGACTACATGGTTTTGATTTAAATTACTTGTTCTCCTCCAGTGTTCATTTTAGTTACCTGTCCCAATACCTTAATTTCTTCTTATTTTGAAACTGTCTCTGCTCTTTGTTTCTCACATTTGAAGAGACAAGCTTTCACATCCTCTGTACGAAAGGGCGTGAGGAAAGTTCTTCCCTTTCTCTTCTGAACAGCTTGAGGCGGAGATCTTGCCTGTCTTTATATTTACTCACTGCGGAGCGCGTTGCATTGAATAGCAGCCACCTAGCCTTCCCGGAACAGCGTGTGCTGCAAGAGCACAAATATCCTGGATCTGTAGAAAGGCAGGCTCTCCCACAGGGAGAGGTGCATCTTGGCTTCTCCCGCAGACAGGACGTCCCTGGCAGCCCCCAGGACCTGCATCTCTCCTGTGTTGTTTGAATTCCGCATGAACTCTGTGTGGTAAGAATATCTCCTAATGATTCACTGCTAAAATTTCGTATTTAATAGCTACTTAGTGGCAGAACTGGTATGGGAAGAAGGAGTCGATAGATAAAGGTTGGTCATTTGCTTGTTAATTAAAGTCTGTCTTTTGTCAGGGATAATTAGTGCAGCATTGGTAAGAGATAAACAAAAGTTCAGATAGAATACAGCTGAGCTGTAATCTGCTTATGTTAAAGCCTGAAATAGCAAAGGGTGTGTTTGACTTGAAGTGCTTGTCTGAGGACCTCTGACTTCTCTCCTTATGGGGGAAGGGGTAGCGAGCTTTGAAGTGCAAGCACGACTCTAATGCTGAAATACCAAGGTATGATTGAGTAGCAGAAAGGCACCTGTAACAGAGGTATCTCTGTGGTGTGTTGGATTCCAGGTGGTGCAAAGAACTATTAAATTACTAATATCTCCTTTTAGTAATATCCTGGTTGGAAATCTCAGCTACTAGGACGCATCCAAAAAGAAGCATGCCGAGATACGGAGCAAGGCTTAGTGAAGTCTGTTTTGTTTTTTTCACTCAAGAATGTAGCTCTCGGGTTGTGTTTCCCTATACGTGTGTGTATATATTTAGAGGTCTTTCCTTAAAGCAATGGGCTTAACTTAAACTCAGCTGAACTCAATTACGTAGGTTCACCTACACTGTGGTTAGATTTGCACTCACTGTTGTTCTTCACTTGCATCGCTGGAGACTTGGTTTCAGCAGTAGGCTTTGTCTTGCCGAAGGGTGGGTGAATGATTTAAATGTAGGCATGAGAGAGCTGGGATGCCGGACGCGGAATGGGAAGGTCTGTGTAATGCAGAAAGAATTCCAAGCATCTTTTTGGTTAATTCTGTTTTTTAGAGCACTGCTAATGTGGCTTGATGGGAACTTGCATGTTGAGTGCAGCTTAAGGTTCTGTGATTATTTCTAAAAATGGTTTTCTAAAGTCTTCCCAAAAATCTTTTTGAATTGCCAATAATTGTACTTAGGACAAAACAACTCAAAAAAGCCCAGTCTTTTTACCTTTATTATTTTTGTGAAACTACTGATAATACCTCGGCAAATACTCCAACATTAAATCTATTCTGCTACTAATGAAAAAGAGCCCTGATCCCGCTTGATTCAATTAATTTATACTTTACTACTCAAGGACTGAATTTTACTGTGCTTGATCTACTGTACTGAAAATGCTTATTTTTCCTAACAATTGGGTTGATTTTATAAGGAAAACACATTTCCACAATATTTGCAGACGCTACAACATTCCTCTGCAAAATGCACTGCTGCTATTTCCAGGACACACAGAAGGATTTTGGATGCTAGGTTTTTGTTAGTGAAGTAGTGATGGCGACTTATAATTAAAAAGCAAACAAACAAAACCAACTTGTCAGAAATGCAATTGTACTTGGCACTTAGGTTCTATGAAACTGAATTTGGAAAAATGTCTGAGGGGACTTTATATCCTCTGAAATACTCCATTACCTTTTCCCTTTACCTCACCTTCCTACAGATGCTTATTTTCTGTAGTGATTATTCAGGTTAGAATGAAAATGGGAATTTGACAAGCATATAGGTAGCCTTTTCTCTGATGCACATCAGCATAGTTTCATTGTTTTCAAGATATTTGCCCCTAAAACTGTTTAAGTTTTCAAGCTGTTAAAATGACAGCATCAGGGATCTGATAAGCTTCAATGGCTTGCCTTTAGATTGTACATCCATGACTGATAATGTCAACTGATAGTGTTAAAGAACCCTTTGAGGGACAAAGAAAGGCAATAATGAGGATGGAGCTTTTTGAAGAAATTTTCCCCTGATGATTTAATACCTGTCTGTACCAGGTTCTCAGTAGGCTTAATGATTTTGCAGATTGAGGTGCTGCTTTGAGAATAAAAGGAGAGTATACAATTTATATGAATATTGGAGAAAAACTCAGAAACCTTCATTTTTTTTAATGTCATTTTTTTAAATGAATTTTGTTGCATAAAATTGTGTTGGAGAAAGCCTTGAATCTTGTGAATTTGGCTCAAGTTTGTCAATTAACTTCAGTGGACTGTAAAGATCTTGCTGAACCTCACCAGAAAGATTTTAACCATTGTGTTTTCTTAACTTTTTTTCTCTTCAGTATTACTCAGCAGTAGTGTTTAGTTGGATTGTTTAGATTAAATTAGGAAGTGGCATGTTTTTTTATAGGTCTGTATTGTGTTGTACACTTAAACTGATGATATACAATTAGACACTTCATTTTGCTTCCATTTGTAATCTTTTAACTAATTAGTTACTTGGGTTGCTTTATTTTGCATTACTTCATTTTCAGTTGGTTAAGTACACTTACTTCTCTAAGGGTACAAAATTAAGAACATACTAATTGCACAACAATTTTGGCATGTGTAGATTGCCTCCGTGTCACCTGAGGACAAAGACTTCTCTGCCTACATTGCTGGCTCTCCTCCCTCCGTGCCCTGTGGGCAGATGTGTCAGAGCAGACGCTGCGCTCTCCAAATTCTCTTCCTCACTCCTGCAGTCTAGTCAAAGCTTGTTGGCAATGTCTAATGTAGGTACTCACCCTTGGAAACGGCTTGGTCTCAGCTTTTAAACGTTCAGAGCCACTAGTTCAGTGAGTTTGGAGGATTGGTGGTGCGGCAGCAGGGTGATCTCGAAGGAGCAGAGACCCAAAGGTATCGTATATCCCAGCGATGTGAATTATGCCTGGAAACCAGTAGGCTTCATCTGGGAGCTGTCATGAGGTGAGTGGGCAGTTGTGATGCACTCTGTCGCCGATTTGAGTAAATTGTGATGGTGGCTATTGAACATCAGAGAGGCCATAAAATATTTGAGTGTAATATTTCTAGAAGCAAGTTTCCCCCAGGCATTGAGTGCTATGGGATAAACATGACTTTATTATGAAGTGCTTGCTCTGATTTGTGAGCAGATCAAGACGTAGTTTGTTTGGGTTTTGGTTTGAACATCAGTTATTGATGAGAGGCACCACACAGGATCTAACCTGTGCCAGCCAACAAGGCGAAGCCAATAGAAATGAGAAAAAAACACTACAATTTTACTTTTGTTGCTGCAGTGCTGACTGAAGCCTGAGTGTGTCCAAGCATCTGGTGTTCGGGCAAGATACATACTTCTTTCTGTAGAGCTGTTTTTCAAAGGGAATACTTACTCTCATAAAAACTGAATGTATGGGTGTAGTCGAGTAAATATCTTCAGGGGTGCTCTGCCCTAAGAGGAGGTACAGGAGGTTTCTCTTGTGAAAGTGGTGATTTCTTTCTTTGATCCTGTGTAGCTGTTTAAAACTATATCTGTATGTTTATATTTGGACTGTATTAATAAAATCCCCTCTACTATACTGGCCTGTGAGTTTGTTTTAAGGGTGCTGTCGAGGTACCTAGCAGGCAGCGGCCCTGGATGTGGTGGTGGTCTTTGGGTGTCGAGTTCAGCATTGCACGGAATCAGCCAGGGTTGGGAGAGCGCATTAATGTATACGTGCTGTCGGGACACAAGGGTCAGTGCATGGGGAACTTACCTTACAATGGGTCTTCTGTAGCCATAAGCTTGTCAGGTGTTGCAAGTATAATTGACTGAAATGAGAAAATCCTTTGGCTAAGGCTGTGTTAAAACACTCTGAAAAGCGTGATCATTTATGGGGTACTAAAAATGGTAGCTGGTGTTATTTTGAAGTCTTCTACAAATGGAGCATTAGCTCCTGGTTGTTTCCAGTGAAACCACAGCGATTTGGTCTTCTTAAAAAGAAAAGAGATATTTAAATAGAGACTAGCAAAGATGTAAAGTGGAAGTACTATTTATTACTGAGGCTAGATTTGGATGTCTGTTTATTAGAAGAATAATAAATGGCACTTAAAAACCTTTAGAGAAATGTATTTTAAAAAGACCCAAGTGTCATGGCTGCAATTTTGTGCTGTCAGAATATTTGCTTTTCTTTCTTGAAATGCATTCTTCCTTTTGTTGAACAGCCGCATTCATTCCAGAGATGGCAGCCTTGACTTTACCTCAACTGCTCCTCTGTGTTTAGCTTTGGATGTTGGCTGTCCTCCTCATAGGAAGAGACAGCAAGCTACTGAAGTGTCAGAGTGCTGTAAAGGGATCGAATCCTGATGTTAATACAAGTGATTTTTAAGATTTGTCTGCTTTTGGTGAAGAAATGTAAGCTACTGACTGCTGAGAAAATGTTAGATGTGAATCGTCAACTTGCATGTTGTTTCATGGGGCTTGAAGCTGCTCAGGCAGGGAAGAGTTGCATAGTAGGTAATGATGTGACTGTCCCCCACTATCTACATTATGTAATTTAGGTGACTTCATTAAAAGCTTAAGATTTCTGTACAGTCACTGTTACCCTCAAAAGCCCCATTATGAATATGTTTGGCCCCTAGCTGGTTGCATGAGGAGCCCAACTTAGGGGTGGGATAGGCAGCAGGGGCTGCAGCACCACCACCCTGCCAGCTGCTTGGAGACCTGTCAAACAGACCTTCTTTTCCAATCACGTGTCCATTACCATAATTTTTGGTCCGTTCCAGTGAACGAACCAGCTCCATAACGAGGGTGGCCGGCCGAACTCCCCGGCACGGGCTGGAGCCGTGCTGCTTGTCCCCGCTCCCATCGTGCCCGTGCTGCTGGCAGCTGGCTGCTGCAACTGGGATCTGGCTCTGGAAGCGGCACAGGATGTTTGCTTTTGTGGAGTGCCGTTGTTGAGGAAATGAAACGAAGGGATTGCTTGAAAGGCCAAGCCACCTACATCAGATTAGGCCCTTGAGGTGGGGGTTGTGGGCATAATTTAAAGCACCTTACCAGGAGAGGTTGGGGAGGACGTGCTTTTGATAGCCAGCATTGCTTGGAAAGCTGCGTTGCTTCTCTTCTTTTTGGACCGCAGTGCGACGGCTGGGGTTGAGTACGGAGAAAAGGGAAATCTTAAGGAAATCTGAAGGAGCTGGTTTATCCGAAGGTGCGAGGCTGCAGCCGCTGCGGGGGGATATGCGGGGCCCTTCCAGGCCGTCCAAAGGCGTTACGCACCCACGCGCACGCTGACAACTGGCCTGCGCAATGACAGATAAGGAGGAATGCATAATATTTTAAGTATCATAAGGCTGGATATCCTTTGCACAGGATATTTCCTGTCCACAAGAATTTATTTTTCAACAATATTACTGGCTGAAAATCCACAAAATGGAAGTGGGGGAGGGAAACTTGTGTTTTGCAGAACATGAGAAGTTTCTAGTTTTCCCATCTTAGGTGAAGAAATAGGAAGGCTTTGGAGAGCAGAAAAATACACACCCCTTATGTAGTGGTAAACCACCAGCATGCCTAGTTGCACATTGAATATTCAGTCACTTATATTTATCACTGTCAACAATGTACAGCAATTAACCATTAGATTCTTAAAAAAAAGGAGACTTTTGAACATCGTGATTAAAAAGGTGTTTACTTCCAAGCAAAGCTGAGCCTTGGGACAGAGACAGCTGGAGCAAAGCACTCCAGACTGACTTCTGCCAGGCTCTCTTGCCTGTTTTGCCATTGCGTTCGTAATGAATTGAAGCCTAAATCATAAATCAGGATTTAATTGGTGATTTGTGATCTGGTTAATCCCATAGTGAAAATAAAGTGTACTTGGCACTGCTGCTGCCTGCTCCCCCATTGACTGCAGGGTTCGCTTGCGGTGCGGCGGGGTCAGCAGCCGCCGGAGCAGCAGAGAAGGGCTTGTAGCTTCCTGCTATGAAAATACCTTTGTAAGACTGTTCGTATATGCTTCCTTCTGTAAACTTCAGATAGAATTCACTCGATCTCATGAATGTGGCTGCGTATTCTGGGATAACTGTTTCTAACAAAGACCTACAGCTCTTAAACACAATGAGAATTTATTGTTTACCATAATTTTTTCTTTTGTTGTTTTTTTTTTGTGTGTGTTTCTAGCAACAAGTATTTTCATAAAGGATTCATTTGCCTGTAGACATATCTCAGAGTTAGCAACGTATGTTTAGCAATTTAATTGTAAAATTGACAGAAAGAAGGCAGTGTAACGAAGAGGTGAGGCATTAACCAAGTACCCTATTCCTATCTTCCCTGCGCTAATAAAAAGAGAAAAGACTGTGGTAGGTGTGTGGCATTCTTAGGGTTTATAGCTGGACTTTGTTTTTGGAAATACGAGGATTATGGCGTGTGTTAAACTTCTTGACCCGTTTTCTCTGCATCCCCAGCACCCAAGAGAAGGCTTCCTAAACCAACACTGAATTTACCATGCTGAGATTGCACTTTTTGAGGCTGGAGTAACATGTTATAACAGAAATGCAAGTTGATGAGAACATCTTAGTCGTGGTGCAAAAATGATCTGGAATCTTTGGTATGTGCCAGTGGCAGGAGCTGCACTCCCTGGTACACTGCTCTCTTAAAGCAAGTGTGTGTAAGGCTTTGGGATACAGGCATGCTGTGCTTTAAGACTGAAGGACACCCTGTCAGCCTGCAGGTTTTTGTAGTGGGTTAAATCTGGGAAAATAAGAGGGAGAAATTGAGGTTTTTCTCTTCACTACTTTGCTTTGTAGTCTTTAGTAATTCTGTGAACTCAATTATTTCTGAACGTGGTTTAAGCATTCTGAGGATCTTAAGATAAATGAAGGTAATTCTACCCATTATGTAGATAAAACGTATATATGTGTGTATACGTACATATCTCATGACATACGTGATGATCTCAAACCTCTGTGATTAGATATGGGAAGAGTAAGACCTTGAATGTAGACTACAGGAGATAAAACTGCCAAGGGAAGCTGTAAAAGTATTTACTGGGTTTATTGTACTGATGAACAGCAGCCTGACACTATTGTACAAAACAGAACCCACGTCTTTTGTTTTGTTTTTGGGGCCACTGGCATGCCTTTAAATGCTAAAGTTTGGATCCAGCAGTGAATTTTATGCACCTGTTCTACATATTTATATCTTCTTGCCACTGATTAGGTTTTTGGATATGGTTTAAAAAAAATCCTTTTCTGACCTCTGTCTTGTGTTTGACTACACGTTATACTAAATTTAACATAAGGTTGAAAGTAAAGACTTTATCCTTTTGTCTGCCATACCTATTTATATTTGGAGTAGGGAGCTCACTTGCCATAGTTCTATATTCTGGCTTCCCAGCAGCTAAGTAACTTGATGACAAATGTAGATCCATGTTACAGTATCAGTTACAGATCTGACAGCTGGTGTATAATGTTAAACTGCACTAAATGATGTTTTTCCCGTAGTGATCCTTCCTAGAGAGGGAAGGGTAACTTCTGAGAGTGGGTTTCCAGTCTGTTAGCTGGTCTAAAAATTTTGTCGGTTTACCAGCTAAGTAGCTCTGCTGTTAGATACCACCACGTTTCTGCATTTTTCGTCAGTTTTCTGTTAATCTTCAGGAATTTTTAATCCTCTTGCAACCCAATGATGCTTTAGCATTCATGCTATAAGCAGAACGCAGTTGGTGATCGTACTGCCGCTTTCTCATTGTTTATTATTAGCATGAGTACTTTCTCCATATTTAACGGTTAGGTGGCTCAACCCACTCGTATTTGTCGCAAGAAGGAAATTGCTATCAACAAAGTGACTTTCCTTAATTTAATTAGTTCAAGAAGTGTTCAAAAAAAGCCTTCAAGACTAATGTACCTCAGCGTGTTCTTGATAATAGACATATTATAGTCTGTTCAGTTTAGGTGAGAATGAATCTCTCATTCATTACTTCTGACCAAGTCCTCTTCTGAGATTTCTGCACCACTAATGTATATGGATGAGAAGGAGGAAAATTGGAGTAACCACTGTCTCTTCAGCTACAGATTTAAAGACAAAAGTTGTAGCAGGTTGAGCTGCTGACTGACATGATAATAAATCTTGTTCTGTTCTTCCTTGAACAGAGAAGACTGAGGGTGAAGTGACTTGTAGTGGTGCTAATTTCATAGCCCTAGTTTCTGAGTATTTAAAACTGTAATGGGCAATGATTGCTTCTTGGTGTAGAGCTGTAGCGCTCATTTGTATATGTTGTTCTCTAAGAAGTTGCTTTATGAAGTTTAAGGTATCTCTGGCATCTATGTGATGGTGAGCAGTTACGCCCAGCAATCTGTGGTTTAGATTATTTATAACAGGGTTTGATGCAGCAATGCTTAGGAACACAGAACAAGATTAGAGAAAAATATTATGGTTGAAGTTTCATTTGGGGCAATGGAAAAAATTAGTCAGAATTCATTAAAGATGAGGGAATTTCCTTAGTGAACATCAGGAAGAGGATGAGATGCCGAACAACTGTTTGGTATTGGGGGGTTTTCCTGCAGCATGCTCCATTGCATACATACTCATCAGCAGGTTAGAACAACTCTGAATGCCTAGACTGCCTTTCTGTACCATCCTGGAGTTATGGTTAGAGACCAGAGAGAAGTAGTAGGAGGATTATGTTCAAGTGAGAGAGCGGGAGCGCTTTTTTTTATACATGGGTCCATTACTGTTGAAAGCCTTTACTAAAATTGCTGCGTGGACATGTCATCTTCCTCCTCTGCCCCAAGAGGAGTATGCTGTGGTGTAGGTAGAGAATAATATCAGTTAGTTTTACTTATTTTTTTTTAAACCAGATATTAGCATGTCAGCTGATGGTAAAATATGTACCCTGTCCGTAGAAATTAGGGAGCAAAGGCAACCCACTTGAATCTCTGAGACCTGTGAAGCTTTTTGCTGGAAGAACAACTGGGGTTAATGGGTAGGCTTTTGTCACTGATTAACGGTATACGGTATTGTTAAGGTGGGTATCCGTATGGGCTCTGCTGTGCACTGCCAAAATGTGCCTGAATTGGGTCAGAACTTAAATACTAAAGAATTGAGATTGTGCTGTACTTTCAGTGATAGCGCCAGGGTGTTCCAGCTTATTCACACAAACTAAGTGCACCTCGATAGTGCTCCCCTGGGTGTTAAAGCAGTGGAATAAAATGTTGTTGGGTCATGTGTCAGTTAAATCATTCATGTAAAACTGAGTGCGGCTAAATTTCACTGGGAAAGCTTGTTCCTTGCTTGAGTCCTGTGCTAACGCCATCAGGCTGTCTGCAGAACCCTGCAGGCTAACTCCTGGTTTTGCTGATATTCTGAAGTTTCTGCCTCCGCTGTGAAAGATAAGCTGCTGTCAACCCCCATTTTAATTTTTAAAATTTATTTATTTTTATACATACATATTGTATTTCTATATTTGATGTGGAACTTACTCTAAAAGTACATAAACTTAGTGTAACGTTCTTTGCTCCATCAGGATTTCTGTGAATTTCTCTTGCAATAAGCTAAGTGAGGTGCATTTCCAGGAGAAGCTGAATACTGAAGACTGTCAGGGCACATGGTGGTGATGTGCTTTATACGTATGCGAGATACTGTAGAAAACAGTCTTAAAGAATTAGCCTTTCTTGTAGGTTCAGTCTTTTTCTCACTTGGATTCCTACAACTTAAGTTTTGAGGGGGATTTTCTTACATTTGAAGGACTTGCATGTTTTGTTCTCATCTGTTTATTGGAATTGTGTGGATCAACTGTGTATTATTTGTACCTTCTCCCCAACCCTCCAAAACTGCTTACCTTTTTTTAAGGTAATTTTTCCTATTATGCTAACGAAGTCAGTGTCCATTTCTTGAAATTCAGGTTTGCATATTTTAAGATGCAAAGCTAGTTTTTTTTTTTCTCTACCTTTCTGAAATACTTCAATATTTGAATTCTAGCTAGAATTATAAATGAAACATTTTTGGGAGAATGTGGGTTTTTTTTAATGCTTCTTTCCAGAAAGCTGAAATCCTGTGAATGGCTGTTGCTAGAGATTTATCACTGTCAAAATAATTTTGTTTGAAACGACCCAAAGATAAACTCCGCTTTGTTACTGATGATTTTATTTTTATATAGTTGTTGCTAGTCCACTCCGAGGTTTGTACAAGGGATCTACCCCGTGTTTGTAAGCAGCAAGCAGGTCGTTATGCCAACCTGGAAAATGAATGAAGTGTACCTTCTGGAAATCGGTGGAGCAGAGAAAGAAAAGAGGTGTTTTTGGATGGGCTCTGTGGTAATGACTTCCAGTGGCACCGCTCCGGGACTGGATGGGTAAGAGGGACGATCCCACTGCACAGCCCTGTTGGCTTCCATGTGCCCGTGCTCAGCCCGTGCGAGACGCATCTGTCTTCGTCACGGCCACGTGTGTTGGTAGAGGTAGTGTGAAATGCTCCTGGGACAAACACAGACTAAATAACTTTTGGTAGCATTTGGGGCTGGAAGGGCTCTCAGCGTGGGGTTTGACAGCAGCGTGCTTTTGGCAACAGGCGGGCCAGGAAGTTTACGGTTCCCTGCTGTTTTGCTGGAATTGTGCATTGCGTCCGTGGGGCTGGGGATGCTGTTACGGAGCCAGGGAGAGGGAGGGACATACTTGGGTGTATCTCAGAGCAGAAATAAAACTGCATTTGTCTTAAGTCAGGAACTTTTTTTCTCTCCATCAACAACGCACTGATGTTTGGTAAGACCAACCTTCTCGTGGTTCACCTCTGTGGAGTACAACTTCTTCCTTTCTGTGGATTTCTTAAATGTATTTGAATCTTGTTGCTTGACTCTTGCACCTCTGAAGTTTGGTATGCAGCTATGGAAATGAATTTCTCCAAGTGTAACAAGGGAAAATGAAACTGCAGTTACACGTGGCATGAAACTTGAAAGTTGGTTTGTTTTCTGCTGCTTGTCCATTTAAGTTTTTTGCTTGACTAGAATTGTGCCATTTAAAGGATGCGGAAAGCTAACTTTAGTCTCAAGGGTTTAATTGAGTTCATTGGAGCTGTGTGTGGTTGTATCAATAAGGATACACAAAGAAGCATGACTGTCCCCTTTTTGATTAAATAGTTTGCACTAAAAAATTATTGCAGTTTGACTGTGGAGAAATTTACCTTCCTTTACCTTGCTCAAGTTCTGTTTCTTATTATAATCTTGTGTATGTGCCTCTTGGCTCTCCCAAAAGAACTTTGTGTTGCTGTCTGAGGCCCCGTAATTATTCTTTATCTTTAAAATTTATTTTCTCTGGAGTTTTGTGAGCTTCCTAGTGCATGAAGGCTTGTCTTCAACAGGCAGCAGTGTTTCCCCCATAGCTCTGCAGGCATGGGTGTCCAGCTGTGTCTCATAAAGCACCTGAGCTGCCTTCTGTCAAGATTCATTTTTAATGGGAGCCTGCAGGTTAATGCTAACTTTTATCCTAAATAGAGTCTGTGTAGGCTTGGATGGTCACAGCTATGTCCTCCAAGTTTTTAGGAAACAAGAAACTGGGTCATCATCTGCAGAGCTAGTATAGAACGCATTGTTCTCTTGCTTCATTTCCTCCTCTTTTTTTTTTTTTATTTTCCTACCTTTCTGTCTAAGCTCATAGTAACAGCAAGCTGCTGTAATGTTTTCTCCTCTTTCGGAGCTAAAAGCAGTAGGGTAGGATATTTTGGGTGACATTTTGTAATCAAAAAACCCCAAAGAACCAGAAACGATAGATTTCCGTTAGATTCACTTTCAGGGGTTATTCCCAAAGGAGCCTGGCTAGCAATGTGCTGTGAACACTGCTTGTTCTAGGATTTAGGAGAATTCTCATAAATCTTCAGAAGTTTTTCATTATGTGAAAAATAATTAGTGTAAGGTGTGTTAATAACCCTTCAGTACTGCTATTACTTCTTCATGTTCTGCTAACACTGAAAGCTGTAGTATCAAAGTCAATAGGTGACATATTAGGAAATTTTAATTAACAAAGACTTATAACTTAGTAGACTAATAACTTAGTAATGAGTAACTCCTATAACTAGGAGTTACAGGATTTGGGCTGTTGCCTTTTGACTGCACCCAGGGCAGGCGGAGGAGAGAGCATCTGTCTCCCTGGCGCCATGCCACGTGGCTGCCTTTCAACCAACACTGCTGGCTTTGGTGTAATTTTTTAAAATGATGTTGGCTTCCCATTTCATAATGCAAGTTGTCCAGTACTTTACTGCATTGCTTATTATCAAAGAACAATACCGATTTATTTTTATTGGGAATAACTTTCAGCCTTCCGTTGCCTGGATGAATTGGCAGAGAGCGGGAATTAAAGTTGATTAGAAGGGTGAGGATTCAAGAGTTAAATTGGATACGGACAACGTGAGTGCTGGTAGCCCCACTGGACTGTCTCCTGCTGTGTCAATAGAACTTCATTTCTCTTCCAGTCTGTTTTACAAATTGCCCCATGTCAGGCAGGTAACAAAACCCAAACGTTTTCCCTTTTAAACTATGTAATAGATAATTTGAGCTTTATAGCTGCATCAGTTGGCATATTCAGCATGATGGAGATCCAGCATTTTCTATCTCGATAAATAGAGACCCTATGTCTTCCCACCCTAAAGAAAACAAACCCACCTAGTACCCTCCACTTAAAGATCCGGTGTTTTTGATTCCTTGATGCTTTATTATCATAGGAGATAAAAATCAGATACCTGGAGTAGGAGAGGCTGCTTTCCTGTAAGGTGCTGGATACCAAAATTACTCAATCAAAAATGCAACGATTTGATGATTTTGTGTGTGTGGTTTCTTTTTTGTTTGTGGGTTTTGGGTTGGTGGTTTGGTTTTGGTGTTTTTTGGTTTGTTTGGGGTTTTTTATTATAAATTCCTGTCTATCTCGAATTAAGAGAAACCTTCTTAGGTAGCATACTACCTTCATTTTCATGAAGCAGTTCAGGAAAGTAAACAACTCTTGCAAATTTTACTTCATGTTCTGTGAAAGTGAGGGATGGCGAAAAAAAAACTCTAACTTTTTCTCCTGATGCTGAAAAGTTCTAGAGTGATGGGGTTTGGGTGGTGGGTTTTGGGTTGATTTTTTTTTTTTTTTTTTTTTTTTTTTGCTAATCATTCCGTTTAGGCACTTAGATTCTGTGGGCATGATGATAATAATGGGTTCAACTTTCCTTCTACATGAGAAACTTCTCCGGCAGCCATCCAGAGGTGCTCCCTTGCAGCGGCCGCTCCGTGTGAATGCCTGTTCTTGGATCCCGGGGCTGAATGGGAGATCTCTCCAAAGCCGTTTCCCACAATAACACAATGAGCCACTTTGTCAGTGCAGCGTCAGCCTGGAGTCAGGTTAGCGGTGAATGGCGACAACAAAAAAAGTTTGTCTTGCACAAAGGTGTGCTGAAACCCTGTTGTAAATGGAATTTGGTATGCGTGCTTTTCAAGCGCTGCAGATTGATATGATAGATATCCTTTTTTTTTTCTTCATAGTTTAATTAGTGGTAAAAAAAACCCAAACCCACCCCATTGATTTCAGTAGATTCTCCACTTCATAGGAACTCTAGAAGAGATAACCAAGGTCTTTGTGATATTATTGCAGAGAGATTATGTGAGAGCAGCGTTGAAGGGGAGGGTATTTATTGCCAAATGCTATGCTTATCAGCCTCTAACTGTGATTAATACTTTGCCTATTAAATGGAGGAAGAAAGCAAACAGATGAAGCATATGCCTTATCTGACTTGCACCTTCGTGCAAGAACTTCTCTTTGTGTAGAGCTTTTGCCTGTGTCCCTGGGCATGTGCATGGGGTCACAGCCGTGGTCCAGGGCAGTTCAGTACTGAAGTACACGGCTAGTAAAACTATTAAGAGTGCATAAAGCTGTACCCTACTGCAAACGTCTGCAGGATCCGGGGCCCAAACTCTAGGCAGATGTAAGTCTGGATTGAAGGGGTTTGTTCCTCCTCAAGCAAATAGTTGGAATAATTTGGTATTTGCTTGAAACAGTGTTGAAGCTTACTGAATATCTTTTGTGATGTTGTGAATTTCATTTACAAATTGCTTTTGTCAGAGGCAATATAAAGTGTAGAGAACCTGAAAAGGATTGTCACTTCGTTAGGAAACACGCGATGTTGTCTCTGTTGCACAAAATGGCTCTTTGCCATTTGGGGACCAGTTTTTGTGCTGTGGGATGGAGAGCTGTCGGGGCACTGTCGTCCTCCTCTCCTCGCCCTGGCACGCGTGGGGACCGCAGCTGGAAGAGCTTTGTCTTCTCCTGCTGACCGGTGGAGAGGAAGATGTCAGTGAAGCAGAAAGGTCCCGCTTCATGCCTGTCCTGTTTGATGTGGTTTGTAGGCTTCTAGAAAAACACAGAGATGCTGAGTGCAGTTGGTAGTATATTGTACAGCTGTTGATTGATCAGCACCCAGAATTCTCTTACTCAACTGTTTCTGCGAGGGTGGACAAGCAGGAACAAATTTGTTCGAAATGTTGATTACTGCTTGTATTTTTGGAATTGCATAAATCAATTTCCCTTTAAAAAAAAGTTTACAGTAGTTACTATTTAAAGCAAATTGTGCCAGAACAAATATTATGAATAGACATTTTTAAAATGTAAAAAAATTCAAATAAAAATGTAAAGAAACAACAATACAAAAAATTGTGGAAAAAAAATAATTGGCCACTGTTGTGCAAGAAGAGTTAACCTCAGCCTGTTGCTGCTTGGAAGAAGTGCTGTGAAGTACTGTGAGAAATGTGTGCCTGAAAACTTCTCTATTTTTGCAACTGCATCCCTCGTGAGTCCCCTTTATCTGTTGTGATTAATGTGGAGGAAGGTGAGCAAAGAAAGGTGTGAAAGCACGGAAGAAGGAGAGGAATATAAATAGCAAAAATGACTAACTTAATTTTTAGATTGAAGAGAAAGCACAGAGAAACCCAAATGGTGAGAGCGAGTTGTATACAAGTTTTCTCTGTGTAGTATGCTCTTATGCCAATGATGCGGGCTGTAACCGTGGTGTGTTTGCACATTTTAGAATTGATTTTGAGCAGCAGATGAATTTGCTGCTATAATACTATTTGCAGAAGTGAGAATGCCGTAGAGCCATTGGATTAGCTTGTCTGCCTGTGGCTTTCTGCTCAGCTGTAGCTAGTATAAGCCTAATAAAAATTTTGGAGATCTGTTTCACTTCTGGTGTATTTTATTCCCTTAAATCTAGCGCCATGACGTTTTCACCCGAATATGACTGCCTTCGGGGCATGTGCGCACCCCAGGTGCGTGCGGTGGTGAGAGGAGGGTGGGCTGGCTTTTCCTACACAAGTTTTCACAAGATTCCCCTCCCGAAAATCACGGGGCCGGGGGGGGAAACCTAGTGGCGTGAAGTTTTCCTTTGGTAAAAGACTCCTTTGTGCACTAGCTTGCTTTATTCTGGTATTTCATCAGAGCTATTATATGCTGATTAGTTGTACTTGCCTTGTGAAATAAGACACTCCTGCATAATGCCATTTGACCTGATCTCCCCATTCCTGATGCTTGGTTCTGGTATGTGTTTGAAGTTATTTGGTTATTCCATTTCATCCTAAGGTTGAGCTAGGGACCTTTTTTTTTTTTTTTTTTTTTAATAGTTTGTGTGTTGCTAAATTACAGACATTTCCTATGAGGGATATGCAGCTGGTTGCATTGCAAAATGGTTGTTCTTTACAATAATGGAGTTTCAAGTCTTGAAAACTTGAGGTTAAATTTTAGGTCTAAATAAATGCAAACTACTGAAAATGATCATATGATTACCCTTTGGATTACAGCCTTAATAATCTCACACCAGTGTGGGGAAAAACACCATTAACTTTCCTTGATCCCCTATAGAATTGTATACTGCTGATAATTCCGTCTTTAGAGATGGAATGTACTATGGACATTGAAATGTGTTGTTATTGAAAATAAAAATAAACTAGAGGGGAATAAACCCACTGATTAATTATAGTGGTTATGTTTTGAGAGGATGTTTATGCTTTTCAGCATGCTGAAGATAGGATCCAGCTACTGGTGGTCTCCTTGTCTGTGAAATGGCACAGAGAACAAGCGGCAGGCATTTTACTACCTCTTCATAAAATGCCAGTGAGCTTTGTAGGTATGCATTCCCTCCAATCTGTTTTCTTTTGTCATAACAGATTTTCAAAATTGCATGTATTTCTTCAAAATTATTACGAGGAAGCCTGTCTGTTTGGATGCTTTTAAATTAATCTACCATGTTTGCAATTAAACAGAGAACGAATGCTTTCAGGTTTCAGTCGCTTTTCAGACGGATGTGATTTAACTAAACTAATGAACACACATCAGACAAGACAAATTCCAGACTGTTTGTGCCTTGACCAACCATCTGTGCACATACCTCCAGGTACTGCTCATGTCTCAAGAGGCTTTTCTACATGAACAATTATTACCACTCCTTTTTGAATTCAAGTGGCAAGCCATGGCAAGAGTCTTTTGAAAGCAGCTATATTTACCGCTCTGCTTTTCAGTGAAAATATAATTGCATTATGTATGTTTTAATTAATCTTAAATTTCAACATGTGCTGTACAAAATACAATAGGAAAACGGGGCTGTGCGTAAGCTCTTTCATCTCTTGCATGCAAACACCAGCACCAACAGTAATGTGCAAGAAGAAGCACTTCTCATTTGGAGCCTTCCTTGTGGGTCATGTCCTCGTTTTAAAATCTTAGTGTCTGAGTACTTGTGTATACAAATAAGTAAATGGGGTGCATTTACGTGTTCTATTTGTACATACTAGCAATTTTTTCCCTAGTTATTTGTCTCTCTAGTTATTTTTGAGTTTGTTCAAAATGTCTCTGGAACAAGCACCCATTTCTTCAACTGTATAATGATCAGCAGTGACATGATTTGACAGACCAGACTTTGATATGTTCTTCAATTCCACATACAAACTCCTGGAAAATAGCAAATGGTTCCGAGAATATTTCTTTCTATGGAAGAAGAAGAATGTGTCCTGCAGGTAATGGCTGCTGTGAATGCAAAAGGATTTTCTTATTCTCATTGCATTTCACTGTATTCCTTTACAAAAGTGAGATTTCTTCTAGAAATATTTGAGTCTTCCCTGTTTTCAGGGCCCATGTTTCTAAAGCCGTTTTTGACTTCTCAGTGGTGCTAAGTGGGGCTGCCTCTGGCATGAGCCTGTGATTCCGTACATATTTTTTAACCATGGCAAAACTGTTTTAAGCAACTCCTACTTCCTCTTGTCCCGGTTATACCAACACAAGTGTTTGAGGGTCAGTATAGTGCAGCGGATGGGGGAACCTGTCTGTTCAAACTAACTGGAGATGGTGGTGGAGGGCTTGGGCTGGTCGTGCTATTAGGATGTGGTTTGGAAGACGCAGATCAGATATCACAAATACTTTCCTTCTGTGGTCAGAGAACTGCCAATTTCTGAATGTTCTCATTGCAGAACCTGGTTTGCCCCAGGACAAGCCATGGAAAATGGCTTGGGGGGGGGGAGAAATAGTCACATTTTAAGTGACTGCTGGTTATTAGATCAGTTACATCATCAAAACTTTTGATGTCACACCTGAACTAGCTTTTCCCATCGTTGTAAACTATCAAGGAATTTCCTGATGGGTTGGATTACTTCTTTGATCAGTGTATCGACTGCTGCGCAAGACAAGATCACTCATTACATGCAGAATGGTAGAAGAGGGGCTCATATAATACATACGTATATATAAAAAATAATGATAGAAAGGAGCTCATATTAGACTATATAACCTGATATTTTTTTTAAAAAAATGAAATATATGGTTCTGACACAAGTCTCTCCTCTCCCCAACCTTAATGGGATGTGTTTTATGATTTTGAAGAATTAGTGGAGAAAATTTTGATTTCAAGAAAACTACTTTTCGTTGCGTAATAGATTCTGTCATCTTTGAAACTACTCTCAATATCTGAGTTGTTTTTACAAGGAATGCTTTAGGTTAATTTTCTTTGGGGGGATTGGACACGTGTATACCACATATGCCAATACTGTGTAATTTCTGGGGTTTGTTTTGAAGACAGGATAGCTTATGGTTACTGATCGTGGCAATTAGACATTTATCCTAAGTTTTGGAAGGGAAGGTTGAACACCAGTGCGCCTCTGGCTTTCTGTGATGGTTGCCATTGCCGAGTAGCATTTGAGCTTAATCTCATGGAAAGCGATTTGGGACATGGATGGTCACGTTCAACCATGCGGCTGGTGGCCAGGAGGGGCTGTGGTCACAGCTGGGTCGGGAGGTGGCTGGGCCATGGACAAATTGCTCGTTGTGCCTGAGGATAAATCTTGTAGAAAATCTGAGGAGTTTTTATTTGCTTGTTTATTAATTGCTACATGCACTGTTTGGGCTTGTGTGTGTGTGTGTGTATGCACTGTCTGTGGATGAACTTCATCATGTTGCAATTGTAAGGCTTGTTTTTTAGGCTGGAAAGAGAAAATTCTTCCTTTTGAAGTTTTTATGCTGTGTGTGTTTCAAATCTTGTCTAGAATAATGCTAGGGTTGAAAGTAGCGTGGCTTCTTACTCTTTATGCAGTATGTTCTTTTTGTTCTTTTTTAATCAGAGTAACCCTAAATAAGCACTGCAAGTGTGCAAATGTGCGTTTACTACTGGCTTTTTGTCGTATACTAAGTAAACCAGGTTATGGGGCTCTACAAGGTATCGGAAAGCTGTCTGTCATCTTTGTAGTACAACTTTTGTAATTCCAGATGATTCTGATAAAAAAGCAGAACACTTTGTTCAGTAGCTTTTAATGGTCTGCTGCAGGGAAATAAAAATTGAGCCTTTGCACAGAGCGGTCACAGGACTGAATATTCAGACCTCCTCTTGCTTTTGCCAGGTTCTCTGAATTTGTCTGCTATAGCTGGAAGAGGTTCTTCGGCTTTGTAAAAGTCAGAAGGTGGAAAAAAATCACAAAAAGAAAGATGTTCTTGGCTTATACCCCCATTAATAGCATGGGTAGAACCTTCTAGGAAAAGTAGGACTTGGGTATCTTGATGTGGTTCACATCTTTTGGAATTTCAGGAGAACTCTGACGTAACCTGTTGGGTCGTATTAATTCACCATACATGGACATTGGTTTTTAGATGGTTACACTTTGTTCTTCTGTGTGTTTTAATTTTCTCTCTAGTGCCATGTGCAACTAATTTATGTATTAGTAATTCACATATTGAAATAATTTAAGGAGACGGAGTCATCTCGGTCATCAGTAGAAGACTGCAGTACTGAATTGAAAATCAGGTTTTAACAGTAACTTGCAAACATCAAAAGGTTTGGAAGTTTGGTTTGGGAAGAGAAACATCAGACTTGGATGGTTATTTCTTCTTCCTTGCTCTACAGCAAGATGGGAAGCTGTGATTTCCTGTATTCCTGGAGGTAGCTAGACAGGGAGATGCAGCCTCTTGCTGCATGTTGGCGTTGCTGTGGTACATCCCAGCCAAACCTAGGGAATGTAGACGCACAGGAAATACCTTTTTTAAAATTTAAATATAGTCAGCTTTCTAGACAAAACCCCAAATTTGAGTTAGTACCTGAAAAAAAAAAAGCTGTGGGTTAGTATTTGGCAGTTCATATTTTAGCTGAGGAAGAGTTCTCATACCCTGAAATGTGACCTGGTTCTTTGAGTCCTTGTCTGGCGTTTTCTTCCAGCGATGTTCCTGAATTTACAAGAAGAAGAAAGTGCTTGTGTTCAAACCTCACCTTCTTTGTATTAATCAATTTTGCTTATATGAGCATCCCCTGAGGTAGGAGGAATGCTAGGTTTTAGGAGGGGTGTGAATGCATGGTGATAAATCTGTTTGAAGTAGGCTGGATGAGCAAATAAGCTAAAAAAGTGTGTGAAGCCTGTTTCCAAAGGTTTTGGCTTTGGTGTGAAGTCTGCCAGTCTCATGGTAGATGTTTTAACCCCGTCTCATCTAACTCTGCATGGAGTACATCTATGTGAAGTACTGCTAAAAAAGTGCCTGTGACCAGCTGTGCTGTGTAGCTAGTACTGTTGCTGGCATTACCTCTGGCGGGGTCTTACCAGACCTGACAAATAAAGGAAGCCCTTTTTATTTCTTTCTTTTTTTTTTTTTTCCCCCTTTAAAGTGAGGCAAGTGTAGACATGGTTATAGTGACAAACCATTAATAAAGCAAAAGGAATGCAGCTGTAAAACTTTAAATAATGACATGTAGCAAATAAATGTCAACATATTGGTTGTTGTGCCTGGAATGGAAATATTACTAGGAAAATATGTAGCTTCAAGCTACAGTCTGGCTTTTTTTCCTTAAGAAAATAGCATCGGCGTGACGCTTAAACTCCGTTAAAGCTGGGGCTTTCAGATTCGGACTAGATGAACGTGTCATTTGGGGGAGGGGGGCATTGTTTTATATGAGTTTAAAATTGTTCCTATGAACTTTGCATTATTTTAAAATCATCTTTATTTATGTATATTTGAATATATATATGTATACACACACAAAAACTATAGATACATAACTACATGTATAACCAATGTAGTTTGAGGTGCAGCTGACTATTGACTAAATCTGTCCGTTTCCATTGAAAGCTGCGAACTCATGTTCTCACTGGTGTTCAGCATTAGGCTTTTTCAGTCCTTTTCTTAATTCCAAGCATTTAATAAATAGTTGAAGAACTCACGTGTTCTCTTCTTCCTCATCATTTTAAACAAATGAACAAAGCCCCAAATCACACTGCCCCACTCCTTCCCCTCCACCCCCCAAACCCAACACCTCTGAGTATTGGTTATAGACTTGGATCTTTCTCAAAATAAAAACCTGAGACTGTAAAGGGATGAGAAGCAAAAGGTTTAGGAAGATATTGCAAAACTTCAGAGGGAAGATGAGTTGAGCAAAACTTGTGGGCTATCGGACAGATTTCTGTAGCCCATGTAACAGTTGGGTCAGAGCTTTGAATGCCTAAGCCAGGGAGGCTTTGGTCACCGATAGACTAGTGCCGGAGATCCTGTGGGCTACAGAAGTGTTTAGTAAGTGTCCTTACTCCTTACGCCATGGGTGTACCCACTGCAGGGCAGATGATTCAGGGTAGTGGTGACAGCAGGACTAAAACACTGCCAGACTCTGGGATAAAGCAGTTGATGCAGGCAGGAGGTGGGACTTGAAGCCCGGCTGTGGATGTGCCATCCTCTTGACAACTGTGTCTCAAGTTTTCTGAGAACTTTCCTGTAATTCAGTCTCAAGTAAAAGGAGGGATTTCTTTTAAAGGTGGATGAAAATAGTTTGCCTCTCAGTGAATAGTTTATATCTCAGTGAAGTGATGATTAGAAAAGTGGTGTTTTCACATGGATAAGAACATAGGGAAGAGATGTGAGAGTCGTGCTAAGTTTGGTACTGAGTTAAATTAAAACGCTTGTCTGGAGATGTATGGCTGGAGGTGACAGAGCTAAGTTTGCCTGTCTTCTGAAAAACAAATTCACTTTTAGTCTTCTGATACCACTTAGATGTGAAGGGAGCCCTTGTGGTAAGAATGAAAGGATAGATGTGATTCAGTCTGTGTGGGCACTGCCACCACTTTCAAGTCACACAAGTGGTCCTGGGGAGCAGCTGGAGTACCACCTCCTGGTCAGGCTGATGTTCCTGATCAGCAAGTCACTCTGCAGGTGATGGGGTTTGCAACGAGCTCTGGAAGAGGTTGATGAAAATGAAGACAGAGTGTTTCAACTAAACTATTGGTTTAGTTGTTAAACTAAAACTAAAAATAAAAATCTAAATTTAAAGCCTGGCAGCACCCGGAGGCAGAGCAGGTATGGGGGTGTTGGGTTTGCTGCGTGCAGCATCCATGGAAGCACATGCTCCAACCCTGGTGAGGTTGGCGCAGACCTTCGTCCCTTCAGGAGCGGATGCATTAAACTCCAGGTTTATGGCTCTGGAGTCAAGTGCTCCATGTAAATACTAGATCCCACAGCACTTTTGTCGTGAGGGGGGATTTCCCTGTTGCTCTTTGCCAAAAATTTCCCTCTCTATACTCTGGTGGTCTTGTGCCAGCTGATTACCTGGCTGTTACCAGCCACCTAAGTCACAGATTTTTTTTTTTTTTTTTTTTTTTTTTAATTTTTCTAACTTGAATTTGTGACATATATGAAATTATTCAGGAGGACTTTGGGATTCTCCGGCACGAGAGGTGCTAAGGAGGCTGCCTCATCAGCACTGGACCTGTAAGTTTGCTTTGCTTAGGAGTTCTTTTGCAGAAGTCTAGATAAGCTATGTGATTAGGTCATCCATCCTATTCACTAAAGAACTGGATTGTTGCCCCATAAAACAGTATGATGGTACCCTTAATGTTGAATTAAAACTTGTTTTTACAAAGCAATCTCCCTGCGGTTTTAGTGACGCTTACGTATCACATCAGTTAGCTGTGAAGGGGGAGGGTGTGCTGGAAGTGATACGCGATTCTTCACAAATCGTTAAGCAAGATCATCTTCTGTTGTCCCATGTATAGTGTAAGGTGTTCAGAGCATGGGGATGTGTTGTCTCCCTTCAGCAGAAACCTTAACCCTTTGGATTGTGATTAAGTGGAAGTCGGGCACCTGCCCTTTGAGTTATAGGTGGCAGTTCACACTGTTTACAGGGCCTTAGAAAGAAAATAAAGGTGCTTAGCTTTGACCTGTGGCTATCGAGTGAAACGGATGTAACTTCTTAACCGCGTGGTTGATGTAGCTCCCCAGAACTGTGGTAGCAAGCAGGGTCCTGATTTCTAGGAACAGAGCACATCTCCCTCAAAGTGTCTTGGAACTTGCCTATTTCAGCAGTGCGATGAGGGCCGGGGATTATAATCGTGGGAAGGAGTGGAAATCTGGGTAGTTGGTTTTTGGAATTCTTGCATGGAAACGTGACTTTCTATGCTCTCGATCTAACAGTTAAAACCTCTGTTCAGTGCCTCAAGTTCTCGTATGCACCTTGTTACAAAAGCAGGTGTCCTGCTTAGGATGCTACCTTAATGGCAAAATCCATGCGGATGCCAGTGACCTTCTAAAGTACAAGTGGGTTTTCCAGGGTCTTTAACTGATGCTTCTCTTGCAGGAAGCCCGTTGAGGAAAATTCTCCATGAATGTACGTCACAATGATGATGACCGACCAAATTCCGCTGGAGCTGCCACCGTTGCTGAACGGGGAGGTAGCCATGATGCCTCACATTGTGAATGGCGATGGATCACAGCAGGTCAGTGAGCTTTGCAGAAAATGGCTGGTTTAAAAAAAACTATTTCTGGGCCACCAAGGGATTTTGAAGGTGGGAAGATGGTTTTCCCTAGCACTAGTGAGGGCAGAGTATTTCCTGGAAGGTAGAAATCTGCCTTTACACTGGAAAGACATTAAAAGCAGTGCTTTAAGTGTACCATTAAATTTAATGTGATTATTTGCATGTGTGTTAATTGAAGTTAAAACAATGGGATTGAAATAATAGCTGTGAATGCTACATATTTGAGGGCTTTGCAGAAAGTTAGTCTCATGATTTACTTGTCTGGACAACAGCTAGCACATCTTGCTAGTATTTGTGATGAGATTTTAAGAACTTAAAAATGCTGAGATTGTAAAAAAAAAAAAAAAAAGGGGAGGGGGGGAAGGAAAGAAATGGAGAATTGAAGACAGGAGTCCTGTGATGTCTGCTATTCTTTGCTTACCTAAGTGTACTGATCCCAGCAGTCCTATGTATATCCTATGCTTCATTATAAACCGTAGAGGGGCAGAAGTGAATTTTGAGTGGGCTTTTGAAGGAAGGCAAGTGTATAGTTGCTTTCGTATTTTTCTAGGCGATGTTCTCTAACAAGCTTTATCAGAGGTAGGTAGAATGATTACAAGACCACAGTGATGCCTTCATGTTGGGATACAGCCTGGAGGTTGAAGCCAATAGTTGGTTGATTCCCAAACCTGTCATCTTGGGTTAATGTTTCTCTTTGTAGAACATCTACCATAGCAATTTTTCTGTGTTACTCAATTTGGTTCCCTCCTGATTTGAGACATTTCAGCAAAGTATTTTAACCAAGGTAGAAATAAGCTGTCCTTCATGAATCAGTATAAAATGTCATTCTGCTACTTCTCATTCCCTTGATCATTTGTTCCTCCCTCCAAGCTGTGTTTTGAGCTACACCAACCTCGAGGAAGAATAATTTCCGCTTTTCTTGTAAGCTTCTAAGTCTGTCTGCTTATCTAGGTTTTCAGTACGATAGATTTTTGTTGCTGTGATTATTATTTTTTTTAAAGTCACTTCTGCACAGTGTGCTTCAACTTGAAAAAATAGAAAAGAAAGCTTTTAATGGCTCTATTTACCAAGTCCAATATTAATATGCTTAAGTGAAGGCACAATCTTATTGATATTGGATAAGATAATTGTTCCTTAAGTATGCCTTTTCCTCGTTGCTGGAAACCATTTATCAGGTGAGACTGTCCAGTGGGTCCTTCTGTATTACAGCAAGAATAAATGAAGTCTTCTGAGTCCTCCTTTGAGAAGAGGCTCTAAGTCCCTTCTTTGAATTTCTGTATCAGTGATGATGCAGCAGCTTTGCTTGGCGGATGCCTCCATTGCCTTTAAACTAGCTTCTCATCTGATGTTTTGGGGAAAAAAGAATTGCTGATGTACTGCAAGTGCGTTACTTTTGCTTTTGCGGTGCTATCCAGATATGACTCCCCAGAACAGTTCTGGGCCCAGGTTCCTTTTCTGCATAAATGTTTGTTGGATGATGCTATTAGGCCTCGTCACCTTATCTCTTTTAAGTATTTGTAGCTGGAATACCAGTTTTCTGTGAGAGTCTTTTTGGCCTCTAGTCTGGATGTGCCTTCATATGTTGCAAAGCTTAACTGCCTTTATGCTTTATCATTTTAAACCTATTCTTGAAGCTTTAGCTGATGTCTTCACTTCTTAAAAGTACAGTTCTAAAATGGAATGAAATTGGAATAAAGGCTTTGTTTGATCTTTGCATGTAATAGCAGCAAATGGACTACATTAGTTGTTCTTAACATGATTTATATGTAATGTAGGAGCAAGTGTTATGTGTTTGTTGAAGGATTTATCTTAGTTACTTGTAAGGCAGAACAGCCTTCAGATTAGATTCACATAAGAATTACTTCCTTACTCAAGATGGTTTATATTACTCCATAAATAGGTGCTAGTTTTATAAGGACGTGTGCTTTTCCAGGGTGTAATTACAGTCTGTATTAGAAGCTGATGGTAAGAAAGCATCAGAGCTCAGCTGGTGAGAGACGAGGCACGTGGAGTATTCCAGACGGCGGTGTGGCCAGCATGCCGGTCAGTGCCTCGTGCTCTGGAGCGGGCAGTACTTACTTCTCGTGAGATGCTCTGGGTGCACTTGCCGTTGCTCGCCCTTACGTCCTCAGCCATGCCAGCATGGTAGAGCTGTGCTATAAGCTGTACCTGAAAATGCTGTGCTTCAGAGAAGAGGCTTTTCCCAAAGACTAGCTCTTACATATGTGGAAAAGAGAGGGGGGAGCTGGTAAAACACCTTAGCTTTACCAGCAGCCGGATGGAGAGCGATGCAAAAGGCAATTCTGCCAGTAAACTGTCCTCTATTGTAAGACAATTGCATAGGAACGCTCAACTGTTTTATCCTCCTGGGGTAAGTGCTGCCGAGCTGTACAGGGCAGAGCTAGGAATGTCTCTGCCTGCTTGACAGTAATCCCTCTTCTCTAGACTACCCAAAATGGCATTTCTAGCACTGGTGCCTTTCTTTTTTTTTTTTTTTTTTTTTTAAAGTTTCCCACACTTAATTTCCACTACTGCTGACTGTGTTTAATGCTTTCATGTCCCTTCCAGAGCTGCTGCTTATTCTGCTTCTGCTTCTAATCCACTTGTAACTCCTGTGGGGATTCAGGGAGTGATAATTAACCTTTTGGTCCAAGAATTTCAATGGTTTCCTGTAGGTACTCCGCTGCAGGCTCTAAAAAGCTTGGAGGATAAAGTGGAGGGGCAGCTAGCTGTGCCATAGCACATTTGTACAGAATGCCGGGCCATTTAGTTTGGGAAGTTTTATTTCAGCTTGGTTCACTCACTGCACCTGCAGTGGTGTAGGAAGTTTTCTGCTTGCATGATCTTTGTTTACCAAACCTTGTTTTTTCATTATTTGGCTGGAGCCCAGGCACCGTGTGTAGTGCTGTGTGTAAATTTTTTACTGCTTATTTGGAGCATGTTTAACTTATGATAAATTAGGGGATAGTTAACCCAGAATACTATTATCAAAGTATTAATTTTTAAAAGTCACTGTTTATTGGTTAAGATGTAGCATGTTCCCTAATTTTTCTTAGTGAAGAGAGGTTGAAAGTATTTATCCTACCTGCTCCTGGGTGGCTGAGGAAGAATGCATTTCTGAGAAGAGTATTGCACACAGAATGGTGTGAACTCTTTGGTTCTTCCTGTTGGGACAGAGCTGGAAATTTGTCAGGATCGGTGGGGGCACAGTGTTTTAAAGTAGAATAGAGAATCGACCCAAGTGATTATTGTGGGGTGTTTGGGTTTTGGTGGTGTGGTTTGATTTTGTTTGTTTGTTTGTTTTTGTTTTGGTTTGGGTTTTTTTCTTCCCCAAAGATGCAATATATTCCAGAAGTTATGCACTATAGAAATTGTAAATACAGTAGACTGCAATGATTTAAAGCATTTCTGACGAACCTGTGGCTGGATCCCAGGTGGTGCTTATGATGCCATGCCCCCCAGCTGTATGAAGCATGATATACCTGAACAGGGAAGGGAAAACTTGCCACATTGGAAAACACTTAAGGCAGGGTTTTAATAAGTCAAAGTAGTGTAAGTGGCTGTTTGACCTTAGCAAGGAAAAGGTTCTCATAAAGTGGAAATATTTTAAAGAAAGCATTGGATTGTATTGTATCACATGGATGCAAGTGAATGTCTTCCTACTTGCTGCTGCACCTGCACTCACAGGTGATCTGCAGCAAAGCAGTTTGGCGATGATGGCCTGTTTTGAATGTGAATTTTCTTCTGTGTGCTTAAAAAACACTTGTGTAAGTAAACCAATATTATCCAAAATAGGTAATAGCATATGCCCTTGGTCCTTATCAGGTAGCATTTTCTGTCTTTGTATGAGACTGTTTATCCACAATGTATATAGTTTTTTGTATTCCTGATCCTGAGCTTTAAGCCCGTGTTAGACTTTGCTGGCGGGTTCATTAGTCTCCTCCCTGCTCCCGGTAGGCATGAGAGTGGGATAGTAGGAACAAAGGGGACACAAGTGACATGCATTTGGCTTGTCATGAAAACTTAGTCTGGACATAGAGCAATTATTGCCAAATTGAGGGGGTGTGTGATTATAAATATTTATAGTAACCGTGCAACTTAGTAACATTAATCAGTCTTAACAAACACGACTTTAAATAAAATATAATAACATTCTTAAATGCAAAATAAATGCAAAAAAAATGCATTATGGAAATAGCAAACTTTCTCTGAGGATGCAGCTGGTGAGGCTGGGCTTCAACACTGAGTGGATTAAACTGCTAAAGCAAACATCTGAGTAGTTTTTAGGGAAAAGAAAAAGCCTTTGGGATTGTGCTGCTCACACCCTACTTACAGCTGTTAAAAGCTCCAACTTTTTGGGTGTGAGTGTGCCAGGGGACTGGAACTGGGCTGAAACGTGCCTGGACATCGGACTGTACACTTGTGGTGCTGCTGGGCAGCAGCGTGGGCTCAAAGTGACTTTTAAAGCTCTCTCTCCTCTTGTTGACATCTCATAAACCTGCATACTTGGGATGATGAATAGTGGAAGAGACATAGGGCAATTAAAGATCATCTGTGTTTGTTTTCATTAAAATGAAGACGTTATCTTTAGGCTTTTTTATTGCTTTCCTCAGACTTTTCATTAAAAGCTTCAGAAACAGAGTGTTCTCATGAAGATCCCCTGTGTAGAAAGGAAAGAGAAAAGCTGCGTTCCAGGCTGCAGAATGTGGTTTTGCTGTTTAGGAGGACATGGGGAAAAATAAATCCTTGAATTAGTTTGACATACTTAGTGTGTATAAACAAAAGAAGTTGCAGTGTGCCTCTATTATTTGTTCCAGGCAATTGGGACAAATTGGGGGCGTTGGCTGGAAAATGCCCAGTATCTAATACTCGATGCGTACTGGCTTTAATGGTTTGACCTCAACTCTGCAGGTCGTGAGTTGGTGCTTTGCCATTGCAAGCTCTCAAGGGGTTATGTGTGGCGTGGGGTGAGTACGGAGGGGTTTGGGTGGTGGGGTGGATTACGGGGGCAAACCCCAGTACCCCAGCTTTGGGTGGAGAGGAGAGACTGGGGCTGGGTTACAGCCTGCGGTGAGGGGCAAGCGGAGGGTCTTGCTCAAGGAGCATCCTGATCACTGCTCCTGGGACTGAGGCCACCTTGGGTACGCGTGCTCATGTGCCGACCATCCTCCCTTTGCGTCCAGCCCTTGCTCCAGTGTTGACGCACATCAGTCACAGGTTGGGTATTCCTGTTTGCTATCCATACAGCTGCCTTCACCCAGCAACAGCCCGTCGGTGCAAAACAATGTCTCTAAATATCTTCAGAACTTAAATATTACTTTATTTTTTTACATTTTAGGGAACAATAGCTACAATATTTTATTACAGTCCAGTTCTTGCCTACAATATAACTTCTAAGTCTGTTATGTGCACTGATGTTTACTGGTTTTAGCATGTGCTTTTCTGTACCACTGTAGCCGGAGGTTGATTTCTTTACTGTTCTGAGAAACCCTGCATAGCTGGAGATGGCCTTTTTGGCTATATGCAAAGGCTTGGTGGCTCAGGGCCTTGGGTTCTCTTCTTGCTCCTTGGCTCTTAATTTTTCTGAAATTTTGCTGAAGTGAATGAATTTCACAAATGTTGGTGTTTCTTCTGTAGCACAAAAAAACCTCTACTCTGAAAGTGCAGATCTGGTGAGGCAGCCATCACTAGGTGCAGAAGACCTACTTGGTTTAATAGAAGTCAAGCTTATTGACCTCCTTTGAAAATCTTTGTGCTTGTGTATATATTTAAATGTCCAACTATCAATAAAACCAGATTGGTTATGGCTTTCAGCCTTGTAAAGTGTTAGGAGATGAGATGGTACAAACTGTATACATTTCACAAATATAATTTTATGAACACTGAAGCTAGGAAAAACTTACTCAAGACCTTGGGAAACGAGGATTAGTTTTACTGGATTTTAGGTGAGAACCATGGTGGAACTTGCTGCAAATACCAATTGACCGAATAAAGCACTTTTTTCCCAGTGGCAGTATCATTTTGAAAAGGCTTGTGGCTTAATTGCACAGCTAATACATTGAAAGGATAACATTTTTTAACTATTTGATATTTAATCTCAAGATCCTGTACGACAATGTTTTGTGGTCTAGTCTTGAGCTGTGCTTAAAATTTGGGCAAAATAGTATAGTCTGTACTCCAGACATGCCAAGTAGAGTTGATGGTTGTTATCCTGCAGCATGCAATGGGGTACTTTGCTTTCTGACCAACGTAATCCCATGTTTTGTGACAGTAACTAGTGCGGAGGGGTGTGGTGTTTGTTTGTTTTTTTTCTTTTAAATAAATATGAAATCTTTAAGCTGTTGTACCCTGGGAACCGTCAGTAAGGAATTATTTCCATATATATAACATTTTAATAGAAGCTGTTCTGTGTAAGTCCCAGGCTCTCCCCATGGGTGGAGGACGAAGCTGTGGCGGCTGCTCGGCTTCAGGAAACAAATTTGTTGATGGAAACAAATTTGTTTCTGTTAAAAACCTGTGTAATTAGGCAAGGATAATGCTGCTTCATTTCAACTGTCATAAGCAACAGCTCTTATTGGGGATATAATCTTTTTTTAATGTGGAAGCCCAAGGAATTCTTTGCAGAGCACAACAGCGGGTGTGCTAATGCACACTTGGGCTGGTGATGGACCTTTTGCAATGACTCCTTGAAAAGGAATTTGTAAGTCATGCCCTTCTGCTAACTCTGGGGCCGACACGTGCCTCATGTAGTAAGAGGAATCCCCTTCTCGCGGTCAGTCTTTCTTATATCTGCCTTTAAACTCAACTCCCCGCTTTAGGGAAAAGATCGAGCTTTTCATATACGAGACATCAGTCTAGTTAGGGTCTGTATTTCGAGGAGTTGGACCAAGTTCTTGCAAAGGTGTGATGGTGTGCTAGGGAGTCTGGTTTATGTTAATCAAGTGTGTTAATAAATAACCAGCTTTAGAGCTGTTGGTTTAGACACCTAAAGCAAATGAGCTAATGAAATATTTTTGTTATTCTTTGCCTCTTTGTGTTCAGGTTTGGGTTGTTTTTTTTTTTTAATTTTTTATTTTTTATTTTAAGCTGAATGACACTACTTTCCTCTGCACTTCTTTTGACCTGATGCCCATAACCTGTTGTGGATAATCCACACCTATTCGTAGCAAAAGACTACTTAAATGCTGTCACTTAGATGTTGATTGTTTGGAGATTAGGGATGGAATGCCTCTTATCTCTTCTGAACCATCTATTGTGCTCTGTATGCTGGGTCAGATCCACCCTGATCTGTGCTCCCCAAGAAATTATTGTTGCGGACAAAATAACGGTTTTCATACGTCATTTTTCTGATTTCCAGCTTGTGCTTTAAAAATGTTGCTGGAATAATAAGTTTCTGTAGGATAACTGTAATTCGAAAGGTCATCTAGGTAATAATTATCTTAGGCATTTAGCTTAAGGAATTCAGAAACACAACATTAATTCGGATTCTGTCTTTCCAGATTGAGTGATTAAATTCTGCATGCAGGTGTCCCAGAATATAAAGACCCGACCTAAATTTAGAGAGAGTTTTCACAAAAAGATTTAAATCTAAATTTTCAATTTATACCAAAATTAATCCAGATTTTGATTGAACTTCTGACAATGCACAGTTAATAGAAGTGTATTTGAGTAAAAGTTTCACTGGCAGCAAGAGCATGGGATAAATGATCCCTAGTTCCCAGTGAAAGCCTCCATTGAAGAGAGAAATCTAAATGATAAGTTTTAAAACCATCATTTTAGACACCTGAAAATTAATAAAGATGAGTACAACATATGCTAAACTGGGATGCCTTTTGGTGCTTCCTGGTCTTTGTAGCATTCCCATCATCTGCAGAATTCAGCAATGAGAGACTGAGGTGATATTTTGATTATTTAAAAAAAATTATTATATTTGTTACTAAATAAATAGTATATTACTGGTTCTGTGTGCAACTATTGAACTGTGTGTGTGTGTCTGTGGATTTTGCTTAACTGAGATCTGTTATCTGTAGGACTGAAGGATAAATTTTTAAAAACATAATGGATCAACTCCCCTTATGCTACAAAAAAACTTTTATTCCTGTGAACTTGAAATCTAGGTATGGCTTGGTGCTGCATGCTGGAGTTTATGTGCTCTCTGCTTTCATGTGCCAGTGGTCTAAAGATTTAGGTCCTTAGCTATCAGCATTTGGCCAAGTTAAAGACAGTGTCAAGAGTTTGGTGGTGGAATGTGAACCCATAATTCTCACCTGCACGCAACGGAGTTATATCTTTATTTCAGCTCTGAAAATTTAGATGAGTAGGTAAGCTTTAAATCTTTACTGTCTCTTGGATGCTGCTGGTACCCAAAGATACCAGTCTGTTCCCTCCCTGCCCCCATACCTCTTCCAAAGTACGGATAACACAGTTGTTGGGTTGGGGAAATTTAATTTTTGAAGATCACAGTGAAACAAATGTGTTTTTCTTTCGACAGGTCTTTTTGGTTCAAGTTAATCCAGGTGAAACCTTTACAATAAGAGCTGAGGATGGAACCCTGCAGTGCATCCAAGGTAAGAGGATACACGAACCTGTGGACTAGCATTGCTTGCATTATGGAAAACTCATTCTCTCATCTCTACAAAAATGGGATATGCAGTTCTAAAAATACAGTGAAGCAATTAAGAGTGGGAAGTTGCAGACGTGACTGCTGTAGATGTTATAGGACTTTAATATCTCGGAATGAGTAATGAATTTCTTGCAAGTCCAAGAGATTTCTCTCTGCAGTTATTTATCAGC
>JANXJC010000088.1:36675971-36711573 GCA_027564655.1 Leptodon cayanensis | reverse complement strand
TTCCCCCCCCCCCCCCCCCCCCCTTTAGTATGAGATTGGAAATGAGGAAGTGAGTCAGTTTCTTGGAGGGAAGGAAAGAGTTGAAAACAGATGGGACATCATGTAAGCAAATGAGTGATAACTGGCATGTTACTGGGTGGGGATGGAGGTACCAAGATGAGAGTAGTAAAGAGCACATGCGAGGGAACCAGTCGTTGGTTGTTGGATCAAAGAGTGTGAATGAAAGAAGCCCAAGGAGATGGATCAAAAAAAAAAAAAAAAAGCAAACACAACAGGTTCAGGTAGCTGATGTGTTTTTAAAATGCTGCGAGCTTACCTGTTGCATCAGGTGCTGAGAGCATCTCTCTCCATCACTCTGCAGGTGGAGAGGCAGCCGACAGGTTGCTCATCAGTGTACCTGGCTTGTTTTCAGTCTGAGGTGAAATAGTAGCAGAACCTGAAATGGTGGTGTTTCGGAGAGGTTTCCCAAAGGCTGGAAACACACTCTAATCAAAGTGCAGCTCTTGAAATCTGAGGTGAGAAGGTACGTTGGGCACTTCAGGGCAGCTGCTGCTTGTGGACTGGTGAGAGCTGGGGGCTGTGGGGGGGGCCAGGCTGGTGCAGCAGCACAGGGATGCCATAGCATCTGCTTTCTTTCCATAATCATCTGCTGAACTCTCAGAATATGGTCCTCAGTTAAGTTTTAAGAAATGAATTTGTGACTGTTTTCAAAATACGCCGCGAAGCGTTGCATTGGTCAGAACGTAAAACTCTGCAATGTCCTCTTCGGTATGTCTGTTTTCTGTCTGCCGCCGGCTGGGTGTCTGCGTGAGGTCAGGCACGAGATCTCCTGGCACAGGGAAAGGGCTCCTGCCAGGGTGCACGGGAGTTGCGACGGGGTGGACATGCTGTGGCTGTGTCAGGGAAGGGTGAAATGCAGGGTGAGCTCTGATTTTGTCGCTCTTTGTTTCTACCAAGTGTTTCGGCGCTTTCCACCTATGTGCTGATGTGCAGACTGGTTACATGGTATGGAAAACTTTCTGTAGGAAATGTAGTTTCAGTTCAGATTGGTTTGGTCATGAGGGTTTGGAGCAAAACAGTCTGTGTGTGGTGGTGCTTTAAAATACAGCCCTTCTTTTGGTATTAAATAGCTTTTGCTTACATTTTATTTATTAAATTTTGGCTCAATTTCTTTCTCTTTTAGAGTAAGGGCCCTTTTCACCCTAGTATGTTTTAAAGCATAATTCTTAACTACTCGTTTACATTATCTTACTTGACTCGTGGTACTTGGTGTTTAGGTTAATATTTGATGGAAAAGTCAGGCCGCTAATAACCATTGGCCTTCTTGGGATATCAACACATTAAGTAAGTTTTTGATGTATTAAAGTTTTTTCTATTAATGGACAAACGAGGAATCATCTGCACAAGCATCCTCCAGAACAAAACTCTGGTGGAGGGCTCTAATCTGGAAGAATCCCATGTCGCTGTTTGTAATTCCTATCTGACCAGCCTTTGCTGTATTGGCCTAAAATATTGTTTTCTTCCATCAACAGAGTCAATATCATCCTTTAGAAGCATTGTCACCATCTTCTAGCTTTGGTCGCTTTGGTGTGTTAGCAAGCTCAGCTCTGTAGCACTGGCATGTCCCCAGACCTGGGTTCAGTCGTGACCCTCCTGTTAGGATATTATCCATGGTGCACGCCATAGTTTTTTTTCAAAAGTATAGCTATAAACCACCAGTTGTTAATACCTAACCATATAATCATAACAGATATTTTTATTTTATTTCCTCATTGTTGCCCCGGTATTAACCAGAAAACACCAGAATTTGCAGTGGAGCCTTTTATCCTCTGTGTTATTTTTGCTGACTCTACCTGTATTTCAGACATGGGCCCTTTTGGCCTTTTAGTGTTTGGTCACCTTAGAAAACTAAGGTCCTGATTGTGCATCACTTATTCCTTCTGCGTGCAATAAATAACTTTCATGTTTCCATACCTTTGTGGAACTTGGGTTGAAACCGTTCAAGACAAGAGAGAGCAAAGGGATGCGAACTCAAAGTAGATTTTTCACTTGTTATTGTCAGTGAGATCGTAGCACCATTCTCCTTTCATCTCATTGGTTTTGTTTGTGGCAGACTACAGTAAAGTATAGGAAACCATGTAAGAAGGCAAAAGTAAACAATAGGATGCTTTGTTTACTGTGTGAATAATCTTATCTTCTGCGTTTTAAATCTGATAATGCTGAGAATAATCATGGAAACTTTTTTGCATATGTGTGGATTAAAACTTGAATAAGATGCACCTGCAGTGGTAGGTTTGCTGTAGAGAGTATCTAGTCCTTTAAAAATCCCTTTTGATTAAAATGTAGTAAATTGGTAGCTATTATTTAACCTAACTCCCCTGATACAAGACAAAAGAAAAAAGAAGAAACTTGACACATAACTAAACTTTAATTTGGCTTAATCTTTCCAAATCCTAAAGTTCGAATGTTTTACAGTACACGCTGTGAGGAGAGAAAGGGAGCGAAATACCACTGACACTGGAAATATTTCCGAAAGACTTTGAAGTGTGGAAACTCCAAGCACTTTGTAAGACCCTTGCTAAGGGTCTGCACCCACCTATGCTCAGAGGGATAGCCGCAGCCTTTCCTGACCCTGCAGCCTCTTCCCTGGGAAAGCAGGGCTGTGCTGCCTGTGCCACGGCATGCCTCTGCTCCAGCCAGCCTGGGATGTGACCTGGCAGCCAGCTCCTCGTCCTGCTGACGTGGCCTCCCGGCAGAGGAGATTCGGCGGCGGAGAGGGGCAGGGGCTGAATCATCAGCAGGATGAGAAATAAGTTAAGACTCCCAACTATTCCCCTTTGCAAGTATATAAAAATGGGGCATCCTCCTTCACAGCGGAATAAGGCATAAATGAGCAGAGGAGTAGTTCATGAAGTTTGTCCTTCAGTGAAATGAAGATTTTGGGATATTTTTTTTTTTTGAATGCCTAAAAATCTGCTGCTGGGAAATGCATTTATCTCTAGAATTAGGACAGCAGACTTTGAAGACAAATGTTAGAACATATGGTTTGGGCTATAATTTCAAACTTTTTTTGGTTTTGTAAATAGGCAGGACTTGTATTTGGGGTTTGTGTCTGTCCTTATTTTACTTGTGTATGTGTGTGTGTATGTATATATATGTCTGAAAGGATCAGTGAGTGCAGTACATTCAAACTCATTTGAGGGGCAGTTGGAAAGGCAGTGTCTCTTACCAGCATGCTGCCAGTGGATCTCTCCCCAAAACACAGAGAACCCATGTGAGTGTATCGGTATCTGCAGGAATGCTTGAGCTGTCAGTGTCAGTCCTGCTCAAATGCAAATGATCCTCCAAGTGTGGACCCAGTACATTCTGATCAATGGTGCCAGGATTTTAAAATCCAAGATCCACATCCTTTACCCAGTCTACGCGGACTACAGACATTGCAAACGTATTAGTCAGTGCTTTTAGTCTTTTTAAAGTGTATTAGTGCAGCTATAGTTCTAAGTTAGTAAAGTAATTATATTCAGCTTTCTTAATTTGAAGCAATTATATTTATTGGCCAGACGAGTCAAGAAATTATTCCATCAGCCTTACTAAATTCCATTACTCCTCCTCACAGGCAAATGTTTGGTTTCCTATACTTTTTATTCGTTATCCTCTTTGATTTTTGTTTATGTTTGTTTTGTACATGCAATAAAAACTCTTCACGGTGCAATACGATTTGTAGTGTCAGATAAAAGCGTTTTCAAAATAAAGCTAGCACGAGCTAGCTTTATATCTGGTTACAACCAGATATAGCTCTTTGTATAACTTTATCGGAAAAGTCTTACCCAGTTTTTCAGTCTCCTGCAGAGGAAAAAAATACAAGGACATAGGGAGTAGGACACCAAGAAGGATGACAAATGTACAGGTGTCTTGGCTTTGTTTTAGGGTGAGATTTGTCTTGGATACTGGATCTGACAACTCATGCATTTGGTGTGACATGCAGTGGGACACTCGTAAGAGGATGCAAAGTGAATTCTGGTAATTGAAGACCTACCTGTTCCTCTTGCCAAAACCAGGAGTAACTGGTATGACAATTGGCATTAACCTTGGTTTAGAGAGAATATATTATCCAAATGAGAGGAACAGTTAATCCTCCAGGTCAGTTCTGCCACAGGCTCCTTTTACAAAGCTTGTGCGTTGTGTTGCTGGCTGCCCACCTGAATAGACTTCACATCTTCAGATCACTTTCCGGAAGAACCTCAAGCTGGAGCGCTATGAATGTGTTGTGTTTAACCTATTCTTCAGTTCAGACTTTCCAGCGGAAAAAATATGTTGTCTCTGTTGGGTCATGGGTTTTCCCATATTCCGCTGCCTTCGAAGGACTCGAAGTGTATGTTTGGCAGATGAGTTCTTCAAACACAAGTGTCTGAGGCTGGAAAGCCATTGTGCTGTACAAAACAGTGTTCCTCCTGCCTCTAGTGATATACTTTCTGTATTTTAGCATATCAAGAACTATTTCCTTGCAGGAAAGAAATACTGTATTCTCGACCAAGCAGGTTCTGCCAATTTTATAACTTTTATTAACTTCATATGCTCCATTGTGACTGCCTGAAATTGGCATAGCGCATATTTTGATGCTATTTATAAAAAGGCTAAGGCGGGCATTTCCTTCTATGTAGTCAGACTGTTAACCCAGGAAAACAGACATTAAGCAGCACACTCTAAGAGCAGACTTTTTTTTTAGTTGCTTTTTTGAGGGATGAAGGGGGAGATGGAAAGAAGCTTGGTAGCAATTTCCAAATACTTGTACCTGGAAGTGCACTTAGGGAGCTGCAGATGACATTCCCTCTCTGAGGGAGGCTGACAGTATATTATGTTCACATCTGTGGGAGCAAGGCAGATTGTCTATCAGTTAATTGGGAAACTAAGGTAGGAGATGTGGATTGGGGATGTGGATGAAGCATATTGTCACTTAAATCATTACAGGGCTTTTATTCTTGTTATGTTTTTTCTAATTTTAAAACAAATCTTAACTCAGATAAGTAATAATAATGAACTGACTTTAAATGTCTTGATGGTAAAGAATGTAGATTGGATTGTTTGTTGGTTTTGCTGAATTTTAAATTGTATTTATTCTTACCATAAAGAAATCTGTACTGGTTGGTGGAAGCTGTATCTGAATCAGCTGTTGATTCTGCTGTTGTCAGATTTCTTGGGCTGGGTAGCTTCCACACTGTGAAAGTCTAACCTCTTCTATATTTAGATATAGTATGTGTGATCATATCCTTAAGAGTTTTGTTTGTTCCTTCTGCACCAGTGTTTCCTGTAGTCACTGCAATATGGTGGGTTCTGTGCCTGTGACATCAATAGATCATTTTCCATATTGTGAGTATTTTCATTAATATAGGTTTGAAGAATAGATGTTATTAACAGAAACAAACTGCTGAATCAGCTTTGTAATGAAAGCATTGCTGGCTTCAAAACAAAAAGGAAAGAAAAAAGTCCACTCAGCCACATTATCCAGTTTGAAATTGCATAACCTTGGACAACCTTGAAGGCTGTAGACTGCCATCCAGTAGGATCAGTCATAGTTGTCTAAAAAGTAAATCTAGAATCTGAATTTGTGTTCTAAAATATTTAAGGCCAATATAATAGAAACAAATAAACCTACAGTGTGATTTACTCATTTAAACACCATCAAATCTTAACTTTATTTTTTCCTTTCTTTATGGGTCAGAGAGCATCAAATACTACTTAAAAATCAAGCTACTCCTGGAGATGAGGGGGGGGGTTGATTGGGTTTTTTTTAATGTTCAGCACAAGACCAAATTCTGTCATAATTTGTGCAATTTATTTTTTTATTAATGTACCCCCTGTGTGTTATAATGTGAAGCTGTAGGGTTCTACAAAAGCTTTGTTTATAAGCTGTGTTTGATTATTGCTTATAACTTCTTGACTACTTGATTATATTAACAACTGTTTTGGTGGTGGGGTTTTTTGTGGTTTTTGTTTGTTTGTTTTTCTTGCTGCTGTTTTTTTGTAAGCTTATCCCTCTTATTTCTGTTGGGGATGGGGTGGGGGAACATTTGAGTGTAGGTGGCTTGTCAGAAGCAGTGCCTTCTCCTCTGTATGTTAATTCTGTTAATTCTCTGATGATACCCTCCATAGGAGGTTTCAAAAAATATTTAGTAGCACAGAAAAATGTTAACTTAGTGTGCGTGTGAAGTATTGCAAGTTATTCATCACCAAAGTTTATTTTTCCTTCTCTCGACAAGTGAAGGGCTCGTGACCCTGCAGGTATGGAAGAAGGAAGCCAAGTAACCCATGCAGAAACCCTGGTGTAAGGCTTTGTCAGCAAAATATATTCTTGTTGTTATGTTATGGGAAGGCTTCACTATTGCCAATGCTGGCCGAGCAAGAGTCTTCATTTCATTTTAGCTCAGAATACTTAGGGGTTTTGTCCATACAGCTTTCAAGCAAAGTTGCATAATTTACCATGTGGCCGATAGCTACCTGTGTCTTGTTTATCCAAACATCACCTTTGGAGTTATGTACATGTTAAGTGAAGCTATACTGTGTTACTTATAAAAATCTGGCCTAAAATTCCTGGAAACTCATACACTTTTGATTATCACACCTGCTGCTGCTGCTAAGGGTCAGTCTCTTCAAATCCCATCTTGGCTGGGTCGCTACAGATGACCTTGGCGTAACGTTATAGAATACTGTTTTTGTCTCAGCAGGCAATATTATCTCATCATAACATTTTTGAATATTTCTAGCTGAATTGTTTTGCATGTTGGAGCTGTGCCTGGAGAGGGGACCGAAACACAATGCCTGTCATTCTCAATCGTGTGAGGCAGAGCCTTTGTGTTTGATGATGGGGCTGTGGCGAGTAGGGTGCGAGTGAGAAAATAAGGAGGTCCTTCCAGTCCAGTTCCCAGCACCTGTTGCCTAGAAACTTACATTAACTCAAACATGTTTAATTTCTAAAACCAGTATTTGTGCTTGAGTGTGTATGTATGTCTGCGTGTGTATATATCTATTTATATATAAAAGTATACGTATAAATAGACACAGAAATACATATATATTTGTATTTATATTTATATATGGTCACTTCATCACCTTAAGACTGTTACTCAGCTCTCCAAAGCTCTAGCTCTCCGAAGTCCTAGCATGGCTCTCCTCTTGGTGGAAGTTTTTCTAGCCTTTGGTAACAGCATGGAAATGGCAAGCAAGTGCTGTCGGGTGATTTGCCTGCAGGATTTTCACTGAGGGTTCATTAAGATTACTTAACAAGTTAGAAGTAATTTGCCTCCCTTGAGGGAGAATTCTGATATTTGGAGTGTTTATCAGTCATCTGCAAAATGGAATGAAGGTAATTGGTGCCTAATTGTTTGCAAGAACTGTGAAATACAATTACGAAGAGTTAAGCTGAAACCGATTGTGTTTATGAAATCTAGCATAAGAAATACTATATTAATCCTGCCTCAATACCAGGAAACGCAATTAGTATAATTAAGACTATCATATTGTAATTTTCTTGGCGACTAGAAGCTTTGGCAGCCGCTTTCCTCTTCCAGTGTGGTTGGAGCAGAGCGCGTTCCTGTCGGCGGTGCCTTCTGCTGCCGCTGCCAAGGGAATTATAAAATTACTTTGTTTACCCCTGTTGTGGGACACAGGAGATGCGACTGCTGTTGAGTGGAAAAAGTCTTCAAACTCCTGCATTTCAGCTACTCGGTTGTGGTCACGGTGTAATTTTGCAGACTGTGTTCGTATGTGGTAAGTGCAGCTGGAAGCCCTGTCTGCAAGCTGAGGAAAAGGGAGGGTTTGGGACTCCCCAGTGGTGGTTCTTCAATGTTCAGGGCGCTAACTGGATTTGCACTGAAGGAGTCCTTGGATTGCAGTTTGCCTACAGATGGCTGCCAGTCCTGTCCTCGGCACGCAGGAACCTCCGTGCTCCGTCCTATGGTACCTTGGAGGTTGTACCCCCCCGCCCAGTGTAGGAGAGGACAGACAGCGCAGGAGACACGGTCAGATACTGCCGCATCGACAAGTGGCTGCAATTAGGGCAGATGAAAAAAGTAGATGAGTATTGCAATTAGATTCTCGTTAACATTACATAGTATGTCATGAAAAGTAGATAAAATAAATAGCTTCATCCATTTGTGTTTAAGTAAACTTAAGCATGTGTAAATTGGTCTTAGGAGCAGTAATCATAGGTACCTCCATGCTGGCAGGGAAAAACTAGAGTATTTACAGACTGGCACTATTAAATTAGCTTTTTTGTTGGAGATGTATTGCTTATGAGATGGTGGATTTGTTGTGCAGCGTGCCCAGGTCAGAAAAAAAATCAGTGTGTAACATAGTTGTTGCAGTTTGTATGTCACTGCTATGAATGCATTCAATTAAGGGATAATCAGCATAATGCCTACTTTGAGCTCTTCTTAATGATTTAATTGCTTCTCTGAGTTAAGTAAACACTTGATGCTTATTTTACAAAATTTTCTCTTGGGAGCTCATCACATGAAAGTGTATGTGCATGTATTTATTATTAAACATTAAGAATAATCAGTTATTTAATTAAGCTTCTCCTGAAGTTCTCTTTTGGGATATTCTACGTTCTTACAAGCTGCTCAAATAACTAATATGTCAGAATAGACTAGGTAAGAGTCTATTCACGAATTTGCCAATTGGAAAATGAATGTGCACATTAATGTTCCAGATTATTATTCCAAGGTCATCTGGGTGTCTGTCCTTTGTGGATTGAAGTGCCAGTATACATTTTTCTGTACTTTGTGAAATGCTTTAACAGTTTCAGATTATTGCGATAGCTCCAGATGTGAGGTCCGACCTCTCTCCAGAAAGATGGCTCAGGACTGTCCCTGGATAACGCAGTGCCCTGGGTACCTGTGGCTTGGAGACGGAACCAGATGCATCCCCTTCCCTGCGTGCCGCTGGCTGCCGGGGCCCTTCTGCCTTCTGCTGGGCTCAGGCTGGGGGGCTGTGGGGCAGCTCCGCTGCGCTTTGCCCATCTGAGTGTCTGCAGGGATACCTCCCTGCCCCATGCGAGCTGGGAGGCTGTCCTGGAGCAGACCCACACCTTCATGTATATCGATGTACTTGGAAAGCAGCAGGAAACTGTACTGTCCGATTCTTTCGATCCTTTTTTCTATTTATTTTCATTCTGTACGTAATTTTTTTTTTCTTCAAAGACACTTTCTTTCTGTATTTCTGTGCACATCATGTGTATCAACATGTCCATTGGAACTATGTGGAGCCTGCAGAACATCTTACACGGCTCTTCCTTCTACAATTTAAAAGCCTTCATGTCTTTGTAAAAGTTCACCCACCCCAGAATACTTGTAAGGGATACTCAGTATCTTCTTTTTTATTACCTGCGTTTCCAGAAGCTAACTGCTCTGCCAGGGTGTGAGAATTCACTTTGAGTTTTATTGGCCTTTGTTTCTTACAAAAGGTCTGCGCAGCATGGAGCCTGGCTAGCAGGCTCCTCGGCGAGCCGGTGCCCCCTGTTCGGCAGTGACATTATTTAGTACAGGAACTGAACGTGTTCCCAATAGTTTTCCAGCCAAGGAGTCTTGGCTTGCAAAATACTTTTGGGAAGGTTGCAGTTACCACGTAAAGGGGTTCTCCCCTTCCTGCACTTAAGGTATTTGATACGTTTCCTTCAAATGGTTTTAAATGCTGAATTAATTAATATGCTAGTTAAGATCCCATTTAAACAAACCTGTCGTAACTGTCTGTCTTGTTACTTACCTGGTAGTGCAATGCTGACTGCGATTTCCAGATGTAGCCCCCACTTCATGATGCCGTTTGCAAATGCCAGGCTAAACAGCTAACCTGATGCTATTTTGAAGCCAGTTTTAATGATAAACACGAGAGTAATCTCTCTAACTGAGGCTATGAATGGTTGTGTGTGGGTGGTGGTGCTGTGCAAATGAGGGTTTTTTTTGTTTATGGCCAGAAGGATATACTGAGAAACTTCATACTCTGCTGGGTCTTAGTGCAGTGGGCTGCTTTTGATGAGCATATAAGCAATGGCAGAACTTTTAGTCAAACTCTTAAATTTCAAATTGGCTTTGGAAACTTAGTTATATCTCAGAACATGGTAAGATATTAAATTGAAAGAACTTGTTGTGCTGAGGCATGTGGAAGTGGTAGACACAATTATGGCTGTAACTGCTAATAGTGTTACAGTAGTTCCAATCAAGCAGAAATATTTGGCCTGCAGAACATACAGAAGCATCCTGAGTGTGTGTTAGTGTAAGCCATGTGGTTAAAAAAAAAAAAAAAAAAAAAAAAAGGTGAAAACCATGGGGAAAAAAAACCCCACCTCTAAAGTCTTGGTCCTGCTGTCATAAGGTGAATCTTTCTCCTCTTCTCCACTTCAACAGTTCCTCTGTTGAGGAAGCAAGCGGCGCTTAACTCTGCAGAAAGCCAGGGCGTGTTCAAAGGCTTTGCATTTTGTTTATTGATGCCTTGTCTTTATTTGAACTATGACCTTTTATTTGTTCAAATAGCATGAGCTTACATTTTCCTTAGGGTGAATCTAAGACTAAAATTGTTTTGTTGACAAGCACAGCAAATTAAATGAATTTGACTGAATTTTAGTTTTAAGAGCATCCCAGATACCTTAGCATCAAGGTTGGGTGCTCTGTTTTATATTACATAATATACACAAAAAGAAAGAAATTGAGTTTTACAAGCTGATATCTGGCATTTACCAACTGCTGCTCATTCGCATAGTTATTTCCATTCTATATATAGCCAAAAATGCTTATGCACAAAATGGGTTAAGTGAATTAGGCAGTTATTTGAGCCAGCTGCTATGCTAGAAATAGAACTATAGCTGTTTTCTAACCCCAAGCTGTGTAGTTGCAATATTGCTTTAATACTACTGTTTCCTCTGCTTGCAGCTTTTTAAAGCCCTTCTTTCATCTTTTTAGAAGGTATATTGTAAGGACCATTTTGAATATCCAATTTGGAGCATTGTTTTTCTTGCTGTATTTTTACTTTAAGATGGATGTGCCAGGCAGACACAGTGGTTAGTCTTATCAGCCTGGGTTTAGTGAGTTGCTAAATGCAGTTTGTACAAATGTCTGGACAGTTTTAAATGGAGCTTTTTATAATTAAAAATGTAATGAGAGTCATTAAAGCAGTAGTAATTCTGTTCCAAGTACAAATGCAGTTAGAGACTGAAAAACTGCCTTTCAACCCAGATAGCCCTTAAAAGCTGACAGCGTGCCATGTTGCTGATAAGGAGCGCAGATCTCTTTTTAAGCCGTGCGCACTTCCCCACTGCTGTCATCAGAGCTGTTCATGTTTTCAACAGTTTGTAGCAGAGGTTACTCTCCCTACATGTTTTCCACCCCCCTCAGTAAAAAGCGACTCTTTTTTTGTACACGGCTGTAGTTGCTGTGTGTGGAGCTGACATTTTTGACTCCCTCTGGAGACTTCTCTCCTTCATGAGAAGTGTCTGTAAAACGTGGCCAGAATAGTCGTGGGCTCAGCAGAGCTTCAGGGAGACCAAAGGTCCCTCAGCTTTCTGAACAGCCACTGGTGCAGATTTGCCCCCTTCAAAAGGAGTTTCAGAGCACGTAACTGCAGTTCTCGCTCCGACTCATTGCTCTTTTAAAAAGTATTTTTGGGTAAACGGGGGAAAACTAGGTGCGGCCAATCTCCGAGAGCTTCAGCCGTTTGTTGGCTGAAGCAACTTGCTCCAAAGGTTAAGAGGCTGTAGAGGATTGTGCTTGAAAATTTTAATTGTATTTTCCCGTGCTGAATTTCTGGACAGAGGTAACAGTGAAAATAGTATTTTATTGCCTGTCTTCATTTTATTTGGTTTGCTGGCATCCACCTATGCTGTTTCATTGTACAAAAGAAGCTCTAAGCCCTTTCTGCCCCTCTCTGATTGTTTCTCTTTTGTATTTTACCTGCAATTACTTCATCTTCCACGATCTCTAACCTACATTCAAACCTTTCTCTTAATTGTGTCTCAGAAGCTGGATGATGATTCCTGTGTCTTGCTGTGATTGTGCATGTGGTGCTACTCATACAGCTTTCAGCTCAACTTAATGGTTACTCTGTTTTCTATTACTCTAAAGCTGTTCTCTTCCTTGTGTTTTTCATAGAAGTGGAAGAGAGCAAGCCTTTACTGATAAAAGCCCTAGTTGTTTTGGACTTTGGAAAAGTTGTGATTTGATACAAGTGACCTGACTCGACCTGATGGATAGCTGCTGCTGAAAGACATGACCTTACGATGTTCTCTCCAGCCCTAGCATCATCTCCCACTGTTTCCTTTGCCTTATGCTGCCATTTGCTGTACCCGTTAGCCTGGTCAGGAGGGGAAAACTGATCCTATTTAAAAAAAAAAAAAAAAGAAAAAAAAGAAAAGTGAATAGTTTTTCTGCCATTTAGTCTCAGCTCCCACAGTTCAGTAGCAGAAAAGAAGAGGAGGAGGTAAGAAGGAGGAAGAAAGGAGAGTGAGATTGCCCCTTTGGTGGCACTAGCTCGCAAACCTATTTACCCAGTCACTAATTATGTACCCTGGTAGGAAAATAATGCGAGTTAGGAATATGAGCTGCGTGTTACGAAGGTTTGAATTCAAGAAAGCCACTTGTTGAATTATTTTGTTCAGCTTGCGTATACTTTTAAGCACCTGCTTACACTGCTCATTGCACAGGTGTGCCGCAGGCTTTGCCCAGCAGCGGGGCATCAGCACGTGGGCACCCCAGAAGAGCAGTCTGGGACCCTCCTGTCTTTCAGCTCCTTTTTATTATTTCTTCTGCATATGCTCTTACTTGGGGCTTTTGAAACTCTGCCTGTAAAGAAGCCATCCATTATACTTGAGGTCACCTCAGGCTTCTTTCTGCTGTGAAGCACATTGAACATTTGCTGAACTGCCCAGAAAGAAGTGGAAACTTCAGATGCCTGAGGGGGACTTGAGCAAAGGGGATGCCAGGCAGTCAGCTGTCGCTTTGGTCCTGTGGAGAACTACTGGCAGGACTGTGCCTTTTCTTTGAGTTATCTGGGAACCATTTAATTTATTTTCAAGGAAAATTGAACAGACTTGTCACGGACCAGTAAATTGTAAGAGGCGCACAAAGAGGCCGTCCGTGGAGTCTCTGCTCCTCCCTGGCCCCGACTCAGGAGCCCTTTCACAAAAGGATGCTGCGTCGAGAGAAAATTCCTCCCTGATTTCAGGGCGATATAAATTCTTCAGTTCACAAGCAGTGGTCTCTCTTTCTATTGTTTGTCTTGTTCTTCTGTCCAAATACCAGGAGAATAACAGCTTCTTTTGGACTTAGGAGAGCTTTGCACATCTTATTTCAAATTCAGAAGAGGAACGGCAGGTTGCCCTGCTGTAGATCTTCCTGACTTGCAACTTGATCTGCATTTTTTGTGTTTTGTTGCTTCAGTGCACCCGCTCTATGGGAAACACTTGTGACTTTTGTACCTGCAGCATTTTTCCACGCTAAAAGTCAGCTTTGCCACTTTGGCAGCTGTAACCGAGAGCAGCCCAATTAATTTAGGAGAACTTTTTCTTCAACATTTCAGATGGTATGTTTTTCATTTCTGAGCTCTTCACTGTGCTGTGGCTGAAGTTCAACAAGCAGAAATTCTTCTGATCAACTCAAATAATTAACATGTTTAGGATTCCTGAGATGCCATAATACTGAGTGGCATGGTTTTTTTGTTTGGGGATTCTCTGGATTTTTTTCTAATATGGTCATCTGCACCCGTGTGATCGGTGGAGTTGCGGGCAAACACAAGTGACCACGTACTACTTTTCCTTGAGACATGGTTGTTTCTGGACAGCCTCCCAAGCCGCTTGAAATAGTCAGTTTTCACCAAAGTGAAATGGTACCTGGTGTCATCTTTCTGAATTGATGCTTTATCGAGATACAAGATAACTTTTTCAATTGTTCTCCAAAATGTTTTTTCGCTGAAGACTGAGTTGACAACAGATCATCCATACAGCTTTCATGTTAAATTGCTTTGCCAGTTAGCCTGCTTGAGTTTTGAACAAATTTGATCTAATTCTGCCAAATGTTTTTGAGGTTTTTGATTCTTTCTGTAAGTTCAAGAATTAAGACAATTGAAATCTGCTTCTTTGTTATCAGCATGCATCTTTAATGACCGTAATTTAATCTTGAAAACTTTTCCTTTAGGAAATTACCTGTATCCAGTGCTTGATTTGTCAGGACTGTCCTGTAGCTCTTGTTCAAGTAACCTGTAAGCATCCGTATCTGTTACCCTGTTAATGCTGTCAGAAGGAAAATATCTGTAACAAAATCACTTGCAGAAAGTGAACTGATGTGTACAGTATAGCGTTGGTGAGTATTCATGCCATGTTCTTCATTGCTACAGGGGACCTGGATAAAACCTGATGTCTTAAATGGGTGAAGCAGCTAAAGATATATGGCTGTCTTCAGCTTCACTTTGCTTCTGGAGTGGAAATAAATACCTGTCTTAAGTCACTGTACGTTCAGGCAGGGAATCTACATATTTAGATTGCTAAAATAAGACTTTTTCTTGCGTGTTCTTTTCACTACCCTTACCAAATATTACCTGTGTTGCTGTGGCTTTAAAAGCTGTGAAAAATTCTTTGCTAGTGTATTCATCTTAGGGAAGACATTGATTTATTGTGTGCAGGCTGACTTGAATTATCTCTAATTGGTAGGTCATTAGTCTATTAAATCGTTAATGGCTCAGTCTGATGCTAGTGTTGGCTCTGCATGCGTGTTCACAAAACCTTTCTTACCTTGAAGTATCCTGTCTGGCATTCACATAAAAAATAAAAACAAGGTTTGTACATGTATTTGTGCTCTGTTTTCTTGAAGCTAGCAGGGTAATTTGTAACCAGCCCCCTTATTTATTCACCTACCAGTGTCTGTTTAGCAGAGTGGTGCCTGGCACTGTGAGCACGTTCTCCTGCCTGGAGGAGCCGGTTTCTTCCTGAGGAGCAGGAGAGATGGCAGCTTGTTCGTGGCACTGGGGTTCTACACTGACGCGGTGCTTGCAGCTACACCGCTCGGGCTAAAGCCTTGCGGTGGAAGCTGTGATGGACATCCTGCGCCCACACCGGCACCCCCGCCGCGCTCCTGCTGGGTGATGCCTGGCTTCACAGGATGACCACGGCTGAGGGTGCTATACGGATCTGAAGACCGTAAATCTGCCTTTTTCTTGGTCTGTACGTGAGGCAGAGAAACAGCTCAATTGGTGGTTAAGTATAAACACACATACTATCTGTACATGTATGAATTTTTGCCCAAGAGCTTCATTTGCATTTGTAAGGGTGAAAATTTGTCCATCAGATGTTTCTGTATGTCCTTAAATGAGAGCCTCAAAAATACACATCCAAATGGAAGTTTTGTGTATCTGTGAATTAATTTTCTAGTTGGCTGTTATCCCTTTCCCTTTTTTACATTGCTGCTACTGCTTGAAAACTGGAAGTCTTCTCGTTGGCCTGTAAGTGTCTTCTTGAAACTGATGGCTTTTTTTCAGTACAAAATATCACCATCAGCTTCATTTCACTGGTGCACATGCTTTCCTATCATGTTAACTGTTGTACTGTATCTGCTGGAAGCTGAGGTTTTTGTTACCTGTAGACAAAGAGAGGCTCCTTCGAGGTGTCTGCCAGCAGCAGGACCCAACTCTCCACCTGGGCTTGCGTACAAAGGGTCTCTGTCTTCAGGTTTTTCTGTAGCTTTACAAAGTCTGAAAGCTGAGCTCTGTGGGGAAAACCGACACAAATTCCACTTTCGGATTGCAAGTTGGGTGTTTCAAAGGGGAGCAGTGGTGCACCTGGAGCCTGGCTTAAGACGTTATCATATAGTTAGCATCTCGGTAGACTTAGGGCTTAGTATTTTGTGTTTGAAATGACTTCCTAAGAGGGAACGTACTTGGTGTAGCATCACTCCTGGATGTGACAAGAGGATAGTAAGCAAAAACTATAACCTTGAACACTGAGATGTTCCGCTGACTTTCAGTTAGAGTCTGTGAGCACCAATAACCATTTATTTCCATGCAGGGATTTATCAAGGGGAGAGCAGAGGAGGTGAACATATTTTCCTTTACCTAGGGCTTAAGTTGAAGCCTGCAGTGGCGATAACTTCTCAGCCTTGCATGTCTTTTATGCTAAAACCTCGGTCAGCCCTAGCCTTGCTCTCAGCTTAGGCTGAATAAACGCTTGGCACGCCTTTGTGTTTAGACAGTGGGCAGTTGCCTTAATGCCAGAACACGTTTTGATTTACAGTGAAAAATACATACATGGCAGGGAGAAATGATTTCTTTTGACATTCCTTGAAGCAGAAACAGCTGTGTTTGACATTTTTTTTTTTTAAAAAGCACAGTGGCATCTCCCTTGATAATCAGAATTACAGCTGAGCATGAACAGCAGGGCATAGTTCTGTGTGGAGTCACTTAGCGAAGTGTTGCAACACAGATTATCCGACGTGAAACAGCTGTATTCGTTACTAATAGAGCAATTTGTCAAAACACCAACATGGATTTTTCCCACAATAACAGATGTGTGGAGTACACTGCCACCCCCCTCCCCAGATTGCCAGCATCTGTGCGTCAAGTCATGCTCCGAGGTGCGGTGTTGCCATATAGCCTGCCAGAATGGATGCATTTATTTTAACCGTATGATGAAATAGTTATGTTGTGACTAACTGGGATCCATCGGCTGGAAAATTTTAACAATTTGGAAGAAAATGTTTCTGCCTTGTTATTAGTTACTACTTAATAATAATGGTTTGTGGATGCAAATGTATCTTAGCTTCCCCAACACAGCCAAGCACATCTAAAGTCCCTTCTTTTTTTCTGTCAGCTGTTAAACAGGTGATAAAGGATTCATAGTTCACTGTACCCTTCCCAGGTTCTCCCTGAGAACAGTGTAACTGTTGCTTAACATATATATGGGAAAACGTATCTGTTACAGCAGAGTAGCGTGAGGTTCTGGACAGTGAGAATCCATTTCACTTCTTTCTCCACCAACGTAAGTCAATTTGTTATTCCGTGTTTAAGTTCTCAGTAGGAGCACCTGTGATTACAATAACTTATTTACAATTAAACTAGTGTATAATGGAGGCCACTTAAATACATTAAATAGAATCAGAAAGACTATTGCCTTGGGGAGGTCACTGGCCTTTGAAGTAAGAGGAAAGGAGGAGGGAGAGCAGCAGGGACTGTGCAGGGAGTTGGGGGAGGCACATGTCTTCAGACACTTCAGAAATAGAGCTTTGGTTCATTTCTGTTATTTGTTAAAAATAACAAACAGTCCTCCTTGTTGAAATGCAAGGTATTGGATAGCAGAATGTGATCGTAGTTACTTTTTTAAAAGACAGAAAGATACTTTTCTGTGCACATCAAAGTGCAGAGACAATTTAACTTGCAGTGTCCCTGCAGTAATGTTTTTCTCAGCTGACTAACATGCTGAGACTTGCTCAATTTCTCACATTTTTGTTTTTTGGAGAGATTTCACAAATATTTGGTCTCCATGCCTTAGAAGCAAATAACTTTAAAACTCTGTTTTTGTATTAGCCTACCAATAGTTGTCACTAAATGTTTTGCTGGAAGTGTATTTGTGGGAACGAAATGAAGAGCACAGGAGGTAAGAAATCCAAAGAATCTGAAAAATCCCATGGGCTCCAGGAAACCTGAAACGAAATAACTGTGAGATGGTTTTGCTTCTGGTTCACTTGTTAGTCTGATGAATGACCAAAGACCTCCAGCGTTTCATGTAACTTCGGGCAGTTACTGGAGGTGGCCAAAGCGGACATCCAGCCACCTTGGTTCCCTCCCAGGTGATAAAGGCATCCCAAAGGGTGCGTTAGCCCACCAGAGGCACGGACGAGGGTGTTCGTGGACACCTCAGCAACCGAAAATTCGGTGGGGTGGATCTGGATTAAGGCCTTTGCAAAGACTGCGTTTGCGTGAAGCTGGTCGAGATGCTCTGTCCTTGCTCGGCTCCTCTAACGGGGGCTCTTTTGGTGCGAGCTGGGGAGCGCTGCCTGAGCGAGCGTTTTGGGAAGGAGGTGCGGCTGCTGCTTTCTGATTGCCTGCTTTGGAAATAGGCACTTCATTTTCTAGAGTGGTGAGGGTATAGCTGTGATGCTCTATCAATTAAATGTAATATAGTTAAGGTGTAAAGGAACGTTTTTGTTTCACAGTCTGATAATTTTGAGGGTCTTTGGTGCCGCCTGATCTTAAAAAAAAAAAAAAAAATCTCCTCTTAGTAGCTTATAAGATCTTTAGGGTGCAAAACAGAGGAAAAGCAAAGAGCTTTGTAACATGGACTTTTTGGTAGCCTAGCCCTTGCTGAAACACAAACATTCTGGTTACAAAGGCTGCAGTTTCACGCAAATGAGGTCTGGAGTCATGTTGCAACCTACAAATGATGCATGGGAAAGTGCTGGTGGGATGCTGGGGAACACTGGAGTAACTGCTTCAGTGACTCCAATGCGATCAATAGGACAATACCCAGGCAAAGCTGTCAGCAGATCAAATGCGATGCCTGCTTTCATTGCAGCAGCCAAGATAGCTATCGTTGGTCAGACATGCAGTGGGCACAGGAATGCCGAAAGCCTTGTCAGAAGGGAGAGTGAAAGAAACTGTCTTTCAGCATGGTCATTTTCCCCTCACCTTGAACTTTTTCAGCAGATGTTAATAAAGTTTTAATAATGCAAAGATTTGTTAATAAAAAGACCTGACTTGATACTTGGAAGCAAAATTATGTGAAAATATTTTCTGGTTATTCCTGCTTGCAGATTTTATAATTCAAATTATTTTTCAGTGTTTAGGTTGCCAGGATAACTTGTTGCATTCCTTCAGTAATGCAGTAAAAATGCGTCCTTCAAACTTGTTAATGGAACCTAGACTTCATAAACACGACTGGGGAGACAGAAGTATGTTGTTTCAAAACAGGACAATATCAAACCCTTCATTTTAAGGTTAGCAGAAGAAAATAGGCAATGTCTGCAGGTGGTCTTTCATGTTTTGGTTTAGAGACCTTTATTTTCAAGAAGGAATATGAGTAAGCTGGACCAGCTGTCATGGTAAATACATACTGCAGGCAATATCCTCATTCACTGAGGTGCTTGGATTAACCCATTTCTGTTAGAGCTGCCCTCCTTCACAGTGTCGTCAACATTTTGAATGTCTAAAAAGTTCTAATGGGAGAGCACGTGCAACTGGAAAGCAGCGTGTCTGCGATGCTCTAGCATCGCGTGTTCTCTGACGTCTCTAGCATGTTTTTCTGACGTCTAGCTGATGCAAATAAATGCACAGCTATGGTTGTTTTACAGTTAATTTATTATCCATGAGAGTCCTTGGGAGCTTGAAGACTTTATTTTTCTTTAAAAGCATAGCTGTTTCTTGCATATGTTTTTTTTTCAAAACTTGTTAGGGTTTTGTATGCTGCGTGTGTTTTGTTTCAGCCTTACTAATAAGATTATTTAGCTTTGACAATTTAACTGTTCTAGAAAAATGTTTTTAGAACAAACTCTAAAAAAAAAAAGTTTGTGTTTTTCGTGTATACAGATAGGAACCAGAAAATTCAGATTTTACTTTATTATTCTGCCAGACTTTACATGCATTGCCTTTTAAAGTATAATATAAGAACTTAAACAATAACAGTTGCCTGACTTGGAGCATAAGCCAGTAATGAGATTGTTTAATGATGAAATAATATTAAAAAATAAGGAAGTTAGACTGCAGCATTTAACTCCTTTTATTTTATTGCTTGTCTGGTGTTCCCTCGTGTTATGAATGTGGGATTCCTTAAATACATCTCTTAAACTACTTTCTTCTTTCAAAACGTTCAGTGGGGTTGGTTTCTGCAATTGCTTGACATCTTCTTGAGACTATAACCTGATAGTGGATCATGATCTGTATCTCTGATGGTTCAAAATACAAAGCAGAAGCTTCAAATGCATGCTTACAGATTCATGCAAGTATTAAAAACCAAGGACCATGGTTTACATTGAAGGAAAAATGCTTTCTCTTAAGTCCAACTTCAGAATACCAGACATTCACTTAACATTTGTGGTTTTATTTACACCTCTGATTTTTCTTTTCCTTCAGCAGCTTGTTATAAACTTAAAAAAGGCAAAAAATTTCATAGCTTCATGCCAACAAATACTTTGTTAGAGACCAACCTAAACCATTAGACAATAGAGTAGAAGATGAACTTGTTGGCAGAGCTCCACAGTTTACCCTCTTCTTGGTTCAAGATTTCTTGTGTTTTGTGATAGAAAGCTGAAAAGAAAGATTATAGGAACATTTGTAATGTTTTGCGTGCAGTATGTGGGGGTGGATGAGCATGCCACAAGGTCAGTTACGTGCATTCAAGAGACAACATTCAAGAGAAACCTCTTTTTACTATACTAAACCAGTCAAACAGGCTTGCAAGACGTCCTGGAGTGAGAGCTCCGTTTTCGCTTTAACAGTCGATAGTGCAGGAAGTGGATGTTGTGTTAAGATGCTTCATAACACCTTAGGCAAGAGAAAGGTATATTTCTATTATATGATTTTATGTATATAGTCTGCATACATGTGCATATATTAGCATATTATATATTACACTAATGAAGATGTCAATGTCGTAGACCCTAATCACTGTGTCTAAAAAAACACTTGTTTGCTTAGACTTGTGCGAAGTGGTTTTGATGCCTGCGGGGATTGGTGAAAAGGGAAGCACAAGTTTTGGTATCCTTTATTTGTGGAAGTAAAAAACTACAAACATTTGTGTATTAAACCCTTTTCAGTAATCCGTTCAGTTCCGTGAGAAGTTGCTCGATTAATGTGCAAGCTCTTTGAGGAATAATGAGTAGTAATATTCAGCCTTCTATAATTAAAAAAATAGAAACAGTACTAAAAGTTTAATGGCTTCTTCTCAACTTCCTTTGTGTATTAATCCTGTTAATTTTTGATCTTCAAATCTGCTTTCAACTTCAGGCTTTTATTTAACTTTTGTGACAGCACTGTATAGAATTGTGTTCTCACCTTCCAGTCTCTTGGGGTGAGTAGTGAGAATTAAGGATATCTGCTCTTCATCTGTATGATCACTGGGGAGATTGTTTATAAAATTCTTAGAAACTTATTTATGTCTACTTAGGATGACTCCAAAAATAGTATGCACATCCCATCTGCATGCTAATGTACCAATTGGCATGTCTGTGCAATGCTGGTGTAGGAGATGTTGCAGACTGCTTGGAATTGGTCTTGCAGTTTACCTTTTGTGAGCACATGAAGTCAAACAAAAAAATGTGTCTTACCTGCACCTGTTTCAATGGGTGTATTATCTTGAATGACATATTGTGACGGTATCTTAGCAGGCTGGTTCACATTACCTGAAATTCAAGCTGATCATTAGATACTGCAAGACAAGTCAGGTTGAAGTATAATTTTATCTGCTGCTGTAACAGTATGTAACCCAGAAACACTGTCTGAAATCACAAGCTCTTAATGCTTTTCCATGTTGTCTTTGTAATTCTGCATGTTGCATCATTTCTATAGCTTTTCTTTATCTTATCACGTTTCTGATTTTGGGACAGTGTTTTTAATTTTCTCACTCTGCACATGATATGAAATATCTATGTAATTATGATACGTATTGAGTGTGTACATATGCACAGCATGTATTTAGAACGTTGTGAAAATACTACGCCATGCTAATTAATACAGAAGGGAGCTTGAACACCTCTTGAACTCTTCAGACTTTAGATTTTTCTCTTCCATTAAACATTGCTTCCTGTAAGTAATGAAGTGTAAAATACAATGCGTTATGCCTTAGAACAGCTTGTGTATGTTTATGGACAATTTTTTTCCCCTTAATAGATTGGTAAACCTCACTGGCAAACAGGGCATACCAACTGTAAACTGGGACCAGCTTGGCTATTTCCATTGCTCTCCAGTTAGATACCACACCCCACTGACTGCTTCAGCTGGGGATGCAATGCATACTAGGCTGTGCTGGTTGTCTGTAGGTCCACAGAGTCATCTTTGGGCAGCTGAACTGTGCTGGAAAAGACCAAAATTAAAATCCCCACCCTGAATTGAAGTGAGAATGGATGAAAATCAGCAGTTTCTGGTTCTCCATGAGGCTATCAAAATATTGCAGCTGTACGAGAGCTTCACTTGTGCCCAGAGCAGCCCCCCTCCCTTGATTTCTCTATTACAATTTTCTCTGTGTTTCGCAGACCTTTTAAATATAATTTAGAGAGTGGAAATGTTTTACCAAGTATTCACTGGCATGTGGTATTTGGGCACTAATCTCAAGGGGAGAGAGCTTGTTTGTATAACATGGGTCTGAGCTGGTGGGAGCTCGCGGTCCCTCTTGGCATGGAGCTGACCTCAAGTGTTTCACTTCCCAAGGCTACGATTGAAAAACTTGTAGAAAAAAAGTGCTGATACCACCTTCCTCCTGCTTAGGACCAATTCTGCAGTGAGTGAGCCAACTTTATTCAAGAAAAAAGGTGAAATAGGTGCAGGCGGTGGATGGTCAGAGATAATGCTCTGCCATAGCAAGAAAGTGAATGGCAGAGAAATTGCTGCTTGTTTGTGTTTCCAGCTGGGTCGCTGGTCACAGTGGAAAACAAGATACACGCAGTCTTTCCCCACCATTAATAGCAAATGTAAGAATTAATGTACGTTCAAGCTTTTATTAATATCGGAGACCTTTCCATTTTGTGTTCCCTGTTGTTTTGCTGTGAAATGGAATCTGTTGATTGCAAAGCCTCTCAGACCATCCTTATTTCATAAGGTTTTATCTACAAAATGGCCACATACCATTATTCTTACAGGATGTTTTAGACAAGCCTAATTGGGACTTTAGTTACTGTTGCCCTGATGCCGAAATGAGGGTGCTCAAGCATCTGAGGAATTCTAAACATGGAGTGGGGATGGTTCCTAGGGTCTGCGTACTCTTGCCATGATTTTCTCTAACAGCAAAAATTCCCTGGATATTTACATAACTGTCATAAATATTTGCATAAAATCTCTACTGAAACCTGAAAATAGCTAGCTTTTAAAGCAAATGCAGAAATACCCTTTTATTTACAAAAGAGACAAGGTAGTTGGTAAACATTCTGCAGAGTTACAAAAGGGCATTGGAATGAGACTGCTGAATATTTAATTTGTTTAATGTGTAACTGTCACTGTTAATAGCTTTGACACAACTAAAAGCTTTGCTCATTCAAAAGGCAATAATTAATAAACAAGATTACTTTTTAAATACCAGAGGAAAAGCCTTTAGTTATTTTTACAAATGTGTAGATAATTTTCTCTCGGGTGTGTGTATGTGCAAAAGTAAATCGTTGTGTCTTGAAAAAGTGTTTCCATACTTATCCCATTTTTACAACGCAACAGTGATTTAATATAAACAGTATTCAGGGAAATAATTTAGGTTCAAATAATTTTCCTGTGGATAAATACAGTTTATGTATTCTTTGGTACCACTTGTAGGAAGAGTGCTGCTGAGGAGAGGACTGAAAGTTCAGCTGGTTTTATTGTTTGGGGGTTTTTTTGTGTTTGAAAAAAGCATAATCAGTTCTAACTACTTTCTGTGGGTAGCTCCTTGGGTGATTTCCCCCCCCCACACACACTAAAAAAGCCCTGCCCAGGGGCCGGTGACACCTGCCGGATTTTCAGTCCTTCTGTTTTGCCCATCGCAGGCAGCTTTATCATAGAGATGACTCCAACATCTAACAGCTTCCAGAGCTCCTGTGATCTGCCTGTCGTCTTGTATCGTGCTTTGCCAGTTTGCTTTGGAAATGTGCCTGCTGCTGCATGTGCAAGATGATTGCAAATCATTCTCTCCCATGTCTCAGGAAAAACCGGGAAACTAACAGAAGTGTTTTATAAGAACTTGAGTATTTTTTTCGCATGCATTAAATAGTCTTGCTGAGCAGAGTAACTATGGTTTACGTGGCTCTTCTAGCTGGAACAGGGATGCACACAGATAGCACTGAATAGTGCTAACCCAGTATAGACAATTGTTGGTAACTTCATACATTTTTAGGACACAGCCTTAAAAGTAGTGTTATCTCTTAAAACAGCGCTCTGACAGAGCTTTGGCTTAACACAAAAAATACTACCATCTTGTGCTAGCCGTATGCACAGAACAGGATCGTCTTGAACCCTGAGAGCAACTGCTGATCAAAGACTGACTTCCAAATTTGTTTCTGAGCCGTGCTTGTATCCTGACACTTGAGAACGGGATTGGTTTGTCAGTGTGGCTGGAAGTCTGAATGCCTCATTTATTTAGTAACCGCTGACCTATTTAACATTTATAATACTCAAATGAAGCACATGCATGCCTCTTCTTCTGGTTTAACCTGTGTGTGCATGTGGTACCTTGCACTGCTGGGAGCGTAATGTTTTCTTTTGAGTAGAAGATGCCTCAATCCCGTCAGCACACTTTCTAAGTTTGGAGTGTGATTTTTATTTTTTTGGTTTTTTGAAGCCTGGAATCACCTAGAGCACCTCTTCTTCTAGAGTTAAGTGTTATCATGGAAGTAAATTTTGAGAAAATTAAGTTGAGGGTAATTAGTGCATTATTCCACTGGGATGAACTTGCATTGCTTGTGTTGGAAACAGTCCCATGCATTAGAAAACTTTGGTATAGAAAAATGCATCTTTATATACAGGAGTCATTGAACAAATGTTATTTGGATCCATCTCAAGGTGACTGGTTTTACAGATACGTGGTAATGCCAAACTCTTAAATCCTCCGGATCTTCTTAGTCCGGTCTCTACTCCATCTCATGAAATCTCATTTTTCTTGTAGTACAGATTGTCAGACTTTTTGGTTGATGCAGTTGTTGAGGACCTCCATAAACAGCAAAATACTTCTGAAGGAAGGAGAAATAGTTGTGTGAAGCTGACAGGGAAAATGCCCTTCTTCTAGGAGCTGCAGAAATGAATTAATAAACCCCTTAAACAAAGTTGCGCTAGTAAATCTTAGCAAAGGCCCACTCCTGCCCAGTCTTGCAGGCTAGTTTCTCTACCGGCTGCCTGGAGTGTGAGCGTCACCGGCGATGCTCAGGCAGAAGAGGATGGACACAGAGAAGCGCCTGCCTGAGCGAGCAGGGCTCCTTGCTAAAGGTTTTCAGCCCGTACAGGCAGCGTATCCCACTTCTGTTGTTCTGCTGCTGCCTGCAGACTGTTTCTGGTTATCATCTGTTGTTTGTTCATAATTTGGCCCCTATTCGTTATTGAAAATAAAGACATCTGGTGTATTTTCAAATTAGTACGTAGCAAAATATGGCCCGTAAGATTAGTTTCGATAATTTTATAATACTAATTCCTTCAGCATCAATGGAGTTGTGCCTGATTTACTCCAGCATGGTCAGTCCCCAGATGGTAGAGCATGGTTCCCTAAAGCCCTGAAATTATCTGATTATAATGATTTTAATGCTGATCATGAGTAGCAGTGGTACAAAGTATCCAGCTATACTGTTGAGAGCTTAAAAAGATCTTTCTTAATAGGCTTTCTTAACGGCAGTCTTAAAATTTAGTAAAGCAAAAACAACTTCACTGTTCAAAGATGAATGCAGGCCAGGTAATTTTTATCCAATGGACTTCATTAAATAATTGTGCGCTGTTTGATCATATCAACAGTGACCTGCCAGGTTTAGGAGCTCCTGTTAATGACACTGAGTATTTGAAAGCAATGCTTTCAAGGGAAAAGCTGCTTTACCCTCAGTGTTGCCTACATCGAAGGAAAACTAATAGGCAGCAGGATTAAGCTTCCAAAAATGAAATGTCTCAAAAATTCTTGCAAGACTTCACTTGGTACTCTAATGCATTTCTGTCTTTTTTTGTATAAATAATTCACATGGTATTAGTAAGTGTTGAAACAAATTGTGGCAGAAGAAATTTCCAGGTGTTTTCTACCTGATATTCTTTGCATTCTTTTTGTGCTTAGTGGATTCATAAGAAACGGGCTGCCGGGCTGCCATGAAGTGGAGTAATTAACAGACCATAAGTCACTTAACAGACATGAGTAGAAACCTTGTATTATGTAAACTTTCTTGATTATTATGATACATTTCATATTGTTTGGATGTCTTGGTTTGTTAATTTTTGTGTTTTTAAGAAGCCTTTATAGATAGTACTTCTGAGGTTTATGTTCAGCATTAAAACTAAAAGATTTGTACTGCAGAGATAAATCATAGAATAATTTAGGTTAGATGGATCTCCAAAGGCCATCCAGTCCAACCAGCTGCATAAAGCCAATCAAATAGAGCAGGTTGCTGAGGGACTTCTCCAGCTGAGTCTTGAACACCTCCAAGGATGGAGATTCCACAACCTCTTTGGGCAACCTGATCTAGCATTTGATCACCCTCATGGTGTATTTTAATAAAAGAAAGGGGGGGGGGGAATTCCTCATTATATCTGATTGCAGTTTCCCATGTTTTCCAATTTGGGTTTGTTGCCTCCCATCGTATTGCTGTGTACCTCTGAAAAGAGTCTGGCTCCGCCTACTCCGTACCCTCAATATTCTCTGCAGTAATGGATTTTCCTTCAGTTACAAAAGCTATTTTATACATCTGGACAAAGGCAGAGTTTGTAGTTAAATCCTGGGCTGTATTTCCTTGAAGACCTTTCTAAAGGTATACATCACAAATTCCCACCTTGATGTTTGGAAGGAGGGGGTTGGAGTGTGGGTGGTTTTTCCATTCCAGTTACAGCTGATCTGTCCGTAAATATTCAAAAATTCCATTCAATTATATTTTTAAGTGCTTTCCACCTCGCAGCATTGTGCGTTTTGTGTTCTCAAACTCGTAATTTGGCAAGTCAAATTCAGACATCTACCCAGAATTGTCCACAAGCCTGCAGGTTAAATTAAGGTGTAATGATCTAGCAGAAGCTCTTGCTAGGTGCTGCTGAGGCACCTTCCCAGGACATTGCCGAGTCACTTTGACGAGCAAGTTGCATTTAGGAAGTAACGACTTCTCGGTGTTCTTCTGCCCTGCAGAGACTGGTACTCTTTGCAATTACCATTGGAAGGTGTATTGGAAGAAAGTTTCCAAAGCTTCACTGAACATCATATGCTTTTCAAGAGAACGTACCGTTCTTTTAATCAACCTGAGCTGATTTAAGGTTTACATCTCAAAAGACGTAGACCTCGGGGTGGAGTTCAGCCCTGTGTGCCTCTCGACTCCCCAGGGCTTGTTCGTGTCTGCTGCCGGGGAGTAAGTTTCACTGGGTGTATAAAGCCTGGCTTGTTGATGCAGCTTTGCTTTGAGGTCTAGGTTACTCGTACAAAACTGCACGTAAAGAGCGTTGCCTTGTGCTCTAGTTTTTGGAGGTGATCTAGTTTTGCACATCAGTGTGTGTAAAATGTGTGTGACTTCACATAGGTAACGCTGGAATGGTAAAACCAAATTTGGATGAGTGCTTCAGTGCTTGTGTACAAAGGGAGCGCGTGGACTTCCCCATTCAATGCTATATTTCTGTGACTGTATTTTTAAGCTACGCACAGTATATGTAACTCCATATTTGTGAGATGTTATGCGCGCCCTGCGAGTCGCTTGTGTTTCTAAAGTCTCAGAATTACATGTGTTAAGCATCTTGCTGGATCAAACTAATTGTATATATTTATATAAGTAGATTGACAGGTTCAGTTAGCATGCTAAAAATAATGAGGCTCCCTCAATTTATTCAGCAGGAAACTTGATATTCGTTTTCAAAAGAAGGGCAATGACTTTGTTGAAAAAAGAAACGTGATGGCGTGTTATTGCTTGTGGGTATTTTTTTGTAAATCTGAGTTGTGCAGCTTGCAACAGCTTTTCTTTAGATCACTTACCTTCCCTTCTAGACCCTGAATAAAGGATGTATATGCTGTCTTGTGTTCTCTATTGGAATTCCCCCAAATAAATATAATCTAGTAATTTCAAACAATTTATGCTATCTTTCCTGCTTTGAATGTTGTTTTCCTATTGTTCATTGATAAACAGCTCCTGCCTTTAAACCCAGAGCCTGTTTCATCTCAGTGGCAGATGGTCACCTATATATGCCTGGACCATGCATCGTTTGGTGGCAGTATTCCTATGGTAAAGGACATGGTTTCCTCCTCTACTCTCTCTCTTCTTTTGGAGAGTATTATATATTTTGAGTTTCTGGGCAGTTTTTGAAAGCTGTTTTTTCGGAGGTGGGGAAGAAGGTAATTGATCTTAGCGTGTCCTTTTTAGCCAGGCATGTGGTTTCTAGTCTCATGGTGTATTTTCAGAGACTAGGAACAATCAGTGTTGAATCCTAATACTAGAAATAAAGTTTCAGGTCTAATAACTTGACATCTCCAGGGCCAAAAATGATCACTTGGTGCTGCCAGACTTCTCTTCTTTCATGTACAAAGCTTCATTCTTAGTTATAAAGTGCAGTAGCAGCTATGTGCACAGGACAGATAATTTAAGTGTTTGTATACGTATCTAAACATCTGCATTTGCCCTAGAGTAAATTCTTAGTGTTCAGTGTTTAGGTGTGTTAATGCCTAGCATAACTTAACATTTGAACAAGAGGTGAGTAAAATGGGATGGAAAAAAATAGCAGGAAGAGAGGAACCTTGCCTGTGAGGCAGGCTATTCATGTAGAATAATTTGGATTTTTTTTTCCCCACCTTTCACCTATTTCTATGTAGTAGTCTGATGATAAAGGGCTTTTCCCAGAGTTATTTTCTGTTTGAGTTTAATGTCAGTATGGAGATTAAAGATGTTTGTTTTCCGTTGGCTTAGTAAGTCTAAATCCAGCCTTTGAAGTCAGGTCACTTGAGATTCTGTAGATGAAAAATCAACTCTTTATTTGGTAATCTACCCAACACCCTCAGATTTCAAGCTTAAATAAAAAGCTGCCTCTGCTACAAATGATGTCAGTATTGCCTGAGGTTTGTTTAAGCAGAAGGCTGAAGTCAGCTTGAACAAAACTTGGCACAAGTGGGATGTTTTATTCATGTGGATGGTTTGAATAATGTCCCAGAGTTTCCGTGGTATAATTTTGTTGCATTTTATGTTTAAAGAGACCCCCATCCCCCTCATTTAGAGAGAGCCCTTTGGTTGGGCTTCATTTTTAGGCTTACCGTGAGTGGTGTATTATTGCAGTGTAAATATAGACTTTTTCTATACATACAAGCTCTCGTAACGTTTACGAAGCTCCGTTGATGATCTGTGCGGGGTGGAGGGCTGTACCCGAGAGACACAGCACTGCCAGTGAGAAAATTGGGAGGCAAATGAAAAAAAATCCCACAAGTTTCATGGTTCCCACTTACCCTTTTCCTCCTGTTCCTCTTCGCTCTGCACAATGCCTTTTGAAGCTTTAGGGAGGGAATTTACTCCTCTTCATTGAATGAGTGTGTCAAGGAGTTCATTAGAAGGTGCCCCAAACTGTGTCTGCGTGCCTTCGTGTCCTCTCTGCTTCTGCTGGGTCTTTGTTTCCGCTCCCCAACCTCTCCTCCTCCTTCCCTGCGGAGCACTGCCGCCGTCCTCTCTCCAGGTCCTTGTGATCTCTTCTCCCCGTATACGTCCATCACACTTGCAGAGAAGCTGTAGCTCACTCAACCCACGCAAGATGGCAGTGGGGGAGACGATAACCATTTCTGAGTTCGAGGGATTTATACTTTTGACAGCTCCGATCCCCAAAGACTGTGTGCGCTGAATGTACTCCAGGTGAAGACTGCGGAAGATGAGTGGACTTTGCCATTCGTGGTTGATGGAAGCCAACAGTGGACTATGACCTGGAGGCAAGAGCAGAGGTCTGATTTAATGCTGTGCAGGTGGAACAGAGGAGGAAACCTAGAGATTGGTAAACTCAGAGATTTCAAAGGATAATTTTGATTGATTAATCTGATACCATGTGACGCTGGCCTTAGGACTAAACATAGTTGTATCAAGCCCAGTGGTTGTTCTTGAACTGAGGTATATCACAGTAGAAAACCTCTCCTGGTTTTAATGTTTGCACTTCTCCCCTCGTCAAATCCCAACAAGAGACAAACCACAAAACTAAAAAACCCACCTCTAGCCCAACTACTAAATGCACTGGGGATGAGCATCAGACTCGGGACAGGAGGTGGGAGTAAGGTGAGGCAAGGGCTATGCCTGGTTGACTTTGTAGCATAACCTACTGTGTTCAGATAGTGCTTTTCTCATGTAATTTTGTAGTTTGGGTTTTCTTTCTCTTACTGAATATAAGCCACTATATGAGTCTATTTGAAGTAGGATGTTTGATTAAGTATGTAGAAGTTGCAGGTCTCTCTGTTAGGGTTGCGTTAATGAATTCCACAAGTGCAAAATAGCAATAGTTAAGATGGAGCACACGTCAGGCAGAGAAAGCTAATTACTTCCATTGATTGCTTGGAGGCCTGGTGCTGTATGTCATAGTCTCTTTGTTTTAGAGAGGCTTCGCAGCTCCCTGTGGCAGGAGCTGACGTTATAACCACAGATCGGGATGAAGCCCTGGTTCGTTCCTGCAGGCGTGCAGCGAGATGGAGCGAAGGGAAGGGAGTGCAGCTCGATGTACGTTTGCAGGTCTAGAAAGGGCTCCCACCATGGGCTGGTGGGACTATATAAAAGCTGCAGCTTGCTGTTGCTTTGGCCGAGGGTGGTATTTTAGTTTTTAATATGCACTGCTAGCTTGCAGTAACACTAGTACTTTCCAGTCTGTTTGTCGCTTGATGATTTTTATTTGTGGCTTTAGAAACATTCAAAAAGCCATAGCATTAGGAACCAGATAAGTATCCAAAGACAGATTTGTAATATTGTCCAAAAGTTTAAGCTACTAAAGATACACTTAAATATAATTCCATGGTATTTCCTCCCCGTTGTTCAGCTTTTGAATATTTTTTTGGATCCAAACCTAATGCTGAGTGGAGGGAGACAGCTTTTTTTGTAAAGCCTATTGAATTGTAAGCACGGCACAAAGAGGTGTTTGTTCTGGAGCCCTAACCTGATGGGTTGCGAGAGCCCTTGACAAGGGCCCGCAGTGCTCCTTGCCGCGGAGTCCCAGGAATGCTGGTGTTTGCGGAGGGGATGGCTGGGCTCACTGTCCAAACAGATCTCTGCTTGCCAACTGGGAACATATTGCAGTCTCTGTGAGGCACTCCATCACGGCTTGAATAGCTCCTCTTGTGCTCGGGCTTTCTGAATGCAAGAGAGGGAGAGAGAGAGAAATAGTCCTTTCAGCCTTCTGCAATGTCAAAAAACCTTTAGTGACCATATGAGAGCATTGCTTTAATGTAGGGGTTCAGAAAGGGAAGGAAGTTAAAAAGAAGGGATGGGATTTTTACCATTTGTTGCTATACTTCTAGATTGAAACTTTTTTTCACAATAAAATGCTGTATCTACTTCTTGGGGGGGGGGGGGATTGTAAATATACATTTTTAACATACCATTCAGTTTATTTTGAAAAAATGTTTGCTGTCCCTAACAAGTTCATCGTAACCCTTTTCGAAGAGACTAAAATAGTGCCTGTGAAATAATTCTTTTCACTTCTAAGCCTTCAGTTGTAGTTTGTAAACAGGCTTCTGTATTGGAAAATTACCATAGTAATGCCTGATTCTACAGCAACATTTGCATTAACTGCTCCCTTACCTGTGCAAGCTCATCTGATGTTGGAGGGTTTGATACAAGCTTAACTCTATGCCTCTGGTATTTAGTTGTATAGTATAGATAACTTGATTTGATTTCGGTGAATCAGTCTGAGAATTGTATTATGTAGTATAGTAACTTGAGGCTCTTTGCAGCACAAGTGAAATTTCACCCTTGTTTCCCCCCTCCCCTGAAACGTTCTCCTGTTCCCTAACTGTATTTATATCTAACTTAAATATGGATTATAGTTCCTTTAAGTGCACTGCTCATCTATTTTTGTTTTCTTAATGCTTCACAAGCAACTTTGCAATTCCAAAGTTAGAGAGCTTTTTACATGGAAGGAAAAGCTGATGTGAAGAGCGTGAGTTGCTGGAAATAAAAAATGCATTTTGAAACCAAAGAAAAATCTCGAAATTGCCGAGTTCTGCTTGGGACTTTACAGTGTGCACACACTATCTAAGAAATAACAAGAATGTGTTTGTTCCTGGACTTTTGTGTGCAGGAGAGGGAGGAAGGACTTCGCTGCTGTCACTGTTTCTATAGTGACAGCTCATTCGCGAGGCAGTATTGACATAAACTATAGTCAATCATTCATAGCGTGAAAACTTAAAAGAAAAAATTAACCATGTCTGAGTGTTTATAAGCTCTTCACAGTATATTATAAATTGTACGTGGAAGTTAATTCACTCTCTGAGGTTTGCGTAGCTTACTATACTTTTAAGATGCTGATAAAATGCCCTAATGTGGTACACAGTTCTGTAAAATACCAGTAAATGGTCTTGGTTAATGGATATAGTATAGTATATCGGGGTATGAAATAGCCATATGTACATGATGTTAAGAAACTTCTATTTATCTTAAAGTAGGAAAAGTTAAATTGCAGTAGCGATTTTTACCAGATGATCCCTTATCTTTATCATGTATGTCTTGATAATCAGAAGCCCAATTGTAAAGCAGAGTATCCTATAAGGAAGTGTCTAGTTATGGCCACATCCTACCAAAATCTCACTTGGACCTGACCTTTGCAGGAAAAATGGACTAAGCTTGAAACCTGAGCGTGTAAGTTTATGAATGATTGCCATATATTTTGTACCACCAGCTAATACAGATTCAGACTTGTGGACTCCAGCTGTGGCTTCTACCTTGCCTAGCAGTAGTGCCAGCTATAAAGACGGTAATACCATACATTGTGCAAAGTTGTGGGTTTCTTTGTTTGGCATTTCAGAATTTTTTTCAGAGGACTTGTAGCCAGGGCCAGTGCACCCCAGACTAACCTCCGGAAGGTTCCTATCAGTTCGCCGCATGTTTGCTGTAGTAGGTGCAAGATCCTTGAAAGTGTCTTTAGCTTGTCAGATCTTTTAAATTCCTGGTATCCAGTGGGAGAGCTGGCATGGTGGGTAGTGAGTGTGACCTGGAAGACAGCCTAGTTTTCATCGGTGTCATCAGAGTTTTCACGTGAAATATTTTGATTCTGGCACACGTGTTTTTTATAGGAAAACCTTTGTTGGAAAACTTTCAACTCGCTTGGAAGTTGCGGCTTACGGATTTGGCATAGTGGTATCCTTTATTTTGGATAAATGTTGGAAATGTGAACATGTAGCTGTGCATCCAATCACTGTAAATGTTATTTTTCTATATGTGTCATTGTAGGGCATTTTACATCCTTCAGAACTTCACTTGGGTGTGGCTAGTGTACTATCACATGGAATGGATTGAAATCTTTCATGATCATAAATTTATGGGTAAAATGTCACTGTTCTTAATTTTACAGAGTTATTTATTTTACCTCATATGTCAGCATAAGTGTATACAAGTACATGTATATCTGTGCACACGCACATACAGAAATGAGACAGAGAAAGGAGGTAAATCCTTAAAACATATGGTGTGGAACAATATTTCTGTTACGCTGACACAGAAAAGTTTTTAGAAAAGATAATTTCCTTAATGAAAACTATATTGATTTAATGTAGCTCAGATGCAAGGCAAAATGCAGAGTGACAAACCACATTTTTCAGATAATTCTTTGTTGTTTTCTTTTGCCGTGGCTCTGGATTGTTGTATGACTTACGGAATCTTAGATACTGAGGGAGAGTGATTTAGTGGTTAGAGAGCTGAGCATCACTACAATTTATTTCTTTTCCTGGTTCTTTCTCTTGCTGTTGATGTGGCAGTATCTGATAGTTTCTCTTCTTTGTTATGTTCTCCTATAAAAGGGGGTATTAGAGCTTACAAGATAACGTACAATGGGGTTTAGAGGTTCTTTAATGCTGTTATGTGCAAGATGTAATTTTTGATGCTAAGCTTTCTCCTGGCAAATAAATGAGGTGACTGTAATTTTGTCATGCTAGGCTGTTCTACTGGTTCCTGTCTGGCGTTCAACGTAAAATATTTCATATCGCATGTTCAGTTTCTCTGGCTAAGAATAATGGCTCATGGTGGTGTTGCCTACAGATCAAAGGCTAACTTGCCTTCCAAGGCTGTGCTAACCTGGACATAAAATTTGGAGTCCGGGAGTGTGATACAGAGAGGATGCAACATGAACTTCAGTGGCTGCCTGGTTTTTGAGCAGAAGAGAAGGCGGTGAGGAGGTTGTGGTCAAAATTTGAATTTTTTGCTTTTGAAAAGATCACTGCAATTAGGTCTTCAGGGATGCTGCAAATTAAGACAAGAAGCTTATTGAAGAAAGACATGGCTGTGGCATGCAGTATTTTTTTTCTGAATGCATCATCTTTCTGGGATAGAAACCTATTTTAGGTCTGAAATAAAAGCAGCAGTCTTAGAAGTGAGATAGAAGTTGAATAAAACTGCTCCGAGTTTAACATAATGAAGTTAACCTGTTAAACACTCTGAGCAAATAAAGTAGCTAGTGCATGCAGCGTGTTTCTCCAGGATGCTTTTTTCTGGTATTTTTAAAACAGTTGCTGAACATTGTTGCAATCTTAATGTTAGAAAGCCTTGTGGTAAACAATGCAGCCTTTAACCAGAAAGGCTGATGAGTTGTAATTTCTCTAGACTTCCAAGGAAAATAACAATATTAATTTTTTTAATATTCTCCAGTGAAATTAATTTCTCTAGATTATTTGCTTTTTAGCCAGACCCAATGATGCATGCAAATTTCAGTAACTTCTTGATGGGCAACTGCATGAGCAAATACAGGGGAAAACGGTTGAGTCACGAGCCTCAGACCCATGAGAATAGATCTGAAGCCAGAGTGATGTAGTGTTACAGAAGTAGGGCTTTCTTCAAGCGGTGGAGATTCTGAGTCACCAGGACAAATTGTTTTCATTATTTTTATTTTTTTTGTTTAATTGTGTGCTGGGAGGGCTAATGCACAAACTCGTATGACCCAGTGGGTTGTTTTGCTCACTGTTAGACAAATACTGTTGGATGTGCAGCAATACTGACTCCAGGTATTCCTGTCCTTTCATCGCCACTGCCATTGTCAGCAGTGCTGCCTGATGGACAGCGTCACTGAAATAGTTTAGAAATAAAAAAGATGCCGTTCACTGCTTGACGTCCTAAGCAGTTTGGTTTGGAGCAGCTGAAGGGGCGGGCAGGGGGTTCGGGTGGAGGAACAGCCTTTCACTAAGCTGGAGGAGCTTTCCAGGGGTGGCTTGAGTGGAAGTGAGAAAGAAAAGGAAGAATATGCCTGTGGATTTCTTCCTTCTTTTGCTAGAAAAGCGCTTTGGTTGTGGGTGCAACACACAAGTTGCACGGTTGTATCCACATGCAGTTTTGGGGGCATGGAAATACCATTAAAACTAAGAGAGATTTTGAACAGAAATGATGATTTCTACCTTAGAACTTGAACGTTTTATAGTTTAGGTACAGAAATGCTAGGAAGAGTGATTTTCTTTCTTTCTTTCTTTCTTTCTTTCTTTCTTTCTTTCTTTCTTTCTTTCTTTCTTTCTTTCTTCCTTTCTTTCTTTCTTCCTTTCTTTCTTCCTTTCTTTCTTCCTTTCTTTCTTCCTTTCTTTCTTCCTTTCTTTCTTCCTTTCTTTCTTCCTTTC
>JANXJC010000088.1:36633657-36675871 GCA_027564655.1 Leptodon cayanensis | reverse complement strand
TTCGTCCCCGTCCTTCCTTTCTTCCTTTCGTCCCCTTCCTTCCTTTCTTCCTTTCTTTCCCTTCCTTCCTTTCTTCCTTTCTTTCCCTTCCTTCCTTTCTTCCTTTCTTTCCCTTCCTTCCTTTCTTTCTTTCTTTCCCTTCCTTCCTCCCTCCCTCCCTTCATGCTCAGAAATAATTTAAATGAAACAAGGTGGGTGAGATTTGTGTTTTAATCAGTTAGATTAAATCAAGGCTACTGTGCTCCCCATTTCTGTCTGGGCACACACAGTCCTTGCCCTTCTTGGCACATGCACTCCTGCAGCCACAGGGACCAAAGTTATGACTCAGAATTTTGCCTTTTGAAAACGCTATATATTTTTTAAAATAACACACTATATACATTTTCTTAGCTGCCATTTCTCCTCCCTCCCCTTGCTTTGTAAGGAGAGATGGTGTAATACTGAATTTGGACTCTTTACTTACTTTACTAACTGAGATGTTAGATTCCAAACCTAGAGTTGAAGTACCAAGAAATTCAAATAATTCAGAAGATAGTTTTTCAACCTAAGGTTGTTAAGAGGAAATCAAGAGCATTCCTTGAATAGTTGCAAAGTGGCTAAATCCCTTCTCCCCGCACCCCACTCGCTTTCTGCAAATTCCAGACTCTGCGGGTGGAGTTGTCATGGTGGGCTCTGTTGTGCCCGGGTAATCCCTCTGGGAACCTCGGTAGCCTGGGAAGGGCCCCAGCAATGGGATTATTCCGACGCAACTGCACCCATGAAGCCCCCTGAGTGTAGGGAGCCGTGCCAGCCCGCTCTCCTGCAAGGAAGGGCTTCACATGGCGGGGATGGACGCGCTGAAGACCTGGGAACTACTGAAAGGATAACTTTTTTGCTCATGTTTGAAAACTTTTTAATAACCTCTGCGTTGTACCAAGCTGTATGTCGTTCCCCTAAAAACTCCTCAGCGATAAATACCTGAAGAGTGGTTGCCCATTGAAATGCTTACTCCCTGGAGGATAGGGGGTTTTTAATCTCGGTCAAACTGCACGATGAATGTTTTGGATAGTAAATTAATTTCACGGTTGCTATAGCCAACAAGCAACTCCCTTTACTGCATTTGAAAATTCAGAATGTTTCAGATGTGCTATGGAGAAACTGTCCTAGATCCATTCTTTTTAAATTAGAAGTGTTATTTTAATAATTAGAAGAATTTAGTTAATTATGCAATATTTGTTTCTCATCAACAGTTAATTTATAAAGAAAGGGAAGAGCCTAATTCTCCCTGCTATGTCATGCTATGTGATAGGTTTGTTTATCTGGGGACACAGGAAAGTAAGAATTTATGGTTTATTTTTTGAAGGATGTGATGCTGTCGTTAGCTGAAAGGCATGTTTTAAAACACAACTAACGTGCTCCTTGCAGTGGCTCAGCTTAGAAGTACGAGAAATGAAGTGAAAATGAGGGGAGGATGACGGGGCCCTTCAAACATAACCTGGTGAGTCACAGCCTTCGTCCTCACCTTTAGTATTTATAAAGGAAAGCAGGCTGTGAACAAACAAGTTGGTGCCTTCTCTGGGACAGCCACCATATAGCTGAGAGCTACAGAAAGAGTCTGCTGGAGTAGAAGAGGTGAGGAGGAATCAAAGTCAGCGTAAGCAGCTTTTTGTGCCTTGCTGGGATTCAGGTGGCTCAGGTGGGCTTTGCGGTGGGATTTCGGCACCTTCCTTTTGGTTTGGCATGACTGCAGGAGGTTCAGAGAACAGTAGCAAAGAGAATCAGGGGTCTGTAAACGTGAGCTATGAGAAAAGCTTGAAAAATGAGTTTTGGTTGGTCTGTGGAAGGGCAGGCTCGAGGGTAATAGGGCAAAGCGAAGGGAAACAGGTGTGGGCTTTCATAAAAGGTTGTTGGAAAGAAATTAATAGAAGGCTCCTCTGTCCGCTCTCGGATGGAGAATGAACAAGCAGAAATTTTCAAGGAAAGAAATTCAAGTTGGACACATTTCCATTGCAAAGACAGGTAGGCAATGGAAGACACTAGCTGGGGACTTCATGGAGCTTCGGTCACTGGAGATGCTGACGAAGCAGCATCAGTCCGGAGAGGCTCAGGTAGAGCTGGCTCTGTCTGGGGAGGGGAGAGCTGTGCTCTGGCAGCTCCCTCTTTCAGGGAAAGACTTTATTTGCCTGCTGCACTCACTGATCCAGAAGAACGATGTTCTGGTTGAGGCTTCTCTACTTCAGATGCAGCTGCTTTTTTTTAATTCTTAACAAGCTGCTTGAGGATTACCAAACCACTGTGAAGGAAGGAGGAGATGGCTCTCCCTGTGGTGTGAGCAGAGCTCAGCAGCTGGGAAACCCCTGGGCTCGCTGAGGGCATCTCTGAGCACTGCACTGATGGTCACACTTAAAATTCTAGCTTGCGTTCTTTTTCCAGGTTATTCTGGCATAAGTGCGATACTGTAATAAAGGGACAGAAAATACTGTGTATCTTGAAATTTGCTTTTAATACGTACTGAATATATATGTGTATGTATTAAAAATATGTATATTTTACATATTTAAAAAATATAAAATGTGCTTCTACTCCAGGGAGATGGCAGTTTACCACAGCCTCACAAAATAGTCCAGCACATACTTGAGTAGCAGTGGTGTTGATTCTCTTTCCCTCCCTGCCTTTATGTGATAAAGAGTGCTTGTTTGTGGCAGGTGGGTATTAATTGCTATGTTTTTTATGAGTACATTCAAATAGAGAATTTTAGATGATTCACTGAAGTCCAGGATCCAGACACATCATGAACGAAACTCGTCAGCCCCTGTGATGGTGATTGTGTCAGCACTAGGCGGGTGGTAGGCTTTGGAAGTTTGCTTTAGTTTTCGCTGGCTGGATGGTATTTCTCGCTGTGGGTGGACAAGTAAAGAATAACCGTCACCTAATTGCTGCCTTGTTTGGGGCAGGTGGAAGAGAACGTACTGTGTAACTTTATTGTTGGCTAGGTTTTGGGTCTGTTGCTGATCGTACAGTCCTTTTGGTGTTGCCATGGGAATGCAATAACTATATTATGAATAACTGGAGCGTTTTCTTTTACTGCTACAGAAAAGCGGTATTATATAATTATCACTACTTTTAATGGCAGTTGTACTCAAAGCTGATAGTTTAGCATTTGTATAAACCTCTTGCAGAGAACAAAACTTTTTGCAAGTGAATGCTATTTTATAAATGTGGCAGAAAGCTAACCCATGCACATACACTGCCCCAAAAGCGTTTACATTACTAGAATGTGTTGAGGAGCTGTCTCAAACTTGCAAAGGCAAAATAATGTCTATAGTTGAACTTCCACCCTTATGATGTTCTTGTGGCTTGTAGTTTGTCTTTCTACAAATAAATAACCTCTGTTGATACCAGGCAAATAGTGTCATATTATATGTAAATTATAATGCTGTTAACTGGTGCAAAAGTAAAAATTCTCATTTCATGACATCAGTTTCCCCAAAACTGGGTTCTGGTTAAAAGTTAGTACAATGGTTATATAGGTCTGGTTGGAAACTCAGCAGGAGGATGCTAATCCTTCTGTTGCTGTTCAAAACTTTAGCAGTGTAAAAACTTGATACATGAGATTTTTTTGAATCTAAAATGAAGCCTGATGCCGACAAAGATCTCCCATCGTTTGCATGTGTTGGCAATAGATATTTGACAAGTTTCTCCCATTTCTGATTTCAGCTTTGTGGTCTCCTTTTCTCTGTCAGAGCCTCCTGCAGAGGACAGGCTGCAGTTTTCTGTGCAACGTCTCTTCTGTCTCACCTTTCTTGGTAGTGCTGTTCTCTCTATTCATCCACAGACTTTCTGGCATATTTCTATCATGAAACAAAGGGTTACGGAAAGGAAAAAAAAGTTAGTAGATGTGAGGAAGACTTACTTTTTCAACACAGAGTATTTTTCTATGTGATACCCTACCATTCTTTAACAGTCCAAAGATTTATTCTGGCTTAAGTATTGTCTTATGACCTAAAACCTATTCTGGGTTTGTGTCCAGTTACGTTCCCACAAGCTTCCTGTGTGACCCTGCATCAGGCATTTAATTTCTTTGTCCCACAGTTTCACTTGTGAAGCGAGGAGAATAACAACCCCACTCCAGCCAGATGTTCTGGGGATGGATTTGTGCGTCCTTGTGGGGGTAACATGGTGCTGGGTCACAGGAATGCTTTTGTGCTCCTGCTTCAGATGTTAGGGTGTCGTCTTGGGCTAATATTCATCACAAAATGAATGTCTCTCCGGTTTCAGGTTATTGTGTTGTGGCTTGTGTGCTAATGGATTAATTTCAGATGTTTTCAACGTAGTTGGTTGTTCTCTTTGTTTCCAAAGTAGTCCTAATTTATTTAACAGTATTTGCCATTCAAGTCAACTGATTTTAGACAGATGTTTGTCTCTTGTGTTTTAGTCTAGACATCTATGATTTACAATCTGTAGCCCATCTGGTGAATTGCCATGGGAGTATGCTTATTTTCAATGCTTGAAGTATTGCAACATACTCTTTGCAAGTGTTTTTGCAGTAGTGGCTGATGAGCCAACCATCAGAAAAGGTTTATTTTAGCAAAAGAATCCAGCTTGTTTGTTCAGATTAGGGCAGGAAAACACTCCATTTCTGTTCAAAACAACAACAAAATGTTCCACTCCACAATGTTGCCCGTAAATTGAAACTCTAGAATAATAAATGGGCTTCCTTTAAAAAAGAAACAAAACCCACCTGGGAATGTGGAAGAACAGCAAGAGACCTGAAGAATCCCTCTCATCCATCTCGGTTCTCTGTGGCTGAACAAGTACACTTGTCTAACCTTTTCTAAAGACTTCAGTGAGCTTTATATCGTCAAAGTTTCTCGTAACGTGTAAGCTTAATCATCACTGCTGCGGATCGCGGTGACTTGGTGCCCTGTCCCTGGCGTAGGATGGCCCTACGCTGCGGGACCAGGTCCTTGTCTCCAGGCTCCTCCTGCTCCCCGTCCAGCCCCGCGGCAGGAGGAGAAGCTCTCGAAACACAAGTGGACGACGTGCCAGGCTGTTAAAGCAGCCCCTTGACCTCAGCTGGGCTCTCTTCCGCTTATTAAATTAGCAAAGTGTGGTGACCCCCAAAACCAAGGTGCAGGATGGCATGTGAGGGCTTGCAGGTGAGGAGAGGGACAGTTCTTTACCCTCTCAGGGGAAGGATCTCAACGTGCAATGCGCTTAATGTTTGAGATGTCAAACGTTTGAAAAATCATTAATTCGTAGTTCTGTGCGGGATAAAAATGAGCATTTAGCCTAGCTTCCTCTTCAAATTCAGATGCAATACTGCTGCTGTGTAACAGCTTGTAGTATTGCGATAGCTTTGGACAGGGCATGTTTGGTGCAACTGATATATTTTAGTTAATTTCCTGTTTTTATGGGTTACTGTATTATTTCTAGAATATGCCCCAAATCAGAATACAACATCTGGGAGACACATATTGCAAAATAGCATGCTGCTGAGTAGGAATCTCTTGGTTCTTGTATTAAAGCATAGAGTGCTGTTCTTTAACTCCAAACCGAATGTACTTGAGCTTCCCGCTGCGTGTAGCAGGTCAAGTAGCAAACACAGGTAAAATAAACTGTTTTCAAGAGTCTCTAGCGTAAACAGCAAAGGTGCAGTCATGTAAATAAGCCAGAAAATGCTCCAGGAGCTGTCTGCTTGATGCATTTGGCATGAGTTTCTGAATATTTTGATTTGAAGTTTGCTTGAGTGAGTTTGTCTGCACATGCTGAAAACATCAGTCAAACCCCAGACTCTAGACTGGATATTATAGTAGTGCCTGTGGCTGTAAGGTCCAAGTACTGAACATGTCAATCAAGTGTACATGATTTGCAGTTCAATGTTAATAATGATAATGCACTGAAATGCCGAGACACCAATGTAATTTTTAGAACTTTAATTATTTTTACATTTATTTTTAATTACATTTATGGCAAATTAACTTGATAATCTGGGGGGGTGGGTAAAGGACTGTTATAATTTGTAACCTCTCCTCATGTAGTCACAGGATTTAGAAAGGATACTGCAAAAACATAAAGTGGTCATAGAAGTTGCAAAGGAGTTTAAGAAGCGCATTTTACCTACATCAAAAATGCTTCAATCTCCACTTTCAAACACTATGTTTGGATGTGCAGATTGAGGCAACTGTGTTCAGTGGTTAAGCCATGAAGGTGCAGGAGACTTCAGGCTGATACTTTCTTTTTTGGATGTTTCATTTGCATTTAAGTAGTCACTGATGCAGGATCCAAGATCATTTGAAATCCATGGAGCCATTTCTGTTAAACTTGAGGGTTTTGGTAATGGTTTTGTACTACTCTTACAAGGTGATGGAATTACTTCATGCTAGTAAACTGTGATCTGAATAGAAAATAAAACAGTTGAGGTGCCAAGACAATGTGAAGGGATGTGTGGTAGGCATCCTTTTATTCAAATCCTTATGTGTAGATGAGGTTGTCTTAAAAAAAAAAAAGGATAAATATGTATGGATAAGCAGTATAAAGCTCTCTGTATGCTGCCTTCTTCAGGCTGAGCTGGTGCCATGGGGACAGCCAAGTGCTGGATGCTTTCCTTAACCCTATGCCTTGATGAGCTATATTGATAATGTTATTTTTGCACCTTTCACAACTCCTATGGCAGGTTGAATGCAGCATAGGTGGCATTTTTTCTGTCATTTCACACCTCTCCAAAAGTATTTTTTAAAGCTGTCATTTTACCCCCTCAAGCCCTTAGTATTGTAAAAGCTGCTCCTTCCTTTCTCTCTAACGTGGAGTTGCTGTAGTCTACAAATTTATAGTCGTTTAAGGACAAAGTATTCAGATCTTCAGCAGCAGCAAATTTAAGATGCTGTGTCCTAGTAACTTAAGTAACCACCTGGGAGTTGACTCTTCCTCTGCCTTTTGCTGTATGTGAGCAGAGTGTAGTTAGCATCTGAATTAGCTCTTGTCTAGGAGAGATTGCACCTCAAAATTGTGGTGATATTTATATGTGGAAGCTCTTCACATCCTACTTTAAGGGTTTTTATGAAGCGGTCTGACGTACTTGCGCTAGCTTGTGCTAACAAGCAGTTTTAGGCTGTGGCTGGAAGGCGAGGAAAAACGCTCGCCACACCTCTGCTGCAAAGGAAAGAAGATGAATGGAAGGATCCAGGATTTTGTTTTGTTTTGTTTTTTTTTTCCTTGTCATCACCTAGTTTGGTCTGTAAGCTGCTTTGAGAATAACTAAGTGGAGGGAGAAGACACGTGTGCCTGACAGCGACAGGGAGCCTGTTTGTGCTTATTTCATTGAGGAAATTGTTCCGGAACAGCTGCTCATCCATGTGAAAACGCAAACCCTTGGGCCCCGGCCAAGGTCAGCAAGACCTGGGTCATTTGTTTTAGCAAAGCAGGCCCATTTGCCTTTTAATTATCTTTCCTTTTCGTTTGGTCACGCCTCTTGCTTCATAGATTTACTTCCTGAGACGCGCCCTATGTAGTGCAAGATGTGATACCCGTTTTGTTGTGAATCAGAGGGAACCATAATATTTTTTCATGGATTACTTAAAACTGTTAAGCTTTATAAAATATAATGTGTTTACCTGGCTGGATTTAATTCCCTACTGAGCTAGTGCAGTAGGTTCTTGTTATTAAAATGTACAGGGTTCTTAAATTTCAAAGTAAAAGTGCCCAAATCACTAAATTTCATATTGTTTCTCTGCTAATGCAGGTATTGCAGTGTGAAACAGTAAGTCGGTACATGTTTGCTAGAAACAAGGTTGAGAAATTTCTGAACTTCAGAGAGTTTTCAGTAACTGGTCTCAGAATGGGAACTTTATAACAAAGCCTGGTAGGGTTTGCTCTTAGTAATAAGCTACGCAAAACGGTCAGTAGAAACATGGAGTAAAACATGTGCCCATGTGCTGGAGCTGGATGTGAAACATACTGTACAGTAGACATAATTAATTAATAAAGAGAGAAAAGCTCTAAGGAAAGGAAAATAGTGTAGTAAAATTACTTCTTTGCCCTATAATGCTATGCGGAAACAAATAGGAAAGATGCATTGCTATAGCTGGAGGAACTGAAATGCCAGATTTTGGCTTCTATAATTTAAGGAAAAAACCCTAATTAAACTGAAGTGATCTTTAATGCATGCATAAAAGGTCTCTCAGGAACAAATAAAAGCATACTTATTCCAAAACTGGTTTTATACAAGAATTTTGAAAGTGTCATGGATTGCAACCGAGGCTATAATTAGTCTTGAAAACCTTGGGACAGAAGTTCCTCGAGTAGATTGTGACGTTATTCCTGAAGGAGTAAAAATGGCCAGAAGCACTGACAATCTCTCTGTGACAGAAGCATCCTCTTGGCAGGGGAAGTGGGAGACGGAGATGGAAGGGAGACTTGCTTTCATGTGCAGCTTCACACAATAAACCATGGTACGAGAAGGAATAGAGTAATTGTTGTCATTTTTGTTAGACTGAGTGTGCAGCGTTTTTTGAAAAGGCAATAGATTTGCAAAACCTTTTTGGCTATCTAAAATGGTTAAAATAATTAGCTTCCACGCTGTCAGGGGAGTGACAGAACAGCACAAAAGAGGGAGCATGTGGCTCGGAGGAGGAGGACAGGCTCTTACTGTGGTGTCAAGCTGTTAATTAGCTCTGCCACAATATGATGAGACTGAGTTGCTTCTTTTACTGTCCCTTAATTATTAACATGTTAGAAATATGAAAATTTTGTGCTCTTGCAGCTAGGGACGAGTGTGGTCTGTCACCTGCTTGGCTGATGGACTTTGGTGCTTTCAGCTCAGTGGCTTCTCCACTTTTCCCTCTCAGTTCCGAGGACAGGGAAGAATTTCCTCACACCTGCATTTTGGATGAAGCCAGCCCTAGCGTTTTGGGGCAGCCTCTCAAAGCTGATGGAGGTGCTCTGTATTTACAGTGTCGGAGCTCGGGGTGGAATTTGGCCTCTTGCTTTGTCAGCAAAGGTGGCCAAAGCTGTTCTGGCTCAGTTTCATTATGAACTCAGGAGACAGCCTCAGTTTTTTAACAGGTTTGAAAAGTAGTAAGGCAAGCTCACTGCAGTGTACAGCATCCATGTTAGAACGGACTGACTTTTTTTCCCATTTAAATTATATTTTATATTGAACCACGAGCTTCAATTAAAACTTGGAAAGTTTTAATTCCCTAGAGGACTCATTACTTACATCCACCCTGTGGATACAAGCAACTGAGGAACATCCTTCTCTAAAGGTCTACTTTTTAACAGTTCAAAAATATTTAACGTAACCAAAAATACTCTACCCCCTCCGCCCCTCCACCCCAAAAGGTATGGTTTTGTTTTAGTGTTAATTGGGGAATGGTTTCACCACAAGAATAGTCTTTAATAATCCCTGGAACTCGTGCTGTGGAGATGGGGTCTGCATTTTACTCACTACTGCTTGAAGTAGTTTTGATCCTATTGATGAGAGAGATGAAATAATGTATGCTAAAGTCATTTGGCCAGCCTTGAAATCAAAGCGCTTGAAACAAAATCTAGCTGCAAATCACTAGGCTGTCATTCTTTTAAAACCTGTTATCCAAATGACTTTAACAGTTCGTGGGTCATACGCAAGGTTAAGAATCGTCTTGCATGGTGCACATTTTGATGATAAAACACAGTGGGTTTTGGTTTTTTTTATTGATATGGAAGTGTTACGGTCAACAGTATTGATGTGGGAGTTTGATTTCTTCCTGCAGGTAGATCGCTACTCCATATGAGCAACTGGCACAAGGTTTAGAAGGATAGATGTGAGGCATGCCAAGCAAAGTGTTTCTCATTTGGTCTATAGAGACTATCTGGTCTGTATGTCAAGACTCCAAAACTGTTCCATTTTTAAACTGATTTCCAAGTCGGAGTACCTCTTTCTGAGAAAGACTGGCTAAGGCAATATGACTACAAGTAGACAGCATTTTGGTGAGGGGCTGAAATGGGTTAAACATTAAAGCTTTATTCTATCAAGTAATGTTTACATATAACATTTCAATTATTGTCTACTTAAATGATGACCTTAGGATTTTTGATTTTATAACAACTTTTTTTCTTGCAGTTTTTCAGGTTTGAGAAATCACTGACAAGGAATGAGTCGTGTAACAATGTTAACTATTCATTTTACCTAGTCTCAGGCATGTTCCATCCTGAAGAACTAAACACCACTTGATAATCCAGTGTGGATTGAATCCCCCCAAATATATCGTTGTGTGTTTGCCAGTATTGGCCATTATGTATGGATATACTGTCCAGCTTACTGTGGAGTGAAACTGGGCAGTGTATATAGACCAAAGCAGATTCAGAGAGAAATAAAAGAACCCTATTCCTCAAAAGAAATCTACAGAGATTTTTTTGATAGGGAAAACACATTTACTCAAATAATATTTCTGTAAAGTTCCTTCTGAACCAATTGTCACTTCGTATTTTTGATGGGTTTAAAAAGAACCATTTAGGTGGCAACTCCCCGCCCTGTAATCACTTATTGCTCATGCAGAGGTTTTTTTCCATTCACACTAAAATTGTTGACTATCTGGGGAGACCACTGATGTTGAAAAGACTATAGAATAAGGGCGGGAGGGAACCCCTATGAACTGAATAAGTAGTAATAACGACTGGGTTTTTTTTTTTTTCTTATTAGGGCTGTAGTATAGGTAAAGTTCCCTACATAGTTGAGTATAGGGAAGTATGAAAAGCACCAGAACCATACACCTGAAGTGACTTCTTTTAATGTCGTTTAAACTTCGGAGTTTCCATGTGCTCAGTACACTTGATAAATTACCATATTTCAAATTTGATTTGACTAGTAAAAACCGTATATGCTGATTAAGATTATAAATAACGGGATAGAGAAAGCGAAGCAAGATCAGAGGAGAGAGATACAAATAACTTGGATGGATTCCTGTGTGTAACTTCGATTTTGAGAGGTTGGGAAGTCCTGCTTATTGTACAATAAGCAGCCTGAGGAGTATAAAAATGTAGATGGATAGGGAATGAGTTGCTGATAATTTAATGTGGACTGGTTTTGCTGGTATCAGACAACAGACTGTGGCTCACTTGGTTGTTGGGGATTTCATTAGATTTGTCTAAACTTTGGGAGCAGTCATTCCTAAAGGCCATTGCATCCCCTCTGTGCCTGAAGACCTTCATATGTTTTAGTGTTAGTTTTCTTACCTAGGATGTGATATGGTTTGGAGATGTTAGACAGCTTTTCCATCGGAGAAGGTCATGAAGTTATCTTTTGTATTGTCAGTCAAAGCTAAAATTCAATTTGCAATAATAAGGAGCAGAGTTCCCTCTGAGCTCTTCTCAAGAATTTGACCATGACTATTTTCATAGCCTATGGCAAATGGGCTAACTAACGGGTTAGTGTAAACATTTTAATATGTAATAAGGAAGTAATAAAATCAATTTTTCTTTTTCGAAGTAGTAAACTCTCATTGCAAACATCTGTCTGATTTTGGGGGGTTCCTTTTATTGACTGCTCTGTGCGATCTTCCCGACTTTAATGTCTGAATCAGAGTAATTGAGCGAACTATTTCCATTTTATCTAGATGCTTTCTTTTAGCTGTGAGGCTCTGTTTGCAAAAGTCGAATGGTTATGGCACTTGTTTTGTTATACTTGCACTCAGTGCCTCAAAATGGAACTTGCATGTTCAGGGCTGGATTTCTGAGTGGAAACCGTAAGCTTCTTGCTTGTATAACCACATTCCAAGGTTAGTCTGAATAGCTGAGATAATGAATTTGGTCTTTGTGCATTCTTAAATAGAGAGATAGTTTTTCACTTATGTGATTCCCCCCCCCCGCCCCCCCAATTGGACGCTTTCCTTGGGAGCTGCCTAATTCCAGCCTGCACAGTTTCTGCTTTGTTCTCTGCTCCCATGCCTTCGACAAGAATAACTTAACCAGATTTCAATATAGGAATTGTGGGCTGCTAAAGGACATATTGTGTTACTGCTTAATGCTGTATAAGTTGATCAGTGGGTAATATAAAGTCTATGTTTTAGCTGTTTTATGATGAAAATATTATTTCAATGGAATATATGGTAAAGTCATTGAACAATGATCTTATTCTCAGAATGATGGCACAAGGCATTTTCCATATACAAGAAATTAGTGGAGCTGCTCATTTTGTTATTGCAGGCTTCAAAAATAAAGCTATTTTTAGACTTTTCTGAGCACTTGTGCAATTTTTTTGACTGAAATAACTAATATCTTATTTCTGTCTTTCTATTAGGACCAGCAGAGGTTCCCATGATGTCACCCAATGGATCCATTCCCCCTATTCATGTGCCTCCCGGTTACATCTCACAGGTAACGCTTCTTGAAGAATTAGAATGTATATAAAAGCAATAGCATTTATCCATATAGAGAAGTCTACTTGATTGAAGTTTATTTAGAAATATTAATCAATTTTCATACTCTTCATCTTTACTGACAGTACACACACGTTTGCACAAGTGAGTATGCATGTGCACCTTCACATGCTGTTATGTATACCAGGGGTTTTTTTTAATACTAGCAAAAGCTATGCATACAGATTGAGCCCATATGTGCAACTTCTCTCCCTTTGTGAGAGGGAGAGAAGTCCACGTTGTTAGGTGATGCATTAAGTTCTACTGTGACAGTGAGAAGGGGTAGGAGACTGGGGGAAGTGAGAGAAGGAGCCACTGTAGCTATAAAATATGCTGTTGATCCTCAGTATCTTCCCAGCAGAAATCCTGCAGCATATCAAAAACTGGGGGTTTTGGTTTGTTTTCAAGAAGAAATGCGATTTAATTATCTATTTATAGAAAAAATGGAAAAAGTTTTTCACAAAGCTGTTAGGCTTTGGAACTCTTGAACAGCTACAGCTCTTCTATGTAAATAACCACTTCAGATTACCACACTGTTTGTGTTCCTTCCATCTTCTGCAAAGCTTAGACTCTTTCTGAAGTAGGAAAGAAAAAAAAGGAAAAAGAAAAAAGAAAGGTTGATGTGAGGCAGAAAAGCTGTGAACAATACAATAAATCCAATAATTTCACCACTTTCTTTGAGACCTGGACTGGACTGAAAGCTTCATTAAAAGTATACAAAGTATTTCAGATGTCCTTGATGAATAGTATGAGAACTTTTGATACATATATTTTGGCATCTTGTTAAGCAGAAAATAGATGTTGTCCTGGAATCCCATCCCCTCCCCAGGAAACGTGAGCTTGTGTAATTCTGAAAAATTGTGGATGGCGTCATACTTAAATCCCACAAAATACTGCAATCGCTCTGTGGTATTTTAACTTCTGAACAGAGTGAAAACATGCCTCAAGTATGGGGACAGTGTTAGCCAGCCTAGGAGAGAGGGTATGCGGGACAGCAGGGTGGTCCAGCTTCCTCCTGCTCCTCAGGCATCCCAAGGTGGGTGGTTGGGGTACGCTTTGAGACAGCATTTGCAATGCTGTTTGATACTCCTCATGTGCTGATAAACTGATCATAAACTGATCCACATCACAGAGAGGCATTTTGTTAAAGATTTATACTTCTGTTGGAATAACTTTAACACCTTTTTATTATTAAAATGTTTATAGCTCTCAGCCCCTGTACGGAGATAAATGGTTGGGTATAAATAAAACGCTTTCCAAACCAGAGTGATGAAAATCTTCCTGTTGTATCTCTCTCTGAACCCAGTTTGTCTTTAATGCTTTTTTGTGGGGCACCATAATAATTCCACTAAAGAAGCCTTTAAGTATTTTCTTAACAAAAAAAACCCACCCTCTTCTGAAGAAATTTTTCCAAGGAGCTGGAAATATGTTGTAAAGTTCTAGGGGAAAACTCTGTATTCAGTGCTTTTCGGCAGCAGAATGTGTGTTCTGCTGTGTGGCGAGCGAGACTCTTGCCTTTCAGACTGCTTCATATTAAATAGTAGTTGAAAGTCTGTAGTAATCAAATTAGTTCTTACTGTAATAAATGTCCCTGCCTTATTTGCTCTTGCTTTTGTCTGTTGCCTCATAGTTAAAAACTATATTATGATAAACAACAAGAACACAACTTAAATTTAGAATGCCAAGTGAAAGGTCATAAAGCAAATTAATGCACTCTGAGATATGAATCAAAATATATTTGATTTTTGGTTTGCTCTGTCCCCAAAGTGTACATCTAAGTGTCAGGCAGAAAGCAGATACCCCTGTGGAGAAGTAATGGTGCCTATTCAAAAAAGGCATGAAATCTTTTTTCCATTTTGTTATGCCAAGCCTGTTGGAGCTGTAAGTATTAGCGTTAAATGTTACATTAGTTATCTAGTGATTGCAACCCTGGATTAAAATGATGCTTCGTTACCTCTTCGGTATTGTGAAAATGATCAGCAAAAAATTGGCAAGAGATTGTGTGCCCTGCAAGATCAGCCCCACTGGAAGCAGCGGAAAAATAGTTAAGACTCTGTTTCTAGACTTCAAGGACCGTATCAGTAGTCGTGACTAGAAGTCAGATTTGTTGATGTTAAAGAGATGTTCCCAATGATGAGGCTTAGCCAGGGTGGGAAAAAATCCAGGAAAATAATAGAAGACAAATACACACCACCAGTTCAGATCTTTCATGCTATGGTTTTGCTTTCAAAGAGCAGTTCAATGCAGCCAGTTATTTTGCATTTCCTTTTCAGCAGACAAACCTCTGTGCACCTCTGGCAGATATGAACTATCAGATCAGAGTTCATGTCTCTGCAATTCTTAGTTGGGCTAAGGGTTAGTTAAATATAAAAGAGAGAAAAGGTTCCTTGCCGTGCTCTCAGTGGATAATATTGCTACTGTAAAAGTTAGTTGTGGACGGTGGCACGGTAGAGAAATCTGTATTGATTGTGTGCGACGTCAACAATTTCGGCTTCAACCGTTGAATGCTGAAGGAGCAGCTCCTCCAACCTGTCAGGAGCCAGGCACAAGCTGTTAATGCCCACTCCCATTCCGAGCTGCGGACGGAGCTGCTTCCCTGCCGCAGGAGTCCTGCGGGGCAGGCTGGGAGCCCACCCTCTGCCGGGATGTCCATTGGAGGCTTCTTACCATCAGGGTCTGTGGCCTGATGCCTTCTCCTGGCTCCCGGAACGTTCTAGCTCCTTGGTGTCAGCATAATCTGAAGATTAAAGATCATGATTTGGATGCTAAGCTATTAAATTTGGGGATGTCCTCGTGGGTTGTTGTTTCTGCTTTTCACAGTGTATGTTTGGAAGCGGGGAAGGAGGATTTGGGGTCTTCTAATGAGGAGAACTAGAAAAACTGAAATACCAAAAGCACAATCGAGAACTTGTTTGCTTAGGGCTATTGGCTGAGGGCTGCTCTCTCTGAAATCAATCTGGAGCAATTCCACTGGAGTTTGAGGAATTGCTCATGTGTAGTTGGACATGAAAATTTGGCATGAAACTCCACTTTTTACTTTATTTACAGAGTTGCTAATATGTGGTCTCTGCCACAGATATTTAAGGCTAAATGACTAATTTACTGGTTGGAGCATGAAGTATGCATAGTGCTGATGAGACTCCTTTTGTCAGGAGGTAATGTTGGGGTCATATAGTCTGAACTATGCAGCTCAAGCCGTGGTCCTGCAGTTTGATATTCCTGCATCAAATGCGTAGCGTTTGACAGAACTAAAGCATAACTTCTAGGAAGAGGAAAGTCTCTAAATGACACTGTAAGTGGCAGAAAATCCATCACATCTGCCGGAACCAGGATTTTGGTCTTGGGTACGTCTTCTGCCCTAAGAGAGCTGTTCTCCTCCAGAACCGTGTTTGGCTAGCATAAGCTTTTAGCCACGAACTCTTTGGTTTTGTATGGCTTACTGCTCACAGAGCTTCTCTGCGTGTTTTGCAGGCTGCAATCAATCAAGTCATCCTTTAACAGGATGATCCTCCCTAAGGCTCTGAACACAAGGAAGGTTGTGCAGATCTCCTACTCATGTGGAGCAAGCCATAAAGTGATGATCCTTTTAAGATCATGAGCATTGCTGCTGAAGATCTGTATCATTCTAGATTTAAAATACTCCAGCATTCCTGCCAGTGTTATAGACGTTCATCTGTCTATTTTCCAGGTTCAAGGTACAGATTTAATACCAGTGTTTGTACGTGATAGATGGCAAAGATAGTGATGCAGACTTGCCAGGGCTGGCATGAACTATGAATAAATAAAATGTTGACATCCAAGTTCCTGGTGGATGAGCTCATTCTGCACTGTTTTCTGATACAGATTGATTTATGAATGAAGTTTCAAATTAGTTTATGAACTTCCCGAAGTATTGGTTGTGGTCCACCCAGTGGCCATGCTCCAGATGTCCTTGCTGAATCTAGCACACCAAGTTTAAGTGAAACAGAATTATTTTTCTTTTTTGAAAGCAAGTGGAAATTAATTGCATATTACCATATTATACCCATTCAGTAAACGTGTTACAGAATGAGAGTGATTGTATTCCTTTAACCAGAACTCACAAAATACAGGCACAGTTGTACCTATGCAAAATTAACATGCCTGTCTTTTTCCTGGGGGTGTAGTATTAAATTTCAGTGGAGAAAAATGAGAGAACATGGAGTAGTGATGTACTTTAAATACGTGAATTATCTCTGGTTAGACTGAGTTTTCATTGCTACAGTGATATCTTTAATGTAAAACAAATAACATTTAAAATAGTATTCTCAAAATGTGGCAACTGATGGGGGAGGCAATTTTATTGTGTATGAGTAATGTTCGCCCAGATTCTCCTGAAAGATCATCTACCTCACTCAGCAATTAAGCTCCTTAAAATATGGAAAAAACCCACACAGAACTGTGCTATAATGATATTGTTATTGAGGTGGCATGCCAATTGCACTAGCAAGCACAAAAAGTAACAGCAAAAGACAATTTACCTAGTCACTGTTTGAAAAACACAAAATAATGAAAGTTTAGCTCTAGGTGCCAGATGACCAGAGATATTTGTTTTCTTTAAATATAAACTGCTAAAATTAGTAATAGCAATTACTTTTAATATTCCAGTTGCATCTAGAGACCTTAACAGGGATTAGGGTTTCATTGCTTCTTGGCACTGAAGTGGAGACCGTTTAGTAGACAGCGTGTTTCCTGATGAATTTATGATCTTCATGACAAACGCTTGTAAGCAGACACAAAAAATTGCAAATTTCTTCATTAAATAGCAAAGTTTAACCTGTCTGCTAAGTTATGTTATTTACATTAATGGATCAAAACTAATTTGCTCTGTCTTTGATGAACTGAAAGAGTGTTGTCTCCCAGAATGGCACTACTAGAGTGTACCCACTGGAAGTGTTATCTACAGTCTTAACCCATGCTGTTGTTATAGCTATCTAATGCATATAATACATTGGATTACCAATTTTATGATCTGTTAATGACAGAATATCATACTCAAAGATTGTATGTGCAGCTTCAGAAAATTACATATATATCTATAATTCCTAGTTGAGGGAGAAAATGCCCTGTAGGATAGGGAAATAAAGTGGGGGTTTTTGCAAGGTCCCTTGTGTTTCTGCGTTCATTTGGAACATGGGCACATGAAGTAACAAGAATACTGTCAGCATTCATGGCCTGGGAGGAAACAAAGAGAAGATATTACTCTCCTAGCTTTTTGACGAAAGTCGTTTGGAAGGCTGGCTCATCCTTTGAGTTGGACTAGATGATCACTGTAGGTCCCTTCCAACAGAAATATTCTATTCTGTCGCCTCATCTCTGGCTTTTCTCTTACTACTGCTGATATTTTGTAGTTTCATCTAGCAGGATAATTTCATCAAAGAGGTCTTTGACAGGACTCTGAGCTTTCCTCCCTGCTCTCTAGAAGAAAGTTCAGGAAGAGAAATCCTAATAATTTTAAATATGGTTTAAATTATGTGCTGCTACAGGGTACAAGCTTTCTGTCTAAATCAGTTCCTTAACATACTCAGCTTTCACTAGAGCACAGAATGCACGTGTAGTCGGATCTAGATGCACAGATAAGAGCTTGTACCCACCTGGAAGACTGAAGTTGTCTTTGAGGCTTGGGCTAGTTAAAGCCATGATGATAACTTCATATCAGGATGTGAGAACTTGCTATCTCAATTAAATTAGAACATCATGCAAGTCTAAAAGTCCAGCATTTCTGTGCACAGTCCTAAATATGTAGCTCTGTTTTTTCAAATAGGGGCTAAATAGAACAGGATTTTCCTCTTCTCCAGGTTTTGGAATGCAGGTTTGAGACATGGTCCCAGGATAAGAGATGCTGTGGAGGTTGAGCAGAACTAGTAGCAGAGATGGGAGGCCTGAAAATGCAGCAGTTACAGTGATGTGATAGTCTAAATCTCGGAGGTTCAGCCATCTTTTCAGGACTCTGTAAAGTCTTCGCAATTTAAGGCTAGCAGATGACAAATTGCTAGCTGAAGTTGTAAATTTAGAGGTTAGAATCAAGTATGCTAAGCTAAACAATTCCTGTTCTGGTTACTCAGCCTAGCAAGCTCACAGCTGTGGGCATCGTCCCTTAGACAGGGCTTGTCCCTCTGCAGCAGAGTCAGCAGAAACAACCGTGTGCCCGTACCATCGCTTCAGTTCAGGGTATATCAGCATAAATAATTTTTTCTTTGTGGTTTAGTCTAAGACACTGTGATGTGACGAGAGTCGCTGGAGCATGGGGATCCCTAGCAGGGTCTGTTCTGCTGGTGCTTCTATGGAGGGTAGATAATTCCAGCTAATGGTGGTGGTAATCAGCTGAGAGTGGCAGCATCTTATGGCAGGTGCCCTTGATGCACATTCACTTATCTCATACAACACATTCATCACATATATTATTCCACCTGTATGTCATCAGTCAGTCTAGAAAAGATAAGGTTTTTAACAGCCTGTTTGTTGTATGAAACTAAATTATGCTTCCTTCACGCTCTTCTACCTTACACACGTCAACGTAGAGAATCAAAGGTATAGTAATTGTTCTTATGTGTTATATTTTTAAGTTCCAGAAATGGCAGAAGTTTTTTGAATAAGCTTCAAGAAAAAGCTTGGCTCTGAAGTCTGGACTGAAATTTGGCTGGTTGACTGTTCTCCAGAAATATAGCTCTGGAAAAATTATAAGCTGAAAAACTTTTTTCAGCCTAAGCACATTTCCACCTTCCTACATCTGTTTTTACATGCTTTGACTATGGCATGTGGGGGCCAAGTTATGCATATTCCAGAGTTGATTTGCACAGGCATATAGACCAGCTCTGTAGCAGAAAAACCTTCTGCCCTATGATTTGTCTTGCACAGATACCTGTCGTGAACAGAGCAATTCTTTTGAAAACCTGTGTCAACACAACAGGTTCCTGCGGAGTACATGTCTCTGTGCAGACACGCAGCTTCTCTGCAATAGCAGTGCCAGCTAATTTCCAGGTGTTACTAAGTTCCTACTCACTCAGAGTGCTGTCAAAACCAGTGGTAGAAATTTTATGGGCAGAATGTAAGGTTGGTCCCAATGAGTACTCTTATTTTGGTGCTTTGTGTTCCTTTTTCAATTGTTTTACTTCCTAAATAGAGTTTATTTATTTTGTCTCTTGCCCACATAGTTATCACCAGCAGCAGTAAGTCTCCCAGTGATTAGTGTGGCTATCTGAGTCTCCAAGAAAAGCCACACCACCACTATGATTACTTCTGCTGATATTAATTTTAGAAATGTGTTTATGAATAAACCTAACGACCAACCGTTTCCTAATGGGAGACCAAACTGTAAACAGCTCTGTGTTTAAAAATGTGTTTGGTTCAGATGCTGCATAACGTGCTCATTTCCCTGCCTTCCCTTCCAGGTGATAGAAGACAACACCGGCGTGCGGAGGGTGGTGGTTACCCCCCAGTCTCCGGAGTGTTACCCTCCTAGCTATCCTTCGGCCATCTCTCCGACCCATCACTTACCTCCATACCTGACGCACCATCCCCATTTTATTCACAACTCTCATACAGCTTTTTATCCTCCTGTCACTGGACCTGGGGACATACCACCGCAGTTTTTCCCACAGCATCATCTTCCCCCAACAATATATGGAGAACAAGGTGAGCTGGAAGGAAGATACTGGTGTTTCACACCTATGTACGGCAAATTTTAAGGGCTAGTGAAACCAAGAGTAGAAGTGAATCGGAGAACTTGGGGAGTGGCTTTGTCTGCATGGATGGAGCTGCCTCCTTTAACATCCAGAGCAAGATGGGGGTGTAGCTATCCAGAGTGCAGCAACACAGGGCAATCTTACGTTGCAGCACCAGGTTGCAGAAACAAAACCAATTTTAACTTATTTTGTAAATACAGTGAGAAAAAATATCTCATCCCATGCTCCAAACTAGAGACATGACTCATGGCGGTTGCTCTTGCTGCGTTATGATGCAGCATTGTACAGAAAACCAAGAGACAAAATGTGTCAGTTCTGGCTTGGGAATGAGGATGGATACGGAGGGCTGGATCTGAGCACGGCTTGCCGCAGTCATTTCCAGTGGGAAAAGCCGGATACCGCTTCCTGTTGGCCATGTTGTGCTTTCTGCCCCCCAGCCGTAGTTTTCCAAGAAATAACAGGCATTTTCTGTTTGTTATTCCAGTTGAGACTGTGCAGTAAGTCACTGAAAAGCATTGTCTGATACCAAAGGGTAGCATGGCAACCCTAATCAGGCCATGAGTAAATAATTGCAAGAAAAGGAGTGAAAGGGGCATATTTCTGTCTGAACTATGCACTGTTGTGTCTCTGCCACCCTGGAGATAAGTATTTGTGTAATCTGAAAGAGGGCATTAACCAAAAAAGTAATCCACAAAGCTACTTGAGATGTTTAACATGGAAATCAATTCAGGACTCATGGTTTTACATTACTGCTGAACTACCTGGACTTCAGACCCTTTCTAAAGAATATGTTTAAGCCATATCATTAGAAGTGAGGGTTTGCTGGAATGGGAAGGAGGAGGCAGAAAGAGAGAGAGGGAGGTGTCTAGTGACGCTACCTCTTGAAGTTTCTGTTGACCAACAGACCTCACTTTCTGGTGAGGAATGGACCCTTACAGCTGACATTTAACTTCGTTATACTGGGAGAGAGGAAGTGGGAAGCTCAGGAAACCAGTGGGACGGTGTAGCCAACCAGAGAGATAGGGGAGGGACTTCTCACTTGGAACAGGACAGTTTGTCAGATTGCTTGACAAAGTCTTGGATGCAAACATGGTAGTGTGCAAAGTGAACACAGAGCTGCTAGTTAAGTAGATGTTGAATAGTTCTGTAGCCTGGCAATACCAAGAAGCCTATTCCACTTAAAAAATAAAATTTAAAAGAAAATCTTGGTTGCTTTACTGGAATTACCTATACCTGTAACACTGAAGTAGTTGAAGTGGTGAATATTGTACTGATGAGTATTAATCCACCATTTCCCATTTGTTGTACAATGGCTTGTACTTTAAACAAAAATTGCATGTATTTGTAGCATGCTGGTTTTAGGCATCTAGTTGCTGCAAGAACGCAAATAGGATCATGTAGCTAGATAAGGAAAGGTGAAGGCTGAGATGTGCTGCAATAGCAAAGAAAGAAAATCTGGCTAGTTGAAACAACTTGGAAAATTGTAATACAGTATACGTGGCAATCTCAACTTACAAACAAGGCTTCAAACGGCTGGATAGGATCCTTGTTTGCTTCAGAAGTTTGTACGATAACTTCTGAATGGATGTAGAAAAAAATGTGAAGAATATATCAAGTATCAATTGTTACTTCGCGAACAAAAGCGAAACTGTTGTTTTGGGCATGAATTTGTTCAAGCTTCAGACTCAAAGCGGAGCACAAAAAGGAGGACTGAACTATAGAGAAAAGCAGAAGATATTCTGATTCCTGCAAGCTGACCTGCCTTAGGTTATAGATAGTCATTCTTGGAGGAGGGGGAGTGGGGATTGTATTTAATGAAGTGTATCTGAAGGGTACATATGATATTTATGATATTTCTCAAGAGTTTTTTAGACAGTTCTACTTACCCAAAGCTTCCACTTCATGCTGCACTTCTTTCCTTAGGCAGGCACAGTTGACACAATTGTAAAGTCTATTTATACTGGGAAATTAAACTGCATGTAATCACTGATGGCAGCTTGAAACCAGGGTATCTCTGCTTATTCTGTCCAGTCAGGCCCTGGGGAAGAAACTGCTAAATTGCTGTGAACTTATGAAGGCTTTTTCCTAAATATCAGTCTCCCTGGATTTTTGCTTGAAATCTGTGTCCCCAAAACACGAACACTGAAAAAAAGGGGGAAAACTGTCACCCTAATTGCTGTATATTTACGCACTCATCCAAAGAGTTATGAAATCCTATCAGCAAAGGAGCATGCTTAATACAAAAAAACCATCAGTCCTGCAGAAAAGCTTTCTTTAGGAAAAAAAAAAATTGGTTTGTTGTAAAAATCTATCTCCAGGGCTATCTGGAGTCATTGTATTTGGAGATGGTCAGGAATTTGGCTTTCTGAAACAAGTCAGTGATTTAGTTGCTCACAGTTAACGTGGCTGAATTGTTTCGTTTCAGAGATCATACCACTATATGGGATGTCCAGCTATATTACCAGGGAAGATCAGTACAGCAAACCACAGCACAAAAAACTCAAAGACAGGCAGATCGATCGCCAAAACCGTCTGAATAGTCCTCCTTCATCCATCTACAAAAGCCATATAGGCAGCTGCACAACTGTATATAATGGTTATGCAAAGAGCCACAATGGAGCAAGCAGCGGAGGCGGCGGCGGCGGGGGGGCTCCGGCAGTAAAGAAACCGGAGCGCAGAGCAAGAAGCAGCCCAAAGTCAAATGAACAAGACCCACATGGTAAAGACAGTTTTATTTATTTTTAATTCCTTTTTATTGCACCTTTCCGGCTTATGACCGCCTGTATATGGATCTAGTAACTATGCCAAAAAACACTACCACCCACACATAAAGACAGTGTTAATACAGTGTGAACTTAAATATAAATGTTGAGCTTGCTATACTATATTTGTTTTGTAAGATGAAGCGGTTGCCTCCCCATCTTTCATGACTACTCCCTCGTAGATGCAGCATCATTCTTTTTTTATCTGTTGGAAACAGAAAAGCATTTTATGGACAAGTTCTTTGGTTTATTTTGTTTTCCGTACAGACGTCTTGGCACTTCACAAAAGTCCTTATGGACGGTTGAGCTATAACCAAAACCTGACTACTAGATACTACTACTTTGCATCTCCTAGGTAAATGTAGTAAACCTTAGAAAGTTTAGAGGTGATTGCTGAAATACCAAGTTTGTTTATGTGTAAGTGCAGTGGTAGTATGATTAGTTGCAACAGAATAAATTTGAGAAGAAATTGCTTAATCTTAGCCATTGGAATTAGTGGTCAAATAAATCTGGCTACTTTCGAAATAATTTTCTTCAACATTTTCAGAGACTTATCATTGAAAAAATTGAAACTTTACAATAAAACTTCAGGTTATTCATCTAATCAAATCTCATTTATCAGAAGCCATTCTGCACATAGCCAGTTCTACTAAATTTAGCTCAGTAACTTATTATAATCCATTATACCTTTCAGCCTTTCTCTCTCTGCCTGTCTCTTTGCTGACTGCTACAACTGCAGCTGGCTGAACAAAGTTTTATGTAGTAAGCAAGTTTATACCCGGCACGTCTAGGATATTTATAATGTGGCACACTTTGAAATCTCTTGTGGGAATTTATTCGTACAACATAGGTTTTCCATTATCTATATATTGTGTATATTTATTTGGCTGTGTACTTTTACTTGTGAGACATAACTGAAATAAATACTCATGAAAAGTAACTTAATTGATAGCTGAAGGGGAGAAAGTGTTGCTGGCATGGTAAGGACTGAGGATTTGCAGCCATGCTTTTGGGTCTTCAGAATTAGCAAGGAGCTGTATTTAGGAATGCTTTAATGCAAGAAAATAAATCACTGCATTAGACTTCCTAATTATTTCTTCTCAGTAAGCTTATATGACCTTTAATATTCTTATTTATGTTTAGCTATTTATTTTTTGTTTACTCTAGTCTGTGATGGAATACATGAGGTGTTTGGTAGCACCTGTGTGAAAGACCTGGAATAAAGTATAGTCTTAACAGCTAAGCTGCACAATATAGCTTCAGTGGGTACTGAGTCAGCCTGGATTATCCCTTCTAAAATAATCTAGATTTCATTTAAAACCATCTAGTTTAAGGGTTTCCTGCAACCCTTGTGTTTGTCTAGTTTTTTTCTCTTGGAGTAGTCTTCCGTGCTCCAGCTGAAGAGCATGAGGGCTCATAAAATGCCGAGAAAATCAGTGAAGTCAGGGCTATGGCATGTCCAGTCTGTCAGCCAGAGAGCGCCTTAAAACTGGGAACAGCAAATGATGGACTCTTCCCCCAAACTGTGAAAAAGTCCATAACAGGAGACCATGCAAATAAGCATCAGCTGTCCCACCCTCCTCATAAATCCAACTCACTGGTGTTTTAAAATCAGGTTCTGCATCTGCGCCTGGAGATGGCAGCCCAGGAGTCACTGTCGGGCTGCTCTACAGCAAAGTCCCCAGCCAAAGGAGGAATAGGAGGAATTTTTTTATGTTAAAAGGAAAAAAAAATACATGTGGACTCCAATGTGAGCTTTTTCACATCAAAGTCTACTGCTATAGTCATGTCTATACGCAATATATAGTATTATACCTATACGTAGTATGCCTATACGCAAATTTCTGCAGCAAGGTTGTCACAGAGGTGTTGTAATGGCTCTCACCGAACAATGCCCTAAAATAAGTTCCTGCTTGATATTTATAAGCTTCTAATCATATCTGCTGATTTATATTTGCTTTCCCTGTTTCTTCTTGAATTATTTGGGGTTTTATTGATTGATACGTGACTAACATGGCCATACAGGTAATTGGGATGAGAGTTAAAAGCAGTCTGGGAACAGGTGATAATTTTGATTTATGCTGCTAAGATGGCAGCGTGTTTAGAATAGCCAAGAAAAGCAACGTGTCAGAAGCAACAAGCAGCAAAGCCATTTAAACTTACACGTTTTGTGGATGTGTATCAGTTCAAGCCTGCTAATAGTTAAAAATTTGATGTTGCTATGTGACTGCTTCCAAAATTGCAGAATAGCCTGGAAAAACTATTTTATATATATATGTATGTGTGTGTGTATAAAAAATATGTAGATAGTAAGAGTCTTTATTTAGAAAGCCATTTAGCCAAAAAACTCTGAAGAGGCAAGTAGGAATGTATGAGTTCAGAGTAAAACTTAGAGTAAGGTGAAGGGGAACTGGAGCTGATGGGTTCATTTGCGTGAATTTCTTAATTAAGATGGTGATGTTTTTCACAGCATATCATTTCATGTCTGCTCAGGGGGGGTGTGTGTGTGTTTTTGTGCAATGGTGGCTGGCATGCTTACGTTGGGTGTTAGGATGTCGGAGCCGTCCAGCGAGCCAGCTCCTGGCGAGCTGCTGTCACCGAAACAGTCGTGCTGCTGGAGCGGACACCGCGCAGCCGAAATCCCGGTTGCCGCAGAAATCGGCGTGCATCAGTACGTAGTGCTACGGCGTGACATAGCGCTTGCTTTCCTTAGGGACCGTGCTTTTTGGAAGCAAAGCCTTGGAAGCTGCCTGGGGGCTGAGCGTGGCGAGGAGCTCGCTGCTGGCGGGCGACATCTCGCCCAGCGCTGGGTGCGTGCCGGCAGTCCCAGCCGCTCCTGAGCCGATGCTTCGAAAGGCAATTGGAGTGCCCGTTTTAATCGGTGGAGGAATATGATCTGCGCGGTGGCGTTTGTGATGGGGAAGTGGAAGATAGGCGTTTCTATTCTTGGATCTCCTACTTCTGCGTTTAAGTAAATGCTTCTCCTGCTCCTTGTTTCTCGGTAGTAATTTTTTTGAGGGTTGTGTTGCTCCTTGTTGAGTACCTCCAAGCAATCTCCGCTACGACTGCACTGAGGTTGTTACAGAGTACTGTAAGAATAGTATTGAAGAAAATGTTCAGTGTACAATGCAAGGACAACTCTACTTTTTTCCCTGAAAAGGTATGACATAGATCACAGGACAGGAGATATTTAAGTTAACAATGTACTTTTCCATCAAAACGTACGCATATTGCATCTGTTATGCCCATGACATCCGAGTAAGCGCTCAAGGAAAATTCTGCCATGTGGCAGTAACTTACTGCTTCTTTCCAATATTAAAAGAACCGGGGGTTTTCCAAAAAGCTGATTCAGCACTAGTAGAAGAATTGGGGTGATAGCATCATCAATAGTACAAAAATAAAGTAAGTAAATGACTCTGGAGTACTTTTGGTTCAGTCACCGCTTCGATTGTGGATCGAGGATGTCCTCCTCTATGCCACTCTGTGCTGTATACAGCGTGATGGTACATTAAAAGTACGTTGGGGCTTCTATTATGCACCCTTATCCCAGGCTGGCCCCGTAACATAGCATCAGGACCTCTTTTTAGTAGGGAAATTACAGTTTCAGATTGGGGATATAAATGCGGTTCCTCTGGCATTTTCCATTGGCAGCAGCATGTCTTTGTCGGGAGGTACACTTGTAAATAAAGATTTCTGGTTATGCTGGGTGCTGGAAATATGCCTTTTTAAGGCCAAAAAAGAAAACTAATGGCTTATAATTGTCTGAAAAGTTAGCAACTATCCTGAGTGTTTGTTGTAGTAGGATGGATGGTGTCTTGTACAGGCAGAAGTTTTGGAGGTATGATGTAGGGATTCTGATTTAAAATCCATACTGTAGCTTTTTTGCAGAGCTGTTTTAAAAACTGAATGGGAGAGGAGGGAGCAACGTTGAGGGGGGGGAGGTTAGTAGTTTTTTGTTTTGTTGGGGTTTTTGTTTGTTTTTTTTTTTTTTTATAAAGGAGCCTTGCCACGTAAAAGGAGCTTTAAGCGGAAATCCTGTCCCATTCATGCTGTCCTTTATGAATTTCAGTCTGAGTCACTTCCTTCTCATGCTCTCAGTGGTTCACTTCTTGGTCATGTCGTGATCTGGTAGTTTGAGAAGTTTTGTGTGTGGCTGCAAGTACTATGGGAACATAAGCAGTTTTGAGCATTCTTACAATGCTTTTGCCTATTTGCTAATAAAACATCTTTTTTTCCTTCAAATCAGATAAAAAGGGGTTTTTTTAATCCTCATTGAAGTTGAAGAACCTAAGATAGCCAAAACTAAAACACTTCAAATATGTAAAAGTAGAAAGCAGGAGATGGATTGTTATGTGCATCCTGTCCAGGAGCTGGGTGGGTGCTGGAAACTGGGTGCCAGAATAAACAGACCTAGCCTGGGCTGGGAGGGAGCTCCGGGGGGGTCGCATGCACCTTTTATGTAAGCGTTCCTTAAAGAATATTTTTTGTGGGGATTTGAGAAGCTTTGGCCCTGCTGGGTCAGAGCAGGGGCCCATCTAGCCCAGTGGTCTGTCTTCAGCAGTCATGATGGAGATGGTGCTGGGGGAGAGCCTTGCAAGCCCAACCCTGTTCTGGGTACCAGTCCCTGCTCCTCCACCAGCATCCAGACCTGCTGGGCACAATAGAAGGTTTAGTTCTGCCTAGTCCTTTGGGTACCCGCTTGTCGACTTGTTGTCTGTGAACTTGTCTAACTCTTTTTTTTGTTTTGTTTTGTTTTTTTTGAAAAGCAGACTTGTTTTTTAGCTGCCCAAAGTGAGGAACGCTGACTTGGTGTCCAATTTACCTTCCTGAGCAGCAGGTTTCTCGCAGGCAGCATTGGTGTGCTTTACATATGGAGAAGGGAGAAAAAAACATGAGAATGATTAATAGTTCAAAGAGTTGGTGTAGACTACAGATAGATCATAAACTTTTGTAGTACCGTTGTCGTATGTGTACAACCAGCTTAAAACCTCAAAGATGTTGCTTTCCTATCGTTGAGGTTTTGCAAATCTGACTTTGTGCACTGAAGCAGCCTTTAGGTACTCCCAAAGGTGAAAACCGTTGCTTCATATTCCTGCCTGCATTGCTGATGGACATTTCTCAGGAGACGTGGCTACTGCTGTGTGCTCATTTCTTTGAGGCGAACGTGTCAGGAACACATGGAAAATGGGCTTAGCAAGAGAACTTTCTAACTATGGTGGGTTTATTTTGAAAGTATTTTAAAAGTACTGAACTCAGGAAACCAGAAGTTCTGAGATGAAGAAGTAAATTTGACTGGTGTGGCTAGCCTGGGCTGATGCTAGCAAGAACTAGTTAGTACCAGCAAGTATCCCTGAGCTGAGTGGAATACTCTCTGCAAGCTGCTAGTACATGATGCAGGGTGGGTGACGACTTACAGAAAAACAGAGCTGCCGCTTTCCTGATACAGTCCTATCCTGTTCTCTCTGTCTTCCTTATAACATTTAAATATATTTAGGAATATTTTTTTTTCTATTTTTGTTTTTTTTTTAATTGTATTAAGTTGGTGGTGTTGGTTTTTTTTAATCCAGAGCCTGTGAATTAAAGGGAAATTGAGGGAGCTGTGATTCAATGCAGACAGGAACCAGGCAAAGTTCCTCTACTTACTCATTCTAGATCCTGTCAATTCTTTTCTATTTTGGTCCTGAATCTGTTTTGCAAGCTTATTGGGCCGTATATGTATCTGTACCTATATGTCCTATAGATTTAAAAGCTTAGAGGAGTAGTTTCATCACTTTTGGTCCATATAAGTAGAGGCTGAGAAACAGTATGGCAATGTACATAACTTTTAGCCAGGAACTGATGATTTGATGTATACCAATAAAGACCTTTGTTATACCAATGTAGAAATGTTCTGCAGAAAAAAATTGTCAGAAATAGTTCTTCTGCTGACAGACAAAATTCCAGTATATAAGTGCAGCTTCCCTGGTTTCCCTAAATGTATTTGCTTCTATAAAATAAGGACATTTAACAAGATTGTCTCCTGAAGACAGCTCGTCAAAACTGACACAGTGATTTTATTAGTAATGTGGAAAAAAACACTCTGAAGACTAAAATACATCTGTCAGGCTATGTGAATTTTAGTATTATACCAAGTAATGAAATGTGAAACATAATATTTACTGGAAACAGAGACGTGTTGAATCTTGCGAGTATAGATCAGCATTACATATGAAATCTGAATAGTATTACTGTTCCTACTGCATTTTTTTAATCGTTTCGGCAAATAATACTACTTGGCTGAATTGTTTAGACTTATATATCTAATTAGAAATGTATATGGCGTGTTGTGCACATGCTGTTTTTCTTTAAGTTTTAATAAGTGAGAGGAAATAGGATGCATTAATTAGGGCACTAGTCTGAACTTGAGAAACCACAGTTAATTTGTGACACGGGGGAATTTCCAGTGTGATATCCTTGTGCCTCGACCTTATCTCTCACATCATGACCGAGCTTGTGGTTTTGTTTGCTTCTATTTGGAAATATGCCTACTTCTTAAACATTCTTTATCTTTTGTATTTTCTCTAAAATAATAGGCTGTGAAATTGTTCATCCAGGCAGCAAACAAAATGGATATGACTTTCAGATGCTTCTGATGTTAACATGCTGAGAGTACACCTTTGTGTAACAGACTCAACTCCATTAGCTGGGCCACACAGATTCTTTACCAAAGAATATTTTACTGAATAGTCACATAAAGTAACCACTTCGGCAAGCTCTATATAGGCTGATGAATATATTAGAAATATATTGACATTATGTAGGGTTCAGGCAAAGTACATTCCCAAGTTCATGTCTATCTGTATGCATGCAAGAATTTATCCAGATCAGGCTTAATTGATGACTTTTTTTCAGCAAAAAGAATTGCAGAAATGTTTATCCAGAATCCCCAAGAAAGACACTGTGTTGAGGGAGAGAAAAAAATCTCTGTTTCCTCTGCTGTCTCGAAACTTGACTTGCATCATGGGGCTTTGATGAAGAAAGGTAAAAGCTAAATATCACAAGTAGACCAGTGGTACTGAAAAACAATCTGTGCCTAGCGCTGACGTACTCCCTCCCTCAGCCGTTGCTTTGCCCAGCCCCAAACCCAGCAGTGTTTTGCTTTTAGCTGCCTGTGGGTAGTTGCTTCTAGTGCATCTCCACCAAGTCTTTCCCAGAAGTCCACTGTGTGCAAAATAATTTCCAGGAATTTACAAGCCTATGAAAGCTTGTCTGCATGTGAAATGTTGGGAGCAAGGAGGTATTTTCTTGCTGTATTCATAGTACAGGAGCAAAACCAAAGTTTACGGGAAGCCTAAATGCCATGGCAGTCCTACCTTCTTTCGCACCACATTCCTTCGTTCCGGCAGAAGACTGTTTTATGCTTGGTTAGCACAGAGTCCTGCAAACTGAGAGGGGTCTGGGGCAGGGAGAGAGGAGATATGCACACTATTTTTATGCACTTATCTCAGAAGACTAAAGAACCAGCTTCATAACTTAGGCACCAGAAGTTGTTGATAAGAGATTCTCTTCATCAACTAAATGGGAGCATCGCCTCTCAATTTAATGGCACAATATTCTCCCATCTTCAATGTCAGCTACTTTTAAAGGTGAACGTAGACATGTCAAACTCGGTGTTACCCAGACTTTTTGTAACTGGAAGTGCAAACAAAACATCAGGGTAGCTGTGGTACCTGTGATCCAGTATGGTTATAAGCTGCTCTGAGAATTGATCTCTCGGGCATCCACAGCTCTGAGGCAAAACCGGGGCAGAATGGGTGACCACAATTCTGGTTACATTTTTCAGTCTCATCGCAGAAGCTCGGACAAAATAAACCTCAGTCCAAGCTCCTTAATCTTCCCAAGTGTGCTAGCCTGCTAGAAACACAGCTCCAAGTCCACCCAGGAAAGTGTAGGGCATTTCTAGTAAAGATTTTCTGGGAAAATCTGCATCCAGGGCTCCCGTTTGACCCTAATGGTGACTTAAAAGCCCTTTTGACGGTGGCTGAAGTTTTTTCCCCAAGGCTGTTTTTCACAATCCTGATCCTGGGGGCGTGTGTACTGGATAAGCTATCTGCTCCATGATTTATCAGGAAGTCAGTGCTGAGTAACGTAAGGCACAACCTGTTCCCCCAGAGGATCTTCATATTATCTCGAGAATTTGCAGCTTCTGCTGCAACTGACAATCAAATCCAGAAGACTGAAATCTGAGTCTTTTTCCTAGGAGTTTGCATAATTTGTAGATATTCAACCAACAGAAAAAAAAAACCCATACCAAGTACATTTTCATCCTGCTTAAATGCTCAGTGGTTAAATCCCCGGGCTGGGGAGAAGAGTTACACAAAGGTCTCAGAGCTTCAGAGTAAGATAAACAGTGTATTTTTACTAGTTAAGAGGAGATAACGTGGACCACCGACAAAGGAAGGGAACCATGTTTCCCTTATTTGGCAGTATCTGGAACATAGAGCCAGAAGGGAGAGGGTATTTTTAGGGGAGAGGTAGAACATTTCCTCTTTCCGGAGTATAAAAAAATAAAACACCTTTAAGTCTAATAATTTAATAAACAACTCTTGTTTGTATACCCAGATGTTCTGAACAATGTCCTTCTCTATATTCATCTGGATTTGCAAAGGCAGTGAAATGAAATTTCATGTCCCACTGAAATTAATGGGATTTGTTTATCTAACTTTCTTAGGCTGTGCTTCAGAACCCATCAGTTAGTTTTCCTTTTCTGAGGAAGGGCGGAATTTGATTTCAAAAGTTTTCGTGACCTTCAGTATATTTTCTTTTGGGGGTGGACAGGGCACCTTTATTTTTAGAAATGCAGGATGATACTTTGAGTATTGCAATTAACAGAAGGGATAGACACTGTTCTAAAATGAAGCAGCCATTTCACTTTTTCGCTGAGGTTTATTATAAAAGATTTTGTCCTGAAGCTTGAATTTGTATTTTTGTTTGGGTTTTTCTGTGAGGAGCTGTGCCTGGAAGCAGCTGCTTTGATTTACTGTGATTCATGTGACTTTTGCCTGAATTTCATCTCGGCAATGAAATCCAGATCGAGTTGAAATTCCTGTAGCTTTGGTAAAGCCTTCCCAGCAAGCTGTAATCAGGTGGATATTTCTGTGAAATATTTTAAATGTTTCAAAAGATTCTCAGTGGTGAAACTGGTTGTGCAAATATCCAAGATTGTATTTTGCCCTCATCTGTACAGGACTGTTAATTGCACAGGCAGTTTTTCCAGCTCACTAGTAGTTAACTGGTACAGACATAGATCAAGTTTTTTAAACACTCTTGAGTACACTCTTCACATCACAGGCATGGGAGGGCACTGATAACATCATGTCAACATTTTTTTACATTTGCATTGCAGGAATTTAGCACCTGATCTTTATTAAATGTTCTGTTTAATGTAATTCTTGCTCACATAGTCATAGTTCATCATTCAGACTTGACTGCAAAACAGTTTAGGCTGGGATTAGTCCAGTAAGTTGATGGTTATCTGTCACAAGGAGGATAACTTCTGTTCTGTTGTCAGTCTGTAGGAGTTTGGGTTGATTTAAAGAGGGGAGTGGGAGCTCTCTGTCTTCCCCATCTCTGAGCTGTAGTGCCTGGGCTGAGTGGAAAGAAAAAAAAGTTCTTTCTTTTCCTGGATTACTGCAATCTCTTCCACCACTCATTGCATTCTGATTATTTCATAGTTTTCATCTGGAAAAAGAGGTCAATAATTTACATTGGTAACAGAAAAGCTTGGCTGGGGTTCATTTAAAAAAATATTGTGACCCTGCAGCCATTCACTAGGTTGACAGTGAAAAAATCCCAGTGTGGGCTCCATGAAAAATCTTTGTATTTCAAGTGTTGTAATTTGGAGTGATTTTTTTTTTTTTCCTTAAAAACAGACTTTTCCTGTAGAGTCTAACCTCTTAAAAACATGCAGATAGTAGTAAGTAGTGCCTATAAATAAAACTTCTGCTTTATTGAAAATGTTAATTTTCAAAATCAAGAACAGTGAAAAGATGACTATATTTTTTTTCTATATAGTTAGTTTTCTATATTTGTCCTGCTTTAGAGAAAGTTTTCCTTGCTTACCTTCTCGTAAAGGATGAATAGCTGACTCTGTTCTTGAGAGTGAAATAGTAGTTATCGCTAAAACCTAGCATCCCAAAGCACTTTTAGTTACCCATGTTGACATCTAAAGAAGACATTTCTCCATTAATTTCTTCTTTGATTCAAGAGAGGCTGAGGAGTTGTGACTGAGGGCAAAATTTGGCTTGTAGTTGTTTTCTTAAAGTTGCTTAGACTATAATGGATAGCCTTATGCCTTTGCATTGGGGAGATGCTCTGCTGCCTTCATATTGTTGTAGCAATCTTAGTGGCTTTATAAGGTTCATTGCCAAGGACGTTGTTAATTTTGGCTGAGGACCTCCATTTAATCCCGACCAAGTTTGGACCTCCTATGGAGTCTGTTTTGGCTGTGCTGTCTGATTGTTCTTCTGTGCAAATATGCAGTTTTGCAGGTTATTTTGGTAGGTTTTTTTGTTTGATCAGGAAAATGCTATTATTGTGTTTAATGGGCAGATTATCAAAGGCTTTTATTGGCCATTTTTCATATGGTCATATTTTGGAGGTCAAGAAAAAGTAAGTTTTATTTTGGGTTCAATACTGATGCCATTGTCCCCCTGTATTGGAGATAGTGTTTCAGAGAAAAATATTTCCGGATTGGCGTGGAGCAGCAGTCACAGGATTTAAAACCCTAGACCCGTGACACTGGAGACTTGTCAAAGTCCGTGTTTGATAGGCATCGTGCTTTCCACCTCAATTCTTAGAGGGTGCGGAGATCACCTCTGCCGCGGGTAGACCTGCTGCCTGTCTCAGCAGAGAGACCAGCGAGTGACAGAGACGTGCCCGTGCTGCCTCCTGCTTCTCAAGCTGGTGGTGAGATGCAACTGGGACCCGCTTGGGAAGAGAAGACAGTAGTTTTTGATGCTGTCAAACTTGTGCTTTTCGTCAGCGTAAGGAGAAGAAGTCGTGAGACTCCTTTAAGTGTTTGTGGTGTTCAGGCTCTCGCTTTGCCCGGCAGCTGAGAGTCAGTTGCCGTGATTGAAGGGAGCCTTTTCTTTCCGAGAGGATATCTTGCCTCTGTAAATGCCAGATAACGTCATTTCACAGCTGGCATCAGCCGACCTTTTGAGTCCCTATTGAGGCCTTTCGCATATTAAGAACCGTGGGTATCTTGGCCTCCCAGTTGTCCCTCCCCTCCTCCTCTTGCCTTGGGCTGGAGAAACGTGTAGGGCTTTTATGGCCACGTCACTTGTGGCAGCCCGGGGTCATAATAATAGTAAGGTGATGATCTTTGCAGAAGTTACTTCTCTTTTTGAATGACCGCTCGGTTCATCAGACTTGGAGGGCTGCCGGAGGCTGCCGTGCCAGGTTGTACCCTGGCTCTGGAATACTAACGAAGGCGGCCACGGACTGAAGCTACAGGGAATGAGGAGAACTGAGAGGGGGAAAGCATGGAACAGTACACAAATAAATGAAAGGAATTAAGGGTAAGGCAATGCCACGCATCCCAACTATCACAGAAAAATCATGAGAGGTTTGAAGAACTTTGTTGTATCTAGGAAAAGATTAGCGTTTGCTGGCAAAATTTGTAGTGGGAATGAAATGTAAGATTTTTACCTGGGAAGTGGGAGTCAGGAGCTCCAGGAAAATTTTAGGAGGGCCTTTCAGTCTCCTTGTCAATTCAGAAAAAAATCATTATTTGAACACTTAATCTCACTTATATTTTAACAGTTCTCTCAGCAGTCCTCAGGCTGCATCTTAGACAAGATGCAGGAAGAGACAATGGCTGATTAAAATAATTACTTAATTGGAAAGGATGGATTGTGTATCTTTTTTTTTTAGCCATTTACTTGAGTCTCACCGTACTTGGTGAACTGCAGTGGGCTACAGGGTCACAACAGCTAATGCTCATGTAGAAGATACAGGACTAGAGAAGAAAAACTTATTTTCAAAGACTGCCTGTATGATCTTGACTAGTGAGTTACGTCATTGAGCTGCTGCTCTTTCTGGTGCAAATTGAGCGTACAACCCACGGAGCAGCGCTCTACATCCCTCCTGAGCCAAAAGGTGAACCTGCTGTATCTCCAAGCTGATAAGGAGATCAAGCTTTAGATCAAGCTTGAGCGACTCAAGATTTTTTAGCCGCAAAGATTCAACCTTTTTAATAGTTGTCACATGTATGAGAGTTTGCTAGAATGAGGAGGCATCACCACATAGCGGATCTCCACGTGTCTCGCACACGCGAATGCTTGCCTGCCTGCTCAAACAGGAGTCTTGCCTATGCCGACACAACTTAGAAGAGCGCTTTGAAATTGCAGCCTGTAGCATTGAAATTACGCTGGTAAAAATCAACAGAATTTTAAATAGTTGTTCTTGGTTAGCTCCTTTTGTATGAATGAGCTGCGCTGTTTTTAAAAGTATACTTGACAAAAAGATGGAGGGGTGGCCGCTGCCTGTGCCAGCCTGCTAGTCAGCCCTTCTTCATCTGCAAAATTTTTGCTGTCTTCTCAAACCCAGGTAGCGTGCCGACTGCTGTTACGTAATAGCAAAAGGGAAGCTGCCGAAAATGGAAAAAAAAATTATTTTGACGCAGAAAATAAGCTATAGCAAGTCAAAAGTACGAAGGAGAGCTCTCCAAGAAGAGGTCCTGTGTCTAAGCGGTTTGTTGTTCCAGCAGATTCAGCTTGCCCTTTCTCTGTTTCTGTGGGTTATGTCATTGTTTAATTTGGTGTTCCTTCAAAACCAGCCAGCTGCAGCCATATGCAGTGCATTGCCTCTGTTATCTTCTTTGCGAGACGTACAGAGCGCTTTCTTAAGATGTAAAATGTATGTGATAGAGATGGTGGGGGGGGGGTTGCTGTATTTTACTAAGAAAGCCCTTTTCTGCCTTCTAATGGACCAACTGTGTGTTCACAGTAGGAATTCACTCAGATCTTCAGCCAGTAAAGTAGGAGTTGTTATTGCTGTCTTCCAGCAGTAGCAGCAAAGAAGCAGAGACAAACAAACGCAACGTGTCACTTACACTCCGTTTGTCCCTTGAATCCAGCATTTCATTTCCCTTGTAGGTTACTACTGATCTTATTTTCCTCGCTCTGTCCCAAACAAAAACTATACATGAAAACAATATTGGGGGATAGGGAGGATTGAATGCACTTACATTTATTTTTAAAACGCTTTTTAGCAGAAGTGACTTCATTACGTACATCCGAGTGCTTCCACGTCTGCTTGATGTGAAAACATCTGATGCTTATCCATGCAATAGCAGATATCTTTTGTTAAAGAAGGATGGCTTGAAGCAGAGAGACAAACCATATGATGTGAATTTGCACTCCAGGTATTTTGGAGTGTCCTGCCCCATTGGCAATAGGATACTGAAGCAGTCAAGGTAAAACTATCTGGTTAATAGAGATGGACTATGGCCAGGACATCTTTGAAACATGTGATTAAATTCATGCCTAAAATACAGTGATGTTGAGGCAAACATGTCAGTTATCCTTTGCTTAAAGTCCCAGTGAGTCAGGATGGCTAGAGATTTTTTTTTTCTTATTTGAGGTCTGAAAATGTAAGTTTCCCTGGGGTTTATCCAAGGGTTTTGTTTTGTTTGCCTTCAGTTATGTAGGGAGTGGCTTGATTATTTTGCTACCTACATATGATTTGGTCTTTAAGGTCAAATACTGAAAGATAAGCTCATAGATATCAAGTCAGGCATTTTAGCAGGAGAATTAAGATAGTGGGAAGTCTCTTACAAATTGAAAACTTATGTGAGATGCTTGTGCACAGCTATTTTTTAAGAATTAGAACGTGTTTCAATGATTGGATCTTTTCTTGAAATTGGATAACATGGAGATCTCTACCTTGGACACGGGAGCTGCAGTCGTGTTTTATTGCTAGTGTTGTTTTTATTAGCTTTCATGTAATTAGCAGAAATTTGAAATATTTAATCTTTAGAAATCTCATCCAGGTATTTGTAGGCTTAATTAATAATTTTCCCTGGTCTATTATATTTTTGCATGGTGTGATTGACTGCTTTGAAGATAAATATTTCTTTCACAAGTTTTTGATTCTGAGGGGCTCTCCGTTTTGCCCATTGTGGAAGTGGTGCTGAGAGTTCCATAAAGCACTGTGTGTTCAGTGTGACACTGGATTTGCTCTTCTCAGTATTATATATCTGTTAGCCCGCACATAGCCCTGCAATTTATCCATGACCCTGCCCTGCACTGGACTGCCTCCCCGACAAGCTCGAAAGGTGCATCAAATTGGATTAGGCAGGAATCTGTCCTAGGTCTGATTTTATTCAATATTTTCATTAAGGAGCTGAAGGATGGAATAAGGATTGATTCTTATTAAATTATAGTCCATATCAGGCTCTGACAGGGTTGAGAGTGCTTGGTGGCTTAAGGAGGACAGGACAGGACAGGAGGATAACTCAAATGGCCTTCAAAGAAAAACAGTTTGATCAAGACAAGAGCAAAGTACTACATTTCAGCCAGTCCTTCTCAAACCTGCCCTTTTTTTTTCTCTTCTCTTTTTTTTCAATGCAGTAGTTCTGCGCAGTAGTTCTGCACAGTAGTTCGGGGAGGTATAGCAGACTACAAAAACCAAGAGTCAATTTGCCATATAGACAAACAGAAGGAAGAAACCTCAAAGCGAGCTGTATAAATGGGTATGTCTCTCCTTACTTGGTGCTGCTAGGGCCTTGGCTGGAGTGGGGTGGCCAGGGCTGCTAGCGCTTCTTCAAAAGGTTGGAGACCAATTTAAAAAACATTCCAGAGGACAGCAGTAAGTGGGATCTGTGATCTGGTAAATACAGGTGTGAAAGAAATGAGCTTGCCTCGCTTAAAGAGGAAAGAATGCCTTCAAGTATGTGAAAGATTGCAACAAAGAAAGGGATGATGTACTCGCCTGCGGTGGGTGCGCAGGAAAGAAGTAATAAGTTTAAGGTATGGCGGGGAAAGTTGACGAGATAATCTTCCCAGTGATGAGGAGAGTTAGGTACTGTGGTGGATTGCCTAGCTGAGGAGGTTTTGAGATTGCCCCGATCACGGGGCGGGAGGTTATTTATTTATTTTTTATTTATTTGTTTTTTAAAAAAGGGCTAGGCAGACATCTCTGAGGAATGGTTTAGGTATAGATGATCATGTTTCAGTGTAGGAGGATGGACTCGATGACTGTGTCACATCCCCTCCCAGTCCTGTTTTCTGTGTGACAGCTGAATCGTGGCATCCGCAGTTTTAGGTTTGTTCTTGTACAAGGAGTTTTTTAATGCGTATTTCTACAATTCTCTGAAATTAAAAAATCTGCATGTGTTCTTCTTTGTGTCTTGAGCTTTGACACCGGCAGGCAGTTCACAAAGGAGTTGGGCTGTGTTTTGAGGAGTTTATTTTCTTGTAGGTTGTGCTGTACGTGACTGATAAAAGATCTTTCTAGCATTAAAGCTGGTCACAGCCCCAATAAATCTGGAACAAATTCTGAGAAAGCATGTCATGTTATGACTGGCATATCTGGGAGCATGGAGCTCTGCTTGAGAATTAGACTAAAAGTTTGCAAAGTGCTAGTGCTGATGTCATTCCCTTGGAATGGAAAGGCTGTTGAAACAGTAAATACTTTCTGTGGCCAGAAGCTAAGTCTTGAGCTGGACCTTTTCCTCTCTTCCAAGGAAAGAATGCAGAACAAACCTAAAATGTGTAGTTGCAATGGGAAAATCTTAATTAGTTTAGAGCTTTTAGTTATTTCAAACCATTTACATACACAGCTGCTGTTCATGCAAACGTGAAAACTATTCATGGAAACTTCAAACTTACCTTGAAATGACAAGTTGGGTTTGGTTTTTTTTTTTCCTGTTTTTTAGAGCTGTGCTTGGTGTTCAAAAGTATGGTTGGAAAGGTCTGAAAATTATATTTGTACCCTACGTGCAGAAAGGAACATAGACGCAGGCTAACAGAAGCATATAATAAAAGGCTTTAGTTCAGCAAGACTTAACATTGAAACCTGTTAGCACCAAACAGCTGCTGGGAAAGTATTTAATTTTTAGGGGCATTTACTTTTGGTTGTATCTGTGGAGTTTTGGTTATGACCCAAAACTCTGAAAAAAGAGAGACGACCAAAATATAAACTTAGATGTGGTCCAGGTCTTACAGCTGGCTTCTCTGCTACAAAAGGTTAGTCTGACACATTGGATCCAAAGAACCCACAGCCTGGGAATGAGAACCTAATGCTGCAGCTTGGGACAGCTATAATATCTCTTAGACACTGAGCTCTACAGGATAACTCAGATTTTTGTAGTGTCCCTCGGAGGACCCCATTGAGCATTCACAAGGAATTCATCCCCACCCCCAGCTTCCTCCTAGGAGGAAGAGTTTTGCCATCACAGATGTGGGGAACAGATGTTGAGAGGAAAAGTTATAACGGGACAATGACCTGAAGTGTTAGTTGGGCTCTTCCTTGACGTGACTGAATTTCTGTTCCCGACGGCAAAGGAGGAAAGCAGCAGGTGTCCGCTGCCGGTCTCTGCAAGGCCCAGTGTTAATGTCAGGGGGTTGACATATAGAGCTTTTATGTGTTTGTGTCGGATACTCGGTGCTCAATTAGCTGAGGAAGGGACAAAGATTTAAAAGCAAATCAGCTGTCTGTTATTCAAGGACAGTTAGTGCTAAGTGGGTGAATCATGCTTAGCTACCCAGCACCTTTCCTGAGCAGTTGTAGGTAATTTTTCTGAATTTCAGTCTCCTGTTTTACCTCAAGGCTTTCCCTTTCCTTCCTCCTGTTCTTCCCCACCTTTCCACCACTGCATCTGTGATGTCTGGGAGATGCTCATGCTCCTTGTCCCTAAATGCTCCAGTGAGCTAATCTAGTAGAAGAGTCCTTAGTGGCTCATAGTGAGCTAGGAAAAAAGGCTTTTCACCAATTCTCTATTACTGGTGTAGAGCATATAGGATGGTTTTTTTCTTCCCTTTCATTTTTTATTTCAGAAGGATTTCTGCTCTTTGTTGGCTTGGGAGAAAGATGTTGAGATCGATACTTAATGTATTATGAGAGAAGTTGGCAGGTAAGACCAACTTCCCTACTGAGGGAGGGAGTCAGGACAGGTCTCATTCTCCTTAGCTTAGTGTAGCTCAGGAGACTGTGAATAATTATGTTTATTACCGAAAGGAGATCAACTGTCCATAGAAGCCTGAGAATTTTTTATGGCTCTTGAAATGGGAAACTAAGTATTTGAAATACTATAAGAAGGTGACAATTCTGTAAGCTACTTCCTTTCTCCCAAAAAGGTTGGCTTCAGTTTTATTAACAAGTTTTTCCATGGGGCAGTTTTGCACTGGATTTTTTTTTCTAGCTGTCAGACAGAGGTTGGGCTTGATGACCTTTCCTGAGGTCCCCTTCCAACCTGAGCTATTCTCTGATGCTATTATAGATATCACTCGTGCATATTTATTGCTTTCTGTCTTTAATTTTACATTTGCTCTGTTTTCACAAAGCATTACCCATTATTCATGGGGGTTTTTTTGGTTTGAACTCAGTGCGGGGCTCAAAGGCACACACTGTTCTTTCCATACGGTACAGTGATTTCAAAGCATGATGAAAGGGCACTTCTTACTATAGACTTTTCTTTCTTTGCTGCTGTTCTTGTCAAATGGTTTATGGCATTAGTAAATCAGCAACATGAGATACATCAGCTCTATTCACATGAAGTGGTTAGTTTGTGTGCAAGTGATCGCTTGCACCTGCCCAGTCTCACCTGTGAACACTCAGGACGTTTAGCATGGGGGATATCTGACATAGTTGGTCAGCATATGTGCATCATCTGATACATCTTATTCTTTAGACAATGTGTTGGAGTGCCCATTCATATATGTATTATTCATCAACTTTAAATTCAATTCTTAATTTTTTTTGCACTCACATTGTCACTTAGGTCTGTGTGTGTCCCATTCCCTCTCTCCCTCTCCCCAAAAACTTTGAAGAATATTTCTTTTCTTCTACCTCCAGCTTATCTGTAAAAACTGTAGGTGACATAAATACCCACATGTCCTTAATAACTGAAAGCTACAGTATATCTGGTACTCAGAGCCTTCTCCTTGTGAACAAGCTATGTAGCTGTGGAGCTAATATAAAAAAAATTCCTTAGTAGGACTCTTCAGTGAGAAGTCTAATGTACCTTTTTTTTTTTTTGTCAATTATATATTTGTTGGGTATACCCAACTGCCTTAGGTCTTAAAGTTCCTGTATTTGGAGCAGTTTGAACCTTCAGCCCTGACCTGCAAGGGTCAGAGGACTTAGTTACTGTACAAAGCGATTGTTTTTCACGGGAGAGGCAAGTGAGATTTCTTTGGGCTTCAGAGTTTGTTATCCTCTCCTGCTTAGTGTGACAGAGATAGCATCCTTGCTAGAAAGCAGAGAAGGAAGAAAATTCAGTCCACATGTTCAGGATTTAAGGTTGAGAATGATTCACGCTTAGCTTCTGGGGGTTGTAATTAGGGGTGACATAATAACCATAAACTTTCAATAAAATAGTAGCAGCGTTTTTGTTACACTCTGGAGCTGCAGAAGCTGCTTCTGATTAGCATCCCTTCGAGATAAGCCTACAGGACCTCCGCAGTTTCCAGATCTGGATCCAGGCTTTTGTGGCGCTGTCTTACTTCTGTACTGATCCTGAAGGGAACCCTGAATTCTGAAACACCCCAAACTTTGATAACATTTTCCCTTGGATCAGCATCTCAACCTGTTCTTTAGCCATTTTAGTCCATCTGGGTAGTTTTCAAGTCAGTATTATCTTAATGCTGGCTAAATCCTGCCACTTTATACGCTTTATAATACACTCTGAGTGTTATCTACTATGGAAAAAAACAATCATGCTATCCTCCTCTTCTCCTGAATTATTACTACTCCTTTCTTTTCCAAGTGGCTGAGACTAAAGAATCCAGGAATGCCTGGAGCAGGAGATCTGTCATTCCCACTCTGCACCAAGGTGCATTCTTGTAGGGAGAGATGGGCATTTACACTGGAGCTCTGCCATCAGCATTTGGCCAATTCTATTTTTTGGCAGCTGAGCACATGGAATTTTTAAAAAGAAGATGTACTTTTTTAAAGCAGGTCACAGACAAAAATAAAGACACATTCTTGGGCTACGAGAAGTAGGTCAGGCTTTGGGGGAATCATTTACAAAAGCTGTTGATCTGATCTTACCAGTTTTTCTTTATTAATATTTTTTGCTTCCTGTGCCAAATTTGTATGCTTTTTATAAAGAAGTCATGCTCATTTTGCTTTAAGTGTGACGTATTCTTCTGCTTTGGTGAGCGAACTTTTT
>JANXJC010000088.1:36590334-36627030 GCA_027564655.1 Leptodon cayanensis | reverse complement strand
GGGGGGATATTTTTTTTTTTTTTTCTTCTTCTTTCTTGGCTTGATAACAGAAGGCTGTTCTCTGGAAAGCTGCTGTTCAGTACGTGCAGTTGATGAACGATGCCTCCGGCACCGTGCCAGTGGGCTCTCCTGGTGAGAAAGGCGATGCTAGTTCTGTAAGTTTGGGCAGTCTAGAGTTATGTGGACCTGTGTTTCCAGAAGAATACAGCTGCACTGGTGGGGTGATAGAGTTGTTTTGGTGCAGGGGTTTGAGGTATTTTTTCCATGTTTTATTGGAAGAGAATCCTCACCCATCTGCCATCGAGGTGTCACACCCAGGGGTGAATACAAATCATGCATGCAGTCTTTCTCTCTGAGCACAGTGTGATTGATTTGCAATGTACTTTTTAATTGACAAGTTGGACTTCTATTATGATTTTCCCTTGTGCTTTTGAGTCAGCGTAACCTTGCAGATTGAATGGGGTTATTTTATTTATTCGCAGTTCAATTATTGCAGTTTCAAATTACAAGAAGGAACAGGATGACTGAAAAAGCCATCAGAGTTTTATTAGAGAATCTCCCTAACAAAAGCTTTAGAAAAATAATTGCGTACGAAACAATCTATAGGATCAAGTCTTTGTTCCACTTAGTTCCTCTCCCCTTCTGGTAACGGCCACAGCAGCAGGTACCTCCAGAAGGGTGTGAGGCATCCTTTGCTGAATGCTCAGACAATGACAAGCCAGTTCACTGCAGGGGGACAGCTCTCTGTGTTCCTCATGTGTTAGAGATTAGTTTATGCCATGAATCTGTGTTTTTGTTTGTGTTGTTGATGACCATTTCTGACCCTTTACTTTTCACCTCTAGCTCTGAAAATTCCTTTTTACAAGAAATTGATTGTGAAGATGCAAGCAAAAAGCAATACTTAAGAGAATCGTGTTTTTCTTGGAATTCAGAGTAACTGATGTTTCTTTTATAGGTTACAAATATTCAAGCAAGAACAGTTTTACTTTCCTGGTCACCTCCCACTGGCCTTCTAAATGCAGATAGACACAACAACGGTTTGCCTTATACCTGTACCTACGAGGTTGCCTTATCGGATAAAGGGAGGGATGGAAAATACAAGATAATTTACAGGTAACAGCATCATTTTTACACTTGTGGTTTCGTTAGGAATAAATTCTCTGAACTTTTCAGGGTGTATTTTGGCATGCCCATCAGTCGCAGAAAAAGGTTTGCACATTTGAACACCCTGTGACGGGTCCCTCGCTGTCCCAGCAGCCCCCCTTGCTGGAAGAGCTTGCAGGGAGCTGGTTGAGTGCATGTCACAAAGTCCTTAATTGCCTTCCCGTCCCACCTCCCCAACATATGGCCGATCTTGCACGTGATGCTGTCTCTCCCGTTGCCAATGAAAAGGTTACTTTTTCTCTCATGCTAAATGTCAAAACCTTTCGTGTACACCATGCAGGCAGGATAGCTGCCTTCCTAATGGGCTAAATGTTGTGTGGACTTGCAGAATTAAGAACAGTAAAGCTTGCTTTTTGAGCTAATGAGCAAAAGTTGGAGGGCTTTACTGCTTCGTTGTGTCTTAGATGAGCAGAGGAGGGAGTACACTGATCAGCAGTGTAGGCTCCCCAGAAAACCCAAATACTTGGCTCTCAGCAGTCTTCAGTAAAAATTCTGAGGGATTTCTCTGTTTCTCCTTCCAGTGATCCTCTGAGCTCATTCTGTGATCAAGTACATATGGTGTTATGCCTTTATTTTTCCCGCTAATGACGTCTAGGAAGGAAAATTTTGAGATGTGACCTTGGCTATTGTGAAATAGCTAGTCCTTCCCAAATCTCATTGAATAAAGTCCAGGTGATACAGCATTTATGGAATTACCTCTTCAGACCAAACCATCTCCTTTCTTAAGATGTCCTGTGAATTCGGGTATTCCTCTTGGTATGCTAGAGGCAGGTCTGTGTGAACTGTCTTGGGTAATATTAAAAGAGCATATTAACCAGGGAAACATTGTCTGATTTTTTTTTTTTTTCTGGTATTTACACTAGCTATTTGTGAGCCAGTGTGAGCATCTCTATAGGTTAGTGTGTGCTGCCGAGCTCTTAAAATGGGAAGGACGCTTTCTAGTACTTCTTGTGCTTGCTGGTGTGATGGCTGCACATTTTCTCCTGGTTATGAAATGTCGTGCATCTGTTTTAAAGCTGCTAGTAGTAATCTGTCTCCTGCTGCTGGCCAGAGGACAGCCATTAGCTTAATGTGGTATGCTCTGACATGAGGAGCAGTAATCGTTATTACTATAGGCAAAATAAAGTCTGCAATGTGTTGAATACATTGTCTTTGCAAGGAGGTGCACTCATTTTGGAGGGAAGAAACTGAATTTGCAGAGCGTTGGATTATATGAAAAAAAGAAGGTGTTTTTGGTAGATTTCTGGCAACCCAGCAGGCATGTGCTTTCTGGTTGATTTTGTTCTCTTGATTTTGAGACATCTCCCTATATTTGTCCAGCTAGCTATGAATTATTTCTTTATGCTAAATTGAGAATTTTCTTGTTTCCTGTATTTTAATAAAATCATGAATAAGCCAAACACTTACATGAGATGGCTATTACTTAGGAAGTACTGACCTGTACCTTAATCTTCACAGAATTGGCAACACATGACTGAGCCTAGTGTTGGTTTACCAGCAAACAAGCCAAAAGGAAAAAGAATAGCCCTAACTACGTTGGCTACATTTGAAATTAATAGATTATATGCTGATTTTTTTTTTCCGAAAATGTCTGAAACTGTGTGCTTTTACTTTTCTTGATATTGAAAGAGATCTGGGTCCAGCTGTTAGGGCATTAATTAAATGTCTCCTGGCCACAGTCCTCACAGAGAGGGTGGTTCTGGAAGAGACAGCAAATAAGTGAAACGGTTGTGCAAGCAACTATACTTTTTCCTCTGAAGTTCAAAGACTCTCACTTTTTGTAACGTATTTTGAAATAGTGAATGGACAGAAAGTACAAAAGTAATGTATCAATTCTGCTTTTTTCAGCTCTGGGAGGGTTAAAAAAGCACAATGAGCTTTATATCAACAAAATGTAAGGATAGCATTGAAATAAACCCATATAGCTAGTTTACTGTATAAATTGAGATAATTATTTTTCTTCTATGTATACAGAGTTTTCAGTAAACATGAAGTGTGTTGACAAATTGTTGGTATATTGCTTACTACTGTTTTTCTGTGGTGGGATTATTTTTCTTTCGAATCATAATATAAGGGAGTTGCTAGTCACTGGAAAATCACTAGCTGTGCTAAGTGTGAAACTGCTTTTCATAATTTATTGATTTGTTGGGTTTGGGCTTTTTTTCCTGCAGTGGAGAAGAATTAGAATATAACCTGAAAGACCTTAGGCCAGCAACAGATTATCACGTCAGGTGAGTTAGTGTGACTATGAACGTCACTTAAATATAAACTCTTCAATTATATGAGAAGAAATGTGGAAGTTCTTTATCTAACTATACAGTGTAGCTCAAGAATTTCATGGTCACTTCTAACAGCTGTTTTTTCAGTGGCTTCTAAATATTTTCTGATAGATTTTTGTCTTGAACTTTAAGTTATGAGAGTGCTTTCTGAGCAATACAATTTCTGTCATGTTGTTTTCATTGCTGTAGTAAGAGGAAAAAAGACATCTATGTATCTGTATTTCTGTCTATATGTATAACAGGCCTGTGTATGAAAGTGGGATACCTCAAGCTTCTTAAAAATTTGTCTTAAGCAAATGGTGTTTCTTCACTTATTGTAACATAGGTGTGCTAGCACTGAAAGTACTCCAACACGGTTTCTTCATAAATGCTCCTTGCTTTGTGAAGTAAATCTGCTGATTACAGATCCATCTGACCATAGTAATTTCAGCATTTATTCCCCCCAAAATGGATTCACACTGGCCTGTCTTGATATTTTCAGAGCATATTTCTCTTTGATTCTAAAAATGTGTTCACACATCTATTAACACATTCTCAGTTTTGCCTCCTGATGTTTTTAATACCACCTGTGCTATCTGCTCATGTTGCATTTTTTTAAAAGACTTTGCCTATGAACCAAGGCTTCAAATTCACATCCTGTTCACTCATGCTCAATATCCTTTTAAAAAAAATCCTTTCACTCCTGTCTATTGTTTCCTTCTGTTTTTCCAGACAAGGCCTAGGTTTGGCATACTTTTTCACATCAAGGCTGCTCCTGTTTGTAAAACTTTAAACAAACACTTTGCTTCTGAGCTCTAAAAAAGACCCAACACCAAAATATGTCTGTCTTGCTCTGACGCTATAGCTTCTTTTTTTTTTTTGAGGATACTTCCTAGTGAAGCCCTAAAATGAACTTTTCAAGTAGAAGCACAAGACCAGAAGTAACTTCTTGTATACAAGTAGAAGACGCAGGCTCCCAGGTCGGGCAGTAGTCCCAGCCCTAGCAGCAAATGGATGGTAGCAAGGAGAGGAGGTTGTAAAACCCTGCTGAGCTTCCTGCTGTAAGCAATTGAGCATCACTTTTAAAGCTGGCTTCAAACAGCAGAGCAGTCACCACGCAGAGCGTGGCGGTGAGGTCTCGTGTGATTTTTAGGGCAGTTGTGGGTGTTTGCCCCATATCCTGGCTGACTTCTTTCTCCCTACCTACAGCTCCCTCCTCCTTCCTGCAGGTTTGCCAAATGAGAAATCGTTTGTGAAGGGTTAGCAATAACTTACGTTTATAAAGAAGTAGTGATGGCTAAATATAACGGTCAGACTTAAAAAGCAGCAGCATGTGTTTGTAGTGGAGGGAACCGACCCTGAAAAGGCCGACTGTTTGCTTTTCTCCACAACAATTTTTTTCTTCACTGAAATTGCGTTATGTATTAACGACAGTGAAGAAATAAATCTGTTAAGTAAAGAAATTTATGGGGCCAGCAGTTACTCAGCAGATTGGCTTGGGTCTCCCTAACCTTGGCAGCATCTCTCAAGGCTTCGTCTCCACACAGCCAAGCTGCTTGCTCTTGCTCCTGCCCTGCTGGGCCCTCGACACCCAGGAGAACCTTGTTTGCTCTGAATCTACCTCCCGTGTTTCTTCAAGTCGTATTATTTTGGTACCTTCAGAGATGACTGCGCTCAGTGTTTCAGTGACTTGCAGAAGATGCTCATTAAGCTCATTTTTGCATGGTTGTATTCCCCGATGGTATGTGTTTGATGCTTAGCTATGCTGGTTTCCAGCACACGTACACACCGCTTGCCAGATGCAGACTCAATTAATTAATTGCATTTGTTTTCACTTCTGACTGCTAACAGGTGATGGGTGAAGCAGCACTATAGCTGTTCTTGTGAGCCTCCCACAAAAAGTTTGATTCCACATAGGTGGCCATTGTACATAAATTACTCTTATCTACTGAAAACAAATTTAGAAATTGCCCTTTCTTAAACTCTGCATTCAAGTACACAATAGCTACAGCCAACTCAGAGGTCATCGTCTGGTCATGGTTTGAACATTTTTTTGAGTAGAAGACTTCCAATTTGCACTTTGCTTTTGCTGTGTGGAAAATGTGAAGGGAAAAAATAACATCATTAATTTTTCAGAGAAAAACACCTCGTGAGGAAGTGCTCAACTATATTGTATTCACTTTCCCACATTATTTGGTATTGTATATCCCCCTCTGTGCTGATATATAGAGGATTTGCTTGAAATCAAATTTGCTTTGAAGATTTTTAGTTTATCAGAGCAATGATCCTGAGCTGTGTTAGTTCTAATTCATGGAGGTCCACTAAGTGTTGACACCTGAGTTATGTAGGAGAAGCTTGTACCTGTGGAAGGAGACCAGCAGTTAACCACCGCTCGACATGGTACATGTGAATCACGTGTAAACCAGGCATTAAAGTTTATACCTTTTTCTCATGAGTTCATACTTTCTGTTGTATTGCAAAGAGGGTTTTAGCACAGCATGTGGAAGTCTGGCAGTAGGCAAGGCAATAGTGGTGGAAAGAAAAGATGATGATGATGATAACTCAGTGGTCTGTGGGAGTATTTGCATAAAACACTGTAATATTCCTCTTCTGCTGTGAATTTTTTTACATACTTGTATCAAGTGAAGTAGAATAAGCATAGCCACTGGTCTGTGAGAAATCTATCATTAGTGGATGGTATCGTGGATGCTTTGGTAGTCAAATATTGTGGCTGAGGCAGTGCAGTCTCATCTTGTAACTGTCAGCAGAATTATAACCCATTTGAATGTTGTTTCCAGGGTATATGCAATGTACAACTCAGTAAAGGGATCTTGCTCAGAGCCAGTAAGCTTCACCACTCACAGCTCAGCACCAGAGTGTCCCTTCCCACCCAAACCCTCGCACAGGACCAAAAGCTCCTTAACCTTACAATGGAAGGTAGGTAATGCTTGGATCGGGCAAGAAAGCAGTGAAAAATACAGTTTACTGGCAGTGAGCACAACCGTTGAAAATAATTGAAAGCTGAAACAGTCATTTTTCAGTAAGGGACTTGAACTCGCTGTACTCTGACAAATCCCTCCCCGTGCACTGACTTGACTTTTAAAATGTATGTGTTTTTACTGCATCCAGCTTCTTCTCGGTATTCGTTAAGAGGTTGCCAAGCTATGTGCAAACCTCAAGCTTTGCTTTCACTTTAAACTGCAGTCATTTGCCTGGGTGGGAAGTAGTTTTCTCTTATTCCCCAAATTACCTTTTGTTCGTTTTTGTTCATAGGCACCCATTGATAATGGTTCAAAAATCACCAGCTACCTTCTGGAGTGGGATGAGGTAAGCAGTAACTAGTTGAAATAAGTACATAAATAAATGGCACTCAGACTTTACAAGGATTTGCTGAGTAAAGAAGAATGATTAAATACAGGAGAAAGTAGAAGTAGACAAATGAAATCTTGATGGCATTAGGTGTAAAGAGTTGGAAAGGTGAAAGGGGCAGTGGGGGGGAAACTTTTCAGTGTATTTTATGCAGAGACAATGTTCTGCTTCTGTACTCTTGAAATCTAACTTTTTATTGCTCATTTGCTGTACTTCGTTAATTAACATTACTTATTATTTAATTACTTGTGATGTATCTTAGAGTTCTATTTGTGATATCTTTCTTCTGGATACTGTCGGAGTGCAGAAGAAAACACTGTTCCTGCCTCAAAGGAGAAGAGGCGTCATCTTGCAGCCCTTCCTACAGAGAATGTATTCAGGGTGTCCTTTACATAGTGGCAATTAGTCCCCTTCCAGACACAAAAGGAAACAAGTTCTGTGTCCCAGAGATCTTGCATAGTTAGTGAACAGTGTGCTGCTGGGGAGAGTGCCAAAAGCAAGATTTGCTGGGGGGTGAGTTCCAGTTGTGAGTCCTCCCTCCGCCCCTTTCTGCCTCCTTTCCATTGTGCAAGCCATATTTCTGCAGAAAGTATGAGTCGGTGAACATGGTCTTTGAAGGAAAAAATATGTATTGGGTGACAGAAAAGGCTTGGGCAACATGCAAAGAAGAAAAGGTGGTGAGTCGGAAAATGAAGAATGTGAAGGGATGTTTAGTTGTACAGTCTGAGAAACATCTCCTGAGGTTTTTAGTAGTCTAAAAATAATATCCTGAAGGGAATATTCTGTTATGAATCGTTTTCCTTCATTTCACTAGTAATGTGTTCCCAGATCATTCTGCTACATACATGTTGGATGTTTGGAACCGCTAGCTGTGCAAACATTTATTGTATGCACTATCACAGCAAGCGGGGTCTACGTGATGAGAAACCCACTGAACTGAACTAAAACAAACCAGTAATTTCAGAGTGGCTTGCTGCCCCTCTCTGCATAGTGGTAGAGGAAAGGTTGTCAGTGAAGAAGAAGAAACTGGAGTGTGAGGTCAGGGAAAAGGAGATTAAAAAGACATTTCTCAAAAGGATGGGCCAGGATGATCCCATTACATCTTCTGTGACGCTTTGACTGCAGTCGTGATCTCTTGCAAGGCTCCCAGTAAGTCGGAGCCATGGGAATGTAACAGCAGTGAAGCGGTGGAAACATGAGTGATTCCAGCTTCCAAAGGGAAGGGAAGCAAAGAAGGTCTTGTCAGAAGAAAGACCAACAACGGACCATTAATACAGTGCAAATACTTTTGATGTTCATTTTGTCCACATGGAGCCTAGCCATCATTTTGAATATATATAAGGCAATTTAAAATGCTCTTGTCCTTTAAACACTTTAATGCTGAGTATATACCTAGAGTTTTGTCTTCAGAAAGAATTGTTATGATGTCTGCTTTTCACAGGGCAAAAGTAGTTTGGCTTAGGCTAGCTCATGTACCAATGGGGAAAAATGAAGGCATCCTGAGTCCTTTAGTCTGTCTGTTTTAATTTCCTTGTTTTCTCAGTAGCAATCCTGAAATGTGAGACCCCAATGGATAGCTAGCCAGCAAAGATGAAAGAATAATGGCCCTGCACAAATTAACTTGGTACATCTCCAGTGGTTTGGCATGACTCCTGACTGAAATGTGGTGGTCTGGTTGTGAGATAGTTAGTGCCACAGGTGTAGCTTCTCTGAAGATTTTTTCCTCTGATATGAGACAGAAATGCAAGTTTGAGTTGCTGAATTAAAACTTGCTATTAAGGCTTATTGAAGAAAAAATCTGAAGATAGAGGCTGGCTGTGCTGGCATCTGCAGTAACGTCATCTACCTGCAATGGCAAGCTGTTCCGCTCGTTTTTTCACGTGCCATTGCAAGCTGTGCCTCCAACGTCGGGTGCAGCTAGCTACTGGAGTTATGGCACCCAAGTACAGAAGAGAATTCACTTGCAGCACCCTGTACCCTCACACTTGGTTGTGTAAACTCCACGTAAGCAAAAGCAACGACTTTGTTACAATGCCACACTGTGTCCCAGTGAAATCAAGAAATAAATACGAGAGGGAAGAGGAGAACGCTTGCCAGGCAACAGCGAGTGCTCTGCCAGATCTCAGCTAGAGCAACATTCATTAGCCACAGGGCACAGAATAAAATATAAACACGGGAAAATCAGCAATCAGAAGGAAATTAAATTGTGGCTGCAGAGCAGAGGGGGGCTTTGCATGAGTGGAGAACAAGAAATCTATCCGATGATAAAGTTAGAAAAACACTCTAAAATGGCAGTCTGCCTTGAGAAGTTGAGTCCCTTCCTAGGGAAGGATAGCGTGCGAGGGAGCCGTGGAAAGCCCTCGCAACACAGAAGCAACACGCAGGTCCTGGAAAGCTGTCGTGCCAAGGCTGCAGCCTCTTACTATAGAAACAGAACTGGCATCAGGCACAGGAGACGTGGGGAGTGGTGGCGGTGGTCGGGCGAGCGTGTCCGGCTGTATCCCAGCAGCGCGGGGCTGTTCCCCCAGCTCGAGCTGGGCTAGCCACGTCCACCAAGGGAGAGGCTCCAGCAGTCCCTTCGCGCTCCTGCACGGTGGGTAACCGGTTGTCTTTCTCGGGGCCAATTCAGATCTTGAAGTGTGTCGGATGCTCAACAGTATCTCAGCTAGCTGCTCCTGTTTTTACAGGGCAGAGGCATAGTTTATAGCATCTAAAATGGAGCCAGGAGTGTAGGTGGCATGACTTGTATATGCAAAAATTAAATTGTGGCTGCAAAATGACAGCAGAATCAGCATGTTTTGCAGCCCTAGGACTAGGTGAGGTTGCGAATTGTAGCAAGAGGATGGCATTTCATCTCTTCCTGGCTGCAGCTGGGGAGTCCCGCAGGGCTGAGGTGCTGCAGTGCCGGCTGGGTGCTGGGGGGCGCTGCCTGGGACCCTGGGTGCAGCGCTCCTCGGCAAGCCCCATGCCACCCCATGCCACCCTACTGCAGGTTCCCTGCTTCTCTGGGTGGTTGCTCAAGGGTCTGGAGAGAGGTGTCTGAGGCAGGGTTGGGGTTTTTTTTATTTTACTGTGTCTTGCTGAGAATAGACGTACTGTTCCCATTCTCTGGTTTAGCTGTCTTTTCTTGTATATACTTTAAAAACCTTCTCTCACCTCATTAAGTGAGCTTTAGATGAAACACAAATGAGTTGCTTTTGTTTCTTGGTTGGAATTAGGTGTGTTGTAGTCTGACCTACTTTGATGAAGAGATGGTTATACTGCTTAATATGTCACTGTGCCAGTCCCACCCAACTGCCGCTTCTTCAGTTTAGTTCTGAGTTTTGGGTTTTTTTCCTCACCTGCAGGCTCTGGAGTAGCCTATAGACAAAGCTATTCCTGCTATTCCACCTTTTTCCCTCCCACCCAATTTGGATTAAATGGTTTGTAACTTGACTGGTGTTACATGTTAGTTATAAAATGCAAATACTTTCTTTCTCAGTACTGACGTAGGTCTTTGAATTATAGTTGTAATGCCTTGCTAATAAACTGTTTTAGCTTAAAATTCCTGAAGAACTATGGAGGACGATCTTCATTCTTTAACAGCAGAGTAAAAGATCAGTTCAGTGAATTGTCACTCAGTAACATTGGATGTACGTTAGTAAAGTTTCCATCGACTTCAAAGGAGTTAGGATCAGGCCCTCTTCTCAGGTATTTTGAAATTCAGTAGGACCTGAACATGCCTGCACCTCAGGTCCTGGGATTGGCAATAGTAGTCTGGCAATAAAATCAGTTAAAATTAGTAATTAAGGAAAACTCCATCTTCCAGCTCTTTTTCAATGAACTTTACAAACCTGAAGCCTTTGAGCTTACAAACCTGCACTAGTCAATTGATGACTTTGTGCCAGGATTGATTATTCAGCGTAAGCAAAAGGCTGATTGGAAAAAATAGCGTTCAAAATATACCAAACAGAAAACATCACTGTAAAGGAGGTGGTGCTTTCTCCCCATGCCAGCATTCATCAAGATCAGTAAACTGTAACTGCATTGAAAAATGCTGCTGGCACTGCTATAAGAATCAGGCCTTTGTTACTAATTAGATGTGAAATGATCATTCTGTGATTAAGTGGTAGTAAATAAATGTTTCTCTTGTGCATATGGATGGATAGCAAGAGTATCCTATTCATTCTCTATGGGAAAGTGGAGGACTGTTCCTGAGCCAGAGACAAGGACATCCCTCTCATGCAGTGTGTGTCGCTGTTTTGCATATAACTCAAAAGCAGCTTTAATTCTGATCCAGTAAGCATCTCACTTGAATTTGCTCAAGAGAGAGACAGGTACAATACTACACTGTTTAACAGTTTGGTGATGGATAGTTAATAAAGTGTATATACAGAAAAATGGAGATAATTTTGTTCTGCCACAAAGTTTTAAGCTTCTTGGGGCTAGCAGAGATGTGCTCATTTATACTAGCTGATAATGTGGGCCACGCATCTCAGTGATGGTCCACCAAAATTCGGATACATGGAGCTCTGCATTCATGCTTGGGCTTGTGCTTGTTCACCTACCTGTCCTCTAGGTCTGTTCTGTGTCTATGCCGCTCCTGTGAGACATGCAAGAGGAGAGTCTTGGATAAAACCATTTTTTGTGTATATTTTAGGGATACGTCATAGGTCCTGTTCTGTCTTCTAAATGTTTGTATATCTAGAAAATTCAGTTACTTGTGTAAGAGCTTGCACAATAAATGCTTTGCAGAGATATTAGGGTGTGTTACAGTAATTGCTGACAGTTTGCTCCACAGCTTTGTGTCAGATTGGATATCAGTCTGTTGCTTTTTATTGCCAATATGAAGGAAACAGAAGTTAACGCTGGCACGGCCTGTGGCAGATTGCCACCTTGCCTCCTGGTTGCAGATCTGATGCTGGCAGCTTTTATTCAGACTTTTGTAGTGAGGTCTTGTGAAGGACCGCGTTCCCTTTCTGTATCCCCTGTACCTGCAGTGCCCCATTCCTCCCTTTGTGTTTATTTACTATGTCTGCTGCAGGTAATGCAGTCAACAAAACCCATTTAAAAATCTCAAAACCCTTGTCTCAGTAAACAGAATCTCTAAGAGAAACATAAGCACCCTGTTTTAAGTGAGTGTGTAGCTTGGAATATAGCTGAAATAGCAGGCAAAACTCTTAAAAGTTGTGTTAAAATGGTGTGTTATAGCATTGTGCAAATTCTAGTGGATTTGTGGAGCTGAATTGTTCTTGTTTCCTCGGGCAGGCCCTGATGATCATCACAGTATGGGTTGTCCTCGTGAAGAACAGGGAGCGCAGGCTGGAGAAACCCGGGCTAGTGAAGAAGTCAGGCAGTGTCTGTTCTCCCTCTGAAATTTGTGGATTAGAAATATTTGCGGAAATGATACAGTATATTTTAAGCAACTTACGAAACATTATTTAAAGGATTAAAACTTGGATGCTGAGTGTACAAAGAATAGGAGAAGGATTCTGGGAAAGCTGTAAGGCTCTTGGGTGGCAGCCAGTACCAGCCTGCCAGTTGTTCCTGTCTATAATTATGCCAGCATTAGTGCTTTCATAAATCTTGGGAGAGAAGGAATGGAGAGACTATTTCCAGGCTATTAATGCCAGGATAATTAGAAATATCGGCCAGCCTCTCCAATTAGTGCCAATAGAATCCAAAATACCAGCCAGTCTGAGTAATTTGAATACCAGCCGGACTCTATGAGCAAGTCTGGGGAATGTACAATACCAGTTCTAGAAGAAAAATACATACAGTATCAGAATTTTTACTGTTGCAAAGTTGAAGATAAACATTTGGCAATCTTTGCAAAGTTTTAACTCACCAGTTTGACAAATTGGAGTTTACTTGGCCTGTTGCTCTCAGTTCAGGCATTGTGCTACAGGTGAAATTTTTTCATAACTCCTTTTTAGCCAGCCGTTGCTGTTCATCTGTTTATCAACCACATGCTTAGCGTTTGGTCACTTGGTTCTCTTGGAGAAAAAGCATAGGAAAATTATAAAAAACGTACATTCTTAAGCAGAAATCAAAAAGAAATGTTTTCAAATGCTTTACAGATAGTGAAGTCATTAAAGAGTTAGAGAAAAATTAATATAATGCATCTGAACCTATAAAAGAGAGTTTGCATGGGAGGGGTATCTATTCTTAGTAGTCCTGCACTGATGAATGGATATTTTACTAAAACATAGGATTACTAATTAGGTTTTGTATAGCCTGGATTTTAAATACGTTATTGCTGAGCTGGGAAGTATGGTAACCTATTATTTTTGTCCAAATGGAGTTTTATCATATAACTCTATATCGAGGAATTTTAAATCTGAAAAAGCTTTCTCATCTACAAAAGACTTCTGCTTCAGGATTCGTGATTCTCTTCCAATTCCACCCCTTAATTTACTTGAGCCGTACAGTAATGTTACAGCTGGAGCAGGTGGGTGAAGTTGAAGAAGATTGTGTATAAAACCAACTTCTAGAACAAGTGTAGGATCCCACTGTATAAATAAAAGTAAGTTGTGGCTGTTTGCCAGTGTGCTAAATGTCCCTTCAGTGCCTCCAAATTGTTGTGCCATGCTGGAGGTCTGCATGATCATCTCTAGCTTGATAAACACATTTTGGAGATCTGCTACAAACATTTTATGGAGTTCTTCCTTCTGTGTTGCAATCCAAGTGAAAAGAAGTGGAAGTTGATAGGGGGTGGAGAATGGGCCAGTGAAAAATGTATGTCCCACTCAGGCATTTTTGAGATCTTTAATGAAGTGATGTATTGAGCATGGCGGAAGAACGGTGTGTGGGAGGACAGAGCCCAAGGAGGCAGCAGTAGGTGAGGCTGTTGGCCGCAGTGAGGGACACCTGTATAAACAATTTTCCTGTTAGTCTGCTTAGGCATAGAAACATCGAGTCTTCTGTCAAGCTGGTGTATATCGGGTGAAATAAGTAGCCTTCTCTATGGGCAGATGCTAATTTTACTGAGATAAAATAAAAATTAAAAATTGTAGAGTTGGGTACCACAAATAGTAAATGGCATAGCAGAGCTCTTAAGTCAAAAGAAGTTGCAGAGATGGGCATAACTTTATCTCCTGCACCGGTTTGAGCCCATGGGTGTGCTTTGCTAGGTTTCTATTCTGGTGTGCTTTTGGGTACTTCGTAATGTAATTATCCGTTAATTTTGTATTCAGCTATTGAAATGAAAACTCCTTTAAACTGCTTCAGCTCAGATGGATATTATTTACGTAGAGTTGATCAATCCATGCCCTTTCTCCTGAAGGATTTCAAATCAACCGTTTCCCACGTGTGGCATAGGATGAGACTATAGGTACTCTTTGTTGTCTCGGGGTCTCTGTCCTGCAAAAAACTTGGCTTTTTTTTTTTACCCCAGGCCATACCAGGTTGGGTTGGATTGAAAAGGTTTTTGTCTTGTTTTAATTGTGGCAGGGAGGGAGAGAACTTTGGAATGTCCTTGTCCTCAGCCATGCTGGTGTGTACCTGATGTACCTGAGGAAGGACGTGGGAGCCAGAGAGGTGTCTCAGTACGATACCCTCTCTCGCTGCTGCCGCATCTTGGCTTTGTCAGGGCTCATCATTACTCCAGGTCATGTTGATGTGAAGCTCCCATGAACCGTACCTCTGGCATCCAAGTTTCTTCACAAAGTTTTGCGCTTCCCAACAAATCCTCCTCGCTCATCGCGTGCCGTGCGCTCTGAGCAGTGGGACGGGTACAGAACCTGGCACGTTAAATATTCCTCCGTGGTGACTTAAAATCGATTTTTGCCCTCCAGGGCCTGGGGCTGAGCAGAGGGTTGCACCCAGGCTTGTCCCTCTGGGGCGGCAGTCGCTGGGGTTGGCCCTGGGCTGGACGGTGGGGAGCGAGAGCCCTCTTGTGGGATAGACAGGGTGTTTCTGAAGGACCGGGGAGGGCTTACGTGGGATTTGAGGTGCAGAGGGTAGCGCTTGCAAGAAATGTCGGCTACAGCTTTCCTCTGCTCCTGTGACCGGGTCGGTTCAGAGATGAATTTCACCCTTAATTTGCACGCTTTTTTGTTAATGAGTAGGATAAATTGCATTTCAAGCAGAATGACAGAAGCTGTAGATACATCTCATGAAGATAAGAATCTGAAAAGAGGAGGAATCTGACAGCAGACTGACTGTGTTGATCTGTATTATTTTAGGTAATGCTGTCAATGGCTTACACAGCTTTCTTTGCACAGTGCCTGTATCAAAGCGTCTAATTCTAATATCATTTAACAGCTCTTTTTAAAATAAGAACCGCGTGGTTTCGTTTCATAGCTATCCAATTACAGATTGCTCTCTTTCTAGGGAAAGAGGAACAGTGGTTTCAGAGAATGTTACTTTGGAAGCCAGAAACATTGCAAGTTGACTAAGCTTTGTCCGGCTTTGGGTTACACCTTCCGATTAGCAGCTCAGAATGACATCGGTACTAGGTAAGTCACCCAAGGTACACGCTTTCTTGAGAAAAAGTGGCACTTGAAAAGTTTAATTAACAATGACAGTGTAAAGAGGAATTTTGGGAGAGGATTTTTGTTTGTTTCCTCTCTTTATGGTTTTGAGTTAGATATCTGACATTTGCTCTATTAGTAACGCTTTAGAGTAAGTCGCACCTTCCCTGGTGGTATCTTTTCACCTCCCATCGTGTACCTTCAGTATGATGAGGTTAACCTAAGAAGATAGGCTCCTTCTGAGGTGTTAAATGGTGTTTTGTGGCCTTTTCCTAACACAAAAAGAATACATCTGTTATGTAAAATTCCCACTAGGGACCTCTGTGAACCAAGAAAAACAAGCAAGAGGAAGCTGAGTTACAGATTTTGAAAGGAATCTTGATATATTTATTTTTCTGGTTTAAAGCAAAGCCCTTCTGTCTTTTTTCAGCAGTACAGTCCCTTCCTTCTTCCACAGGACTGGCAGGGCTGGCTGATGGGGTGGGAAAGAAGGGCGAGAGAGCCAGGACCAAGAGAGGACAGGCACACCCAAGGGCCCTGCAAGATGGCTTTCATATTCTGCTTCGCTTTGCACATGAACAGATGCGCTCAAATGAAGACGATGAGAAATCAGACTTACTGCAATCCTCTAGGAGCTGCTAGGGAGCACTGGGCTATAAAATGTTACGCAGCTGAGGACCAGAGTGTGCCCAAAGAGACATCGTGCTGCAGGGGCTGTGCGCTCCTGTACTCATGAAAGGAAAGTAGGCCAGGAAAAGTTTCGGTGTGAAGAAGCTAAGCATCCAGTGCTCTTGTATACTCCTTTGTTGCCCTTCTTAGCTAGACAGGATCTAATCATTATTACAAGAAGGACAGAAAAAGAAACACTAGTGGTATATAACAATGTGTTTTGCTGAGGGAGATTCCTGTATTGTTCTCTCTTCCAAAACACAAACCTCTTAGTAAGATATAGCTTTTAAAAGTTTCTTTATTTATGTTCCTGTGTTTTCCCTCTGAGATGCACTGGGACTGTTCATGTGTGCACGGAGTTCCTTTTGCTAACTTCTTGCAAGATTACTTCCCTCCCTGTTGAAATAATACTTGATCTGGAGAGAGAGAGAGAGAGAGGCAGGCTTGAGCTGAAGTTGCTGAGTGTAACTGGAAGGGGACTGCTGGTTTTGTGCAAAGTTCCCAGTTTTGGCATCTCTTTTCTTTGCCAGACTGCAGATTTTTAAAATATCTTAGGGCATGCTTCAACCCTCCCCAGCTTTTTGTTGTTGTTGTTGTTCTCTCTCGCTCTCTCACTGTTTTTCCTCAGGCTATTGAGAAGGGATTGAACTAAGAACTATATTTATGGTCAGCTGCTCTGTGTTTAATCTATGAGATAAGCACCAACAGCACATGGCTTATTTTTATAGACAGCTCTCAAAATTACAACATGATAGTGTCACCTAACACTTTGTGTCATACGATGGTTTTGGTTGGTTGTAATGCTTGTGGCCTTACCACTTAAGATGATTTTTGTCTTGTTCGGGTGTTAGTTATAGGTGGATTTTTTTTGCTATAAGAATATTTCAACAAATATGTTATTTTTGAGAAAGAAGACTCAGAAAAAGGAGATGTGGCTTTTTGTGTGCATTAAATTCATGCAATGGCTTTAAGGAACAAAATACGTTTGTACTTTGGAAAGAGAGATTTGAAAATTGCAAGAACGTTACCTTCAGTTGAGAATTCTAATGATGTCCTCCCAGAAATGCACCAAAATCTGTCCATTTTAAGGTTTGTTCTCAAATTTCAGTTGTACATAATATATTCTGCATGGAGTCTTAAGGGAACTCTTCCTACACTTGCTCGACACAACTGCCTGTTATGTTTCAAGGCATTGTGTGCTGGGATTTAGACAAGATCAGAGCGTGCATCTCCTCTGCCACGGATGTTCTCTCCAGTTGCAACCTGAGCTGTGCAAAAGAGCAACTTCATGCTCAGCTTAAAATGCAAAGAAGTTTGGGCAGGGAAAGTCAGGAAGGAGTAGAGCCAGCCTGGAGGCTTGGACGGTATCTGTGTCTGCAACAGACAACTCCTACGTGATGCAGAGCATGTATGGTCATGACTGGATAAATTTTGCCTGCTTTCTTTGGAGGGGGATATCTGAAACAGCGGGACTGGATTTGCTGAAGCACTCGGCTTTCAGAGGTGTAGCTTAAATAGAAGTTGTATTCTGAGTTTATAATAGATGGAAACTGCATCTCAAGTTCAACATCTAAAAGCTGAACACTTGGGTCTTTATTTCTCATGTTTTAAGTTCCCCTTTGTTAAATGATATTTTTCTCTACTTCGCAGTTAATAGTTAATATTTTTAGGCAATCAAATATTATTTTTTCTGATATTATTGTGATGAGATCTGTAAAAATGACTGTGATGACATACATAATCCTGCATTTTTTTTCTATTCTTAGTTTTGGCATTTCCTAACTGGGTGCTCATCTTTTCCACCTGGGAAATTTTAATGTTGTCTAGTTTTTTTTAAGATGTGAAATATTTCTCTAAATACACTGAAGTTTGGGTTGTTCTGTTGCTTTTGGGTTTTTTTTACAATATTCCTCTCTCTCCTTCTCTGTCTCTGTGCAGTGGGTACAGCCAGGAGGTGGTATGCTACACTGCAGGTAATATTCCTCAGACCCCTTCTGCACCAAGGCTTGTTCGAGCTGGTGTTACGTGGATTGCATTGCAGTGGAATAAAGTAGAAGGATGTACACCAGAAGAAGTGATTTCCTACACCCTGGAAATTCAGGAAGAAGATAATGTAAGTACCGTGTTACTAACAAGTATACTGCATGACTTAGACTGAGTTTTCATTTATTAATTCAAGATCAGTGAGAAGATTGTGGGTTGCTGCTTTGGAGGGTCTTCTAGGAGTACTGGGTACTTGGCAGGACAGAGCTGTGTGATTTGTTCTGCTCCACAGCAGAATTATGAATCCTTAGCTAAAAATCTGTACTGTCATGCATGATTACTTTACAAAGCTTCACAGGAGTCTGTAAGGTATAGGACAGTTTGTCCTTAACCAGTTTGGTCTGCCATGTCCTTCTCACTGCTGTGTAGTGTACTTGCGTTCTGTCATCTGTCACTTCTATTTCTGTAACGTGTTAAACTGTTGCGATTGTTTTTGTGCTTATTTTACAGCAAAATTATATTATTCAGGTCAGCTGCAACATCCTTATTGTGGCCTTGCAGCTTTAAAGTAATAATTATAATAAAAAGCACTCGACTATAAAGCCCTTTTGCTATAATGTGTTCTAGCTACAGACTATAATACAGACAGTACTTCCTCAGACTCCTCAGTTACAGGAATTTGTTTGGTTTTGTTTTTTCTAGGACAGCGTGTTTCACCCAAAGTACACTGGAGAGGAGCAAGCCTGTACTGTGAAGAATCTCAGAAGAAGCACACAGTATAAATTCAGGGTAAAATCTTCTTCCTCTTGTCATTGCGTAGTATTTTCTGTGTTGGGTTTTTTCTGGGCACCATAGGGACCCATTAGTACTATCTCCAAAACTGAGTCATCAAATACAAATTTACTTTATACTGTGACCTAATAGATTAAACTGTTAGTTGTATTTTTACTTTTATCAGAGGAGATGCTCATTGCTCAGCCTTTTTGAAACAAACGTAGTTCTCAGTACCACGTCCCGTCACGTATGATGTTGTAAAAGCGTGGCTCAGGGTGTGAAGTGGTTGTCAGCTGCATTGCTCCCCAAAAACCTGATCCACGATCACAAAACCAATCTCACTTCTACACAACGGAGCAAGTGCTGTAAAGAGCCCAGCAAGCACAACTTCCTTCCCCGGCTCAGGGGCCTGTCGTCCCCGGAGATGCAGAAATTGAAGCTTTTCTGTCTCATACATACACGTGGCTGGTTTTGGAGCTGTTTTTTTAGCAAGTGTTGGTGTCTCCTGCTCTGTGGGTGCTCCTAAATACAGCCCCCCTTCCCCAAGAGAGATGCTCTGAAATCTTTTTGCAAACACGACATTCAGTCATCTGCCTCGCTGCTGCCGAAGCCATCAAGCACAACCCAAGAGCTGCTGTCTAGGAGAAGACGGTGTGGTTTTTACCAGACGGGCTGCGGTCTGGCTGTCGGCCGTGGCGGCCCCACAAGATGGCGTTGGGCCAGCGCCCGGAGCACCGCCGTCCCTCCGGAGATGGCGGGAAGGTGCCTGTAAAGCCAACGTCCGCCCTGCTGCCAGACGGAATCGGGGTCTGGAAGTGGCTTCGTGTCACCTGTAAACAGCGCAGGGAGAGAAGGGTGCCGTAGGTTTGTGGCGAGACGAAAACATTTGGCTTCTGTACGCCTTGGTATATACAGGAGCAACAAAAAAACCCAAAGACTCACTTAAACCCTTAAAACCAAATTTGCATATATTCCGTCATGCGACAGAGGACCTTGTGAAGTTGCACGAAGGACTATCCAAAGAATCGGAAAGTTGTTGCGGTGTCGCTCAGAGGTGATGCCTTTTAGTTAAGCGCTGTAAAAGCTGTGGTGGCTGGCTGAGGGGAAAGGACAGTTAGTGCTTCTCTGCAACCTGCTTTCAAATTAAACATGAGTCTTACAAAACTGGGTTGGTATCAGAGCAAACTTGTAGCCTCGTGTCACTGGCTACAAGCACAACTCTGATCTGACTCAACACTGAGACGTTCCCTCGTTGCATGTGGACCAGCGTTAATTAGCTACGGAACTTGGGGAAGGATGCCCAAAACTATAAAACAAAACAAACAAACAAAACCAAACACAGACACCCTAGGATCACAGCAGTGTTCTAAAACTCACGATGGGGGCTATCTGGCAAGTTCTAGGCTTCTCTTTGAACCTGGGCAAAATATGGTTCTTTGGGGAACCCCCTTAATAATAAAGAATTATAGGGGGAAATTTAATCCATGCCAGACAATGTGTGCTTACAGAGGAGACATCCTGCTAACATTTTTGATGAAATAAAGGTTGGTTAATTAAAGTGACAATGGTAGTGTAATGCACCGTTGTAAAGGCATTTGTTCAGTACCGAGTGAGGGTTTGGCACAGAAGGGCAAATGATACCAAACACAACAAGGTGCAGAAATTTCATTCTTTGAAGTGTTTGACATGTCAGCATAGGGGGGAATCACCAACGGCTGTTTCTAGTGAGGTTCCACAAAAAGCAGTGCTGTGTATACCATTTCATAATTTTATCTGTGACCTGGAAACAAAGTTTTATTTTTTTTCCTGTTAGGAGGATGGGAACCTCTAGGCTGGGGAAGCTGTGGCTCTGAAAAAGTGTTGAAGATACTGCTTGAACAATCAATTTAATACAAATTTTCAGCTGCCAGGCTAGTGCAGTCTTTAGCTGTATACATAGGAAAAATGTATAAATGTTACATTACATTTGTAGCTAACAGATTCCCTAGAGCTCTTACTGGGATATTTGTCTAGCTCATGTATCTGGTGTTCACGGCAAGATGTCCTGAATTGGAGAATAATCAGAGAAGAACCGAGAGATGATACTCAGGAGTTGATAGGGGCTTTAGTGACTTATTCAAAGTGAGCATATGGTCTAGAGAACCTCAGTTTCTTTTTTTGGCCTTAAAAATTGCAAATTGTTTTCCTCAGATGCCTGTGTTCGGAGAGAGGATAGAAATGACTGCTCCTGAGAATAACAGAGCTTCCCAAGTAGAAAAGTTCCTGCTAGCTTATATTTACAATAGCAATTAAAATACATATTTTATAACTCACTTCCTTGGCAGCAGATCTCTGTCCTAGAGACTAGCATGAACTAATCCAGCTCTCAGCAGCCACAAAATACTGGACTGTTTGGGGTTTCTTGTACAATCCTGGTCTGCTCAGTCTCCTGGCCAGGTCATCATGTCTTTTCTTAGCTTAGCAACCTTCTCCCTGAAGTCAGAAGAAAGAGTTCTTCAGTAGAGACGAAGGATTTGACTGAGAAAGTTTTCTTTGTGTGGATCCTGCTCGTTTCAGTAGCTGTAGATTACATGTTTCTTGTTTGCATGTCATGCTACTTAAGCTTTTAATTGCATGATTACTGATAGTCTGAATTAATTTGTTTTAAATAGCAGTTTGAAATACCTCCAAAACAAAAATAGCACAGTTATTGTCATCGTTTTCATCTTTTATGAGTAAATAACTGCAAATTGCCACGTGAATTTTTTTAAAGGGAAAAACAGCAGTGCTCTTCTCTTAAACATGTCATGATATATTGCTAGTGGAGGGAGGGGAAGAATCCATGTGGCTTGTAAAGAAACAACGTGACAGTCTAATATCTGTTATTAGAATCCCACACGCTTTGGGATGTGATATACTTTCCAGCTTAACGATATTTTTGCAATTGCTAAAGGAAGTCTCATGCAGAACTGTCAGAAAAGCAGTTACGGTAAATGATGGTAAACTTGTGGTTTCGTTTCAGCTGTTTGCTTCGAATGTGGAAGGAAAGAGTTCTCCCAGCGAAGTGTTGGTCTGTACAACAAGCCCAGACAGGCCAGGACCTCCAACCAGACCTGTTATTAAGGGGCCAATAACATCTCATGGCTTTAGTGTGAAGTGGGGTAAGCCAGTTCAGTTTGTCATAGTAGAGCTTTTTGGGGTCATAATAAGTTCAAATAAAATTATGTAAATATGTATTAGAACTTAGATTTTTCACGCTGCTTCTCACTCTGAAGTTGAACCCGTTTGGAGAGCTTGACAACTTAATTGTTTTAATATTGTAAAAGATGTGTAGAGGCTCTTAATGTTTTCAGAATCAAAAATGTTGCTTGTCTTCATTGACTAACTTGCACTCAAGAGCATCTTCAGGCTTTTCACCTTCCATTTCACGTCCCATTGCAACATCATTCCGGCTGCTTCCTTGCAGCATGGAGGCTTGCCCCATTGATAATCTCTTTCAATGCTTTTTCCATATATTTTGTTTGTAACATCATTATCCAGCCGCCTTATTCTGACTCATGCTGAAAACTAATATCTGCTACCCGCTTCTGCTATAAACTCCTTGGTGTAGTTAGTGTGGGGGAGTTTGTGGAGGAGAAGGAGCAGAATCAGAAACAAGTTCTTTAACCTTTTAGTTACATTTCACTCCTAATCTTGATTTACTAACAACTTGCTTTATTTTTTCAGATCCTCCACAGGATAATGGCGGTTCAGAAATCCTAAAGTATCTATTAGAGATTTCTCAAGGAAGTCTGGAAGGTAAACTTGAAACAAGTTTTCTCCATTTCAGTCCATTATGGCTACTATAAAGAAGTACTGACCCTTTGGGCCGCTATTGTTATTATCATTAATGCACTAATGCTGCAGATACAGTTGAAACTGAGTTACATACTTGCAGCCTTAAAACTTGCAGGGTTCCTGGGAGAGTTTGGGTTGGGTTTGGGGGAGTTTTTGCTGTGATTTTTTTTTTTTTTTTTTAAATATGCTCTTTTTCTCTTAAGACCGGTGGAATTTTAGGTTATAGGGCTGAACCTGCTGTTTGATTTGATATTTTTAATACATTTTAGAAATACTTATATTTGAAAGTATATGTGTCTATGTATATGTATGTCTTTAAATGGGAATAATATTCATAGTAATGCTAACACTAATGACTTTCCTGAAATACATCATTTGTGGAAGACCACATTAAGGATTTTCTTTCCTCCCAGACACCAGTAAACTTCTTGCATTATACTTCTCTAAACTTGGATATATCTCATGTTTTAGCAAATCAATGGGAAGTGGCATATAGTGGATCAGCTACAGAATATACCTGTACTCACTTGAAACCAGGCACTTTGTATAAACTCCGGGCATGCTGTATCAGCACTGGCGGACACAGTCAGGTAAGTATTATTTAACAATAAGGACTATTGGTTTTATATTTTTCAAAGATTTATCTGTTATTCTTGGGAAAAGATTTCGGCTTTAAGAAGAAGGTGAATATGTTTTCTGTAGCGCAGTAAAGCTACACTGATTGCAGTTAATCTTCTGTTGAAAGTTGCTGAATTTTAGACTTCTATGTGTAACTGGTGGTGGTTTTTTCAGGGAAATCGCAATTTAGTGAGGTTGGTTTCCTCAAAACCAATCTGTAGGTGTTTATACTTAGGCTAGAAAAGACCATAGTGTTTATCTGATCTGGCCACTTGTTGAGAAAGGCCACAGATTCTCATGTACATGAGCCTGTACTGACCAAAGCAGGTGACTGGAGATGCAATAGGGGTAGTTTGTTTTAACAGTTAATTACCTTTCATGTGGCTGAACTCGTCTTTAAATTTTTGGGTTCCATTATCCAGCCACTGATTCCTGTCATTCCCTTCTTTGATTTATAATCATTTCAGTAGCTACACTTTTATTCCTCCTGCTTTGATTTTTTTTTTTTTTTATGATTGAGTACTTTAGGCATTGATATTATTTTAAAAACAAGGAAAATTCAAATAAAGAACCTCACAACTATGATCAGCCATCATAGTTTCCTGTGCTACCGTTTTGAGTGTGCTAATGAAATAACTCTATTAATTGCATTTTTAAGTAACATGCTTGATAGCATCTCCTATCCTTTATTGTTTATATACATTTCTATTAAGTGATTGTTTCAGAAAACAATTTCTTGTGCCGCTTTCTACTCATGCCTCACTTTGTAGGCAGTAATCGTACCAGAGAGTTAACTTCAGCTCCTGTTCTCTTCCAGTGTTCTGAAAGTTTACCTGTCCGTACGCTAAGTGTTGCACCAGGTCACTGCCGGCCACCAAGAGTTTTGGGGAAGCCGAAGCACAAAGAAGTACAGCTACAATGGGGTAAGCCGTTGGAACATCTCACTTTTGATTAGCTTTGATCTTGATGGTTAGTTGCTGAACTTGCCTTAGCTTTTATTTCTGTTGATAGACTTTGTGAAAAGTTGAAGTGTATTCTGTGCAGTGGGAAGTATAGAGTAAAGTCCGGTAAAGTCCGTGCAAGTCAGAAGTGCAGCTTCTCATCGGCTGCTGCGGCTCTGCAGTGGGTTTCTGAATTTAGCTGTCCTCCAGCTCTCCTTTGGGCCTGATACTGTGCTCCCATTTTTGTTTTAGTTAGGACCTGTCTCTTATCAGGACTATAAAGTATCAGCTATATTAGAATATCTGTCCTTTTATTGCAAAAACGCCATGTGATTCAAGATCTTTTTTTATTCCTTTGCAATATTGACTTAGCAGAAGCATTTTGCTACTTCTAGTATAGGACTTCTCTCAGAAACTTGAGTTAGAACATATCGAGGATTTTGGGTGGCGTTTAAACCCCGATCCACAGTGTAACACACACAATCCATTGGACACCTGTAATTTTGCAAAGGACTTGGGCCATGGACATGACACTAAACTGTCAAAAAATGCACATTTTTCAGAATACAAGGTACACGCCAGTATCCAGCAGATGTTTTTCTTTACTATGATAATCTTGCAGCATCCAAGATTCTTTGTGGCGTCATTCGTTAAGCTAAATTCTAGAGCAGTACCATTTTTAACTGACAAATATATCTCAACACCAGTATAAAATTCACCTGTACATCCAAGATAACCATGTTGTTTCCTGGAAGACTACCCCTTATGGTGGAGCACTGCTTTTCAGAACCCCAGCCAGGTTGATTCTGTGGTACTGGCTTGTAATGCAACATGCAAATATTATCAAATACCACGGAATCACAGAATGGTTTGGGTTGGAAGGGACCTTAAAGACCATCTCGTTCCAACCCTCCTGCCATGGGCAGGGACACCTTCCACCAGACCAGGTGGCTCAAAGCCCCATCCAACCTGGCCTGGAACACTTCCAGGGATGGATGGGGCATCCACAACCTCTCTGGGCAACCTGTTCCACTGCCTCACCACCCTCACTGTGAAGAACTTCTTCCTTCCACCTAATCTAAATCTACCTCCTTTCAGTTTAAAGCCATTACCCCTCGTGCTACCAAATATGTTGTTTTCACGGGGAGAAAGGTGCCCACAACAAAATGGGTACAGGCACAGAAAACAAATTCATTTTCCCCAAAAGCTGTTACTCCAAGTGAAGCGCAGGGTTCAGATCATTGGACAGAGATTTAGAATCTCATAAATGTTAGCAGTGTGACTAGTAAATTTTGAGGATGGCAGTTGCTTGTACTTTTATTGGGTGTTAATGAGGCTTTGCCAGAGATCCCATGTATAAATAGTAGATTTGGAGCATACATGACGCCCCTCAGACTGTGTCCAACCATAGCCAGCAGCCAAGATTGGGTCAGCCAGCCACCATGTGCCTCCGAATTTCTCTCTGTCCCAGAAAGGGTGTATTCAGCACTAGTCCCGTTCTTCGTACGGCTTTTTATACCTTTTCCCCTGCCTCACTGACCAATTTTTTTGCACACAACTCCACCTTTGATGTTGGGGGAAAGAAACAAGGGTAGCTTTTTTTATCCTCAGAAGAGGATGGTAGCTACTGTGTTATGCTTTAAAAGTAGCTGGGCACCTCCTGGCATCAAACACAGCTTCCCAGGGTGACAGGCCATTGCCTCGGGGGAGCTGCTGCTCTTGCATATGATGATCTGACCTGGTGGATGTTTAGGGCTAAGAGTACTTTTATTCGTTTGCTTTAAAAATGGTAGTCATGTACATGGATGAGATATTGCAGGTAAGGCATCTATCAGAGAGGAAGATCATTGTTGGTAGTGTGTGTGTGTATAGATATATGTGTGCATATATATGTCTATACACACACACGTGTATATATATATATATGTATTTCTGTGGTATGTGAAGTAAAAAATTAATCTTCCTGATATATGTCCTTATGTTATTAATGTAGTATATGATTTCTTTCTAGATGTCCCTCGGTCAGAAAGCGGCTGTCCTGTCTCAGAGTACAGTGTAGAAATGACAGAACCCGAAGAAGTTGTGTCTGAAGTGTATCATGGGCCTGATCTGGAGTGCACCATCAGCAACCTCCTTCCTGGAGCAACTTATCGGTTCAGAGTGAGAGCTTTGAACGATGGCGGGGTACGTGCAGCGTGCCAGAGCGTGCTTTGACTTTTTCTCTCTGGAGGTGGTACTGTGCCTGAGATGGACAATTCTGGAAAGTGATTGTGTTAGTGCTGGGTGACCAGAAAGTTGAAGGGGAGATGGGCAAAAGAAAATAAGGTGGAAAGTGCTGAAAGGAGCTTTTGAGGAAGAGCTGCAGGTTTGGATCTGGTACTCTTTTAAAAGGAGATTTTAGGTACTAATATGATTTGACTGGCCAAAATCAGCTGCACCAAAATGTGCAAAATTCCTGCTAAAAGCCCTGTCTGCTTACAAGGAAGGATCTGTTTATTCCCTTTCCACTGCATTCCTTCTTTTTGTTTTAAATCTTAACTGTGTAAAAACAATTACTGAAATTTCGCTCAGGTATTGATATATTTTGAGGAAAGCTTGCATTCTTAATGTTTTGGGGTTTTTTTAATTTAAAAAAAATACGTGCTTTATAGATTTGATGTTTTGGTTTTTTGGGGGTTTTTGGGGGGTTTTTTGTTACATGATTTCCTTGGAAGATATGCCTTCCCAAATACATCAGAAGTTCTATCTGATGTCCACAGAGATCTACTGAAAGATCTTGTTGATTCAGTGAGGTTTGGGTTGGTTCTGCTTGCCTTTGTGAGAGCATCTTTCCGAGGGTTTTTTATAAAGGCAGTCCCAGCAACAGTATGTGCATATTGATGTGTTTGTTCCAAGGAAATCTTGATGACAAACATAACACAAAGGTTTAAAGTTATACACTTACAGGGAGAAGTTCTGTTAAAACTTCACTTAGGTATTAGAAAAATATGCAAGACTGTTAAACTGTTTTGTTTTAAAAACATCCACTGTTTTTGTGAAAAATTAATTACATACACATGGAGAGATTGGATTTGCTTGCTGGAATGAAAGCCACTGCCTACCTGGTAGCTTTGGATACATGGTGCCTTGCCTTTTCCATGCCCACCCCCCTTATTTTTTCTCTTTTTTTCTTTTTGGTGGTTTTGTTTGTTCGTTTTTTCTCTTTGACAAAATAGTGTTTAAAGTTGCAAAGGCCCATGCTTCGTTAAATGAGGGAGCTGGTTTTGGTTTGGTTGGTTGTTTTTTTACCACATGCAAACACCTTTCTTCCTCCCATTCGGTAAAAAAACCAGCAGAAGTCAATAAACGAGATTTTTTTGAAGTGTGCATTCTTTGTAATTCAAACAAAGTGATCAGTGTTAGCCTTTCTCAACAGCACAGATATTGACACGTGTCTGTTGAGGTTTTCTGGGGTTCGTAATTTCAGTGTTGTTCAGCCTTTGTAGTGGCTCATTTTCTTCATGCTTGCTAGTATTGCATTCCAACATAAGTAAATATCAGTGTTTTTCCTCTAATTGCTTCCAGCGAAGTTCCTTTGTTCTGGAGAACGATTTCTAATTAGCTTGGGGGGGTACTGAACAAACGTTATTATCCCACTCAAGAGGCCTTGGGAAGGCTATTTCCACTGTTCTTTCTCTCCCGTCCTCGCACTGCTGGCTGAAGCCAGTTTTCCAGACTTTTGAAAATTGTCTTTTCTTTTGCTAATATGCATTTAAATTATTCTCCTACCGAGGGCTCAAAAGTTGTCTGAGCAGTTGGCTCAGCTGCCTGCGGAGCTAAGCCATACACAGCGTGTGTGCAGCATGCCCCTGCACGTTGAACCCAGACTGGGGCTCCATCACATGCTGTCCTTTTATAATTAACATGGGGCAGACATTTTATATAAACGAAGCTGGATTTGGACTCCAGTATGTGCCTTACTATTGTTCTGCTCCTCCTTACGTCCGCAAGAAGGCAGTTATGCCGGGCTACAGCACAGACATGCAAACATATTACTTTAAGGTAAAGTAGAGGGACACAAACTGTTCCTCAGTTACTCCGTTGCTGAGTGCACATTCTCACTCTTGGGTAAACTGGAGGTGGCTTACACTTTCATGGGCACTCACCGCTGCACAGGAGGATGTACATGCTGTCTGCTTGTACCTGAGCTTACCTCGCATTTGAACTTTGCAATAATTTACGTGGTCTCGTACTGAACTCTGGTATTTGGTGCTGCGTGTTGGAAGCCCAGTCTATGTTTGAGAAAGTTCATAGCATTGAAAAAGTTTGTGTGCTGTTCTTGGAAAGCCTTTGAGGAATGGAGGATGGGTGTATGCTTATATATTAACGTACAGACACCTTGTTCCCTTCTAGTACGGGCCATATTCAGAGGCTACAGAAGTCACCACAGCAGCAGGACCACCCGGCCAGTGCAGAGCACCTTCCCTCTCCTTTCTGTCTGACACACGTGTACTTGTAAGCTGGGAGGTAAGTCAGGTGCCCTGATTGTTTAATTTCCATCTTGCTTATCCAAACTAATATGGTCACCGCAAAACTTGAAAGCTAGCTTGAGAGCTATTCACTGGTTTGGAACTTGGTGCAAGAAAACCATGTGCAGAAACTCTTCTGTTGTAGAAAATCATCTTCTCTACTTTTCTCTTTAAAGAATTGCGTAAAGTTGATCATGAGTCATCTGGACCAGGATTCAGACACGAGACCTCCTACGCTGGCGTCAGATGATAGAGCACTGGTCGGGTAGAAGTGCTCTCTGCAGGCTTTTAGCGTGTCAGTGTGTCCTGGGGTGGAATTGTGAAAGCAAATATTTGATTTCAGCTGAAGCCGGAGTCTCTGATATGAAATTAACTCTGTACAAATGCTTATGATGTAGTGTTTTTTCCTCAAAAATTGTTTGTCTCTTCCCCAAATATTTACTTTTATTTCAGTTTGTGTGCGTTCCTTCTCCATTCTCCCGCATCTTAGACATTGGACTCTTAAAATAAGTCTTAGCTGAAATGCTGAGAGGTTGATGGGTGTCATTAAAAATATATATATATGTTATGTAATTAAGGCAGAAAGGAAAGGATGTTGTCATAAATAATGTTGTGATATGGAGCAATGGGGCTGTAGTTCTGCCACAGACTTTCTTTGAAAACCTAGCAGCCATTCCAGCCCTGCATCCTTTGGGTCCCTCCACAAAAGGATGTGAGAAAGAAGTTATTAATGTTCACGAGTTGCTCGACTAAATTGATTGTGCTAACAACGTATCTAGATACGAACGTCATCTGAATTCAATTTTATAATGAAACAGGTGCATTTGGTGCAGTTCGAGGGTATTTGTTGATATTTCTTGCAACATTTTGTGACACTAAGCTAGAAGTTGCACAAAACTTTTAAACATTACCTTTTAAATGAGTGTATGGACAGGCATTTGCTCTCCCCAACCATGAGCGAATGCGGCAGTGTTTCTGGTAGGGCCTGTATTTATATGCAGGATATATTTATTTATTCTAGCTAAAAATGAAGCTGCGGAAGGAGTAATGTGTTTTGCAATGGTTATGTTTTCTTAAAGAGTCTATCCTTTTTTGGCTGATATGAATATGAAAGAAAATCAGAGCAGGACTGTGGAGGTTTTTTTGTCTGGCTAGAGAGCACACCATGGTGCCTACTATGCCTTTTTTACACATTGTTTTAAAACGCTGGGTTAGCAATTCTGAATGCTGCTACTCAAGTAGCTGGAAGCTAGAGGCAGAGCTAGAGAAGCCCATGTGCGTGTGCAGGATGGTCATTGTGGCGTGCAGCAATGCGCTGGATTTTACTGGAAATTACACCTCGCGTGCCCTAATCATGAAGTCTTTGCCATATCCTAGACTGCACTTCTGTACGTAGAGCAGTGATTGCCCGAGCCACTTCAGTCCACACAGCACAGCTCTAGGTAGTTCTGGTAAAAACACAAAATATTTTGTTTGGAGAACCATGCTGTTATGCCTGCAGTAGCTCATCTCCCAACAAATTCAGGTATTTATTCCATGGTCCCCTAGACTTCAGGATGATGAAGGGATTGCTGAGGTTATACGGATCCTGCAGGAGTCTTTTTGTGGATGTTAATGTACCCAGGTCCGCACTCCCGTGTCTCATTCTGGAACCGTTAGCTTGATGGGTGACTTTCACTGAAAACCTCAGACAAGCTCTTTGCTTGTTCGGGTTATTCTTTTCTCAGTAACAGGAGTAACTACTTCAGGCTTGAAGGCTAGCTCTTCCAGAGCTGCGTTTTGATCACTCGACTAGACTGCACCAGATTGATGGGTTTTGTGTTCTCCATGGTTGTGCTGCTGCCAAGCCAGTGGAGAGACGATTTATTCCTGAGTGTCCTGATGAAAAGCCAAGTAGCTGCATACTCAAAGTATCTTTCTCATTTCTCTGAATTTCTATCAGGTAATTCTTGTGCAGAATTGGCCTGTTTCAGTAACCTATTAGGGAACACTAATTCAGCACATTTGCAGCGGTAATGGTGTATTAATTTAAAAATAATGTGGGGTTTTTTTCCATGTAGTTTATTCCTTACCTAGTGAAACACAGAGATCTGAAGTGCTCATTTCTGAATTGAACCACATAAATATTTGTGTTGCAGAGTCCTGAATGTTCTGGTGCTGACATCTCTGAATACAGATTAGAGTGGGGAGAAGATGAGGAATCTCTACAACTTGCATATAGTGGCACAGATACCTGCTTTGAAATAGGTGAATTGTCAGCAGCAGCACATTACTGCTGTAGGCTACAGGTATGGAAGTTAAGAGGTTTTGCATGCATTGCAATCTAAGATGTAAACGGAGTTTCCTTCCACCGTGTTTTTGTTTTTATCGCTAGCCCCTGTGAAGTTATGTGCCCTGTAAGTCAGAAGGAATGTATGTTTATTGAAATAATGCAGACTGTTGCTATATAACTGAACAGTTTAAATTCTGCACAATTCAAAGTGATAAACAAGGGAGTTGGTATAACTTTTAGCTCTTGAAAATTGCTCTCGTCTATAGTGTGGTTTATTTTTGGTGAATAATGCTTTTAACAGCCACCTTGCCCTCTGATACTAAAACAAAATGATAATGTTTTAGACAATTTCCCCCCAAAATTTTTTTTTTCCTTGGTAATGAGATGTAAATAACATTTACCTCCCAACTGGATGTTGAAGATTCCCCTAGCTTAAATAATAAACTCCAACATATGTTTCATTTGTCAAGTAAAGCAAACCAACCGAGTGGATTCCTATGTATATAGGAGATGGTAGTTGCCAGAAAGTGAGTCCTCATCTTTACCGTTTTGTCTCAGATTTGTAAGATGGGATCTCAAGTAGAGTCTCTACGTGATTTCTTTTTCTTTGATCTCTTTCTCTCCTATTATTTTCAGCAAAAGTAACAGTTCAAATATATTTTTTACATATATATATATGAAAATAAAATATAGCACTTCTTCTCCTTTATGTCTACTGAAAAGTAAATGGAAAGTAAAGTAAGTGGGAGTGAAGTAAAAATATTTTTGCCCAAGATACTCTTCCACAAGATTTATTTGTATGTGAAGACAGAATACCGCCAGTAATCCAACCGAAAGTTCATGTACCCACCCAGCTGGCAATGTGTGGACCACCCAGGGTCATTGCTTTGATCAAGGACACCATGCTTTTGTCGAGTGTTTCCTTCTTATATATATATATTTTTTTTTAAAACAGGACATTGAATTTTTTTTTTAATGAAGTAGCTTTTGAGCAGCTGGCCAGCAGCCAAGGAGCTAGGGCCTCACACCTCTAAGTACACTCAACTGTATTTTCTAACTGGGTCATAGCTGGCTATATACCTTGCACTAGCACTGTTGGGGAAGGCGAATTGAAAGAGCGTGTGAGTGGCTTGGAAGCGTGAGCCAGAAAGTGCCTCTTGTTTGCGCAAGAGGGAGAGCATTCAGCATCCGCTGGGCAGGGAGGAGACCGTGAGACCACTTCTGCGGTGGGCGGCGGGGAGTTCAAGGAGATTTTAATGTTGAAAATGGAAACAGCCAGCTGTATAGCATCTTTGATTTTGAGTGGACGTTCATTTTAAACTCCCTGCCACAAAAAGGTTGCACAAATCTACCCAGTTTTTAACACAGCCGATATAATTTAATCCACAGGCAGAAGTTAAGTGAAATGCATGACAGCACTAAGACATTTCATTGAAGTCCATCAGTGACCCATGCATTACTTTCTAGAGGGCTTCATCCTCTAGATCTGATCTGTGTATTATATGGAGAAGAATTTGTTATAACACTGGAACATTTAAACAATTACCAAAAATAAGAGCAAAGTATGTATAGCAGGTAAAGAAGGAAAGTTAAATAGTTTCAGAAATTTTAGTCTTTCTTTTCAAATAAAAAGCAGAGAATAATAGCAGGTTTTCTTACCTGTTAGCAGCTTTAACAGAAAAATCTTTCTTTTGCTTTTTAAAAATAAAAGATTCCGCAAACCACATCTACTGTGCCTTCTCATAAACACACGGTATTGCTATCTCAGTCTACAGTAACTCAATAAAAAGAGAGAACTGAGGAATCGGGCATATATAACTGCAGGGCAGACAATTTGTCTTTACTGTTGCTCAACTTTTTTCCTGTAATGAATATTCCTGAAAACAATTGTGGCTTCTGCAAAGGGGAATATTGTGTCATTTGGGGGGGGGTGGGGATATCTAGGAAGCAAAGTAGAATGAAATTCCCATCAGTTAGGATGATGAGATTGTCCAATAAAGCAGTTAAAAGCATCGCTGAAAATAAATTGCTTGGAGCAAGATACAGATTGCTAAACACTGGTTTAGAGGCAAGACAAATAATATCATTGGCAGACCACGAAACAAGGCTCACTTCTAACAGCTCTAGGAGCGCTTCACTAAATAGAAGATGTCCCTGGAGCAGGATTTGTTTTGAAGGGTTTTTTAAAGGCTGACAAATCTAACTTTATTATCTCTTTCTTCAATTGAACAAAACGCCTCCTGGAAAAACAGAACACGGCTTTGTGTTTGTATTATGCATAGCAGGAATAAGTTATTCACTACAGTGAAGCACAGATAAGAAATCAGACAATTGTTTGACATGTCCTTTTCTTGCCATCATAGTTCTACTGGCAACATTGTAAAACCCAAGTCTTCTAATTAATTGTAATCTGGTGGGAGACTCTAGGCTCACTTTTCCAAACGCAAAGGAGACGTGGATGGTGGACGATGCTGGGCAATGTCAAAGCTGCTTTTGAAGGTCTGTGCCTTCTGGACCACCTGTAGCTCAGCCTGTGCCATAATATGCTATCTTAAGCTCTCCACGTACCTTGCGGGCTAGCAGCACGCTGGGCCGTATCAGGAGGAGCCCGGCTAGCAGATGGAGGGAAGGTGGTATTGCTCGTTACGTGCCGTTCATGAGAACCTGGAATACTGTGTCCAGTTTTGCTCCAGGCAGAGGTTGAAATAGAGGTGTTCAGATGAGATATAAAGAAAAAAGTTAGCGCTGTGCGGGCAATTAAGGATTGTAACAGTGGTCCGGAGGGGCTGTGCAATCTCCATCCTTGGAATTTTTCAAGACCCGACGGGACAAAAGCCTGAGCAACCTGGTCTGTGTTCAGCTTTGACCCCCGCTTGGAGTAGCAGTTTGGACTAGACGTGTCCCAAGGTTCCTTCTAGTCTGCATGGTTCCGTGATGGCACAGGAGCTTATAATAATCCTGAGGAGGTAATGTTAGTCATTTCCTTGGCCATTCCAGTGCAGCATATACAGCATTTGCCACTAACTGAGCATCAACTGATAAAAAACCAAGTCTGTACAATTGTGCAATGTTGAGCTTGCGAAGACAACAGCCTCTGCAATTAATGAGAAGTGGGCCAGATTTTGAAACTTGGTTTCCACTGGGATCCTGGATCTATGAGTCAAGATGAGAAGCTCTCCTCTCTTGTGGAAAATACTGAGCCATGTGCTTCGGTGGTGGTTTGCTAGTGATTTGTGACTTCTGGGGAAATCTGAGTCATAGGCTTGACGCCATGCTGAGTTCCTATACTCTTATCAGAAACTTTTTAGCATGACATTAGCTATCCATTCTCTGAGTTAGGAACCAGTAGCTCTCGGCAAGCCAAATGCCTCTTGGTCTAGGGGTACTCTGCTTGCATAAAGCATCTGATGTTGCGCTTTGCAGTATACTAAGGATTTTATACAGGGCAGCTCAACAATTTGGGGTGGCCAATTTGCCAAACAATGTGATGTCACCTGTCACTGATAGCATGACTGTGACATTTTCCCTTACTAAACAAAGTTTGCTGCTGATAAAAAGGTTACTGTAAAGTTTGATTAAATAGCTGTTAGGGAAAAGAGAAATATTCTTCAGTTTTTCTGAGAGATACCCCTGAGTAACAAAGGAAGACATTAATTGCTCTAGTATAGGTAGAGGGTATGAGTCATGCTTTAAAGAATAAACCAGTGGTGCATATTCTTTGAAGAACGCATGCAGCTCTTCCAGGCTGCACAGTTCATTATTATGAACTTGATAGACATGTGAAAGAGAACATTTATGCTGTAAAAATTTTTTTTCTTTTAACACACAGGCTATTAACCAGGCAGGAGCTGGACCTTACAGTGACGTGGTAACCTGCAGAATCCCCGCATCTGTGCCTGATGCAGTCTCTACCCTCTCTGTGCTGGAGGATGAGCACGTGGATGCCTATCAACTCTCACCCTCTGTGTGCCTTGTACTGAACTGGGAAGAGCCATGCAATAACGGAGCTGAGATTACATCATACAACATTGACGTGGGTGACATCAGCATTCCAGTAGGAAATGTGACAACTTACGTTATCGATGATTTACTTCCAGAAACCTCATACCGGTGAGTACAATTTTTTTTATGAGATACAGAGTACTCAGGATGAGATCACACAGCTTAATTTTATATAGGAAATGTTTATGGCATGTAGAGTGAGTAAAAACAAAAAAAAAAAAAACCAAAAAACCAAAACCTGACAACCCAAACAACCAACCTAGGGAGCATAGAAATGTGCCGTAGTTCCTTTATGGAATGAATTGCGGTAGTTCATGTTCAAATATTGCTTTCTCTCCCCTCTTTTTCCTCTTTCTCCTCTCCTTGCATTATCTCTGACCTTCCCTTCTTTTTAAGTTGCTCCGCTAAGGTAAGGTTACACTGGTAGGTAAATAAATTTCAAAAATGGGAAATAACTAAAATTAGAATGCAGTACTGTGCCAGAGGCTTACATTATTAACTGTATTGGTCCCTGTGAGGAGATAGCAATTTGCACGCAATGAACTTTTATTTGTAGAGCTACAGCTATTTTTTGTTTCTAGCGCGTGGAGATTAATTAAAAGATAATCTGAATTTAAAAACAATTTCTTTATATTGCTTCAGAGTCTAAATATTTAAGTGACATTGCCAAAATTTTATTATTGTTTTAATGTATTTTTCCCTAATTGCTAATTATGAAAAAAAAATAGTTCCATGCAGGCAATGAACAGCAATACAGCAGAAGATGTGACAAAAGAAATTCTATTTTAAGTACTGTTCTAATGAAAACAGAAATTTGATTACACAGTTGTAAAGCTAGACATGGTGCAGACCTTCTGCAGGTTTGGTTTTTTTTTTTTTTTTTAATTCAAGGTCACAATCCTACAGGTCTTGCAGAGTTTAAATGTAAAGTTCATTTCTCAAATTCTATCATGTACCCAAACAAGAGAACTTCTTGTATGTAAAGTATGCAAGTATGTATACTAGGAGTTATTTAAAGTGAGGAACATATATTGCTTGCAGTGCCCTGTACAGTGGTTCCTGATCTTTGCCTAGAATATCTATGTTTTAAGACCATGTAATAAAAAAAAAAAGTAGATTCATTAAATATGTATGTATATTCCTCTGGCAATCTGAAAAAAGAAGGCGAAATAGGAATTTGGTGACTCAGAACCCCCTCCGTTCCAGATCACTCACATATATCCAGAAAATGTGACTACGTTATTGCTGTCTCCAGTTCTTCAGTGGCTTGTAACACTGTGATCCTTTGTGGCAAAGGCAGTGATGAAGTATACACTTTTTTTTGTCTTGTGCTGTGTTTATTTAAGATCCCAGTTTTGCAGTCAGTTGAAGCTAGTATTGCTGTCAAAGGAAGCCTCTTCTTCCCTCCCTTGTGTTGTCCCCTCTTTCGTGCCAGAAAAGTGCTATCGCACCATTCCAGACTGGGAAAACTGGTCTTTTTGAAAACTAATCATATTTTTCACCTTGTAAATGGGTAGAGAGAAAGGCAGGCCAGCATGTCTTCTAGCAGGCATGCTGGCTTAAGCTAGTTTAAGGTATTTGTGAAAATACTGCACGTGAGTAAAGCTGAAGCAAAAAGAGAGCTTTGGGTAACACAGTCAAGACAGGCAGACTGAACCATCTAAATTCTTCACTGAAGTCTTCCTCCTTCAGTCTCTTTTTTAGCTGGTTCTTGGTTGTCTACAGCTTCTTTTAGCGAAATGTCCTTGTCTTCAAAGCCAGGAAATGGAGATATAGAATGAAAGGATGGGCAGGTGTGGTGGGTTGACCCTTGGCTAGACGCCAGGTGCCCACCAAAGCCGTTCTATCACTCCCCCCTCCTCAGCTGCA
>JANXJC010000088.1:36572754-36583644 GCA_027564655.1 Leptodon cayanensis | reverse complement strand
GGTATTCCATACCGTGTGACGTCATGTCCAGTATATAAACTGGGGGGAGTGGGGCTGGGGGGATGGCTGCTGGGGAATTAACTGGGCATCGGTTGGCGAGTGGTGAGCAACTGCATTGTGCATCACTTGTTTTGTATATTCCAATCCTTTTATTATTATTGTCATTTTATTCTAGTTATCATTATTATTATTAGTTTCTTCCTTTCTGTCCTATTAAACTGTTCTTATCTCAACCCATGAGTTTTACTTTTTTTTTTTGCCCCAATTCTCTCCCCATCCCACTGGGTGCGGGGGGAATGAGTTGAGTGGCTGCGTGGTGCTTAGTTGCCGGCTGGGGTTAAGCCATGACAGCTGTTAAAGTTATTATAGAACAACTGAAATCAGTGCTATACTGTTGAAATTTTAGCAAAACGCTGGCACCTCTGCCAGTCAAAGTTAATACCAATTTTCGTGGTCATAGTGCTTTACTGTTTGGAATATCCAAAACAAAGATATTGCACCCGGTGTGCTGTGTATATTAATAAAACAAATGGTTATGAAATCAGAGGTCTAGGAAAGGCAAAACCAAGCAGAACAAGGTTTTTTGGGCAACATGATGTTCCGGATTTTACAGCTGTAGTATTTTGGAGAGTTAGAAAATATGAGCTTGGCATCAGCTTGGTAGCTACACAATAATTATGAAATAAGGATGCGGAAGAGCTCATCCACCATGTTTCACTTCCCTAAAATTTTCTTCAAAGCCATGAGAGCTTTTGGTGTGCAAGAAACACAAAAATGAACATTAAACAGTCAGTGCTCAGCAAAAAGTATTTTCCCATGCAAACTTTGTATGGGAAGATCAGACAATGTAGCTCCAAAGTTGCAATGAGATATATTCAATTAAAAAAGGGAAGGGAAGGAAAGAAAGACAATATGTGAGTATTGTCTAGGAGGCTGAGCTCTTCAATGAATAAATATTATAGATGGCTCATAATTTACTAAGAAACACTCTCAACTGGTTTAATTAGGTAAAATAACTGATGTATCAAGTAGATAATCCTTAGAGACCTTCAGTACAGATCATAATTTGGTGTAAATTAGCATGATTCCTTTAATTTAAATAGAGCCGTGCTGAGTTTATGCCAGCTGAGGGTCTGGCCCAAAAGCTCTAATTGTAAGTAATAAAACCACCATGAATAATGCCTAAATACCACCCGGTATCTCAACTGTGCTGATGCAGAGAGGGTACGTGCTCCCCTGTATTAATACTGAGAGGTGTCCAATGAATATAAATGCCCATTTGAAAGTCTGACTGATAAAAACAGTTTCTTCAGAGTGCAGTGATGCTTGGCAGGAGCCCATCACCTGCAGCAGCATGTGATCAAGCCAGCCCTAAAGAAACATCCAGCAGGCTTCTTCCTTTTGTTTGCTTTCACGTAGCACTGCAGGTAGGATGGTGAAGAACTGTAAATTGTTTTAAACCTGTTTTTATGTTGGAGAAAATAGTAAGTTTCCTTGTAAGAATAAAATCTGTTATGTTACCTGGCAGCAGAGAAGGAAAGCTTTTTCCCCTTTGCTTTTGCACAAGGCTTTAGCGGAATCCTTTGCTTTTGCGCAAACTTTTCCCACTGCAAATGGTCTCTTAACGGCTGTTAATTAGGAGGAGTTTGAACTTGTTTCTCTGCTAGGCCTTCTTGGCTTTAAATTTGGCTTATAGTCCACGTGAGCTCCCAAAGATGCAGAGGAACTACTCATCTACACGGCACTGTCTCCTCCTGCTTGAACGGAGTCCTGGCATGAAATGGCTTCCTTTGGTGGTTGGGCTTGCAGCATTAGTACAGATAATCCCTAAAATGAGCCACGGCCCTGAGCCCTCCGGCTGCTGAAGTGCGTACCAGCGTGGGCACCGCAGAGGAATAGAACGGGTGCACTGTTGTCTGGGCCTGGTGCTGTGTTTGAGAACAGTTGGAGCTGGCAGGTGGTGGCGATAAGATTTATTTATTTGTTCCCGATCTGACAGTCCCTTTTTGCTCCCCATTGTGTGCATCGATCACAGTGAGAGATGTTACTGAAAGAATACAGCGGCGAAGTTTTGTACATTCAGGAGAGCTATCATTCCTAATGAACAGAGGATGACAGCCCACCCATGAACTGGTAGAAACAGCAGTTAGTTACAGAGGTAGGAGTCCTTTGTTCGGTCATTCCCATAAAATAAACCCCATCGTGAGAGAGGGGTTACTCTCGCATGCGTATGCTTGTGAAAAGTATTGGAATACGGTTCTTTGAGCGTCGCTGGCCTCTTTAATTGCGCAATGCTTTAACAGGCTAATGCAGGTAAATTGTGGACATCTAATGGAATAATTAAATAGAATAGAGTATTTGAGTTGGAAGGGACCTACAAATACCACCTAGTCCAACTGTTTGACCAATTCAGGGCTGACCAAAAGCTAAAACGTGTTATTAAGGGTGTTGCCCATATGCCTCTTAAACACTGACAAGCTCGGGGCATCGACCACCTCTCTAGGAGGCCAGTCTCTGGTGAAAAAATGACACCAAATAAGTTATCTAGACAGATATTTTGGAGTCATTTGTGGTTTGAAAGGGTTGTAGGAAGGTTCCACGGTGTCCCCTCTGTTGGGAGAAGAGATAGCACCTGACGCAGGGGAAGAGGCTGTGGTGTAAACATGGATAACTCAAAATTGACCTCTGTCATCATTATCTTCTGAAAGACTAAAGATGTTACTGTATTCCCTGAGCCATCTGAAATTACTTTTAACAGCTTTATATTGAAATCCACAACTCAGTATTACAATTTTCCTTTCTTCAGTGAAGCTGAGCATGCAGTTTGCTTACTGTAACATTGCTTACTGATGAGGTTTAAAATAAGAGTTAGCTTTAAAATGCTGTTGAAGCAGTTTCACAGACAGAAATACGAAGATGAGCAAATTCTTTTTTTAAAAGAGAATTGTCATTAAGTCAAATTCTGACCCTGATAGCTTTAATGGCCTTTTTGTAAAGATTGAGCTCTGGTTTTATGCAGTGATAGTTAGCCAGTGCTCCTGAATGCGTCCTAGTCATTAAGAATTGTTTTTAACTTTCTCATGCTGTAATGAGGTGGAACGGGCCTGTTGTTGGAGACTAAATGGTTCATTGATTGCAAGACCTGTGAAACAAAATACTTGGAAATCTCCTGACACTGATTAATGTAGGGTCTTGAAAAGGTGTGCACATCACAAATGTACCTGCTTTAGCTCTTATTTGCTCTTCAGTGTGTGACATTTGGGAAGATCAAATTAGCATCTCTTGTCCTTTCAATTATGTGTAGCATTAAGTGGAAATGAAGAAAAATCCATTTCTAGAAAGCACAGTACATGGGAAAGTTTGTTGAGGCCAGCTGACCTTTATGTAAAGAGGATTATAAAATTTCTGTCTTTTTAAAATAAACTATCACTTGTGACTTCATATCCTAATACTAGTAATGTCAAGAAAATGATGTTAATCAAGTTGCACTATTTTCCAGAATACTGTGGAGTTTTCCTCTCCAAGTGGAACAAATGAACCTAATTATAGTAATGCTTTTGATATTTTTTTTTTCCCCATACTGGTAATTAGTCTTTAGTTGTTCCTACAACTAATTATACCTCTTAGTGTCTTAAAATGCTTACAATATCCAGTCTGAAAGAGAGAATTAGCAAGTACGTTATTTGTGGGTCATTTATCAGTTGCTTGTGTTTCTCTTACGTGAATATATGTTGCAGTTGAGATGAATTCTGTGATTTTTGTATGTATACAGAATCCAAATAAAAATATGTATAATTATATTTTAAGGGAGAATCATTGGTAAGGTTGGCTGAGAAGCAACCTAAACATATTATTTAAAAATACTATTGACAATTCTTAGTAAGTCTGCTTTCGTAAGTGAATAGTAAGAGATGGTGTTTACTGACATTCTAAACTGTAATTGCTTTTGTTATGGTTATTTACTGAATAAATGAGTTATGACCCCGTATCACTGGGTAAAAAGTAGTAGTATTTCCTTTTCATATCGTATGAAAGATTATTTATGTGGGTATTAAACTGTTTTAAAATACTTTGCTAAGCTGTACATGTATGCCATTTAAGGATATATTATTCTTCAATATAAATGAAAAATTGATCACAAAATAGAACTTGCCTGATGACGATAAATACTAATTGGGCACAGTAATTGTGCACACACGTTTTTTCTGGTTGGGATATGAATGTCCCAAAGGCCGTAGCCATACGTCAGTGTAGTCCTGGAAATTTCTAGCAACTCCACGGAAGGAATAACGTTCGTAACTAAATTACATAACCACCTCGACTTGAATATTTATTTGGAGAGGCATCACCCCTCGCATTCCTCGTCCCAGGAGTGCCTGTTATCATGGTGCAGGCAGCAGAGGACATCTGAGCTGGAAGCTCGGTAGGCTCTCACTTGCCTTTCAGTGGCTCAGGTTGTCTTTCCTCGCTCCTGTCTGGTAGGTTGTGAACAGAGCCTTTAGAGCCTGAGCAGGAACAGGGCAGGCATGCAAGTTTTTCCCAGTATCCAAGGGAGATGTATTGTCTCATCTGTTTCAGTGCCTGCTGACCCAGATGTTAGTGATGTTCCTGGTACTACTGTCTTTTTCAATTGTGTGCTAAGCTATTTCACTGTTTATAGAAAGCCTATAAGAAGGAGAGAGAAGTATATTATAAAAATCCACGCTGATATTTTCCCCAGGAGAGATGAACCAAAACACACTTGTCAGGAGGTAGTTTCCAAGGAAAATGAAAACGTGCTTTGAACAGTAAACAGTAAAGCCAGCGCAGAGATGCGGATGGGCTCATTTTTTCTGCAGAAGGGTTCAGTTTGATGAAGCTCCTAAGCTGTTCCAGTGATTCTCCCACCCTTCTGTTGTATTCACCTGGTGGTGCTGGAAACCTTTTCTCCCCACACGTGCTGAAGTTGTATATAGCAGAAGAAATTGTTTTCCCTTTTTTCTAGCACAGTTTGCTGTGACCTAGTTACTCCTCGAAGAAGTATAACAAACAGCAGAGGATGCACAAACGAAATGGCGACCGTCTGTCGCAGTGTCCAGGGCAGTTTCCCTGGCTGTAGAAGTGGAATATTGTATCTGATGGTTTGGTCTAAGCAGCAGTCTTTGCAGAACGATTAGTGCCAAGTACACCTCTGTGTTAGGAAGCGGTCGTATGTATGAACCTCGACACGTATGTTTGCTCTGCATTAACTTGAAGGGAGGTAGAAGAGAAACACAGGGAGATAAATTGCTAAACGTGCTGCCTTTTCCTGATGACTAGCATAATCATTATCTGGTTACTGCGAGTTTCAAGCAGTCTAATTAAAAAATTGTTTACGCTCATGATTTGATCAAGGCGATTTACACCCATTTTAGCAGCAATTACTGATATGTATCAGGCCTAGTGGCTTGTGAAATTCTATTAAAATATAAAATCAGATACATTAACATATCCTTGCAAAAACCTGCAGGAAAAATCATTTTCATATTGGGTAAAACAATGATGAAAGGAAATTAAGAATGAGCACGAAGACATATGGCATGCTACAGTTTACCCTGCAAGCCTGGCTGAATAGAAAGTTAACGTTCAAGAAAAGTCTTTCAGGTAGTCTGTCTTTGCTTCGTATTGTTGCACTGTGTAGATGAGTATTGCTATCAACAGTAACGATATTTATATTAAGAGCATTCTGGTCAGATACTTGGGGCTTTGCAGTAAGTGCTGTGCAGATGAAAAAGAAGAGGAAGAACTGAAGAGGAAGTAGAAAAAGCTTAATTTGTTAATGCGTTTCAGCTTTGTTCCTAGAAACAGGAGTAAAAAAACATTTTTAGTAGATATGAGTTCACTGTGTGTGCGTCATCTTTTGAGACAAAGTGTGAGAATACTATGTTAAATGTTTGAGATGAGATGTTTCACCTATTAGGAGTCTAGTGAGACACAGAATTAGATGCTGTTCCGTAAGTATTTTCAGAGATCCCTGGTTTGGTGGGAGATTTAGTAGTTAACTACATAGAAACACAGTGGACCAATTTTCTCTTCTATTTTGATCGGTGTACAGCTGCAGGTGCTTCAGACTTCATGGGTGTAGCTGAATATTCCAGGCGGCAGATCATAAATAAGAGCAGCATCTAGACCAGAGATTGTCACTGTAATGAAAGCTATTTTCTGCACATCTCTAACAACCTCATAAGAAAAATAATGCCTTCATCGGAGTCATGACTGTTTAATATCTAAAGTGGTAATGGGTTCAGCACAGAGCAACAGGATCACGTTGGCCAGTTTTCCACGAGCACGTCATTAGGTTCTGACTGAAGTTGGTAAACTAGAGACTATGCTTGGGTTCCTTAGCGAGCTTTGCCAAAACATGTTACTGAGACCGTCACGTCAGTAAATAGTTGCGAACACGACGTGCTGAACGAGTTTCATTTTAAGGTTCATAGACACTGTTAGCTGCTGCTATACTAGGAAGGTGGATTGTGGTGCTGCATAAGGAAGATATAAATGCATATGGCTGTAAGAGCATTAGTTTGCTACTGCTGAACTGTGTTTTGTTCTCTTTTGGTTTTAGCTTTGTTAAGCCCACTCTTATTCGCATCTACTGTTAATTATTAACACATTGCCATTGCAAGCCATGGTATTGGTAGCTGCCTAGTAATCTAGTTCTCCCTGACTGTATAGTTTCAACAAGCCATTGGATGCTTTCCCTAATTTCTCCCAGATCTTTCATTCAAACGCTGTTAATTCATATTAGGTTGTGCTCAGTATTGTCCTTCCTGTCTGTTCCTTGGCCTCTGATGTGGCTGCGCACAGGAATCATCTGTCAGGCACTTTGCTAATCCGTCTTCCATTCCTCCTGAATGTACCCAGTAGCTCCTTTCAAAAAACTAATTTTTCTTGCTATGAAGGAGCTTTGATAGGTTAAGGCATCTCCCTTTTCAATAATTCCAGACACCTGACAAGTGACTATCTGTGGTAATTATGGATTACATGCTCAAATTCATCAGCAGATGAAAGATGATCTAGTAGGAGCAAGCTAAAAATCAGGTTTTGACTGCAAGTGCTCTTTGTCTAGCCTGCCGATGTGCTACGTAATTATGCGAAGAAAACAGAATTCTTCCTATCTGACTGTTATCACTTCTCTTCCTGCCTTTTTTCCTCTCTTTGCTTAGTTTTGCTTTTCTAAGTACAAGGAAGGAAAAGTTGCCTCCTTCAGTGGGGCCTGTTATTATTACTTATTATGCCTATAAACAAAAAATATATTGACAGTGCATTGTGGACGTTGGTTTCTAAACATATTATGAGCAAGAATACATGATAAGCTTTCAAAAAGGTGTCTTCTAGAAAATATATCTTCATCCAGAGGGGCCAAGACATCCTGTCTGGTCCACACCTCATGTTGGGACTGGAAGTCAGGGTTGGGGGAGGTTGTGGGAGCACAAAACTCTTCTGGGAACCCTTGCCCAGGTGTTTGCCTTCCCTCAGTACCTACCTGCAAAAGGAGATGCCAAAAAGTGGCTTGGAAAGGTGTCTCAAAGCTGAAAAGATTGGGTCAGCCTGGTACTGGTTGCAGGAGCACTGATGGATGTGGGGATGGGGGATGCTGCGGGTGTCAAGCTTTTCTCTTTGAGCTGAACATTTTAAAATAGAGAAGAAATGAAAGAAAATGTGCATTGACTTTACTCCTGTATCTCTGAACCAGATGTTTTTGTTTTGAAGTTTTGCTTTCCTTGGTGCCACCTCGTAATACAGGGAGCTGCTGGTGGGGAAAGAAAATCACCTAAGTCAGTGAGTGTTTGATAATGTTCTTTAAACAAAATAGAGGAATAGTCGTTAAGAAAGTAGGTAGGGGCTATAATTATACACATAACAGGGATGTTGTGATAATAATATTAAAAGAGCTGTTGGTTTCTGAAATTCATGTACTTTAGTTTCTAATTATGCAGTTACCCGTGTATGCTGAAATGAAGCCTCAGGTCGCCAGGTCAGACCAGTGCTGTATTAATGATTTCTCTCCAGCCAAATTTGTGGCAGATGACCATGTTTTTCTGGGAGGCAGTAACAAAATCAATCAGATAGCTATTTCAGCCTTTGTACCTTGGCTCAAGATTGCTGTCTTATTTAGTGCTGTACGGTAGATTTTCTTTCAAATTAAATTGTTGTAAGGACAAACGGGTTACTAAAATATAAACAAAACCCAAGAGTATGAAAGGGAACCTGCTGATTAAAATGTGCCGAGAACTAATGAGCAGAGGTAGAGGGAGTACATTCATATTCCTCTGCTTGACTGGAAGTGACTGAAGTGGAGGAAACAAAATAGCTGCAACATGTAAAACATTACCAAGAAGATCTTCACTGAGAATAAAAAGGTATTGATGAAAAACTGACAGCAGTGGTGTCTCCCTAACAATCATTCTAGGACACTGTGTTCTCTCCCCTCCATTGTGGGTAGGTAAATTAATAATCCGTGACCGACAGGAGAATGTCTGGGAAGGGGAGAACTGGGATTGCTCGAGTGAGAAGAGAGGGAAGTAGCCTCTGGGGAGTGTCTCCATCCCTGGAGAAAGTTGCTTTCTTTTCAGTTTCTGCTGTTAATTTAGTGGAGAGGAGAAACAACACTGCAGCACGTTAAATTTGAATAATGCAGATTTACTTGTGGATGGTGCAGGCTTTAAAAAAATAATAACGCAACCGTGTTGAGAATGCCATTACCCCACAGAGGTAGTCTTTTTTCGAAGACAGGATACCGGTTTAAGGTATGTAGCCTACTGTCTTTTAAATTCAACTGGGCAAACCTCTGAGAAATGAAAATTTCTTGGTGCTTATTTAGCACGCTTCGGGGAATTACGTGAAAGCCGGTAGAGGTTAGAGAATGAACACATCTTGGCTAAGACATACTTGAGCATGTTTTGTGTTTTGGTTTTGTCTGTCTTGGAAGGGAAGAGTGATGAAATAAGAAATCAAAGTGTATGCACTTTTTCAACATTGCAGCTAAAGGTGTATCCATTCGATTGAAGGGACGAGAAGTGGCAGTTTGTCAAGCTGCAGTATTTCATTTGTGTTCAATCCTGTGCCCATCCCTCAGCTCCAGCCTAGCCGTGTGGGGAGGAGGGATGGAGGAGGCTCTGTCGAGCCATGCACCTGCCTCCTCTACAAGTTTCTCAGCTCCCAGTTGCACTGATGTGTGCAAGTTGTGTTGCTGCCCTGTGGAGACTGGGACTTAGCACATTCAATTTATGAATCATGTAAAGTTCTGTTAGATAAGTGGGATGTTGAAAAAAATCCACCTCCCCAATGTAGTTCAGCTATCACCCTGAAAAGCCAGAAAGATTTTTGATGGCTGTGTTTTGTTAATGACCATGCTTATGGCATCCCACAGCATCTGAGAAGGAAAACTCATTGTCCGTGTTCAGAGGGAGAACTGAGTAGAGGCTGGAAGAAGCTGTGAAGGAGATAGAGAGCATGGGAGCTTTTCCATATGCAGATTAAGTCAACTTTTAAATGAGTAAGAGATGAAGTCCTTGCAAACAAGCTCAAAGCTGGCTTGTTCTTAAGGAAGAGTATGGAACAGGGCCTGGACACGTGGGCAGGACACAGGGCACAGTGGACAATGTCAGGCTTGCCAAGAAGGCAAAGATATATAGATCTCACGTTTAAACGTGCTTTTTAAGTAAGATTTAAAGAATGAACTTGCAATAATATGAACAAATTATCTTACTTTAGGCGATCTTTAATGTATGCAGACATTACAGTAGCAATGTGCAATCGCACTGATTGATTCAACTTTAAGTTCACTGTGGTCCTTCAGCAGAAGGCCTGGGAGACTGAAAAAAGATTGTAGGATATATTGCTCCAAGTCTGTAGCCATCTACGTAAAATAACTGCACTGTTCTTAAAAATAGCAGAAGTAATTCTGGAGGACTATAAAGTACCTGCTTTAGACATGAGGAAAATACTTCATTATTAACAAAAAATCACTGGTATTTTGAAGTTGAAATGTTTCATCTTCATTATGTTTCTTACATCATGATCTGCATCTTCAAACACAATTACAAAGCATTATTGTCATAGTAGAGCCTAACAGCAGCTGAGTTTTGTTGACTTAGTAATCAGCCTTTTTTCTTCCAAAATGGGAAGGCCTCTTTCTTCAAAGATGGTTGAATCTCAGAAGTGTGTTTCCATTACAGTCTTGTGTATTGAACATGGATGCAAACTTTTTCATAACGGTTTTTGCTTTCATTACAGATTTTTTTGAGATGGAGAAGTGAAAAGGGGTGGAGATGGAAACCAAATGGGGTTATTAGTCCAGTTCCCAAATGACAGGAGGAACTCAAGTGTTTTGCCAGATCACTTATTCAGTGCTATGAAACCTTAATCATATTCAAAAGGTGAAAGGGTAGTTTCAGGACTAAGTCATTGGTATTCACCATATAAATGGTCCCCCCCAACACCCTTCTCTCTAAATTGGAGAGATACGGATTTGATGGGTGGACTGTTTGGTGGATGAGGATTTGGTTGGATGGTCACATCCAAAGGGTAGTGGTCAACAGCTCAATGTCCAGCTGGAGATCAGTGACAAGTGGTGTCCCTCAGGGGTCCATACTGGGACCAGTGCTGTTCAACAGCTTCATCAGTGACGTAGACAGTGGGATCGAGTGCACCCTCAGCAAGTTTGCAGACAGCACCAAGCTGAGTGCTGTGGTTGATGCTCCTGAGGGACGGGATGCCATCCCGAGGGACCTGGACAAGCTCGAGAGGTGGGCCCGTGTGAACCTGGTGAGGTTCTACAAGGCCAAGTGCCAGGTCCTGAACGTGGGTCAGGGCAACCCCCGGTATCAGTAGAGGCTGGGGGGTGAAGGGGTTGAGAGCAGCCCTGCC
>JANXJC010000088.1:36556047-36572427 GCA_027564655.1 Leptodon cayanensis | reverse complement strand
AAGACCTTATTGTGGCCTTTCAGGACATAAAGGGGCCTTATAAGAAAGATGGGGACAGACTTTTTAGCAGGGCCTGTAGCAATAGGACAAGGGGTAATGGTTTTAGACTAAAAGAGGGTAGATTTAGACTAGATATAAGGAAGACATTTTTTACAATGCGGGTGGTGAAACACTGGCCCAGGTTGCCCAGAGAGGTGGTCGATGCCCCATCCCTGGGAACATTCAAGGTCAGGCTGGATGGGGCTCTGAGCAACCTGATCTACTTGAAGATGTCCCTGGTCATTGCAGGGGGGTTGGACTAGATGACCTTTAAAGGTCCCTTCCAGCCCAAACTATTCTATGATTCTATTCTATGATTCTAAATAGAATGTCTAGCGAGTGTACTGTAAGCCCAAACTGGGGTGTGGGTGTGCTTGTGTGGTAGCTGGTAAGGTATATTTATCCTCCCTTGCTTACCTAGCTCCATGAATGATTACAAAGAGGGCATTAGTCTATAATACTGCATTGCATCTTTTTTGCTCTCTGTTGCCCTTGGATCAGGGTCAGAGATAAGTGTCAGCACGTCTATGAGTACTGCAGTGGTTTCTGAGCCAGCTGTCTGATCGAGCTACAAGAAGTGGAGAGGGAGAGACAGAGTCATCTTGTCTTTTCAGTCTTATTGCTGTACTAAATACATGTGCTTTGTTCATCGTGCAGTGAATCCCAAGAAATTTTGTCCCGTGAGAACAGGTCTGTGGCAGTCTTTTGAAATGTGCCATAGCTACTTATGTGAGCCTCAAAAACGTGGGCTAGCAGGCGGTCCTTAGAACTGTGTAAGCATAAGGTGGAAAAAAAAAAATTCTTTGGAAATTGGCTCTAAAATCACCTCTTAAAAACTTGTGGCACAGATCTTTGATTTCCAATCAAGGTGAGAGGCTCACTAAAACTCAGTGGGGGTAGTCAATCACATTAGTCCTCGGAGTACATTTCCAGCAATTTAAATTACCTGAACATTTCTTTTTATTACAGATGATTCTTGATCTCTCTGTTTGTACTTCCGTGGTTTTCAATCATAGTGTAATATGAATTGATTTCTGTCCCTGAGAGCTAATGACAGACCCAGTTTCTTTGAAATGCTCAAATTGGTTATACTGTGTATCTCCTGCAAAGCTAAAGGATAAAGCTAGCACCTAGATAGGGAGGTCAAAACCAAATCTCTTTGTTGGCTTTCTAGTGATTTAAAATCTGCTGAAATGGTTAAGATATTTGAGTAAGTGTACTAAATCATCAAAAAAACTATGTGATCCTATGCAGTGAATTTTATGTTCTCCAGATTCAGGACTATTGCAAGTAAGACCTTGTTCCCCAGTGGAGGTTGAGCAGATTGATGCAAGATGCTGGGTGCTTCCTATTTATTTACCCTCATCCCCATTCTGCTCAGCACCCAGGGGGTCAGGATCTTAGGTGGAAATTGCTGGCTAACATATGGCTATTGTTGAAAAGCATTTATCTGAGCAGAGCAATTGGAAATAGAAGTCAGATTCTCTCTAGCAACTGCACCTTTTTTTTTTTTTCTTGGTAAGATTAAGTGACAATGATTTTGTTCTGCATTACATTGTTGGACAAGTTTGCATGTGTTGATGTTTGGTCTTGTCAGTGGAATTATTTTGGAAGTCACTTCCATGTCTTTTTCTTCTTCTCCTCAGCCTGCTCTCTAGCAGAGCTGTCAGTACAGGCATCCCCCAGAGCTCCTAAACTGGCATCCTTTTCCATCTTCGATATCCCTCCCGCTAAACTCATGCTTCCCCCGTGCCTTTTCACTCCTAGACCACCACGTGTTTTCTCTGAATCTGTTTCTGTCTCTGCTGTTTGGCTGTCTTCAGTCTGTGAACTCTTCAGAACTGAGAAGTGTGTAATATATTACACATATATTACGCAATCTGTATATTCTGATTTAAACAGAATTACTCTGGCTTAAGGTGGCACAGATGAGTGTAAAATGTGGTCTTTGGGTCTTAATGTGTGAATAAAGTCCAAATTAAGCAATAAAAGTTTCAAAGTATTAATCTTGTTTTAAACATACTTCTAAACCAGCAACATGCATGTGGTGTATTGTAGCAGAACACAGGTTGAATCTGTTCTGACTACTGGGTAGTAGGAGATGCATTGACAGATGTTTTTCCTGATAATTCACGAAATCATTTTGCAAGGTAAGTATTAGTTGCAAAAGGGACAATGAACTGCTGATTTCCCTAACCTACTAGTCATTGTTAGTGTGTTAATAACATGCCATTTTTATACTTGCCTTTAACAGCTCTGCAAAGCACTTTGTGCCAGAAATGTCAGTGCCACTCCAGTGTAATTACATGTTCTTGTTTTCATTGTTTCCAGGTTTATACCGATTTATAGGGGACCAAGTCATACATACAAGATACAAAGGCTGACCGAATCCACTTGTTACTCGTTCAGAATACAGGCGGTCAATGATGCTGGGGAGGGACCTTTCTCAGAAATATGTACCTTCTGCACAACTAAGTCAGTTCCACCTGCAATCAAAGGTATGTAATAGTTTTTTTTTTTTTCCCCATATACGTAAGTAACACATAATTAAGTAATTGGTAAGTATGCAGGGAGTTTGTAAGGGTTAACATAAGTGTGCGATAACGTGAAAAATCAATTTGTGCTGCTTGTATATTTCTGTGAATTGTGAAGTTACATTATGGTGGGAAGCTAAATTATCACCAAAAAAATTCATATAAACAACGTAAATGTTTTACTAACCCCTGTTGTTATACATAAACTGTTGAAATGCTGCTGCTAACAATAATGTTTACCAGGGGATTGCTCTGGATTACCGCAGCGCTTCTATAAGCGATGTAACAGCTGTAGTATATATGTGTACACACCAACTTAAGCATTAGTAAAGTTTAATATTGTTTCTAGTTGTGTAGGTGATGTTCAGCATAGAACTTCAGAGTTTATTTTTCCTTTAATGTATAAAATTAATTACAATATTTCACATATATAAAGCATTAGATTTAGAACTCGCTTAGCATGTGTTCCACTAGAAAAACAAAAGGCCTAATTAAATGAAGTTTTATAATGAAACATCTTTTACTGCGTGTAGATTTTGGCCTAAGTAATTTTGCTCCTTCCTTCCAAGGAGAACTACTACAAAGGCAGCAGATTCGCTATATCATCTGCCCGATAAAGTGAGCTGAAATCAGATGCACCTTTTTTTCCTGTGTGCTTAAAACTCCTTTGTCAAGCAGTACCACTTACTGTGAGAAACAGCAACTGTTATTTGTCAGAGAGGTTTCATTTGCTCTGCTATGCTTAAAATCCGGCTTTGGTCATTTTGACACCATTTGTAATCCAAGATTTAGAGAGGGGAGAACGCTGCCAGGGTGTAATTTCCCTGGTCCCTAGGTTAGCTGCTCCGAATCACCCCCAGGAAGAACAACACTCAAACGCAGAGAGAACATTGAGAGACGGGCTTCCCTACGCTAAAATCAGCCTATGCGAGAATCCCACCTTCTTTACTGCCTGGATATGCCCTGGCTTTTGGCATTTGCTTCAGTGCTCTTTCTGGAAGAAGATATGTGTGTGTGTTTGATGTAACGTTCAAGGGTAAATATACTTACCCATCAGTGAATTATCCTGATTCACTCCATTACACAGTTGTAAGATACGGTACCCAGCGAAGCGAAGGGAGCTCGTGCTAGATGAACCAGGCTGGCGTAGGTGGCTGTAGGAGGGAGGGTGTGCTTCACAGCTTTAGCATCTGCGAGTTGTCGGAGTGCCTGGGCACAGACGCGTCGCTCGCGGATGCTGAGTCCGTGTTGCCGTTGCTTCTCTTAGCTGTACTAAGTGGGTAACGCTGGGACAGGGATGCCTGCATGCACTGTACTCACATTTTCATTTTGTTGGATAGAAATCTGTTTTATTAAATTCAGGTCTCACCTAGGTTTTTGTTTTGAACTCCCTGCCTGCCTATTTAGTTCCTGTTAAATATGACTCATACCCGCGACTGAATACCAAGCAGTTAAGATACCGTGCAAATACTGGGTCGTGTGTGGGCTGGGACCACAGGTACATGACAAAACACTGGCTATAACAGAGAAAAGGGCACAAGAAAATCTGTGTAAGTGAACACTGCCATGGGAGGTAATGCTATAGGGAAAAGAGATCTGTTGAGTCAAAACGATGGTGTTGATTCCCTTCCATGTTCGGAGCAATACAAAGGAGCGTATGTGATAAACTTAGTACGGTTTTTGATGTATCAGAAGCATATGTTTATTCTCCTATAAAGTATCCTAATTACTCACTTAGTGATGCCGACCCTAAAATAGCATTATTGTTAATAGCAGTGTTTTGTGAGTGTCAGACAAAAATCTACGTGTATTGGGGTGAGGGATGGAAGGAGGAGGGAAAATAATTGAGAATGATGCTGTCAGCTGAGATGAGGGCGTCTATTATCGGTCTCTCAACCCTGGCAGATGTGCAGAGAGAAGCAAATGGATATTGATTACATTTGGATCTGCGTATGATTCATGCGTTCCCCTTGGGTGGTAACAAATTAGTCTAAAATTCACGTAATATATGCGGCAGCATTTGTTTCTTTGATACGCTCTCCTGTTGTCTGTTTTTGTAGGGTTGGGAATGTAGATGGCCTTTAACAAGCTCGTGTCCTTGCACGTGCACACGTTAACCACTTGGTTAAGTGTTTCTCCCAGTTTCATGTTTTTTTATCAGGCGCTTGCTTGCTCTGCCTGATCAAGAGGTTGGTGGACCCTGGATGCTGTCACAGTTGTTTTGATGCTTTCCAGTAGCAGATGCTTAGTTGTACATATAAACATGCTGCCGCTGTTAGTACTCTGCTCAGCTCACCTGCAAGCTTGCCGTCAGGCATAGTACAGCATCTTTTGGCTTTCAGCTGGTGAGGGATCCTCTCCCAAGGACGGCAGCATTGTAACAGCTGACAAATTGAATTTCTCTAGAGTTCTAGTGAAAGCACTACCCTAAGCCTCGCTAGAAGTACCAGGTCTGATCGTCTGAATGTGAGGCTCAGAATTAGATACGAGTCCAAGTCTTTAAAATTACACTTGTACTTTTGCTTCCCAGGCTGGACTTAATCTCTAATACAGAATATTATTTAGCTTCCCTTCTCACATTCCTTCCCTTATTTTTCCTGAATGAAATGTTATCTATTATTCCACTCTTTCAATGATGTGTAGCATGGGAGGAATATGCAGGCATCTCCACTGGTACAGGTGTTTGCTCAGAACTTCATGAAATTGCTGCTTCTATTAATGCCAGTGTAATTCACGCCTCGGCTTCTGCTTTGAAAAGATCAGTGCACAGCATTGCAATTGAACTTTAAAAGTTCAACGTTTTCTATCACATCCACTCCCCCTTTCTAGCAGCTCACACAGCTGACATGAGAGATGCTCTAACAGCTTACTGTCCTTCTGCAGAAGTGATCTGGGTCCTACAGTAAACTTCTTAGAAGCTTGTTAATCAGCTCTAAATTTCACCCAGTTTTCTGGTGGCTAGTGTTTGTTATTGTTTATTACCACAAGAATCCTGAACTGCTTAATGAGGCAAGGCTGTCCTGAAATACGTGAGACTTTGAGTGACTTAACAGTTTTACTTCTGTCATCCAGTGGTGATGGTAATTTGATTTTTTGGCCACATAAATACAGTACAGATTATGTGCTACTAACTCCTGTGATGTCCTGAAGTTTTCTTTTTAAAATGCTTTCGTATATATTACACTACATATAAAACGAGTAAGATTTCAATGCACTCCCTATATTAAGTGTTAACACATTTCATTTTATTGTAGCCCCTCGAGTGACACAGTTGGGAGGAAACGCCTGTGAAATTACCTGGGAAGTGGTCCCACCCATGAAGGGAGATCCTGTTGGTTATGTTCTGCAGGTACTGGTTGGAAGAGAATCTGAATACAAGCAGGTAGGAAAATGGTCTCGTTTTAATATTGCTGAATTGATGACATAATGGAAATGTTTTTGAACATTCGCTGTGCTACTTCTTTCTACTGTATTGAATTACACCCTAGGGTGATGTGTCAGGTGAACTCTGGTAAAGGCTGAGTCAAAATTAAGGCCTGTGATAGGTTGTTTTCTCCCCCGAGGGAGTATATAGAACATCGTTCTCTTACTGGGGCGATTTGCGCTCTGTCCATAATCAGTATTTCTAACTGAACTAACCTTTGAAAAGTTACAATTCTGTCCACCCATGCTTTCTTCTGAAGTAGCTGGTGCTAACCGTTGTCTGAAGACGAGAAGATGAAGTAGGTAGATTATCTTCCTTGTTCACTAAGTCAATTCCAAGACCTTCCATCAAGGACTTCAGTCAAGTACACAACTTTTAATTGGTTTGTTCAGCCATCCCATTCCTGTCTAAGGTTTCGATGTGTGGATGCGTAGCTGCTGTGTATCAGCTGCCCCACAGAAAACGGTGTCCTTTCTTGCACTACGGAAGCAGAGCAAATGAAGTACGGCTGATCCTTCTTTCCTTGTGTGTCTTGATTAGAGCTCACAAGTGGACATCTCCCCAGAGCACCAGAAACAGAACAGTTCATTCACAGCTAGATCTTTTATTTCATCTATTACACCTCTGACTCTGTGATTTACAGCGCACTTCATGTGTGCCCTGTCTTCTCCCTGTCCTTTCTTTCCTTGTCATATGGATTCCAAATAAGTCCAAATTAAGGAATGAGATATGTTAAACCTTAAATTAAACTATTAAAAATATGAATAAGGTGGTACTTTCCTTGCAGTTGTCTTTGCTCCTTCTCAGTCTATTTTTGACTGTTACTGTGAATTAATGAATTATCAAAAATAACATAAATAAATGCAAGAAAGTTCATGTGGGTGCTAAAGAGTCAGAAATCTAACTAGTGTTTCTGTCAGGAAACATTTTTGGTGCTGGTGTAGGTAATAAAACCTCTTGTGTACTGTGTTGGCCTCATAATGTCAGTGGTAAGTGGATAAGTGGAGCCATTTTGCTGTTGCCTGATGTACAAAATAGCCTTGATGTATAACCTTCGCGTACAGCTTTAGTAAGCATAGCTTAAGCACTTAAAATGTTCTGGATGTCCTTGGGGAGAATCGAGCATAGCTTCTTGTTCCTTTAAGGTAGGTGATGGCTTAATCTTCGCAGTCAAGAAGTTGTTGTATGAAAAAAACCCAGCATTAAAGGAAATAAAAAGTACCTTCAGGGTCTTATGTTGAAGGTCTTCACATTTCTCATGAAGCATGGTGCTGATGAGGGGTGTTTTGCTTGAGTTTTCACAAGTAACTCACTAGAAGAAGCTCCCGGCTGGAATGCTCAAAGCTCACACTGTGTCTTCTGTAGTTGGGCTGGCTGAAAACCAGCCATGGAAAAGAGGGAGAGTTTCACTGTTTCACCTGCTCCGAAATCAGTTTCGCCCATCAAAATGATTTATCTTCATCATGAACGTGGGTGTCGTCTCAGCACTGGGGCACATCACTGGCTTACTGTCCGTTAGCCGAGCTGCAGTAACTATGTGCATCTTCTTAGCTCCTATTATGTGAATAAGAGATAAAATATATAAACGTCTTTCAGTGATTTTTCTGCCTAACGCATTTCACTTTACCTTTGCTGTGGCATGCATGTGATCACTTGCCACCATTTAGCTGAAAAGTAATGTTAGTGATATGTTACTTACGTTTGAAGTGCCAGTCCTAAATTTACTTTTAAATCTGTTTGGGCCCCTGCAAGTGACATATATTTTGTATACGTATCTCAGGGGGCACACTGTATTAGAAAAGGTTTGCAAATTGTTTTGAAGGGTTGCACAAATGAAAAATATTGTAGATTTTTCAGGCTATTAAATACACCCATGAGAAAGAATAGTGTCTTAAGTGACTTGATTTTCTATAGCAGTCACCAGTGCGTTTTGCAAGATCCAGGGATAGTACAGCTGGATAAGGAGATAAATACCTGCATGAAGTCATTTTTTATGTGCCACTGGCATGGAAATAAATGCAACAAATAGCTCTTTCAAGCTATTTGTGGGCTGTGCCGGACTTCATATCACATATAGGGTCTCTCATCCTCAGACGCTTTCCCCTTCACTCACCTTCCAGGACACAGTTGTCTCTGGTTGGCAACATAGAATCATAGAACATCCTAAGTTGGAAGGGATCCGTAAGATGACGTGTTTTACACCAGCCCGAACACAGATGAGTTTCATAGAAAAAAAAAACACTTTTGAAATCACCTTAAAATTGAAACTTTTCAACTAATGAACATACAAAACTGTTTCTCTGTTACAAGGCTGTAATCCTGTCAATCGTCAAATCACTTTATTTGCATCAATTTAAAGGCAACTATTTAAGGCAAGACACTAAACAGTTTTAACTAGGAAGACATGTTACAAACCCATGGAGCCACGTCTCTGTGTCTGCTCCCAGTCGATTTCCTTCAGATGAACACAGCTGATAGATGACCAAAAGCAGCTTCCTCATTCTTAATTCTTGCTTTCAGTGTTTAAATGAGTAAAAGCTTATGAGTGTAAGTTCATGTGCAGGTATATCCTGGAGCAGAACAAACCAATTAAAGGGTAAAGCATTTACTAAGCATTACCATCTGTAAAAGTGACTATGCACAGCAGAAATCAAGATGATGGTGCATGTAAATCTATTTTTTGTGTAGAGAATTGGAGAATGTTTGATCATATGTCTTATGTTTCTCCCCCAGGAAATTTTGCAAAGATACTGTTATTCTGACAAACTTATTAGGAAGATGACAATATGACTTTTACGATACTGCCTTAGCATTCATACTCTGTGTTTTTTAAACTGGTGTGATGGTGTTTTATTGACAAGAATGTTGTAGGCTTTACATAGTAGATTTTAGTCTTTTCATCCAGATAAAAGCCCGGGAAAGGAAGATCCTTTTATTGTGAAAACTGAGTTAGAACTTTTTTATGATGGTTGTGTTCGAGTTTTCAAAACATGACTATATCCTGTGATTATTTGGGGAACAGTTGGGCACGTGGAGCGGCACGGTGTGGAGCACAGAGTCTCCCTGGACTCAATAAGAAAGCTTACAGAAATTCTTACTCAACTGGCACAAATGTGACAATTCCTGTTTCTGGGGCAATTTTACGTTACAGATCTTGATCCAGCTCTTTGCTAGGAAGCCCTTCAGAAGGTGCAGAATGCAATGTTCTCCCATATTAATTTCATTAATAAAAGAAAAAATCCACCTGGGCACTTCGCGCGGACTAAGCGTGAAGTAGTCTGCTTCAGTTTATCCTGGCCCAGAGTCGGGTGCATGCTGAAATAAGTGGCCACGTTTCACTTCCCTTACTCACACAGCGTAACTCTTTAGTACACGGCGCTGATTTTTCTGGAACTGCCTGTGGACCAGTATAAAGTAGGGCATTGTGACACCTGTCTGGTGTGTTTCGTATCTAAACTGAATGAATACAGAAAACTCATTATGAAGTGGAACATTAATAGGAGAAAACAGTCTAAATGCCATCTGTTAACTCTCAGAGTTTGAGCTCCTTATTCATCTATCGCTGTGTATGCCATCCGAGAGGTGAAGCTCTCGAGAGATGTAAGAACTCCTAGGAGCAGACCACCTGTCTGTACTTGCACCCCGCTTATGTTGTAGAAACAAATTTGAGTTACAGAAAATAAAAATCTTCACTAACTTATAAAATAAGCTAAATCACTTCAGCATTTCCTTCCCCTGCTGCAACATTAGCCACTGGCATGCTTTTGGGTAAAGCTATAGCTTCTCTCGAGATCGTCACACCTGAGCTGTCTCCCTCCCGCTGTAGCCCGATGTATGCAGCCCTCCACGTCCCAAAAGCCACTCCTTTTCCATCATTTGACCTAGCAGAGGTGGTATCAAAGTACTCAAAAGCCCTTTTTATTTCCAGACCGGGGCTATAGCCATCCCTGCCCTCCTCTGGGAGAACACGTCGTAAATATTTCTCTACTGAGAATTGTCTGAAGAACTGGATTTGCAGGAGCTAAACAGATAACAATTTAGCTCCCTAAAAAATGTGTTTAAAAAAAATAACAAAATACTGCTTTTCCTGTTTCTCAAGCGACGTGCTCCTTTTTGTGTATTTGTATGCTTTATTTATTTGGATACTTCAGAAAAGCAATGGCATATGACAGTTCTTTTTAGGAAATTGCATTTTCCTTGTTCACGAATCAGGATGTAAATCACGGCAGATTCCAGGAATCAGTGGCCCAGGTTTGTTTTTCTGTTTCTTGCATTTTCATCTAGCAAAGCTTACTCAGTCAGAGCTTAGCTTTAAAGTGTGTTAAAATCGTCTCCAGCTTTGCACAGTTTTACTCTGGAGTTAGGGGAGCAGGCTAGGTTGTGCAGCGCTAGCAGGAGCTGAAGCTTGGGATAATGGTCATAACACTCGGCATCCTAACTTTTAGTTTCCCAGTTGAGCAGCTCTGGGGATGGAATCACCAAGGAGCCAGCTCTTTGTAAGAGCTGCTCGCGGGAAGTGAGAGCTGAGCTTTAAAGCGTCTTTGTCCTTCAATTGTTTGCCAGTGAGGCAAAATGTTCTACCTTTGAAATTTCCAAGAATTTGGAGGCAATGGTGTTTCATCAGCTTCTGCCACATCTCTTCTGAGAGAAGACTGCCCCCAAATGCTTTCCAAACGAAGAAAAGATATAGAAAAGATATGGCTAGGATACAGGGTGTGTAAAAAAAAAAAAAAAAAATCGCCCAGCAATGCAGTGGGAAGCCTGCTCGGGTCTGCACTGAGAGGTGGGCAGCTGGGAGAACGCGGTCCGTCTTACCAAGCTCAAATTTTTATTGTTGTTTTTCCTTTGGTTCAGACTCTGTAGACACACAATCTCTGAAACACATTCAGTGCACTGTTAATTTGTTTAAAGCTCTAATCAGCAAAAAAATTGGTTTTCCTTCTCTATTTTAAATAGTAAGTCAAAGGCACTTGTTCTGGTTGCATGCCAAAGTACAACCTAATGTGCAGTACGCATTGGCATTTATTATTAGCGCTACTTGCATTGAGTATTTTCTCTGCCTCCTGATGCCAATTTTGTGTCATGAGACAGAGCAAATACTTTCCTTTCATTAGAGTTTTTCAGTGCAGCCCACCTTGCGGAAGGTGATTTTAGGGACTCTTGTTTGCTTTGTTTAGGAGACAAGGCTGCCCACAAGACTCTTAAGGGTTTATGAGCATTTCAACAGTGGAGTGAGTGAAGCTGATTTTGAATTTGGATAAAATAATAAACCAGTTTCTTGAAGAGAAATCTGTTAGATGACTTAGAAGAAATCAAACCTTCCGAGTGGGCGTGCTTTGTAAATAGATTTATCCTGCTTCTGATTCTTGATCTTCTTATCACCATACAGAATAGGCTTTTATTAATTATTAAATACACTGGTCATTGCTATGGAGTGCAGCAGCCAGGTTAGGTTATCTTACACTTTCCAGTGTGTTGCTTAAAGGGCAATTGCGGCTGTCATTTTTATTATTTGGAAAAGATGGAAGGGGGAGGGGATTATTTAATGACATCGGTGAAATTGAGAAATACTTGCCTACAGGAATTCTCTGAGCTGTCCAGCTCAATCAGTAGGATCAAATGCCATAAAGGGCTTCAGCAGCAGTTTATTACTTGTGATGGTATTTTCATTCATCCTGTTTTTAGGATGAATGAAAAAAAAGCTCCTGTTTTTATTATATTCTCAGGTGCTTAAAGAGAAAAGCTGTTTCTAGGAAGTGAAAGTGATAAATTGGATAGCCACTTTACTTTGACTTGTTGGCCACAAAAGCATAATGTACTACATATAAAAAAAACTATGCTGCTTTATACAGTTATTTTTGGTTTCACATTTGTTTAGCAAATTTAAAGACCTTCTACAGAATTGTCAATTTTATTTTTTTTTTCTCTATTGTGTATGCGAAGCCCATTCACAGAGTGTAACTGTGTTTACAGCCAAGCGTGGATCTTTGTGCTGAGGGCATCCTGCGCTGGCTTAGCCTGCTCCTACAGACACTACTGCAGGCAAACGTGAGCAGGAGCCCGTCGTGTCTCCAGGGTGCTCGCTGCAGCCGGTTGCGGAGGATACAGAAGCTACTGCCACAAGTGAATGACAATTAAGCACGATAATTTTTTACCTGTTACTGAGGAAGGATGTAGGTCCACTGGTGCTAAATACTCCTCAAACCACTGAAAGCAGGACAACTTCCACCACCTTCCTAGCTCTAGCACACAAAATGTTTTGTCTTTATCGTTAGTGAATGTTAATTCATGTATTCAGTGTACTTTTGACTATTTTTCAAACTTTCTTTAAAGATGTGCTCTTCTCTTGCTTGACCGTCTGGCCTTTTTGTGAGAAGTGCTGTTGAGTAGCTGGCTTGAGTGAACTTGGTCATCTGTATTTATTAGACGGTAATGAAGATGCAGGTCTTTGATTTAGCCAAACTTAGCCTCCAGTTACACTGGTATTCACCACCCTGACAGAACAAAACAAGTAAAAAAAAACAATTAACTGGACAGGTTTTTTCAGTGCAAAGTCAGGTTGTATATATCCCATCCCTAGTATCTGTTAAATGTAATTTATGAAGCTTAGATTGTAAAATTTTTATTATATGTCATTACTTGGATTTTACTGGATTTTTGTTTTGGTTTAGAAGTGGTCACATTGGTTGCAAAGGTTCATTTATGGCAAAGGCACGTAGAGCTCCTGTGATTATACTTTTTGAAATGAAATTAATAATTACAACAGCACCGGAAAACATACGTTGCTTACAGTTGTTTTGTAAGGACAGATGCTTTGAGGTACCATGTCTCAGAGTCCAAAGAAATGGGAGTTAGGTAAGTTCTCCAAGTACAAGAATCCTGACTCTGGTCCTGTGGAAGAACACATCCTTTTTTAATTACTCGCTGAATGTAGTTACGTGCCAAATGCATGCAACTTTTCTTTGCGTGATCATTTCTATTTGGGAGTAAACTGAAGTATTAAGCACCTACAAGATGTAGCATTGGTGATGGAGTAGGTGGAGGACAGTTGCCCACAGCAGGTGGGTATTAGAAATGGAGTTGCCGTTGGAAAATAGAGTGGCAGAGATGTTCTTGGGATGAGATATGCTTTGCAAACAAATGTTTCGACCACCGCATTCTTTCTGCGGACTGCTACAGCACTCACAGTTTTGTTTTCCCTGCAATTCCTGTATTACTGTAACTTACCGAGTCACTTCTCGCTGGCGTTGGGAAGACAAGCAAAGATGATGAGAAAGGCAACGGTGGATAGCTCTTGTTAATCGCAGAGATTTACAGTATGAATTTGTTTTGTTCCTGTCACTTGAGCTAGAGTGAACTTCCTGTGAATGCTGAGCATACTTGAGAAAGGTAACGTAATTTTGTTTAATCATTGTTTCTTGATTAATGCCTTGGGGCCAAGAAACACGAGCCAGTTAAAGGATTTCTACTTAGTCTGGAAACTCGGACTCACCATCATTCAAACTCTATTTGGAAAAACTGTGAAAGTTTAAAAGGAGGGGAGGAAACGAATGAAAGAAAAACCTTAATCTTTTGTCCCAGACCTTCTCAAGAAATCAGCGACTGGCTTTTTAACAGAGGGATGAGTCTCAGGGGCAGGTATGGGCAGGAAAGCTGGACTCTTCAAGTGGTGTTTAGCTGAGCATGGCTCTTCTTTTTCCTCTTGTATTTCTTACTCCAGAGTAATGCACGGGAATTCTTCTATCGGGTCAGGTTCAATTTCCCTCTTGTTACCCTTTTCTAAGTTGAGTTCTTGCCTCCGGGGCAGCAGAGATGCTCTCAGCCTTCTGCTCCTGCAGCGAGGAGAAGGAAACCGGCTAATGAGCAGGGGAAGAAGAATCTGAAGTTCAGGATGGGTTTTTTTTCCAGCAGACAGAGGCATTTTGTGACACGGGTTTCTATTTCATAAAATACCAGTTTCAGCAGCCCTCTGTTATATAAATTGTTGACTGGTTATTTGTTTTCAGAGTTCGTAAATGTTTCCAGTGGTCTTTTTCCATTTAAGTCACAAAACTGTCTCTTCGATGTTCTGTTATGTCTCTCCTTTCTCATAGTGTGACTCATGCTTTCAGAATCGTGCGGTACCTACATTTGATTAACATAAATACATAATGGGTTTGGATTGCTAAAGAACCAGATATAATGCAACCAAGAGGAACTTTTTTATACCTTAATCATATTTTATTGTTTCCACAGTTCTGAAAATGTAATTTCTGGCAAGATTGCTGACTCTTGAGAGAAATGTGAGGGGAAAGTACATTAAACTAATACTTGCAACCGGTTTTACAATTATACAGTGAATGTCTTCCAATAACTCTAGTTTGCAGGTTTTCTTCCTTTGGGAGCCAAACACCGTGCTTGTGTCTTAGGCATGTTTTAGTCATATAGTCACATTTTAAGAGTACAGAAATACGTTTGTAGTATTTATCACACCCACAGAAGATGAGTACCTCTTATGGTTGATGTATTATGTGAAGTCTTGTCAGTCCTTGTGTGCATTGACCCTGTTGAACGCTCTGTTTTGCGGCCTCTCATGGTTGGACATCTCTTAGATAGTATTCCACGTGCTTCTGATTTTCCAAAACCTGCATTGACCTAGTGAGTTCCTTCCCTTGAGAGCTGCAGAAGTGTTTCCTTAAGAGACTCAGACTTGACCTAACTTTCTGGCTCCAATCCTTGCGAAATCTAACATTATTACTTCTTTAAATTGTTTGATGCTATGGAAGGAGGAGGAGGTTGTCTTGCTCTTTGTACGTGACTGTGCTTGCCGTTTTGTTTTGAAGGTGTACAAGGGAGAAGAGACCACCTTCCACATCTCAGGCCTTCAAGTCAACACCGACTATCGGTTTCGCGTCTGCGTCTGCCGCCGGTGCTTGGATACCTCACAGGAACTTAGTGGACCTTTCAGCCCATCCGTTGCCTTTATGCTTCAGCGAAATGAGATCATGCTTGCAGGAGAAATGGGAAGCATAGATGATCCTAAGATAAAGAGCATGATTCCTACTGATGAACAGTTTGCAGCCCTCATTGTTCTTGGCTTTGCAAGTTTGTCGATTATATTCGCCTGTATATTACAGTACTTCTTTATGAAGTAGAGAATTCAATGGAAGTTTGAGATACAAATTTAACTAATGCTACGCATTATAATCCACACATTTATTCAGATATTCCTTTTTTTGAAATCTTTTTGTTCTACCATACATTTTATATACTTCTCTTGTTTTTACAGTTCTAGCTCGAAGAAAGATATATCAGTGTTTTGATGCACCTTTTTGAAATTCAAAACTAGGAAGTGGTCAAACTGGAGAATCAAGCAAACCAGATACCAAAAGCAAGGGGTTTTTTTGTTTTGTTTTTTTCCTTCACAGTTTCAAAATTGTCACCAATTTGCCTTTTCAACGTTGTTTTGTTTTTTTCACTGAAGTTCGTACAGTCTCTTATTTTATCTTACTATTTAGGACATTTTAATCATGAGTCACTTTTTTTGTCTCTTCTTTTTCCTTCTAAACATTAGTCACAAGTGTGTATAGTGGTAAGACTAGAATACAGTGTTAGTCAACAGTACCAGGTTTTCCTTGAACAGTATTAGCAATGTTGCCTATGAATTATTCACTACATTTGCCCCAGTTTTTTCAAGATAAAACCTAAGTTGTTATTTTAACTCTTTAGTGCATTTAAATTGGAACGATATCCTGCAGTCAAAAAACCTTTTTAATTATCTGTTATTTTTACAGTTACAACACTATAAACTGCCTGTAGAAGAAATCAAATAACCAAACTGCATATAAATTATGAAGCATGATAGATTTTTTTTTTTTACCATTCTGATTCCTAGCAGTAATTTTAAGTAAGAGGGCATTGTGCAATAGTTAGTTATTCCCATGTTCAGCTATTTAAAAGCTGCTTTAACGTGTCTGTTTGTCACTGTATATAACTATTCCTAATCTAATACTAGATATTATTCTATTATGTTCAGCCTGATTTATATGATTAGAGCTGGTGACAGCTTACTGCCTCTACTGAATTAGGTGAGATTTACACTTAAGGTAAGCAAACTTTACTGTCAGTTGATCTTTTTTTAATTATTATTATAATTTTTTGGAGGGGTATCCATTTTATGGAACTTTCTTGGAGGTGTCAGAAATCAGATCTGTTTATTTTAAAGACCTTAAATGGGTATCTACGCTACTCTTACCACAGGACTAATTGAAATAACTTGGTACATGGCAAAATTCAGACGAGAGTCCTGCAGAGGAATAGTCCCTGCATTCCCCTTTATGACTTTCTTTCGTGGTTACGTTTCTATGCTGTCCATCTTTCTGGACCTCTGGTTTCTCAGTTCAT
>JANXJC010000088.1:36538179-36555947 GCA_027564655.1 Leptodon cayanensis | reverse complement strand
TTTGTTGGGTGTGCCCCCCCCCCCCCCGCCTGCCCCTTCCCAGACACACAGATCTTAATCCATCAAGATACTAGATTTTTAACTCTTGAGTCATTGGGTTATTTATATTAAGTCAACATTGTGCAAGTACCTCAGGGACATAAATGAGCTGGAGGTGCAAATAGATTCCAAAAGGGTGCAACAGACACAGTGTATTTCCCTGCCTCTTGTTTTTGTATATTTTTGCTACTTGGTTTTGCTTTTGTCCTAGCTATTTTGTGCTCTGTCTCCATCGTCTAAGATTCAGTGTCCTGTACTAGCATAATAGTCCCTTAACCAAAGTAATGGGGAAAAAACAACATTATTTTTGTTCTAGGTTTATTTATACTATATACTGCATACAGTACTTTAAATACCAATTACAGTGCAATCTTTTATTTATTGTAAAAAAAATAAAAAGTGTACTTATGTACTAATCCCCCTCCCCACCCTCCCTGTAGCATGTTATATTTTGTCTGTTTTATACTGTCGTACTTTAGGTCAACTTTCTACCTGGCAGCATTCCTAGTATTATTAATCTTCTTACATTTTTTTGTGTTTTTGAAGATGGGAGCATCTAGTACATTAAATGCCAAAAAAACCCCCATTATCAGTGATTCAAACGTTTACATGTATCCAAAAACATAATCATCTCTGGAAAGAAAGTGCTAAGATCAATGAATTATTCTGTGTGCCTCTCTAGATGTAGCAAATATTAGAAATGTTCTGTATTTTGTTATTGACTATAATTAGTTTAATTTAGCCTTGCAAACTAATGGCATTGAGCTAAATATATATTTTTTTGTTTTTGCCAAAGTCATGGCTTGTCAAATTTATTTACATCTTATTTAAATTTATTTGTGATATGAAACTTTGTGACCTTGCATCTGTATTTTGTGAGCGAAGCATATACAGCTGTTTTCAATGGAGGGGAAAGAGTGTATTTTTTAAAGCAATGAAAAGACTGCTAGTTTGGAAACCCAGAAATTTGAATAGATTCCTTTTTTTATTTTTAGACTATTGTTTCAGCAGTGCTGCTATGAAATCCAAGCTTGACACCTTTTAAAAAAAAACCTGCTTTAATAAAAAAAAAGAAAAAAAAACCATCTTGCTTTAGATGATTTGATCAATTTTTAAAGTTTGAAATACAGATGATACTAAAAGCAGTGAGCAGAAGTGTAGAGAAAAGCAATCAGTTACACTTGAAGCATTTCTGTCATTGCTAATTTTTAGTGTCCCTTATAATCACGCTAACGAGACCGCCCAGTCCAACCCTGAGGTTATCAGAGGAAGGTATTCTGTAGGAGTTGGGATAGGCCCCAAATAAGTTAATTTGCCATTCTTTTAGTTTGTGTATTCTGCCATAGCGATTTGATTGTCAGTCACATATTAACAAAAAAAATAAAGCATTGCAGATGTTAAACCATTCCTGTTCCGACCGCCATTCCCGCTGACCCACCGTTTGCTGATGCCTTGTCTTTGCCCGAACATCTTCATGCCCTCTCATCCAGCAATAGCAGGCATTGAATCCAACCCGAGGGCTCTCTGCTCTCAAAAACAATTACGAACAACAGCAACAAAAAGGTAGAATGAAACACTAAATATTTAAAACCCTTAAGGAAGGAGAGAGATGTTTTTTATACTCTTCTGCCTTTTTCTTTATGAACTTGAAATGTTTTCTAATCCTGTTTGTTGGCTACAGTAGCTCAGTATTCAGTGTCACGATTGAAAAGTGCCCTAACTGAATGTGTATGAACCTTATCCTTGCACAGTTCGTTAAATTGAAAGGAAAAAAAAAAAAAAGTTTTTACCTCACTATGGAAACATACATTCCAAGCTTTTCAACTTCAAAAAAAAAAAATCATAAGTTTTCTTGTATTGTAAATTTTAGACTATTTCATATGCATTGTATTAAAACTGCCATATCAATTTTAATGTATAGATTTTGCAAATACTACACTATGTATGTAAGACTTAACTGTATCTGTAGTGTATATGTAATATATTTATGCCCAATAAATGTTTTAATTCTTTCTGATACTACCAGGAGTTTTCTTAATTGAAAAATACAGTCTTCGTGTGGCCCCTTCCTAGCAGGTCGGTGGTGTTGCTGCAGCCTGAAGCAGGAGTGAGAGCCCTGAATTTAACTCGGGATGTTTCTGACTTGTAATTGAAATGATTTTGTGTTATTGGCGAAGCGTTCGCTGGTGCAGTTCAGCAGTTTATGGCATCATCTTTTCTTAGACGGAGCTAAATACACCGCAGGTTGCTGGTCCACCCCCTGGAAAGCTGAAGTCCAGCCAGGCTGTTACCAGTGCCGGCCATGGGAAGGCTGCGGGTGTTCTGACCTAAAGCACCGTGCCGGTGAATGCCAAATTCCTTCTCGCGTGAGCTGGTTTCTGCAGCCCCCACCCCGTCTCCTTGTCCGTGGGAAACCGCGGTCCGGACGGCATCGGCTGTGGCAGTGAGCTGGGACTGCTCCTGCCCTTGGCAGGGCTCACGTACAGTAAGCAAAAGCTCACGGAAATAATCTTAAAGTCAACTTTCTCCCGTGTTTTAATCACTTCTTTTAAATAGCTTGCATGAAAAATTAAGGGTGGTAAAAAAAAACAACTAGATTTGTTATCTCTTTGTAATTAAACCTTGAAATATCAGAACTTTTCACTTAATTATGTGCAATAAATTCAATTACTCATCATAAAGAATTGGTCTAGTATGTGTACGTGTTTCTTGGCAAACACATTATTGTTTGTTTTTTAAACAGCTTTTCTTCAAATCACTGCATAAATACAACATTGTTTGCTTTTTTAATTACTGCCGTTTACAACATTGAGCGGGTTTTTCCTAAGGAAATAACAATCTTTTTTTTCACTTGGTCGCTCAGCTTTTTTTTTTTTTTTTATTTAAACAGTGCTTGCCGAAACAATCTCTTTTTAACAAAATCTTTTAACTATGTCTATAGAATAGTGATCGCTGCTTTGGTGTCTGAAGAGATGTTTTATTTTCAGTAGTCCCTGGTTTACAGTATTACCGTGAGCGTCTGCAGAGATGATGGAGGATGGTTAAAGCCCATGGGAGTGAAGGAGGATTTAGGTATTTGCTGTTTGAGCTCTGAATGTTGGCTTGTAATGTCATAACCTGCAGGTTTGGTGCAGAGGTACCGAGTCCCTTTCCCACGCCCAAAATAGGCAGAAGCGGGGTAAGTAGCACTAACTTTCCAGTGGATTTTGTTTTACGAGGAAATCCGGAGCAAGTTGTAACCAGGCTTGGGGAATATTGTATTTACCAACACCTCTTGCCTGCTTGTGCCTGTTGGCAGAAAAGTATCTGCTTTGAGAAGTTTTGAAACGGAGCAGAGGCTCGTATTTTTAGGTGCCTTTGTGGCCTTACAAACAAGGTTTAGGGTGGCAGGGGAGTTGGCTGTGGACCGCGGCACATCTCACAATTTGAGCAATCTCCAGGTCTGCCTGCAGCGAAGCGTGGTCACCGGGTTGGTGGCTGCTGTTTCTATGGCAGCAGCGATTCTCTCGCTTTTCTCGGTAATCAAAGAGCCTGTTCAAAAACGGAACGGGTAGAATTTGTTTTGCTTTTGGCTTCAGTCACTGTGGCAAGTTCGGAGCATGTTTGGTTTGGTGGAGGAGAGTTGAGCCCCTTTTAAAGAGGCGGGGGGGTGTCTGTTTGAGAAAGCAGTGTATCAAAGCAAGATGCGGTGCGATCGGAGCCACCCGCTCCCCGGGACAAGTAAGAAAGCAAAGAGGATCTGGAGGAAGCGTCAGGCCAGGCTGTTCACCTCCTGCGGACCTCTTCCTGCCAGACTCCTTCAAGTCTTGGAATTTTAGGAGGTGCTGAAATTCAGCGTATTATAAATAGGACTTGCTCGAAGGGAGGTAGGTCTTAACTCCAGCCTTTGTGTCAGGGGACCCAGGCTCTCCTGCCTGTCCCTCCCGTCTTGAAGCACAGCAGAGGTGTTTGAAAATACCCCTGAAAATTAATTAACTTTGGGAGCTCCAGTGAAGAGGCTGGATAAAACAGCATCGCCTGAGCTACTCCTGCCCTGGGGGCCTGGGGGCCAGCATGGCCTGCGTTCCCAGCCAGGTGGGGGCTTGCTTGGCTGAGTTATCCGAGGTCTCCTCTCACTTACAGGTTTGCAGCTGGAGGATCGTCCCCCGGGGAATAACGCTGCTTTTCTTGTCGGCACGGAGGGACGGCGATACCTCGCGCGCAGAGTTGAAAGTTGCGGGTGTTACACGTGGGAGTTAAACTGGTAGAAAGTGGTGGGATGAGTCCTGATGGTCGCAGCCCACCCACATCTCCACATGGACCGCTGGGAAGCCGATGGAGCCGAACCGCTCGGCTCCTGCCAGACCCTCACCAAAACCTCGTTCTCTTCTTCTGCTCGCCCGGCTGCTTGGGCGGGACTATACAAGTGGTGCAAAAAGAGACCGGTTCGTGTTTGTAAAGAAGTCTCTAGCTGCAATCTAATCTTTACCCCTTCATGCCAAGCCTAAATGGTTCCTTCGAGATCCCGGCCACGTTTGAGCAATTTATAGACTTGGGAGATGGGGTCATTTCCCCCCCAAGCATCAATGACACCTGCATGAACCGGGTGGTTTTGTTAGACCTGTCTGCACCCGAAGGTATTAGAGAAAAGTTATAAAGAAATTATTATGGAAATGTGATAATTTACATTTCCTATGCAACTCTTTTTCTAGAATTACAGATTTATTGCAGAATTCATGATGTATTGTGATTTATTGAAATGGCGTAGAATTATATTCTCTGTCCTTAATATTCACCTGCCTTGGAGAGAAGATATAAATGTCATTCCTTATTCTTCTCAGAAATGAGAACCACAGGTAAGTAGAGAGGAGGATATGGACATTTTGTTTCAATATTTTTATGGCTGAGCAGAAAAAACACCAGCTGAGATCCCTTGAAGGGGCTATTTCGTCAGTACTACATTTACTAAGTTGTAAATGATTGCATCTGTTTCTGCTCTTGAAAATTGCTCTCTCACAATGCACAGATTCTTGGCTGGGCGAAATAAAAAAAATAAGAGGTTTCACAAGATGCTTTCAAACTCGGTGGATTAGCCTGCTATCTGCTGTTCCTTAGGTGAATGCGCTGTTATTAGTTTGAGTAGTTATATTTATTGTACTAATTGCTGGCATAGATGGTATTGCATGCAATCGAGACTATTTTTAGGTCTACTGGCATGGTTAATAAACAACTGCTTGGGTCAATGTGTTCAGTGGATGTCATTTCGTGGTAATTTTATTAGCTCATCCCTCTCACTTTCTGTCACATGAAAGCTATTATTCTCTACAAATAAAATGGAGCCAACAGTGGGGATGCAGAAGTCTTGCGAGGATTAACACGTGAACAGAGTTGAGAAATTCACCCTAATCCATTGCAAATACTGTATTTATTAATTTACAGCTCAAACGCCCTTTCTTTCCACAAAACGCTCGCGAGCCGGTCGCGGCGCCCTGGGCTCGGAGGGCTCCGCGCTGGGCAGGATGCTGCTCGGTGCCGGCCCAGCCATCGCTGCAGCGCGTCGAGGTTTGACAGGCGGAGAAAAAAGGGGGTCTCCGCGCTCGGCAGGGCCAAATACTCCTCGGGATGCAATCCCCTTCCTCCGGCGCGCATCGGCCTGCCTTGCGGAAAGGGCCGTTTCGGTCAAGTCTCGCCGCAGCCTACGGCAATGGCGCTTTAGCTACGTGGCGGACGCTGGTTTACGCTGTGTTGGGGGAAATCGGGTATAAGGCACGACAAAGGCTGAGGAGAAAGCGGGTAAGTACAATCTTCTCATGCGTTTTGACGCCACAGCAAGAGCAGCCGGTCCCAGGTGACTTTGTCCGAGGCCGGGGGAGCCGGCTGCAGCGGCTCTGCGAGTGGCATCGCTTAGCCTTACGGGTTAGTTTTTTTTGAGAAAGAAACCACTGTTGTGATCCAAGTGTATCTGAAATGAGTTTGTTTCTTGATATATTGGCATTAGAGCAGAGATGTTCGGGCGGCCGCTTATCTGAGAGGTGAGCCCCACATCGGCGCGTCTCCGCCAGAGCCGGGGCACCAAGCCGAGGCACGAGGAAACCCTTGTGCTGGCCACCCGCTTCCCTCTTCACAAACTAGCGATAGTTCAGTGTGTTCAAAACTACACGTTCCATCTAAACTAGCTCAGAAGATCGCACCTTTCGCGGCCCCGCGCTGGTGCCCCTGGCGCAGCGCGGGGAATTTTACAAAAATCGATGGCGTAGTCACCGCTTGATAAAAAATACCACAGTCCTATTGACTGGGCAGAATACACACCCACCCGCGATCACGAATATTGGCTTAACTTTGGGTGAGAATTTGTAGTATGAGGTTTTGCTGTCTTCTGTAATATTGGCGTGTTAAAGCTATTTAAATCTCTCCACCTCGGAGCTCGTCGTGCTGCGGGCTCATTGCAGAACGTGGTGGTGGATTCCCTGCCTGCCTGCCCTAATGAAGGATGATTTGCAGCGCCGGCTCGTTTGTGGAAGGAGGGTCTGCAGGTAAGGACAGTGTGAATAAAGGCTTGGAAATCTCCATGCCTTTTCTTTCTTTATGGACAGCACTGCAATCACGTAAAAATCGGTCAGAACAGGAGAGAAGGGGAGCAACGCTCTTCTCTTTTGATCCAGCAGCGTTCAAAATGGGGGCAAATGCTGGTAGAGCATCTCCGGTGCCCTCAGAGCAGCCTCTGAAGTTGAGCAGGGGGGGGTACTTTATTTCTGAGTGCGATTTCACTTTAGGGACTCGCACACGTCACCCAACCTTCATTTCTCTCCCGGTGAGGGAGACGCAGCAAGCATGGAGAGCAATAAAAATGCCTTTGTTGCAAAGTGCTTTATCTCCAAGTACAGCCAGAAGAACAGCCCGTAGGCTTTCAGAAAGATATATCTGTGCACAGAACAAGAGAGCGGTAGATCGGCAACCGGGCAGCGTTCGCTTTAGATGCTATTTTTTAGGAGTTGGTACCCTCCTAGTGAGGGGCAGCGCTGGGGTCCAGGCAGCGGTCTCACCACTGATGTCTGTTTGGAGCCCACCCCCCCGTGTGAAGGACATCTAGGTGCTTGTCCACGAATGCCCAAAACCACAGGGAAGACTAAAGCAACTGGGGCTTGCTCACATCCCATCAGGTGGTTTGCTGGGATGCCGCGCAACGCGTATAGTCCTCTGCCGACGTTGCATTCGCTCCTCAAGCCTGCTGACGGCCGGCAGCCTGAGAGCACCTTTGTAACGTGTTAGTGCTGGGACCCGGGTAATGCCGCAGCAGCAAACGTACCCGACAAGTCTGGAGGTATTTGCTCTCCAAAATTTTGCTGCAGAGCCACGCTTCTCTTGCTGAGCAGAAATAAGTCGGCGTGTTTTCAGACTCGGAGAAACGTGCAGTCAGCATCATTCTGCGCAGCAGAACATGAAGTAGAGGCTTTCTTTTTTTTTTTTTTTTTTTTTTTTGTGTGTAAATAATAGGGTTAATGAGAGGCTCTGAATTTTGCTCTTATTTGAAAAGTCATGGCATGCACCAGTCCGCAACTGAGATCAGGAAGGGCAGTAACATGCAAGCGCTGGGCTTGGAGGGGAACAGAGACCTTTCTGCTGGGAAGAGCACTGAGAAAGCCTCTTAAATGCCCACCAGCTGTGTTAATTACACTGAATAATACTACTGTACTGTACTGTGTGCTGGAATGACAACCGTACTAAGGCTCAACAGCAAGCAGAAGTGCCTGCAGAAACCTGTAAACCTTCGTTAATACAAGATGGATTAAGTTTGTCTCTTTCCTCGTTTTCTTTCGGTGTACTTGCATAATCACAATTTCGAGGTAAAAGACAAATCACCATCTAACGTTTGCTTTTATTTCCCCCCCCCCCCCCAACCAGCAGCAGCCAGGGCTTCTGGAAACTGTGACTGTGATTTCACAATCTGATAGAGCTGGCAAAGCTGGGCCCCATCACCTACCAAACTGCTTGGGGCAGAAGTTTGGCTGAGGGCACGGGACCTGAAGCCAAACCCCTGGAGGTTTTACCTGTCTCTCGCCAGAAACCCTGCTCCTGAGCGAAAAGCCGTCGGCAAGGGCCCTTGCCTGAAGAAATTATTTTGCTGCTATGAAGTTCCTGGCCTTTGTGCGGAGCCGGGAAGGAGTGTGCTGCGCTAGATCAGGTAGGGATGCAGGGCTGGGAGGAGATGGCTGGGGGGGGACAGAGGTGTGGGTACCGCTGCCCTCCGTGGATGATGGATGTGCCTAAAAGAACAAGAGATACTTCACGCTAATGCCCTCCAAGCTTCCAGCTCCTTGTGGGCGCTGCTGTGTTACGGCTGGGCAGGGGGGGGTTAACTCCAGCTAAACGCGCCTGGCGGCAAATAGCGTAAAATAGCGTAAATCACCCCAGGTCTTCCCGAGACGTGCCAACTCCTGCAACTGCATCGGCCGGGTATACCTCCAGCTGGATCAGCTGGAGGATTTTTCTGGAAGCTTCTGCACGTGTGCGGGCCTGGGAATGGGTGTAAGAGTTGATGTGCAGATACAAATCCCACTGAGGGGGTAGGTGTTGCCTCGGCCGCTGGCGCAATTTGGCTGGTGGTTACCGGCGGGAGGGATGCAGAAGCGGGGTTTTGGAAGCATAGCCCGTGGTTCCCGTGTTCAGGCTCCCGTCGGCTGAGCTCTCCGGAGGCTGGAGCGTCAGCCAGAGGCTACTTATTTCCCATATAACGCTTATCTCGGGCTATGGTGCTGAGCGCTCCGGCGGCACGGCGTAGAAGCAGAAGCGATGCTCAGCACTGCCTGCGCCAGCCCGCGGCCCCAGGAATAACACCCAGAGGGAGGCGAACGCATCCGCGCCCCGGCGCTCTGAGACAGCGAGGGGTTAAAACACCAAGTGCTTCAATGCCCTTTTCGTAAAATTGGGCTCATATTGTTCGTTAAAAGGTGCGAGGGTAAAATCTACTCACCGTGCTTGCAGCCTGGGGTTCGGGGTGCGTGGAAGTAACGACACGGGCATCGCTGGGATAGGAGGAGTTTGGTAGCTTATTTTAATTTGTACCGAATTTTGAATTTACTTCTTGAGATGGAATTCGCTGCCTTAAGACCACGGGGTTTTTGCAAATGATACCGACTGTACAGAAGCCCCTGGGGGCTCAGAGGAGCTGCTGATAGCCCGGTAAAGCACACACTGGTGGATGTGGGCAAAGCGTGGGGGGGTCTCGGACGGCGGCGTGAGAGCAGCTGCCTTCAAACCTGCCAAGGGACCGTCGGCATCAGCAGCCGCTTCCCCACGCCTCGGCTCTGCCCATCGGCAGAGAAGGAGCAGGTCCACAATGCAGAGGAGGTTCTCCTGGGCGTTTAGGTATCCGATGGCTGCTGCTCGAAATAGGGTTTATGCAAACGTCATTTGACACAAAGCTACGTAACTGCTCAGTATCTATCACCTCACTGTTTGGCATGCAAGTACCATTTTTCCAGCGTGTTTTGTTTTTGGCAAGAAATACAATAGGATATGATTTTCTGCCTGTGCACGCCTCCATCAAAGGTACTTTTCTAAAATGAATAAAGCTTCCTCGTAAAGTGCTTTTGACCTATTTCGTCACCAATTTAACGTGTTGCCAAGAAATAAATGCAGCCAAATCGTTGCTGTTTATTTGTGAAGCTGCGATACAAAAGGCAGAGTTAGAAAAGCTGCCCAGCTGAAACCAGAACAACCGTTTAACGAAGGAACCTCCAGTTATTTCCTGTATGGGCTACTCGCATGCAGGTCAGTGAGAACACAGCAAAATTTTGACTCGCAAAGCCCCTATGCATTTTTTTCAGCCAGAACTGACAAAGTCTGTCCCTAGAGGGAAGACTTTCCAGAAATGCAGCCTATGGCTCAACAGCCTGAAAGAAATCTTCCTGCAGAGCTACCCTGTCTGCCACACTTAACGAACAGCCCAGCGCTTGCAAAGGGCTCTTGCCTTCCCTGCGTGTAAAACAGATCTCAAAAGCCACGTCCTAGACCCAAAATGGGGTGGGGGAGATCCCCGCGCTCTTTCAGATAGGGAAGGCTTTGGGCAGAAGATGCCAGCGACGCGAGGGGCTGCAGAAATGCCCCGGGAAACAGGAGAAATGCTTCGTTTCTGCTAGAAAGTACTTTGGCAGGCTGGCCGTACGCTACGACCGCTGGGCAGCTGCCGCGGGTGAGATGAGGATTAAACCGGCGCCAGCACCGGGCGGTTTGCCGCCGCGCTCTCTGCCCGCAGCATCTGCTCGGCCCGCGGAAAACCCGCTGGAGACACGGCAGGAGGAACCTGGCCCCGTGTTACTACCTGGGACGCGTTCCTTAGGCCTGTCTTGGAGTGGCTTTGGGTAGCTGCTCGTAGGTAAAAAAATGCTACTGAAATCTCGATTGCGCTTTTTTTTCCCCAAGTTATAGCTTACAGCTTAGGCGGTATCTCTTGAGGCAAGCAATGTTGGATTCATCCATCGGTGCCGGTGCGGAGGTACATATATTTCTGGGGGCATCTGACAATAGTTGATTTTATGATACAAAAGTGAAGGTTATCCATCCAGGTGATTTTTTTCTTTTTTTTCCCATATAAGAGCAGTTCATTGTGCATTGGTACCTGTTTGCAGGAGGAGACCCTATTCACCCTCTGGAGTCAACGAGTAAGTGTGACTCCACCGACTTGAGCATTGCTGTATAGAAAAGTTTTAGTACAGAGGAAAGCAAAACTAGTGGATGGTACAGCGCCAACTGCAGGAGTGGCAGCTACAGCGTGCATTAAATACTTGAATGTTTCCTGCTGGATCTGAAATAATTTCCTGCTTGTTCAAGAGTCACAGGAAGGTGGCTACTCTGCTTTAATAAAAATGCATATGTTGTGCTGGATTTGGCCAAATGTTTGCTGATTTGCAGAAGCAAGTCCAGTTCTTAAGTGAGGAGGAAGGAAGGAAGAAGCCCCGTCCTCCCTTCCCAATAAGCAGCCAGTCTCCTTCTTTCTGACTTTTGTGAGCCCAGATTAAGTGTTTTCATTTCTATTCTATACAGAAAGTTGTGGCAATTTCACGCTGTTGGTATAGTTAAAATTTAGTCTCTCCTGATGAAGTGCTAGGTTAAATGAAATTATTGGTTTATAGTTTATATGCAGAGATTAAATGTGTCTACACTGGGCTTTAATATTACAGTTATTCTGGTTTAAAAAAAAAATAAACAAACAAAAAAAATGAACACCAAAAAAAACCGCCATAGCCTAATCAAGTTAGTTGTACAAGTCTGGGGGGAAAAAAAAAAAAAAAAAAATTAAAACCCAACGATGCAGCTTCTCCGCTAGGTAAAAGCCTCTGTGGGACCGTTCTGCCCAGGCAGAACTGCTTCCCATAACCGAGACGCAGGTTTTACTTGCAGGGAACGGGGCAAGCCGGTGAAGCCTGGCGTGCCGTGGTGACACGGGTACCCGTCTGGCACCCCATCCCGATGCCGCCGGGTGCCTGCCCGTCCTGCTCCCCATCCTGCAGCACCCGGGTCCCTGCCCGGCTCCCACGGCTGAGCAAACCCGAGGGCTGCTCGCTTCGCCAGCCCGCGTGGGCAATCGTACCACGTCCTCCACCGCCACTCACCCGGGAGGGTTACAGAGGGGCTCATCGCTTTATTTCTTTTTTCTGTTCACATTTAATACCACAGGCACAGCTGGGATTTGAAACGCGTAACGCCACGCTAGGTGCGCCATCGGTTCCTTTACGCAGACGTGTTATAGGCGAGCTCGCATCCTTTACAATCTTTTCGAGATTCCCAAATTCCTCGTTTCCCTGAGTTGCACGACGTCTGCCGTCGGATCTGCTCGTCGGTCGATGAGCGAGAGAACAAAACGGATGACCGGGCGGACGAGGTGAGAGACGGAACGGGAGACGGCGATCCTATAGCGCTGCTGCTCGTTTGTCCCTTAATTTATAGGTTCGCGTATAGCAAAGCGGTGCTCGCCGCGAGCGCGGGAGTGGGGAGCGCGACGGGCTCGGGTGCCGCGCCGAGGAGCAGCGCTCATCCGCCTGGCCCTGGCAAAGCACTGGGTGACGTAAAAGACGCGGTATATACAGAAGAGGCCAAATTCTCTTTTGAGTTATGCCTGAGCAGCACCATCAGCTAAAGGCGTAACAGGCGGAAAATCAGCGTTAATAGGAGTTTGAAGGCGGTAGGACTTTTGCTAACAGACAAGTCGTTATGGAGAATCAGCTGTGGACCAGCTGGTAATAAATACTAGGACAAAATAAATAGAAAGCTGCGATTGCACATGCATGCTCCGAAGCTCTATTAGCTGGACCACAAAATCTACGTGTTGGTGTGACAAGAGGTGCAATACAAGACACGCTTACTCGCATAAAGGATGGAAAGCTTTCTGGTTTGAACGGCATACTTGAGTTATAAAAATCAATTGAATTTAAGATTTTTATGGATCAAGTATGAGAACGTGTCTGCCTGTGTCTTTTAATACAGATTTTTCTATTACTTTGCCAGGTCACGTTGGTTACAAAATGTTCTCAGTTGAATACTGCAGCAAACTAGTACAACTGCACACTGGGCTTTACGGGGCAACGTGGTACTGGTAACCAGCTGATGCGCTTTAACCAGAAACAAGGGGTGGTTGACAGGCAGGAGACCCGTCCTCGGCAAACTTTGGGGGTACGGTGGTGCGCAGCGTAGGGACGGGTAGCCACGGACTCGTTACAAATATCGAAACAACTAAGAGCTTCCAAGTTCAAACACATCGAGTCATTCACAGTCAAGCTGAACAGAACAAGTACGGATGATGTAGCTAGTAAAAAAAAAAATATGACTTTGGTGGAAGATTGCGTTCCATATTTTTATAGCATCACTGCAGTCCTGAAGTCAGCACTGTCCTTGTCCCACTGATATATCCTTAAAAAAATACTTCAGTACAGTCGTGTTCTAAGCCACTTCTGTGAAGGTGGTTTTTTTCGTTTCCTTTCTACTCGGACATGACATGAAGGTAGTTTATTTTTAGCATGTTTAAAAATTATCCGTTTTCTTTCTCCTTTTCTTTTTTAAGAAATCACTTTTCCTCATTCAGAGAAAAATGTTAGTTTATTTAAAAATCAGGATATGAAAAGTGTATCAAATTCTACGTTCACTACTCCGAAAAGGCAATTCAATTTTCTCTCTTTAGGGTCTGGCTATATGCTAGCAAAACTCTTAGCAAAACTAAAGTTAACGCTGGAAAAATTCGGCTCGAATTAGCTGCTACTGAAGTCGCACGAACTTGCAAGTGAACTGGGCTACGTTTGCCTGCTAAGAATGGTAAAGCCTAGCTCTCCTGCTAAAGTCAGTGCTAAAATATCATATGGGCAAAAGCAGCAGAGAAATAATACTTGAGTGTTGCCGAATTCTGTGACTGTGTCTCTCCTCCTATAGTCTCAAAGTTTAGTTGTTTTTTTTTTTTTCTTTTTAATTCTTTAACTGCCTACATGACGTCTTTCAGCAAATGCAGGTGATGACAGAAGTACAGCTTTAACTTTTTCCATTTGTATTTCTTGCCCTCTCTCTCTTTCCTTATGGCTTTCTGGGAATTCCGGGGAAGTGATGCTCTGGCGCTGGCAATCGCGTGTCATGTAGTAACGCTCGGTTCTGTCCAAACACGCAAACTTTCTTGCTTTGTGCTGGAGAGTCTTTTCTTTGGAAGGGGTTTGAGTCCAAACAGCTGGCAAGCGGCCACTCGGTACTTCTTGGACATGATGTTGTAGAGGATGGGGTTGATGGCTGCGCTAAGGTAGAAGAGGACAAAGGACACCAGGTTGCAGTACTGGCTGATCACTGCTATCTCCAAGGATCCAGCTTCGAAGGATTTGGAAAATAAATATCGTCCTACGTGAAAAGGCAACCAGCAGAGTATGAAAGCAAATACCACCACAACTAAAATAAAAACAGCAGAAGAAATTGCGGTAAGTGCGAGCATTAAAATATGGGTGACTAAAATTCTATTTCTTTAACAAATTAATCACAAAGTGTGAAAATGCCTCCCCTAAGTTTTCGGGTTTGTGTCTCTCCATACATGCTCTGAGAGTATAAATTAGCAATACTTAATACACATTGATCGTATCTTAACAGGCTACCTGTGTATTGCACAACTAATCTGATGTAGCATACTTCTGACCTATAAAATTTATGTTTTCATAAATAGAGAATTAAAGAATCAAAACGGTGATAAAAAAAGTATAGCAATCTATCATCTGCAGTGTTTAACAAAAGCAAATTATACGTAATGTGATAGACTCAGCACTGTGGTTTATAATGAAGAATGTAACCACTGGGAAGCAAAATTATTTAAGACAAAGCAGAATTATTTAAGGCAAAGGAAAATTATTTACGGCAAAGGCCCCAAAATAAAACAAACCACCAGCACGTGGACTTGTAGAGCACATGTGACAAGGTAAGGACAGAAGAGTGGGGCACCCCTCCAGTTTGTCCATTTTTTGGAACATGAGTTACTCCGAGTAGAGTAAAACTAAATATAGACTATATAACTACATAATTATAGTTACATAGCGTAGCTGTAATATTACACTATCACTGTGGTTGCATTGATAGGTAAAAACAATATATGCAGAGTAATAGGAAGGTGTGTATCTCTGAACATTTCCACCCCAGAGAAAGGGAAACTTTTTCTGTTCATTTCCTGTGTGCTGTTGACCTTTATTATTTTTCATATTGCTTTGAGTGTATCTATTAATATACCAGAGCGAGAAAAAACCAGAGAACTCAAGCGAGGTTTTTTGACGTTCTTAAGCATTTTTTACCAGTTAACCTGTTCTCTTGTGTTAGCAATCCTGCTTGCTCGTGTTGAGTCACAGGAGATATAAAATTCAAAGAGCTAAGAGGGATGATTGCCGGACTGAGAACAGGTATTCTCAAGTTTAAGTGGATACTTATGCAGGACTTACGGTGGACTCTAAAGCACAGAGCTGCAATTCAGAGTATCTGTTTTCCAGCTCTGCATCTTCTCGAGCCATTCCATTTTTTCCACAGTATCTTCATCTATAAAATTCAGATAATGTTTCCCTAGCTTACAAATGGGCTCTGGAGTTTAATCCGTATACTGAATATTATCATAAAGGTCATTACAAAAGGAATTTTAAGCCCAGTCAGTATTTTCACATGTGGGTACCCATATCCCTAGTCAGGCTTTCGACAGTTTGATTGTCGTGCATGCAGAATCACATGGATTTCAACAGGAATGGGGTATGACAGGTCCTTCACAAGTCAGGCTACACAGTTAGACGTTTAATTATGGACCTAGAAGCATAACCTTTCGCTACGATTTAAAACAAGTGTGGATGCTAATCCCATTTACTTGATGTTCCATGACTTGTTAAAGTCTTACAAAGTGCCTTCTACATTTTAAGCAGAACATTAAAACCACTGAGAGCAGACTGCATTGAGCATCTGCTGGTGCTGAGCCCTTACTAACTACTTTGTTTCCATCTTTCCATGAGATATCAGGCTGTTACCATTTAAAGAATTTTGGCTCTCTGTCAGAGGACAGTCTTGCCACTGTCTTGCTGTTCTCAGACCTCGTAAAAGAGAAAAAAAAAAAAGGTGTCTGAAATATTGTAATGTTTGCGGCAATACTTCAGGGCAGAAATAAACAGTTATTTCAAAATGATTTACAGTTAAGTATACAGAAATATAAACACGGTAGTAATACATGCTGGCAATTTACTTCTTGTAAGTAGAGATTCATAATCCTGAAACTCTCGAAGTGTAAATGAAGAATTACTTCCAAGGTCACGCTTACCAGACTGAAGTAATTCTATTGATGATAAAACGTAGCTGAAAGGGCACAAAGAATGCCACGGTTTTTATTATTCTTCCTGCCGTTGCATAGTAATAAAGTAGGACATGAACAAAAAATCAGTTAGGCTCCCATGTAATAATCAGGGTACCCAGGACACCCTGCCACCTCTTTGTCGAGCTCGTTAGCCCGTCGTTTCAGCCTCGCTGAAACGAGCACAGCAGAGCTGCCGCCCGCGAAACCTTCATGCAAAGCATCTCGTCCCCACTGAAATCCGTGGGATGACTGGCACTGCGGAGGACTTTTTGCTGGAATAAAAGTACGCCGCAGCAGGATTCTGCAGTTTTCAGACACCGAACTGCAGAACAACTTTGGGGTTCTGTGCATCAAACTCCCACCACATGCACTGACTGAGTATGTTAAAATATGCGTTTGCGTGTGCCAACAATAACTGTTGTTTACACCATTCAGCAATGTAAATATACAAAGTTAGGAAGGACAGCCTCTGTCGTCTCGATCCTGCTTTCTTAAAGTCAGTGAGAATTTACAGGATCACAGACCTCAAAGGAGGCACGATGCTCCCTCTTTAGCACACCCTGGTGTTTTGCTAATATAAAAAATGCAGATGAATTTTCATAAGCTTACACGGCCACGCTAGTAAATCACCCCAATTTGCTAAAACCCTGATGCTCTTTTCACATGAAGCCAAGTGCACATCATATCTTGCTTGCCTAGTCTGCAGCTCAACTTTGTGGTTTGAGAGGAGTTTAGTTTTGTTTAAAACTCAGATAAACTATCCTTCTGTAAACAAGACCAGTACCCACAACCGAAGAGCAGAAACGTTCAAAAATCTCCAGGGCACTAGCTAATTGTAACCGTGGTTTTCGTCCTTGTCGGTGATTGTTATTAACATTTGTTTACCTGTTCGCGAGTCGCCGGCTCACAACAATTAGAAATAAACCCGAGGAAGGAGGGGAGTTATTCTATGACTAGCTGGCGGCGTAGCCCTTCGTAGGAATCGTTTTCAGTAAACGCTTCTCTTCGGAAGCAACTATAGTGAAGTACCCGAGCTCTTTCGGTCTTTCTCACACACACACAGACACACACACACACAGAAGCACACACGTCCCTCGGAAAAACAGAGCAAGAAGAGCCGTACCTAACATTTTCACGGTTTGCTTGTTGTTCTTATCCCTGCTGAGGGTGTTTGGACCCATGTTCTTTCTCTTTCTCCTCCAGAGCTTCCTCCCGATGAGGCTGTACAGCACGGTCAGGCAAAACACGGGCAGGAAGAAGAAGATGCTGGAGGTCCAGACCATGACGGTGAGGAGCCCCGAGCGGACGGCGTACTCGGTGGCTCGGCACTCGGTGGTGCTCAGGGGGTTGGTGCCGTTCTCGTGCTCGACCCCCACCAAGACGAAGATGGGTCCGGCGCTAACGAGGGAGACGGCCCAGAGGAAGAGGATGACCAGCTTGACCTTGCCCTTGGTGATGATGACTTTAGCTCGGAGGGGGAAGCAGATGGCGACGTAGCGCTCCACGCTGAGGGCGGTGATGTTGAGGATGGCGGAGTAGGTGCAGCTCTCGCTGACGAACTGGAAGAGCTTGCAGAGGAGGTCCCCGAACTTCCAGGGCCGGTACTGCCACAGGCGAAAGAGGTCCAGGGGCATGCAGAGGAAGATGAGCAGGTCGGAGAAGGCCATGCTGGACAGGTAGAAGTTGGTGGTGGTCCTCATATCCCGAAACCGCGACACCACCAGCACCGTCAAGAGGTTGCCCACGATGCCGATGACGAAGAGGAGCACGCAGGCGACGGTGACGCCGGTCAGCACGGGCGTGGGGAAGAGGGACAGCGGTCGCTCGCCGCCCGTCCCGGGCTCCCCCCCGCGCCCACCCGCGCTCCCCTCCCGCATCCTTCCCGCCCGCCGGCTGCGCATCACCGCGCGGCCCCCCC
>JANXJC010000088.1:36521652-36537638 GCA_027564655.1 Leptodon cayanensis | reverse complement strand
CTCCTGCTGGGGGGGGCCCTGGGGCTGGGGAGCTCCAGGGAGGGCTGCGGTTCCTCTGTCCTTCTTCTGTAGCTTTGCTCTTGCCCTTGGATCTGGGCAGGCGCCCGGTGGGGCTGCGGTTGGGCGAAGCCGCGGTCATCGCCGCGTTCTGCGTGATATTTCCCTCCGGTTAAATTTTGGTTCGGCGCGTTCCCACCGTCCGCCCGCTCTTCTGCCCTTTGCGGAGGCGTACGGGCTAACCCTGTGTTTCGCCAGCTGCAGGCTCCTACCCACTAAAAAAAGGATAACGTGGTACCCGAGAAGAAATAAGATGGAAGCAGCGCAAGGTGAGATGGGGGAAGGCGAAGTGACCCCCCCAGCACACCTGTAAAAGGTGCCGATCTCCTCCTCTCCCACAAAGCAAGTCAAAAGGCCCTGCAAAGCGTCCGAGCGTGCGTGCTACGGCACGATCTTTTCTCATTCCTGTCTTTCTGTCCCGAGGGGGCTGCACCCCTTCCCTTGTGCTCTGAATCCACGTTGGCATCTCGCTTAATTCAGCCGAGAAACAAGTTTCGGGGCTGGTTTTCCGGGGTGCGCTCACGTACGTGCGTACGCCGCCGGCTAGCGTTGCTGTCGCGTGGCTGCGGAGCGTTATTTGAGGGTCGAGCACAAGCGCGGTGTGCTGCAAGGCTGTGTTGCTCTGCCTGTGCCTCTGAATCTGCCTGGTTTCTGTAATTTACTTTCTCTAATAATGCAAGCGTTAGCCTTAGTGCCGCGGCCGTATCCTATTTGGATGATACGTTTTTGCAGTTTCATTGGAATCGGTATTCATCATTGCTGCTCTTGAACCGTGAGACAGTTTTGTAGCAAGTTACTCAACGGTTGCTAAATTTTATGGGGGGTGGCTATACATTAATTGCAGTTGGAAAGAAGGAAGAGCCTAACGCGCTTCTCGCTTTGTTTATCCAGCTGCCTAGAATTGCTTTACATGTTTCTGAAGAAAAATCACGGGCTGCATGCCACCAATGTACAGTTATTTCATGTTAGAAATTTGTGTCCCAGCTGCGTTATGTTATGGAGGAGCTGGTAACTGCCTCTGTATTTAGGCTGCCGAATGCTTTGTATTATTACAAAGAATTATTTCACTCCCCCCCCCCCGATAAACTCTCAGACCAGTGGCATTAGCTGAAGGATGTTGATATTTGGCAGAGGAAATGGCCTGTAGCTATAAATGGGACTTTTCTGTGCAGAGAGGATCCCTCATTCTCATGAAATTCTTCCAGGTTTTGCTGAGTTCTGTCTTGTAGAAAAATGACCGTTTCCCTCCCCCCTGGGAGAGAAAAGCTTTCTTTTCTTTTTTTTCGGGGAAAAAAAAAAATCCTTATTAAAATAATACCTGAACTGAGGTGTGTGTAGCAAAAGCAAGTAGCCAAACGTGAGGTAGCACCAGATTTATATACTCTGGACAACTTGAGCTTGTAATGCAACATATTAACCCTTAATTCATTGGGAGTTTGATGTGTCGAGTGACTTGGATCAGAAATGGCAGTTGTGCTTTGAATCCAGCAACATCGATCCCCTTCGTTTAAGGGGTATCATGAGTCAAGGGCTTCTCTGGCTGCTTTTCCTTCATGGGGTCAGGGCCAGAAAAAAATGTCAGCTGGGAGAGAAGAAAGGCAGCTCCAGTTTTCCGATTCTTTCTGATTTCTTTGGCAATTGCAGGCCAAATTTCGATGGGATATAAAGAATCGACATCCCCCAAACTTTGCACGATAGCAAATTCCTGCCTCTGCTTTGCACATTCTGAGGGACAGTGGTGAAGATAGTGGTGATAGAAGATATAAGAGCTGTGAGAGAAGATGGCTTTAGGCTGCAGAAAGTTATCTACTAGCCCTCAGCTGCAAGAACAGTACTTTTTTGTTGCCTTAACAACTGCAGAAAAGATCGAAGTCACTGATGTTATGGAGATGAGAGAAACGGAGAGAAAGAGGCCGAAGTTAAGTACTTTTTATTCAAATTTTATCCACTAACTGGACGTATGAACAAAACAGATATTAAAAAAATATTTTTAAAAAAGCACATTGTAATGGACACTTACCTCTCATGGAACTCTTAAAATACTGGTGCTTCTCTTCAGTAGCTTTAAAGCTGTGTTGAGCGCTGGAGGTAAGGTAGAAAAGAGTTTCCATTTATGGAGTTTTGAAATCTCTCTCCAATGTTCCATTCTTTCCATTTTCTTCTCATTCACTAAAGTTTTAATTCTTGTTTATATCATTGTTTGTTGTCATGGAAATATCTGAAGGCTTTGGATATAGAATGATTATGGCTTTATCACGGAGAGATGAAGAAACTGGAAAACAGACTTGCAAGGAGAGAGATCTCATGTAAAAATGATGCACCTCCAACAATTCACTGAAAAGAAAATGCAGGCGTTTTTTTTATTATGCCCAGGGGCAGAAGATGTTTTGACTTCTATTATAAATGTATTTTAAGAACAGAAAGTAGCATTTGGTGTATGTTTTCAAAGGTTATGGTTTAGCAACTATCATCAGTGAGTAGTGCTGATGAAATAGCAGTAATCCAACTTAATAACCTAAACCCCAGAATGTGCTCAGATGACTTTCCAGTTGTTTATATGGCAATAAACGCCTGCAAGCAAGACTTCAAAACAGCGCTAGTGTATTAATCAGCAAAGCTGTGCTCTAACACCACTAACTCAGAGGCATCTGGTTTAGAGTTAGCTTTTCGCCGTGCTTCAGCTCATCGTGCCGCGAGGTCGCACCCTGGGCATTAATGTCCCTCTTCGTTAGACTTGTTCACCATGCGGCGAGAGAACACGCATGGCTCGTAGGTCACAGGTATGTTTACTGTGGGTTAAAACTACGTAGTGTTTCCTAAATAATTTCTAGCATGAGAGTAGTAGACGTATCCTGTATTTTTTTAGCATCGTTGGACATTCTCTCTAAAGAGGATCTGCAGGTTTTGACTCAAAGCTGCCCTGGTTTTCGATGGAAATGTTAACGTGACTTACATGGGTTTATTAATACTCATTATGGTTTGAGTTCTGTTAGTGCCAGAACATGCAGGCTGGGATTGCACAGTTAATTATTCCCGGTCATACTTTCTTGGGATTGCACAGTTAATTATTCCCGGTCATACTTTCTTGTTGATACTTCTACCTTGTGTTAAATGGGGAGTGATAACCTGGCTCACTTCACCAGCAAATCTGCAGTTAATCCATTTTGTCTTCACCCAGTAGTTATATGGGGTAAACACCTATGACTCAATACAAACTGAAAACAGTATGAGCTGAAGAATTCACAATCAGACCAAACTGGAAGTTATCTTGAGGAGGAGTTTGTGCCTTGGATTCCCTTGTGTTTAAATTGCTGCTTTCTGAAAGGCTGTTTGAACAACTTTGGATTCCCTGAGGTTTGCTAATGCTGCGAGGGTTGTATACGTGGTGTGTTCAGTGCGAAAGTATTATGGGCATCAAAGACAAGGAGTGTGCTTTGTATTAACTCTGGTAGAACAGCCCATAAAAATGGGAAGCTGCTTAAACCGACAGGCGTCTGCCATAAGCTGCAGCCCCATCTCACTGCCCACGAGCAGTTCCGACAGCATTTCTGTCACAACCCAGTGTCCCAACTCCACGTCACCTCTAAAACTTTCAGAAGAAATTAATGGAAATGTCTATATAGGTTCAGATTATGAATGTCTCGGGAAGAGGCGTGGTACGACAAAGCAGCAGTGATGCGGTGGTCGGGCAGTTCACTGTGGTACCCTGGTAATCAGAGGAAAACTAAGGATTTTTAACATCATAGCGACATCATAGCATGCAGTTGCAGTTTGTTAATACAGAGGAGTTATGGAGAACCAAATTTGGGATGATTCTGATGAAAATTGCTATAAGCTTCCATGTAACTCTACATGAAAAAATCCCAACCTGTGAAAATTGGATCAGACCCAACAAAATCCTAATTTATCTTCCATTTCTGCTACTGAATGGCACAAAGTGCCTTGGAGGGATGAATGAGATCTTGTCTCAGTGCGCTTATTTATGCTATATTGATCATGACATTCAGTCTTTTCTTAGACCCTAATATTTAGATGTAACCTGAAAACTACAATTATGAATCTCAAAATCCCGGTGTCTGAATCAGGCTTTTTAACTGTTTGCATGGAGTACAGCAAATGCATCCCTGGGCAGTGAATACTGCTGCAATACAAACAATAATAATTATATTTATTAAGGCAAAGGGAGGCAAAAAATAGAAGTCCGTTTCCATGAGGTGATGAAAGGTACAATAAAAGCCAGTTAGCCGGCATGTCCTCTTTCCCATGGAAACACCAGAAAAGTGAGAACCCTGTGCTGAAATAAAAGCAGCCTCTATGAAAGGAATTATTTCTTTATAAAAACCTCAGGGCATCCCTGCAGTTTCGGGCTGCTCCTCCCCAGCAATGGCATACTGGTTCCAGTGGGGCTCGGTGTGGATGGGGAGAGCCGCACGCGCAGACCTACGCGTCCCATTACCGAGGCCTTGAGGCGAGCCCATCTATTCCAAATAAAGCCTGACACAAACACCCGGCTAAATGTATTTAGATTATGAGTTCGTTAGGGAGGCACGCATCCTTTTGTTAATCGCGGAGCTGCGCGGTGCGTAAAACGGCGACGTGGGGGTCTGCCAGAGCCTGGTACGGTGAGACTAAGATAATATTGGGAACTGCCGAGAGAAGGCGATGTCAAAAGGAGACACGCAGAGGTGAAATAGCCCTTGGGGGTGGCTAAGGTGGGGGCAATGTTCCTGGGGGTTTGTGCCCCAGGAGCAACCGGTTTCCCTGCTGTGGCAGCTTGCTGCTGCTCCAGCCGTAGCCCTTCTCTGCACGGGCAGGACGAAACCAGCCCCTCTCCCATCTCAGGGCTGGGGGGGTCAGGTTCGACGGTACCTTCATGTCTTGTTGAGTTTCCAGGGTTCGCATGGGTTTCGCACCCTTTTTTGGTCGGGGCAAATTTTAGAAGTGGTGCGAACAGACCAAACAATATCCCTTGTTTGCTTTTGGGGCAGGGATTGCATTTGTTTTCAACGTTAGGGGATCTCCAGTTTACTGCTGCTTTACATCTGTGTAAATGGTCTTTGTCCCTCTGAATTCAATGTATCTTCTACTGTAGTCTGGTGATGATAGATGAGAATTAGATGTTTCCATACTAGATTTCCCAGGGCTTAAGTAATTGCCAAAGCCCAGAAACATGAGAAGGACCCCAAGGGAAGTGCTTAGGGTTTTGTAGTCTCTGGTCATGAGATCATTTTCAGTGTTTCCTTCAGTGTACTGCTTCCAGACGCTGTTTGTTCACCAACTAGGGTCTGGAAGCCAGTTATACGGCATTACACGATACGGCATTGCTAAACAGCTTGCGTTATGTCCTTCGCATTGCAACTGCTTGTGGCATTTAACGGATTATAACTGACACCAACCAATGTCAAGAGATATTCCTTCAGACCGGGTTGTTGTTATGGAAGCCATAGGATGACACCAACAATCACTGCAAGACTAAATAATTATTTACTAAAAATGTTTTATATAAAACGCATGTAGAAAAATTACAATATTTACACGTTACCACAACCTACACCCACAAATAAAAATTTGCTACATTTGCCATTCAACGTAAAGTGAGATGAAAAGTATGATTCCGGGTTCAAATGTACAAACAGAAGTTGCTCCATCTTTCTATACATCTTCAAATGTGTCCTGATATTGCTTGATAATCTCTCCCCAAGATAATATCTGGCAAGCATGCCTTTGGATTATTCAAAAATACAATATGATTATTTGGTGTGATCCTTGTTGTGATATGCTCTGCATGCAGAGACCAAGAATACGTACATTTAGATAAAAAAGGAAGATAATGCCAGGGAGCATTCCCTAAGCGACAGCCGGCATGGTGTTGTATATTAAAGAGTTGATGAGAGAACACGGAGCGAAAGAAAAAGATCCGTATGTGATAGACAGTTTGTCTTAGGATCAGCTGTAAGTTTGTGGAGTCCCTGCGGTTTCCTTCCAGTCCTTTCTAGCAGCCACAACTCCTCCGTTACACAAATCACTTCTTAGCCATAGGGAGGGTTTCCGACTAAGCTGCCACCAGTAAATCCGAAATACTTTTTCACAGTTCAAATAAATTTCCTTTCAAATAAGCTCCTAAAATAACATTTAAAAAAACAAAAAAAACCCAAACCCAACTTTTTAACATAATAAATTGCTAAAAAACCCCTCACACCTGATAACATGGGTCAGTCCTGTGCCGAGATCGAAAAGCCCCGTCCATTTGGAAGAAGAACCTACCAAGTAATTTCTCCCATATAGCGGGCATCCAGATACGTAGGGAACGGCTTTGTTCTCCCTTGCCTTTTCTGGCAGGCAGAAAATTTCTGAATTGAATACTGAAATCAGAAAGAACACTGTAGAAATATTTTCTTTCTCTGTTGAAACATACGATTTGAGAATGAGGCAAACCAAAGTGTTGCAGTAAACGATGAAGAATTTCACATAGTTGCTTACCACTGAAAACAGCATGCGTGATGCTATGTTAAAAGAGCAGGCAAAAGTTAAAACTCCTCATTTTAGGCTTACGGCAGTGTATTTCTTTGCCCTAACCTGTCAAAGGGAGGGTATTCCTGAAATTCTTCTCTTGCCGCTCAAACACAGGCATTTAAGTGAACCATCGTACCCGCTTTTCTGAATGACAAAAGAAACGCAGGGGCTTGTGCCTATTCATTTCCTTACAGAGTAGTAAGATGACCGATGCATGGCATGTTTACTCGTGAGGCCTATATACAAGGGCTGTAGAGTGATTTAATTAGCAGAATGTGGAGGTAAATGCGAGGGTTCCCACAGCAACCTTAGTGTATTAAAAAAATAGACAACCAGACTTTCTCCTGGCATGGTTCTGTTGACGTAAAGCAACATTTGCAGAACGACTGCCTTCCTTTCCCTCCAATTTTTTTTCACTTTCACCTTCTTTTCCCCACTGTCTTCTCTGAGCTTGGGCAAAATGTGTCCATGCTGCAAACTGGTATCGCTCCACTGACAATGCTGCGGATGTGCTGATTTATGCCGCCTGACTTTTGCTGTGGATTTAGCCCACAGAGCTTACACTTGCAAATTTTTTTGTCCCTTTTTTTTTTTTTTTAAATACAAAATAGTCCTACTCATAGAGTTAAAAAATATAGTGGCCAGTTTTTCCAAAAATTATGGCTTAAAAATTATGAAAATTTTCCACCCATTCCTAAAAACAAAATCCAAACAGTATTACCTAAGTCCAGCTCTTGTTTAAGTATGGATAGTTGTGTCTGTTTTCCTTAAAATATTAGTCACTGGGGTGTGTTATTCTGCATTACATCCTACCAAATACAGGCCAGTACAAATAAACATGGAAGAGCCGTGTCATGCTTAATTTGTGGCGAATGTCTAATAGAATTTGGTATCTACAGAAAAACACCTTTTTTTCTGGATCAAGTACTTGCTGTCAACAAGCGTAACAGCAACTACGTTACTGAACCTATTGGAAGCCTGGTGAAATCTTTGCAGCACAGCAATTAATAGGCACTATCATAATGTGCTGATAAAAATACTGATTGATTTCAAAACCTCTTCTGTGCCATTTCAGCAGCTGTTTTTATCTACAATATCCTGATTAAGACAGACTAATGTGTTTACTCAAGCCATGATCCTGAAAAATGCTTAAGCACCTATTTAATTTCAAGCATGTAAATACCCTGATTTAGTCCAACTGTTCGTGTGCTTAAAATTAATTAGGTGCTTAAGCGCTTTGCTAGATGAGATGAAGATGTGCGGTTTTGAGTTTCTGACGGCCTTTCAACTTTTGTAAAACTCAGGTTCAAACAAAAACTTCTAGAGTAATTCCATGGGCATCCGGGAAGCAGTACTTGCAAAGGCTCCTTACAGGAGCTGAGATATTCAAGACAGGGTCCCAATGGAGACCACGAATAAAACTTGACGTCCAGTCTCAGCCTCGAGTAACCGGACGCGGAGCATCCTCCATCCCGCCCGCCGCGGCTGAGCCGGCGTGGAGCATCTCTGCGGAGGTGGTGGTGAGCGCTTACCTGCCTGGGTTTTTGGACGAAGGTATCGTCTGTGGCGGGAGACATCTTCCCACGTCCCCAGCCTGGCTGGGCAGCGAGCCGTGGTGGCTGTGCCTGCACAAAGCATCACCATCCGCAGCTGCAGCCACCTGCTGCGGATCCCTCCCAGGTGGGGGGAAGAGTATTCGGCACGGTCGGACCTTGCGCTGAGTGAGCTGAGAAAGGGGAGTCTGGTATTGTCGGTATTGCTACAGTGTTTGCTTATTATCCCCTATTTTAAAGAATTTTAAGCTGGTCCTGACTAGGAAAACTGGCTCCTTTGGAGCGTGATTTTCATCTTTTAACCAATCATAAAAGCCCCAAAAAAACTTGCTTCTTTGTCCATGTCAACTATGTCACCGTTACTGACAGACACAAAAATCCTGTCCTCTCTTTTCAGCTGAAACACACCACCTTGGTAGATGGAATAAAGTCCGTATTCTGCCTTTTTAGACCAGCAGCTTGTTCTTGCACTTTTCATGAGCAAAATGGGCTCTGGGTAATTAGTCAGTTTGTAAACATATTGGACAAGCTGTTTGGGGTTCCTGATTTGTGCCAACAAACCTGAATCCTCGTTCTCGTTTTCACGGAAACGAAAATAAGTTTGTGAGTAGATGTAATAAAAGCCCGTTTGGGGTATCACTAGCTCGCCATTTCTCAGCTCCACGTTGTACAGGAAAGAGTGGCCTTTCCTTGACGATTCCCAGTTGTTTATTTTTTGTCCGTTCCCTCTTCTGGACGTGGAATCTACTTGAGAAAAAAAAGAGAGAAAATGTTAAACTAAAAGCCTGGTAGTAAAGTCAGGTGCCTGCTAGTCAGGGAGCGTGGTTCTTAACAACAAAGTAAGGAAACGTGTTCTTCCCAGCGGCTATTGGGTCCATTCCCAAAACAATGCGAAGGTCCAGGAGTGAGCTGATTAGCTCTACGTGACAATTCATGTGAACTACCTTCATTTTTAATTTTTCTGCTCCCAAATAAGAGAAAAATCATTGTGGCGTTACTTAGTAACAAAGTTAAAATAGCCATTTGTGTCTGATACCCTCCAAAGCTGTAGAAATCCTACCAAGCCTTTCATTAATATGGCCTGAACATCAAGTCTCTCCTGCCTCTGTCTCGCATTTCTAATAGGTCTGTCACCATAGCAGCTAGGACTCACAGAACCGACAGAAGGAAATTAAAGGAAAGAAAAGAGGAAAACTTAACATTAGGAAGAAGGATATTTATTTTTTTCTCCCTAATGAAGGTTCCAGACGAAAAGTTAGGGAGGTAACCAGAGGGAACGGGCTTTCTCCCTGTTCTGCAAGAATTAGCTGAAAAAAACACTGTCTGGGACAAGGAGACTGTTTTATGATTTGTTTCTTACTATTAACTCAATGCAAGTATTAAAAAGCGTATGTAAGCATGAGGCTAGCAATAAGAGAGTCATTTCTGTGATCTTTAACTGTTTTTAAAGCTTTTTCCTTACTGCGTGGGGACAGGGAATTCTTCCTATTGCTGTTGCCCGTCAGATGCGCCGCGATCCTGTTGATGGGACTGCGCGGTTGCTGCCCGTCGGTGTGCGACAGCGTCAGGGTTCTTTCAGCTAAGGAAAGACCAGAAATGGAACCTCACGTTAGAAGCAAGGATGTAAGAAAGCACATCTGCCACCTGGTAAGTACATCCATCCCATCTGACCTGATTTTAAGGAATATGTATATCATTTTTTTTTAACTGACTAAGTCATAGACTGAATGCTATTTAGGGGCTAGTGAGGCTCAAATTTCTCTTTTGCTCTTGCTCTCCTTGAAATGTCTTTATATGCCTCTTTGTTCTCCTTCTTCTCCTTCCCCCACCCCAAAATTAGCACTAGACAACTCAAAATAATCCATAGTACCAGATTTTCACATTCGTGATCCTATCTTTTATGGTTAAGTATTTATAATCTTTACTCCGAATTTCCACTTGGAGGTTGTAATGCTTTCGCTCAACGTGTTTAGAGCTGTATGAGCTACAGCAGAGCTACTCCTTAACTGATCTATGCGTATGGTAGTTCAGTACTGCTTGTTCCCAGGGCAGCAGACAGTTTAAATGTCCCTGTAACACTGTGGGACTGCGGTCTAGAAGCTGAGTCCTCTGCATCCACTTCGGTCACCTTGCTCTAAACACTTGACCATATCTCTGGCTCCTGAAAATTTGCCTTCTGTAATAAGTAATCATTTTTCAATGACTTGCTGCCGGTACAAGATCTTAGTCAGTGTTTTCTGCACTTTTAAAAAACTGAGTGACTATGCATCAGGTGCCACCAGCAGCTTCTTTTTGCTACGGATAATAAAATTATTATAATACCGTTGACTGCAGATATGTTTTCCTCGTAGCTTCTCGACATCATCTGCCAACAAACACAGAGAAAGCGAATTAGTTTGTCAGCAGAAACTGACAGGTGCAGGAAAGAGATATTCCTTTCTCAAACTCATGAATAAAGGGCATTCTGGATTTGATCAACAAGCAAATAAAAAAAGCCTATTAATTTGTTGTAATCAAATATTTCTATGTTTACATCTTTTATGTAACGAAATACGTGGCAAAACATTTTCAAGAGAGCTCAGCCATTTGGGCTTTAAGCCTATTGGAAAATTTGACCCTCATGCTTTTCTCAAATAAGAAGAGATACAGTGTACAAGCATCAACTTCCATTTGCAGAATACTTGGCAGTGTGCACTTCTGTGGGATCTTAGCTCTGAGAAATTAAATTTCCTTTATTTTTATACTTCTACATAACTATCTAAGCTCTTAAGCCAGCATATCTTACTTTGTGCATTCCCCTTCCTTATAACTGTTTGCTGACTGCTGCAATGAACTAGTTTGGTCACTGATGGTGGTGCAGCTGCAGCAAGCATGCTGATGGCCTGAGATTATTTACCTGGGTGACTAACGTGGGCCCTGTATGGCTACTTACTGATGGGTTCTGCCATGCCACATTTCTATTTATCTATCTATGTATTATTATTATTGTTGTTGTTAACATCATCATCACCATTTATTATTTCTAGCACCCAGGCTATCTTTTTTTAAGCACTCAGGGAGCTAGTAGGTATATCAGATATTTAACTGTCCACCAAATAAAACATTGTTTTCTTTATGCAGAAGTTTGGGGACTTCACTGGCAGAACTTCCACCACAGGAGCCGAGATCTCTGAATATAAACAGAGGATCTGTTCTGGGCTGCAAGATTTGCCAGGTAAGTTTCATCCAGAAGTGAATTCTTATGGATGAGCTTTTTAATGTGCTGGAGATGGGATTTTGAAAACCATTCCAGAAGATTTTAGCCTTTCTGATTTTTCAGCCAGGCTTATTTTCTTCTCTGTAGCCAAAATGATATGTATTGTGTGTAAGTCATGCAGGAGAGGGTGTTCTCTGAATGGTGAGATGGGAAGGTGCTGTGCCTGCCGTGTTCTCTCGCTCACTCTTTCCTCCCCTAATACGATACACAGCTCATGACTAGACCATTCCTCAGGCACCTTTTTATCTCTCCCCATGTTACATTTCATCTCATTTTCTCATGCCAGTCTCCCTGTATTTCCAGAGAGGGAGTGACACCTCTGCTAGCACTATGATCTCTATGGTCAGGCAGAAAACAAGCTCAAGTCAAACACTTCTGCCCTGAGGTATTTCAGACAAGCCAACCTATCACTGAAATTCGCTTAGTAAAAAACTGATTGTCTTTGCTTTATTATTTCCTGATTGTAGTGAAACCACTGTCACGGTTTTTTTTGGCTTCAGTGCAAGCTGAAGCTGTGGCTTGACTATTGCTTTGCAATAAAACCATCTGAGAGCCTCCCTTTATTCTGCTATTAGGATTCTTTGAATTGTAATATAACCAAGCACACTGTTCCAGCGTGTTGGTTCCAAAATACCTTTTTAATTAACTTTCCCAGGTGCCACTTTACTTGCCAGCAGGGATCAGCCACTCTGTCTTCGCTTTCAATTAGATCCAAGTTTTGGATGAAATTTCCGATTTCCTCCCCGGTGAGACAAGCAATGCCGCTCTTGGAGTATGTGTCCTGGAGCTGCAGCAGAAGGGAAAGCCATGATTTTTCACCTGTGATGAGCTCGCAGATGTTCAGCTGTGGTATGTCACTAAATTCACTATGCTTAGGAACACGCTGTCTTTTCTTTAAAGCATTTGCTAGTATGGTGCACGTTATGACTACACAGATAGCAGAAGTAATTCATCCTGATTTTACATATTTATTTACCTATGATGGCATACCTAATACACAAAAATATACTTACATTATCTCCACGGACATAAATTTGGTATCCAGCACTCAACTAAATAAGCTTTGTGAAAATTCAATACCCAAATCACTAGTGTTGTGAATTCTTTAGTTTCTCTAGTTCTGCATTAAAAACATTTCTTTTGCACAAGGGATTTTTCTTCATCTATTGAGGATGAAATCCAATACCAGACCTTAAAAGTATTTTCTATTCAGCCAACGCCACTTACGACCCAGGCTTTCACTGATACATATCCATACCATACCCTCCCCATATCCAGTCTGCAGTCTCTCTGTAACAGTATTTGACCTAATAGTCCAGAACAAAGTCCAGACAACAGAAATGACATTTGGGTCCAGATAAAATTATAATGCAGAATGCTTGTGACGTGGGCCTATGCCTATACCCTCTAGTCATAGAGGAAGCACATTTTCTTTCGATAAAGAGAAATGAGTTTGATGAGAGTGGCAAAACTCCTGTCAGCTCGAAGGGAATGTGCCTGGGAGAGTTTCTCTCGTAGCGGAGAGCTCTTCCAAAGCCCCGCAGGATAAGGGACAGAGACAACTCCAGCTGGCGCTGTTGTTTAATGTACGAGCCCATAACCTGTGTGTGCTGTCTCCAGCAAATGCGAGCAGAGATCAGCTCCTGGTGGCTTTCAACTCCCTTGCTGCTGCATCAGCTGTAACAGACTGGTAAGGCTCCTTGTGCCAGCAAAATACTACAGGAACTCAGAAGAAAGAGCAATCGGCAATAAACATGCAAAGCATTCAGATGGACTTCTGGTTATTAACATTTAAATTGCACTCTTCTTATGTTAAAGAAGTGTGGTTTGGTTTGCTAAACAGATACTTATTCTGCAAGTACCAGTTTCAGCTGTCCTTGAGACTGGGGTATTGAAAGCAACAAATGGAGTCACCTCCTCCTTCACACTCCGTGCTTTTCTTGCCTGTTAGAAAACAAAGGCCTTTAGGAAGAGATTCCAGGAGGATGAGGAGAATTCCCCATACTACCCTGCAAGTCCTACCGGGTTGAACAGCACCTTCGGTTTGCAGCAGCAAACTCCACTACGCTTCATCTATTAGCTGAAATGATTTTGTATTCTGGAGGCATCTGAGTGAAATGGGGCCACCCCTACGAGTGTTGGTGAAGGTTTCTCTATCTTTGCTGAGGAGTACAGTCACATTCTTAAATCAGATTTCTTGTTTCAAGAACTCACTTAAAGTGGTTAAAATTGTGTGCTTTTTAAAGTAAAACCGCGCTTAAAACTAAGGGCTTTGACAGACTTAACTACACTAGCTTCTATAACAAAGTAGTTTGATGAGGGTTTTTTTTTTTTTTTAAAAAAAGTGAGCAGTTGAGACCTTACTGTTTATTCTCTTACTGGCTCTGCTACAGCTCACCTCTGAGCTTTGCCCTCCAATCTGAAAGGAAACACTCCTCCGCTTCTGCCTTCTCCTCACCTGCACACTTTTCCTCCAAACGACTTTACTAGCCTGGCACTGGAACAGTATTTTGCATGCATTTTGAAATCCTCGGGGAACACAACCTTGTACCACCATTGTATGGGACTGAAGGATTGGTATTTCTGTTCTATGGGTAGGGAAAGCAAGGCATCAGGGTAGTGAAGACTTACTCCAGTGAGGTTATCTGTAGCACTGAAGTCTTTGAGGACACAAGCCCTGCAGGAACGCTATCTTGTAAAGTTTCTCTCTTATTCTAGTAGTGCATGGACTGTGTTTTCAAAACAGAAGGAAGTCTGAGGATATTTTCCTTCCAGCCCTGTATCCTGAAGCATAATGAACTTTATTGTGCTCATGTCTCAGCACTTCCTCCCATAGCAAAACTGTTAAACAAATGGTCATGTTCGTAGTCCTCCCCAGATTACTACAGCTGTAGAGAAAAAAAACCTGCTACTTAGACATTATTTTTTTTGTAAAGATAAAAATATCTGCAGTCTGTGCAGCCACAGTAATTTGGTGGGGGTGTAGGAATGCAGATATTGCGAACAACAAAGGGAAGAAAGCTGGACAGACAAAAATCGCAGTTTATCTTTTGAGATTTATTCCACATGCATCATGTGGATGTGGTGGTAGCAGACCGTGTTTCTAGATAAGCTTTTTCCTTGTTTACTGCGCACCAGATGGCACATGCAAGAATACGTGCTTAAGGTACCCCCTCCAGAGCCAGCAACCCTCCTTTGTAGCCCAGCAGAACTTCAGTGTGGGTAGATTTAGCTTTTCACACCAAAGGCAGGCTTCTTACTCTTCAGAAAGAGTGAGTTGTATTTTGGGCAAGTATCACTAGATGTGGTTGTGTCCCAGGTGTACATATTTGAATAAAAGGAAGGGAACGATAAGTGTGGTTACTAATTACTTAGATTGGCAAGCTTGTTAGCAAAGGACTCTGAACCATATGCATGAAGAGACGAGAATGCATTTATGTATTTTTCTTCATTATCAGTATTATGTAACCTGATTTCATAAAATCAACACATCTCTGTGACTCCCCCATGTCACCAAATATGGGACAGCCACAGCTACAAAGTGAGCAGGAAAACCTGTTTTATACCTTCCCAAAATATGAGCATTGGCTTGTATTGTAGAATACTGTATACCCTTTAACATTTGCTTCACAGGGGACTTTGACATCTCAGAAGACTCCACCTATTAAATCTGGTGTGGAATAAATGCATGGGTAACTTAACATTTTTACCTTTATGCAATACTTTCTGAAGTTGTACAACTATAGCGCACTTACCTGCGGTTAGGTTTACTTTTGTGCCAGGGAGACCAACGTAGTGGTACACCTTGGATTAGGATAGCAAATTTGGGGCAAGACACTCGGGGAAACCCTGAGCACTAGAAGGGTCAGTGAAAAGCAGGACCACGCACATAAAGGCTGATGGGACTATCAACTCAATGTAATTTTCTTGGAATGCAAATGATCTCTCGGAGGAAGAGGAAAGAGTTAAGCAGGAGCTAGCAGGCTCGAAGGGTGGCTGCAGGGAGACCAAAGCATCTAGACTATACAACGGGGGTTTCACAAGTCTTTCTGAGGAATTCGGCCGTGTTTGCCGTCTGGGTGAAGTTCCTTTGGGATTACTCACTGCCTTAAAACGATGTATTTTCCTAAAGGAGGCATTAAAAAGGCACCTCAGCTTTCCCGAGTCTTTCTCCCCCGCTGTCTGTCCGACTGCCCAGTTGCAGAGGCTGCTGTTCCAAGTCCTCCGAGCGCTCCTAACGCTTCTGCGGTGCCCGGCCATGGGATGAGTTAGCAAGTTTGGCGCTCTAACGAAAAGCACATTTGCTCCTTGCCCGCAAAAATGCGTGAACTTCAAGGAAGCAAAGGGAAAAACTTTGGAACCGTTCTGGCCTTGAACTCCCTCCCCTGCGTGCCTACCCCACGGCCCGGGGACAGCCTCGACAAAGCTGCAGGCACCCCCCGAGAGAAGCTCTTTTGTCTGCAGAGCTCAACGAACCCTTTTTAGGTGCCCGCAGCTCCGTTCGCATCGCAAACCTGCGGCTCCCTTCCGCACCCGCCACGGCTTTCTGTGCCTCCTTCCTTCTCGGGGGGGGGGGGGGGGGGGGGGGGGGGGGGGGGGGGGGGGGG
>JANXJC010000088.1:36476228-36521169 GCA_027564655.1 Leptodon cayanensis | reverse complement strand
CGGCGGGGTGAGGGTCCGAAATGGCGGGACGGGGGTGGGGGGGGTGTCACGGCTGTGCCGTCACGTCGCAGAGCATTTCTGAGCAACCTTGCCGAGCGAGCTCCGCTAGGGAATGGTGGAAATAAGATTTTATTTATTTTTTTTATAAGAGATGGAGGTTCTGGTTTAGAGGACGGCGAGGCCCGCTTAGCTCCGGGCTGTGTTAGCCTTCCTGTAGCTTCTCCGGTAGAGCTGGTGCATCACAGAAAAGTGCCTGTGGGGCAGTAACTGGTACCAGTGCCGTTACACCAGCCCAGTTGCACCCTCTCCGCGCAGTTCCCCCCCCGTCACGACGTGCTTAATGTCACGGAACATGAAGGCCAGGTACGGTTTGGGCTTGCTTTACCTGAAGTCACATTTGGCTTGGTTTTCAAGCCTCGAAGACCCCTGCTTGCAAACTTTTTTCGGAATAGTTGAGCCCAGGTAGAAGTTTCCCAAAGGCACGTGCATGATTGAGGATGTGCCTGTTGACTTTCGCTGGGGTTTCGATACCTTTGTCTCACACGGACTGTGGATTATAAGCGACCTCGTAATTACCTGCAGATGCTTTAAAATTAGCAGAGGTAGCACCAGTATGGTCTGCTGACGGTGCAGCCATGGAAAATTGGGATTTCAAATCCAAGTGCAGAGATTTGAGTTAGTTCACTTTCACGCCGCTGCTGCGGGGCAGTAAGAAATTTTGGCCCCTGCCCAACATCCATAACCTGAGTGCTAGGTGGGAGTTCTCAGTACAGCTGCAGGGCAAAATTAAAACAAAGGTCTCTTCATCTCTCCTGACTGTGGAGAAGATCTTTAGAAGATGTAACTGCATTGTACTGAACCATTTACAGGGAAATTAATTGGTTTTTCTTCCATCATAATGTAGCAAAATGACCCCCAAATCCCTGTTTAATGTGGCAGCAGGCAGTTTATTTCTCTGGCTCTTCGTAAGAGTCAATCTGTGTGCCAAAACAGTTCAGATCTGTGTAATTCCAACACATATGTCAGATGGGGAGGATTAACATTTTCTTGAAAGTGAGCTCATGATCTCCTCCTATGACTTCTGAGCAAAGTAAATGTGACATTTTGGGCTCCTTCTGCTTTACAGCATCCCGGCCTCCTTCTGAGCAGGGCCGGTGGGACTCTTGTTCGCTTTTGCTTAATGCAAAATAGCTCTCTGCATCAGCTGCAGAACAGGAGGTTCTTACAGATTTTAGCACATGCACAAAAGAATCTTACAAAAAAATAATGTCTCCTACTTTGTTTATCATGGTTCATAAATTTCTAAGAAAGAAATGTCATCTGAGGGAGCCATGTGAAGAGTCAATTAAAAGGTGATAAACTAACTTGGAGGAAGAGTCCTGCCTGCTGAAGAGAGTTTGTGTGGATTTTCATTCCAAATGTTCAGGGAGGTCCTACCTCATTTGAAGGAAACAAAACTTCTTTCAGTGTTTCCTTTCAAAGAGAATAGAAACAAAAGTGAAAGGAAGCCCAGGGCACTGCAGAGCACTCTTATTGTTCACGTTCAGGAGTTGGTCTTTATTCTGTGTTTTTTCAGCCTCTTCACGGATTTCTCCCCAACCTGCAGCTCATAACAGAACTATTTTTGTGGGTGAACATACAAATTCATGAAAGACTTTTCCAAGAGCTATGTACTCGGCTTGTAGATGTCTATCAGGCATGGTCCATCTCCCCCTGACCCATCATTTGAAATCCGCCGTGGATATTCCTTATGTCTCTGATTTAATACTTGTTTAGTTAGTGCCGGTGTTGTAAGGTAAAATTAATGAAGTGTGTTTTGAAAAGAACAATGGGGAAAACAAGGAAAAAAAACCCCTCAGATCCGTCTCTTCCAAAAACAACCACGTCACATTTCTTTCTGAAGTTTTCAGATCTTAAAATCTCATTGCACAATGATAAAATGTTTATGGGTTTCCACACCGACATAGGATACTACAAGAGTGAAACTCCAACCGTTTCCACCATCAAATACACTTGAAAATCTTTGCTACTTTCAGTGCCTACTTTTCCGCAGACAATTTTTGTCTCTAATACGTGTAAACTTATACTGAAAATAATTTGTTTCAAAGGTTCTGAGAGTGTAAAATTACTGTTTTGTTGAAATCTTACTGCAGTAAAACTGTGAGGTCGTGACACCAGTGGGAAGGAATGTTGTCAGCACCCGTTTAAACAAAACCAAGTCCTGTGCGTTTGCGTAGGGCTAGACCAAAACAGCTCCCCAGCAAAACCTCTGATTCTTCCTGGCTCCTTCATCCTATTAAAGCTTACTCAGTGAAGCATTTAATTAGAGATAAACCTTAATCTCTCCTGTGGACTCAGGGCCCGTGTTACTTGGCATGTCAAGGAAACACCTGGCAGTGGACCTGCCATACTTCTCCCCCAGCAGCGTGACTAGTAGGAGGCTATAATGGCTTTGAAAATGTGTAAAAATGAAGGGAAGAGAAGAGTGTCTTGAAAAAGCCCTTAGTTCTCATTCCTCACTAATTGCAGTGATGGGAACGATGAAGATGTTTTCAGAGGACAGAGGTTCACACGTATTTATAAATATACTTCTCCCAGTGATGCAGATGGCTGTTATTACCACTGCTGTCACTCCCCGCCAGCCCCGGCACAGCAGGGCAGAGAAAGCAGAGTTGACTTTCTGGTACGTAGTAGTTCTCGACATTGATTTCTCTGCCGAGCAGCAAAGGAGGCTGTGTTTTTCGTCACAGGTGTCAAAGCGTGTATTTGTAGTGCTCTAGTTGTGGAGAGGGAATTTAACCGTTCTGGAGAGGAGAGCAGCCCCATGGCTGTGCTTTCTGGCTGTAGTTTTCCACCTCCTGGGAGCATGGCTCAGATTGAGTTTTTTGTCACCAAAGATGCTACGACCACTTAAGTCTTCCTTCACAAGCTAATGCTGAACTCAGGTACCCGATTCCCACCAGAAGACGCCTGCATGGTGCTGTTGGTTTGGGCTTTGCTACTCCAGCCGTTAGTTCCTACCACGAAGCCTCTGCATATTTGGCTGTAAGAGATTGCTGTGTCTGCTCTCCTCCCCAAAGGGAAGGGACAGTCCCTGCCCAGCTCCACAGCCTCCCAGTGCACGCACAGGGCACTGCCACGCTCTGCTTCAGGGACACGAGTCCTGTCAAGCCTCGCGATGAAGCAGGCACAAAAAGCATGGTTTGCTCCAGCCAGCGCAGAGTTAACCCTGCACAGTGATCCTCATTTTTGTACGTGTGCCGGACAGATCACATTTTGGCTCTTGCGGTTTGTTCATTCCTTCGTGGTCCATGCGCCAGATTCAGACCTCATGTTTTACTGTCAGTGGCAGACCATTGCAAATTCATGAGTTAATCGTGTTTATACTGTCATAGGATCAGAATGAGGATCTGTTTATCAGCGCAATGCCCTTTTTGCCTGTGGTGTTACACAAACACCAGCAATGGTCTAGCTGGCCCGAAATACACCTCTGAATTAATTTATTCAGACCTGATGTCTCTCTTTCAATGCCCTAAGCAGCAGATTTGATAAATAGAGCAGGGAATATATGTGCATACACATGCCATGCTCATGTCCAACAATGCTGTAGCATTAGCAGTCTAGATCTAACTTTGGATATCTCATTTTTGGCTGACAAAATACTTAACCTTTTGCCTGTTAATGTGCTGTATATATTTTAAGCTTTTTCATTATGTCAATTATATAGGGGTACTTCCACCAGCATAGTGTCCTTTATGAGCACTCTTCATCTTTCAGAGAATTAGTTCTTCTTTAGCTTTCTACAAAAAGTTTGTACTTAGAAAGCCAGTTCTTGAGTAGAACAGGAGCAGTGGCAGCAATATTGTCCAGATTTGTGCATCTTCACAAGATCATTAACCGTGGATTTGAGGTTTGTTGGCAGCATTTCTGGAAACTCAACTCTTGCGCTTTGCACTGCCCTGGGCAACCAGCCTGGTTTATTAGGTTGCCGTGGCTTAAAAACGAAAGAGCACCTTCCTGATGCTGACCTTTCCTGTGAGTTTTGGTAAAACTCCAGCCATGGGCTGCAGTATTGTGCAGGGTACCTGCTCTTCTGACGTTCACTGACCGAGCCAAATGCCACGATTGTCACCAGGCACGTCCCGGTAAAGCACATAGATGTTACTTAGCGAGTCAGTGCAATTAGTTTCACTGCAGTGCCTTGGTCCGAGATTCCCTGTCATGTTTTTTAATGTAAATGTTTTATATGTCACTGTTTTTATTATCGTTTGTAGTGCTGCAGCTCAGAATTTCAGTTGCATGGGAAGGTCTCACATTTCAAAATTTCTGTTTGTCTTAGAATGAAAGATTTTGGTTAAAGAAAAGTTTCAAAAAAATCCATTTTGGAATAGTTGAAATGATTTTATGATTAGAATAACGTATATATCCATTGTAAGGGCTATATGGCTATACTTTCCTGTATGTCCCTCACGATCACAGAGGCAGAAGCAACTCATTTCAGCTGTGGATCCCAAGGCTGGATCTGGCCATGCAGCTGTTACCTTATTACATGACCATACTTGCGCAAAGCACTAGATGATGCTAAGGGCCCTTGCTAAGGGAGCAAAGGGGATGTTTACAGCTGCTTTTAAGTCTTTCTCTACATTATATTAACAAAGTGATAATGTTGAAACAGGTTCATTGCAGCCCCAGCTCCAGGGGAAACCAGGAGGAACTCTGTAACACACCTAACTGTCTCTGCAACATTTCAGAAAGAGGAAGAATTGTCCCTGGCACATAGCAAAGCCTTGCTAAGTAATCAGCTTAAGCCTTGAAGCATGAAATTTGATTATCTTTACCACAGGTGAGTGCTTTTAACCTCTACCAAAAATGGAATACAAACATTTCCCTTTATGGTGCCAGATACGTATGCAAAGAAATTACTTTTTCAGAGGCTTCTTCGTGGTAAAGCATTTGTCACGTACCTGTCTGTCTTTCTCTGGGCTACAGTTTCCTCCTGGGACAGTTTAAAATCAATAACAAAGCTGTAGGTAGAGAACTGAATGAGATTTCTGCTTCCTCACTGAGGGAACCTGCCATTTGCACTACTTCGTGCTATTAGCGTTGCGGCCAGGGCTCCTGCTCCGATGTGTTCTCCCAGCTGGCAACAAAATGCTATGGGTGCAGAGGAAACAGGGAGAAGCAGCTGGGGATGATTTTTACCTACATGAAACTCCTTCCCTCTTCCTGTAACTAGTGAAAAAGGGCATAATGGATTGGACCGTATATTTGTATTACATTAACTGGATGGACTGTTTTCTCTCTTGTGATTGATTGAAAAACATGGCGTGAAGTTAAATTCTCAGCTCTGTCCAGCAGAATCTGTTTTCCTGCAGGCTTGGTTTGGCTTGGTCTACAACATATTTAATCCATATTGAGTATGTGTGGATTTGGTTTTGTATTTATACCAACACAGCCATCATGAGGATATACTAATGAAAGTGGGAAATAGGTTTGTTTGTATTTGCATCTGCTCATCGAGGCATCTACAGCAAGAGCGTCATGTTATATAAGGTGATACCCATTGCTCTGTGTACACTTTCTGGGTTTGTTCACTCTGTGTCCTACTGCTGTGGAAGTTTCAGGACTGCTTGCTTGGTGGCTGCTTTGTTCTCGGGAGTTGTTTTGGTAGCAGGGGAAGTGGACTCTGCATATACTGGTCTCTGTTTGCATTAGCCTCGACACAGACAGCGGGAAGTATTGTGGGCTGCTCTGATCTGTGGCACGTGGATCTGGCGCCTGGATGACTGTTGAAGTGCTGCGTGCTTCAATCTAGATGCTAATTATTTTAAGACACAAAGGTTTTTCTACCATTTCTTTAATGCCCCTTGGAAGACTTCATGCCAGTAGCTAGAAAGACTCATCTGCTCGGTCTTTCCAGGTTAGTCAGGGCTAGACAAGGCTGTCCAGAGTGTTAGAGGGAAACTTCAGAGGCTGGTGAGCAGGAAACACATGGCAGTGGAGTCTGTGCAAGACTGGCAGAACTTGAATTACTTGTGCAGATTGCTGGGTTATCAGGTAGTTGAAGCAAAGCTGAAAGGAAACATTGGACTCGGTGAACATGCCAATCACGGTGGTGATAAAAAATATACACGCTTTTATGTTATAGAAGGTATTGCGTAAATGTCATGCAAACATTATGGAGTTACAGAATTACGTTTTTGTGTTCCTGGATCTTCAGTGGCCAGTTTGTATTTTCAGTGGCACGAGCAGCAAAGGCATTTTCCTTCTGTCTTGAAAAATGGGTCATTATATAGTGGGGAGCAGAAGTTGCCCATAGCTACTGGCAAAGAGAGTATTAAAACAGCTCTGTGGCCAGATTGTCATAGGGGCGGAGCCTGAACTGGCCTGGCATTGTTTACAGATGGCAAATTTTGCCAGGTGCAAGATGTTTTCCTGGGCTCCTACGGCACTGAAACTCAGTAAACAGAAAGGGCTTGAGGAAGAATAGAAAGCGAAGCTGTCTCCTGGGTCAATATGAGTTTTAGTTTCATCATTCCTACTCCAAAGTTGTGTAATATTTAACTGAAAAAACATTTATAACTATAACAATATTTAACTAAAAGTAAACTGCAGTGTACTTCACTGAGCTGCAGTGTATTTACTCTCGGGGCTAAGTTTTTCGCTTTTCCTCACTCAAATTTTTCAAGTTAAACTCAAGCTGACATCCATTTGCAAAACAAGAACTTGAGTGTCTGGGAATAAAAGCCATATAACAAACATTTCCCCAGCCTCTTCAAAGCAGGATTTCCTTATTTACTTGGGAAGGAAGTTGGAAAAGATTCCTGACAGTAAATAGCTAATGTAAAAAGTCTTAAAGTGGAGATCATAGCATTTTTTAAAAAAATCAGTGGTTTAGAGCTGTGACAACGACAGTGATTGCTATAGGCAGCCCAATACCTCCTCGTTCTGGGCAGTGCACAGCACTTGTTTTCTCCCATTAATTTTTAGCTAGCACTGAGATGTGAGTTAATACAGAAATAGTCCACCAAGCAGACCCTGGAGACTTTTTTATATCTTAGCAGGCAAAACATTCCTAACTTGTGTATTCAACTTTATTTGGTCATTACTCTTATTTGTCTGAACACCACAACACTATCAGCAGATTAACTACTACTCTGGTCACATGGAGTTGTTTATTAACTAGAAAGTTTATTCAGGTAATGCAAATAAAGTCCTGAAAACATCTGAAAACAAAAGGTAAGATGTCAACGCTTAGAAGGAAAGAACTTTCACAGAGGTGCTTTGAGTCTTATCCTTCTTTATCCCAGGTATCTCCTCAGACCAGAGTGCACAGGATTCAGGAATCCCTATAATTTCAGATGGTGCTTCCAAGTGGATTTTTAGGGTTGCTGGGTCTTTCTATAGCTGGAAATACACGCTCCTCAAATGCTGCCCTCACCTTAGTGAGGGCACGGTTTCTGAATCAGGGGAAAGGAGAGATGACCAGGTCATTCAACGGGAGGGAGAGGCTATGAGAGGGAACACGTAGGGTGTGTGCAGGGGTCCTGCGATGGGTAGGGTCTGGAGGCTTTGCAAATCCCCACTGCCCCGATGGCTGCAGAGGAGCCAGGCGAGCCTTGCTTGTTTTACCAAGGTTTCCTTTGCAGCCCGGGCAGCGGCAGTGGTCGGCCGGTCCTTCCTGTGCTGTGCTGGAGCTGACCAGGACAACTGTCAGTGGGGCCACCGTGCAAAGATAGATCGCAGAAGAAGGTAAAAAACACTTTTTAAAAGGTTTGTGTTGATTCTGGGTGTTTTGGGAGCTGTTTCACAGCAGAAATGCCAAACCATTGCAGGGACACAGCTAAAAGCATGGCAAACTGCATAAGGGCAGCAAAGGATGGGAGGGAACGCTTAAAACAGTTTTTCTGCCAAAAAAAATGTCCATATGATGAGATCATCTTGATATAGTTGACCTTTTTTAAGGCCCAGCTCCTAGAGTTTATAAAGGTTCTTAGATGTCATAAAGAAAAGAAAAAAAAAAATTTCAGATTTTACAGTGAAGGAGGAAATACTGGAAACACAGCAAAGGCATGTCCTGGAGGTTCAAACATAAACCCAGATATTAAAGGAATCCAGACTTGCCTGTAAAATGTTTCGCAACAGTAAAACCAAAACTTTTTACTGATGAGTGTTGAAAACTTGCGTTGGCAGAATCAGTGCATGGGAATGCCATGGAGAAGGCTGTGGAGGATGGCTGTCTCCTTATTAAAGATACATGGACATACATAGATAGATATGGAGAAGCACAGCTTGAAGTCTACGTTGCATGTCAATGCTACCTGACTGGGTAAAATGTTGCACTTCTTTAGTCTCCTGGATAATTTTGGATTGTGAGTATATACTGGTTAAGCTGGTTAAGGATTTGTGGGCTTTGAGATAAGAAAAAATTGGAAATGTTGCAACAGAATATTTACGTGGAAAAATTAACTACAAAAGTAATTTCTATGTAACTAGGAAGAATTATCACCTAAAGGCACTTGAAAAATAATTGATGGCTGCAATCAGCCAGTCTTCTGATAGTCATTCAGCACAGTTAGATTGTAAAACTACCTCCATGACTGACTTAATTAAAACAATTACCTAGGGGCTTACCTTGGCTTAAAAAGAACATGTTCCTTTCTATCACTTTTGGAGGCAGGTGAACTTGATTTCCTTGGCTTCTATAAGGCTACAGTCCGGTAATATATTTGGGACAATTAGGTTCTTAATCACCTAGAGAAGAAATATCACTGCATAACAGCATACCCCTCAGCAGAGAGCCATTCCCAGCATGGAGAGTGTTCTGGTGGCAGACAGTAGCACTGAAACGGAGTGGCCGTATGCAAAAGAGAGTGACTCAAGGGCTTAATTTTAAAAAGTGGACCTTAATGTTGCAGATGCAATTTTGTGAAAGAAAAAACACCAGGAGGCGATGATATGGCATCACAGAAATAACTGCTCCCTCTCAACCAGCTGCTGTTGGCATCAGTGGTAGGGGTGGGATGTGATAATTGGACAGGATATGATACCCATATAGACATACAAAGCACAAATGGTGAATGATGCTTATGAGACATGCAGTGAGGTGTTAGATGTGTTCACCCTTCTCAAAGAAAAAAAGCTTCTTGCTCATTCGCTTCTTGCTCCTAGACCCATGATCTTGCTATTTACCTTGGATCAGCTCTGGTGCTCATCAGAGCTGGTACAGCTCATTAATCCAGCAAAAAGCCAGATAGTTATCTTCTGGGGTAGCAATGAGGACTGGCTGAGAGAAGAGCCCAGCAAGCCCAGGACAGTGCAAGGAGAGGTGGGAGCCAGTGCCGGGGCGAGGAGGACCCTTCCCTGGCCGTGAGAAGGGCTCAACTGCCCATCCAGCATCAGCCTTAGCTACTCCAGCATCTTTTTGTCAGTGCAGAGGTTGAATCTGGCTCGTCTCCAGGCTCTGGTTTCTTTTAAGTTGATACTTTTGAGAAAAAAACAGAAGACTTGGTGAATGGCCCCCTGTTATAAATTTTTATAGAGTATTTTCAGGCTGCTGAAACTCACCCGTCAAACAGATTAGTGGGAAAGATCTGCCTAATGCTTACCTGTTATAAAATACTCATTTTGGAGAAGAAGTACTATTTATGAGAAACACAATATTAATTTCCTCCAGAGTTTTGTTTTTGTTCTACTTTCATTTTATTTGTTACAAGCAGTTTCGTGTTTAGCAGTGGTTGTCTGCAGAGGAAGTTCTAAATGAAACCTCAGTTGAACCCGCTTTCTGTTTCTGGAACCAGCTACATTTTGAGGTGCCCCCCCCAGGCAGTAGGACAGTATGTCCATCCATGCCATAGTGCCTTCTGGGAGGTCTCTTCTAGGGCCGAGCGAGGGGTCGGTCAGACACAGCTGGAGGGACATCACCAACAGTTTCTCCAAGATGGTGGGTTGACCATCCCAATGGCGGTATCGGTTTACACCACCCAGCACGTTTTTTGACCGGGTTTGAAAGAAATCTTCAGTTCCCAAGTCTGGTTTATGGTGTAGTAACACAGAGAGTTTTCTTGATATATTTAAGGGGCAAGGCAGTGCAAGGCAGCGTGAGAAGCCTTCATCCAAGGCTGTGGCCTGAGCTCCCCTTTAACGAAAGGATGGGCTGGAGCGATGGGTCAGTCGTTCACATGCCTCCTTCCACCATGGCTTCCAAACCAGCTTTAAACTACACTAATGTTACTCCCTGCCAGTGCTCAGCTCTGTAAAGGGCGTTTGCCTTATTTAGGGAAATACAGGTCCTTCTTCCCTGTAACGTGTTTTAGAGAGAGAGGTGGAAGGAAAGTGGAGCTGGGGAAGCACACCTCATGGCTTAGTTGTGAATATCGTGAGGTAGATGTGACTTTTTAAATAGATGTTTTGAGACTACATCTTATCTCTTAAAATAGGAAACACAGGACCTTTGAACTCACTGTTATCCACTGAAATAGTAGAATGGGGCGTGAAATTGCAATCTTAATTTGAGCAGTGAGACTACTGTAGAGCCACCGTGTTTGCTAGTGCTACTGTTCTGCTGATTGGATATACAGATTTTATTTAAATTACAGGATAGCAGAAGACAATGAGTTGCTGTCACAAATCTAGACAGAAGGATTATCAGGGTTGCTGCCATCAGGATTGCCCAAGAAGAGCAAGCACGCTGGAGATGTTGGGGGTGGACACCCACAGAATACTCAGCTCTGTACATAACTGTATTTCCTTTTCTTCAACGTGTCTTCTTAAGACACGTTTACCACCACTGCCTCTCTGTCACGAGGAAGAGGTGCTGTTTCTAATTTTGTATCAGTTAAAACTGATAAGCTGTCCACAAGCAGTGGATGCTTGTTTAGAGAGGCCTTTTTTGTAGCTGACCTATGGAACGTATTATTAAACAGCAATTTCCTCATCTTTACAAGACATTCATGGGGTGGAAGTTAGAAATATTTTATAAATATTCCATACATAGCCTTTTCTTTGTGGTCATATCCTCTTTCATTCGCTCAGAATCTTTTTTCCAGGGTCGCTTGAGGATGTAGCTGAAGAGGCACAGCAGCTCTCCCCAGCCTGCCATGCCTCCAGCAATCTCAGATTTGCCACCTATGTCCACATTCAGAGCGAATGAAATGCTTTGAGAATGAATTACACACATTCCTGAAAACTAATGTGTACAGTTATGACAAATCAGATATATCCTGAAAGTGCCCGACTGCATATGTGCTTATTGTATAAGCATATGTATATTGTATAAGTGCTTATGTTTCTAGCCTAAAAATTATAAAGAGAAAAACGGTGTTTCCAGTAGTAATCTGTTTGTTTTCTTGTGCTTGTCTTGCATTGCGACATGGCTAAGTAGGCATTTATTCAACAGGGAGCACAATAGCTGGATGGGGATACCAGAGATTGCTTACAAATCATTAGCAGGACAATGCAGTAAAGCCCTTTGAAGTTTCCCACAAAGAATTCAACATCCCTGGGTTAACCAAGGTATGTAAATACGCACGGGGAGCAGGGCAAGAGCGGGGGTCTGCGCCTGGAAGAGGGCTACAGCAGCAGGAGACGGAAGCTGGCAGGCAGGAAAGTTTTGGTAAGAAGGAAAGCAGATGTGAGCACACTGTTTGTAAAAACTCCCTTTTCAAGCACTGCTTCCTGCCTGCAGATGAGGCACCCTCTTGTTTTGAAAGAACTGAGTCAAGTCCCAGTATTTCCAGAGCCACAGGTCCTCAGGTGGACTTTCATGCTTCATCTGATTAAGCAGACAGAGGAATCCCCTTCTCTCCACCAGACAAGTGCCTCTTTTCCTGCCTCCACTGTGTGCCGTGTAGGAACAGGCTCCTGTTTAAACAGGACCAATGTAGATGTGAGACCAGATTCAAGTCCCAGTGTAGACTAGCAATGCTCCATCTCTGCTAAACACAACCCTGATGCCGGTCTCTGATTCCCATCATCACAAACAGCATTGCAGAAAGAACAAGAGCAACACCAGAGTTGCAGGAATCGGGTCAATTCCGTTGCCTTTGGGAATTTTAACCCTGAGTCCGCCACAAGGAAAAAAGAGCTGGGAAGATTTGGTGCAACCACTCAACAAGTTGCTTTGGATTTTAAGTTTCTTTGTGTTGAAAATGAATCCGTTTTCTTCAACACTGTATCTTTTTGAAGGTTAGAGGCAGTGAATTCACAGACGCATCATTGCCTTACTCAGAAAAGAACCTGTTGTACATCAGAATAGGTTTAATGACCTCTTTCCTTCTTTCGAAAGTCTCTGCTTCAATCAGAGAGGTAATATGGCGAGCCAGCTGACTGCCAGGGACTCTGGACTGTGGTTCTTAAAATGCAATACAGGAAGTCTCCAGAATTTTATAAATATTCCCGAGGCAAGATTTGTAGGAAAAAGCAATAACTTCTGCTTCATTTGCACTTTGTAAATCAAAACAAGGGCCTGAAGGGTAAATTGCATTCTTCATTTGTTATCCTGGTTTGCCGCCTGTCTGACTTAGGCTGTGTCTGATCCTCATGGCCACGTAACGGTTTTAAATCCAGAGACGTGTACGTGAACAAAGCGGTTGAATGATGCTCTACGTGAAGGCATGACTTGCAAGCCTACAACGAGTGGGAGTTTTGTCTTCAGTCTAACATTTAAGCTACCGGTGCTTGCCTGCATCCTGCTAGAAAGAAGTTTGTGAGTTATTGGTTCTGTTCATTCCCCTCCTTAGAGCCAGTCCAGGTGTAACATGTTATATGAGGCAAGCCTCCAGAGTCCGACAGCTCTTGTCACTGCTCGTGATGGAGTGCATGGAGAGAGAAGAAAATTCCGTCTGACCTTATGAGTTCATGGCTAGATTTGGGTGAAGGCTGAATGGCTGCGTCCTCCCTGGAGCAATAGGCTGCCAGGTCCCCAAAAGTCTGAAGAGAAAACTTCTGGTGTTCCCTTCCCTTGCTTTTGGGTTTTTCTGAGCTCTGAATTTCTTATTGGAGTTTTTAGGCCTGGAAACTTACTTTTGTACTCTTTAACAAGTATACATTTTTTAATTGATGCTTGATTATTCACCTATTTCTATGAGGTGGTGTTGCTGTTGACAGTAAACTGCATCAAACTGATGGAGATGTGTGGTCCAGGGAGAGACCTGCCAGCCCAGAGCTCCTGAGAACTACACTGGGCTCTTTGTTGGATTTATTCTCTGACTTTAGCCAAATTATTCAGCTTTTCCACCGCAGTGTGTCCCTGTCTTCAAGGGGACCATCAGGTGGAAGAAATCTCACCTCCCCCACAGGCAGATTATGAAGAATTCATGCCTGAAGAGCACTTTGCAAGAATTGACTTTTAAGACTGAATTATTGATGCCTTGACAAACCTCTGCTTTTTTGCACGGGGAAGGAATGTCATGGGAAACAGATTACTTAAAAACCCTACTAATCAGATAATGCTTGCACGTGGTGCAGCTCCAGTCTTAAAATCTCTATGTCTGCATAGATATCAAGGCATATGAATGAATGCACACTACTATCTAAATATACATATATTTGCATACCTGCACACAGTCTGTGTAATTCCTGCCAGCGTACAGTAATCCTGGTTTGGTGCATTTAGTGAAATTTTGTTTATTGCGCTTTAAATACTCTGGATGACATTCATCCCCAGATGGAGTACCACTGTAGTTGAACCAGTTATCTGTTTTGCATATAAGACACCTGGTATCAAATTTTTTTAACATAGAGAATATATTTTGCAAGCGATTGAAGTTCACTATTTGGTAAGCATGTAGCTTTCCAAAATCCCTGTCAGGCTACTTTGCTGTTTCTGACAGCCTGGAGCAGAGGCTTGGTGTATGTTTAATGTATATTTACACTGACCTGTGGTCTTTGCAGTTCTTGCAAAATCTGTTGTGTTCACCGCTTTCTTTTTCTCAGGTTTATGTAGGTAGAAGGCATAATGTCCAACCTGGCTTCCAAAGTTTCTCACCTAGTTTCTGCTCTTCGGTGGAGTCTCAGCAGTTACAGTGGAGTGCAACAGTCTTGTAAAGGTAAGAGAAAGTGAGCAGGGTGTAAGTGTTGGGTGATGGGGGACAAGATATGTATCTTCTGAACAGAAACGTCAGGTGCGGGAAGCATTAGCTCGAGTAAATATAAAGGCTTTAGGTTGTGTTCAGCTTAAGACACTATTAATTAATCTAACAGTATCAATGCTGCCAAATCTGTATAGCTGCAGAAGGATCCGTGCTTTATCCTGACGCAGGCAGCAAAAAGGTCAGCCGGTGGTCAGCATCACGCTCCACTCGTTCATCGGCACAAAGCTGAATGCTTCCAGAGACTGAATTTTTGTGCCCCAAGGAGCATTTTTAAGGTATGTGTTATCTGTTTGTGAAATCCAGTTTTCAAAAGGCAAAATATGTATTTCCGAAGCATTTCTTCCTAGTGATGGTAATTTAACATTCCTGCAACTCAGTTCAGAGTTGTGAGTGCACCAAGCAGAGGGAACACAGCTCGATGCTTGGGCTGTGCCGTTGGCAGCTGAAATAATCTAGTCATGACTTGCAAATTAAGTGTTATGAAATCACTGATACTGGATAAACATGGAACATCTGGCTTTCATCCCTTATGACACCACCTTTTTGACTGTAAAGAAGTGCTCACAGTAACACTGATCTGAACTGAAGATTATAAAGTAAAGGTACAAGTGTATAAAGGTGCTTACAGACCTCTGCACTTGAGAAATCGGCGGTAATCGCGCCGAGCCCCAGCTACACAGGCAATCCCTGCAGAAATCGCAGAACTGACACACGTTTTGTGCTCGGAGACTCGCCCGGTTAATGGGATTATCGTCAAGCCAGGGAGAAATGTCACGCCCTTCAGGAGCTGGTCTTCAGTAATACAATGAGGGATCTATTGGAACAAGCGCTGCAATGTTAGGGTGCAACCTTACACTAAAGCAAAGTCCAACTAATGGCTTGTTGGTGCTGAAAAGGGACTGTCCTGTCACGCAGCTGCTTGCTCCCACTGTTTCTCTTGGACCAGCACTCACCTGTTCTTGCCCTCAGCGAGGCCACAGAGCAAAATGGGAATTAAAAACAACTCCACGTACACAGAGAATAAATTTTTTGGCAGCTTGCTCCCTGACTGGAGTTTCCCCAAATGTTTTGTTTTTACAGCTGATGATTTTTGGGTTTGAAATATGTGCGAGTGTCTTTGGGACCATGCATTGGATGTGGTCCTGCCCTCATTCCAGTTCATAGCAAAAGCCACATGAACTGCAGCAGGAACAGGCTTGCTTTATGGCTTACAGCCTGGAAATACTGTACTCAACACAGCGTGGCCTTCCAAAACTGGATGTGATCAACAGCATCACTGTAGTGTTTTGTTAGGTTAGATGGCCAAATAATCTGTGAAGAAGCCAAATACAGACATGTTTTTGTTATAGTTAATAAAAATGCTTAAAAAAAACCTGGTGAAGAGCTGCCAAATTTTTGGAACTCAGAACATAATGCACATGCAGTAGAGTCAACTGTCTGCTGGCATAAAGGGGTGAAACTCTCTCAAAGTTAATAGAAATATTTCAGATGAGACTAGCAGGGAATTTGCCCAGCTGTGTTTCAGCTGCCACCATGCAAAGCTCTAGAGAATCAGGCTTTCTCCAAAGAAACTGTGTAAGCTCTGCAGTGTCAATAAGTAGGAATACCTATTTATTCTGTCTTCAAACAAGAAGTGCATAGGACTCAGACGGATGAGCGAATGACTATGCTTAATGACTGTTAGCAGTTTTGAAGTTATTTACTCTGGCTGGACTTGTAGATCAAACAGGAGAAAACCCACCTTGGCTAAAAACTCAAGGAAAAGTCCTTATCTTTTACTTATTTCACCTTGTAACTCTGATGGACTTATAAACAAAGCTCTGGTAATGTGTTTGTGTATTTGTCTAAGCCCATAAAGATAGTCTTAGCTCTAGAGGGCTTACAGTCAAAATCGTTACCTTGCAGCTCCTTGTGTACATACGAACTGCTGTGTAGTGCCAACTGAAGTCGTGTGATAGTTCGCCTCTGCATGTACTTGCAGGGCTGATGTCTTAAAAAGAACAGCTGGGCACAGATAGTAAAATCTCTTGCTGCTGTCGGGTTTGTAGGAAGGTCTTTCTGTTTGAAAAGCCTTTTACTAATTGCACCTGTAATCATGGAAGAATCTTTTAGTAATGCATCTTCAGACAAACGTAGGGAATGGAGGAGTGCACCCAGCAAGATGAATCTATCTGATCCTATTCCTCCTTCATCAGTCTCCTTACAAGCTTTCTCACACTTGTGTGAAATGTTAATGTGGAAGGGGGATAGTGTGGCTCCAGTTCCTCCTGACATTTTCAATGCATTTCCCAGGCCTGTTTTTCCATCCTGCAGTGTAAAATTAATTTTGGCAAAATCTCGAGTGAATTAAACTGCAAAACAGTGATCTCCTTGCTCAACTCATATTTGCTGTCTGCCTAATTTATGTTGAAAAGAGGCACTAGGGCATGCCAATTATCCTATCTTTTATTTGCCTTGTGCATTGAGCCTTTGGCTACTAGAATTAAACTGGAAAATGCAATTAAAAGCATTAGCTGTAGCAAACTTACCACAAAATATCATTATATGCTTGACAATGTTCTCCTTCATATTGTTAATCCCTGCAGATCTACCTGTGCTATTAGATTTCATATATGGATTTTATTTTTCTCAAAAGACTACATTAATTGAAATGAGCAAGTTGCATGCCTAACTGCATAAGGAAAGAAAAGGAAGATGTCACCATACTGGAAAACCTCACCTGACTTTCTTGGTGAGTATGGTCTGAACTTGAACTTAAATTAAGCAAATATTACTCAAGCTTCAAAATGTTTGTGGACACCTAGACAATGTTATTAGATAATGGTTTTAGATAAACAAGCATTTGGCTTGGTGCACCATGGAAATTATTGCGCATAAACAAAGCTGTCTTCAACCGTGATGAAAAGTACCGAGAGGAAGCTCAGGTGATGGTGATCTGGGCAGATCCTTCCTACCACACACCTCCACGGCTCGGCACGGAGCACGGGCTTGTGAGCCACACTGGTGATATCCTCCAAGGAGCAAACTTAGGTAAGGGGAGCGCAAATTTCCCTCACTCTTCATTCCCAAATTAAAATAAATGATCAAAGAAAAAGCAAAATTCTTACACAGGGTGTAGTTACAGTAAGTTGGAAAGCCAGGAAACACACTGCTGCTGAACACAGCACTCAAATTCCTGTGGTTATTTCCCTGTGAAAATATTTGGGGAAAAAAAGAAGATAAAAAAGCATGAAATGGTATTAACCGTGCAAACTCAGGTTACTTGCCTTATCAGTGAGTCTGAGAATCCAAGAATGCCTAATGCTAGCGCCTCTAAAACCACGGAGCTTTATGACCTTCTTTGTAGTGAGAATATGTATTGGAGTCATATGAATTGCTCACAAAACACTTTAAAAGTACATCTCTTAACCTCTGGTAGAAACACACCATTGCAAGGGAGACTTGCTGCCTCTTCATTGCAAAGACCTCACAGAAACCCCTGTCAACCTCGGTTTAAAGCTCTCTACCCATGGCTGCCACCAAGAAAGTGTTTCCACAGAACACAAATGTCTCAAGCACAACGAGGTACACGCAGGAGAAATAAAAGGATAAGAAAGAAAGATGAATCTGGAGAAGTCAAGCTCCGTGTTCACATATCAGCATCTCCAGTTAGGTGATGGAAGACAGATAGGCTGGCATCTCTGCAGTTAAAGCAGAGCAGGTTGGAAAAAGGTGACTTTTTCATTAGCCAGGACCTGCATTTCCAGCCCTGCATGCTGCGCTGCATGCAAACCTGTTAAAATACCTGACACGTTAAATCCTGACGATAATAAAAAGTTGAGATTACAGGCATAAAGCCGGAGAACAGTGTTTTCAAGAATGGTAGTGTCAGGAGTGGTGATATCTCTGACTGTGGGTTGTTTGATTGCAACATTTTACCCCTTCTTGTTAGTCCTGATAAGGGTTGTAAAAGAGTGTATAAACGCAGGCAACTTTGCCCAGCTGGACTCATTTCACTTACTGATTATTGCTCAAGGTGGATCAGAGAAAAAACGTAAATGAAACTTTCTATGCTCAGGGCAAACGAAACTTCAGGTATGTAGGATACTTCAAAGCACGTAAAAGCACTCTTTTCCTTAATTGTAAGGGATTTGGTTTTGGCTGGTGAAATCTGGATACCTCTACCAAGGTTTTGCTAAGGAGGAGAACTATCCTGATTTGCACTACTTCCTAACATTTCCCAAGAATTCTTTTTAATGGCTTTGTAAGACTGGTGCTGACCTCTTGTTTACAGTGGCTCCAGAAGGGCACGGCAGCTCAAGCTGAGCCAGAAAACTGGCAGGGCGTTTTGGCTAACCTCCTTCCTTATTAGTTATGAGCAGCAGGCTCGTTTAGTATTTGAAGCACTCTTTACCGAAACCACGCTGGCTCATTGCTTTTCACACATTTCAGGGAAGGGGAAAAAAGCCGAGTGGTGGGGCAGAGCAGATAAGGGACAGCAGTCCTGTGTTTTTCTTTCCTTGGCTGATTGATTTATTGATCTTGCAGAAAGCACCAAGTCTGAAAGTTTTGACCTTACCCACCTGTGTGGCAGTTTGCCTATTCAAAAGAGTATAGTAAAATCCCATTTATGCTCTGTTTTTTTGTTCCAGTTACTGCTCTCCTTGCTCTGGTGTCAGGGGCTCTTTCACCAGCACATTAGATGAAGCAACTCTAAATATGTGGGCAAAAGTTTTATAATCTGAGTTAGTTGTATCCCTATTCCAACCTCACTGGGACAGAGCTCAAAGAGACGCTGGGTGCCCACAGACCTTTAAGGACAGCATCGGTCTCTCTGTTGGCTGCAGCAGACTGTAGATAAGGTCCTAAAATGCCAGTATGTCAGTCATCTAATTTCTTCCTTACTAAATAGCTAAGTCTCCTTGGCTGTTGTGAGGAGTATAATGTTTTCAGAGGAATCTCCATGCTCCCAAGCCTGCAGCAGCTTGGGTTCTGTAGAAACATTGTCAAGGAAGAAAATAGCAAACCTGCTTAGTTAGTGCAAGTGCCAGCTCATGATGGCGTGTTTATGTGCTAAAACCCTTACCTGAATAAACACTGCTGACACTCTGGTGAACTGGTGAGTTGTGCAGTGCCTTGCGCAGGCAGGCTGTAGAAATCATATAGTTTAAGTGAAACACATGCAGCTGAGCACCAGGCTAGTTGTGAATCTCGGCCTTTGGCTGCTCCAGCTCCATTTGGGAGCCGAAGAGGGGTCCCCAGGCTGCAAACTAGATGTTTTGATTAAATTCACAATCTCTTCCTGCAAGCCCAAGTGAGTAAACGCCCTCATTGTTTTGCCTCGCCATTTACGAAGAGCTGGCGCGCACCCAGGCGCTGTTCAGGAGAGAAGTGAGAAGTGACACTAGCGGTGGAATTCCCCACAGCCCTGCCTGGGAGCCAACAGCTGCCCCAGTCCCACCAAGGGCTGGCTCTGCCCATGGGAGAGCTGCTCCTGCTAGGGCTAGTGGAGGCATGACAGTTTAGCCCAGCTGATCTCCAACCCTCCCTGGTTTTGTTGCTTTTTAAACTTTCCTCTCCCCCACCCCACAGATGCCCTCTTTCTTCCCGCGCAGTAAAGATCCCCTGGCTCCCAAGATGTTACTTAGGGAAAGGATGAGGTATTAACGGGAAAAGCACCTTCTGCTTTAACTTGTTTTTCATCTGGAGAAAAAGTGACTGCAAAATTGCATTATGGATCCTGGCACATATTAGATTTAATGATTGATTTGGAAGTTGAAAGAAAGAAGGTTTTGCTCCCAACTCTAGCTCTGGGAACTGAGATTGGGTCAAGCTGAGTTGCTTGGATGCCTGCAAGTAAAGTTTGGTGACTCCTGTCACCAAAGACAAGGAGGTGCTGAGTTAACCCTGCTGCCCTTAATTGATTACAGGTTGGTAAACAAGTCTATTGAGGAAGTTTTAGGAGGAAGAGCACCCAGCTGTGTTGGCTCTACTGGGTTAATATGCAAACAGTAAACGACTTTTCACAGCTCAGCAGATACTGTTCTGGGCAGGCACAGGAGAGGTGCCACAGTAAGAATAAACTCTACTCAGGATAAAATTACATTTCAAAGTGACACTGAAAAGTAAGTTAAAATTGGGATTTACATTTTGATGTAAAGGCCCAAAGAGATGGGATGGCTGGCTGATACAAGTAAGCATATGCATCTGCCTCCAGGCAACAGGTTAGCAGACATTTTTAGATCTTACTTAAACTCAAGACATTCCCTTGAAAACTCAGTCAGGTGAGAAGATCACCAGCCTAGGAAATCAAGATGATGACACTCATTAAAATAGAAGGCCTAAGTCCACCTTCATGCCAATAGCATCATTTTAGTCTGACTGAAAGGACCATTATAAACCTAGAGTCAGTCTATAATCCTTAATGAAGTGGCTCTAGGTTTGTACTGTTGAAACATATATATGCATATACACAAATATAATTTATAATAAGTAGTTCCTTAGAGTGTGCTTAAAAATATACATTGGCTTAGGCTCAAAGCTTCTGTTTCACCAGCTTCACTGTATCACTCGTGGTGAGCCATGCAATTCCATAGGCCGTTTTCACACTTGTAGCTTTGATTTTCATGATTCTGCTGTGGAGTTGGACAACACCCAGTGAAGTCCACGTCTTCAAAGACAGTAGACTTCTACTCTCTTCTACTGTCCAAAGACAGTCCTTATATACAAGACGCCCTGTCTGTACGCTGACCTCTCTGGGTTTAACACTAAATACAAATCCACGATGTGCTCTCTGATTAGTTGCCTGGAATCTGAGCAGATCATACAGGACTTGAACTAAGAAGCTGGCTCTTTGTGCTCACAAAGCCAGGCTTAGGCTGTGCCTCCAGCGCATTGCAGTGACTGTAAAATAACAAATAGCATCTTCCCTCCCTCGGACATCCACACAGACTATCAAAAGCGGGATTTGAGGTGTAATAGTATGGTATTTTGGAAGTCTGTTAAGCTCTGTTGCGCATTTGCAGAGGAAATGGCGATGCAAAACGGGAATGCAAAAGGAAACGCAGAAGTTTTTGGAGCCCTAATGCCAGGCACAGCCCCTGAGCCCTCGCACCCAGCCTCTCCGGCTGTGGCAGGGAGCTGAGACGGCGTTGCTGACTCCTGGCTTTGTATGCTTTTCAGCATAAGATTTTTTTGAGGGGGGAAAAAACTCTCATAAGTAGATATAGTCATACTAAATGTATGCTGCTGCTCTGCTGAGCTGTTCTTACTTCGCAGTGTTTCATAACCCCTCAGCATGTTTGCATTGCAGGGATGAAGGCACTGGAGCAGATGATGGGATGGCAGCTAATGCAGTGTGGAGTGTGTGCATGTGGCCAGATGGTGAAAAACATCAAAGGTAACTCATCTGATTGCTAAAATAAGCTAAACCTCAACTGCTGACTGTGCCAAGTAACACTGGCTCCCGCGGGCCCCAAAGCAGAGCATCAGGGCTGCTTTCTCAGTGGGGCTTTCGGAAAGGCCCTCTCCTCCTGCCAGCATCAGGAGCAGGGTGTGCAAGGCCCGTAAAAATCGCCTTTTTCTCGCAATGAGTTGCCTTATGCACCATTAAAGGAGCAGAAATGCCCTGGCACAAGGGCAGAAATAGCCCCACTTCTCCAGGTATTAACCTTGGGGGTTGAAATGCAACCACTTCCAGGGGCACGCACAGCTCTCCATAGATTTTTGGACTTCCCCGTGCACTCCCGCACCCTTTCGGATCTGCAGACTAGAAACATATACAGGCGCCTACAGCGAGACCTGAATAACCGCACACGCCCCAACCGGTTTGCAAAATCTGAACTAATAGCAGCTAGATAGCCTGAAAAAAAATCCTAATGGCATGCCAAGGACTGAAAGTGATTCATGCCAAGTTCTGACAGGTTTGGTTTTGTTTTTTTCTTTTTTTTCAAGAAATCTGAGTAATCTCCCATTAGCTTGAGTTTTATGCCTTGCCCATGCGTGAATTCACAAGTCAGGGGTTGGGTTGCCACAAATGTTTTGGTGCAGTTCCCGCAATAACGCTTTCGGTTTTATAGCCTGTTTTTAGAAACATGCTGGACCTGTTCAAATCAGTCTTTGTTTTAAATGCTCCCTCTGCTGGCTATCGTGTGAATTATTATATTTTAATTAAAAACCTCAAACTAAAATTCGATTGTAATGAAATTAGTAGGCTAACAGTAAAAATTCCCTTTCTTTATTTCTCCACCATACTCCGAATCACACATCTCAATGACACTGAGTGTACTGCACCTGTCCTGATGTTGGCACAGTGTTTGCAGGAGAGGTAGTTTTCTGTAACACCAATTGTTATTGCTGTTTTAAAGCTCTTAATAGAAAATATATTTTCTCCTTTAGCAAACTCTGCCTCTCCTATATCCCTAGATTGTCTTATGATGGGAAGTGCTGTGGTTTGTAGAGATTCTGCTTCAGAAGAGAACAAGTGGTTGTGATGGAAATAGTGTTCTCTTGCTTATATAAAGTCAGAGTTATTTAAAATACAGTTTCTGTAAAAACAGTTTTAAAGGAGCCATTGCAGGGCTTCTTTTTTGTTTTCTTTCGCCTGTCTTCCTGTTGAACAGTTGATAAACATTTTAAAATGCTATAGAAGATCATTGTTAAAAATTATTAAATTTACGTTAGGGGTAAAACTTAGTCTTATATTAATGATGTGCTGCCAACTATTTAAACAACATTTATAAAAGAAATAAATGCCATTGGATTAGTGCCAGAAAAAATGGAATTAAAAGCAAGGAGAAAATGTGTGCCTCCCCTGGGGAATGAACAAAACAAAACGTGGCCCAGCTCCAAAGAGTTTTCTAAGTGGGAGGCAAGGAGCGGAACCCAGCCGGGAGGGATGCAGGTGAGGGGTGGGATTTCTGGTCGCAGAGACACGGGGTTGTGTGGGCTGGCTGGCCGTGGGGTGGACGGACACCTGGGTCACAGCCCCACCGTGCACCCGCTGCTGCTCCAGTCCCATAATTGGGGGTAGGAGGTGGGAAACAGGGTGCTGCAACGGGAACGGGGAAATACAGCTCCAGCACCATCGAGGCATCCAGCGCAATCAGAGATGCACTTGGCACCAGGCTTGGCTTCTGAGCTTGCCTCTCCCGTGGGTTTTGATGTGTCACCCAGCCCCACATGGACGTCTCGTACTCAACAGCACCACAGTTCTGCAAAAAAAGTGTGCTGTATCTATGGCAGATTAACACTTGAATTAAGATGCCTCCTGTACTCATCTAATGCCATCTGAAGGTGCTGTTGAGGATTTTGTGCCAGACGCTTTGTCAGTCCACAGGTGGCAGCTCAGCACCCATGGCAGTGAGTCCTTCAGCAGGTGCTGGCTCTGCATCCTCCCGCAGCGGCACCCGGCACAGGATCATGCGCACGGCTGCACCCAGCCCTGGGAGGCACTGCCCTGACCTTGCCAAGCCCTGCGCCGTCAGACTTTTTACTAAATCTAAGAAAACATAACTGGGAAAAAATGTTTTATGAGGCCAGCCTGGTTTTAATGCATTCAATTCCATGCAAGTAGGAGAATGACTCCTGCTGACTTAAAAATAGGCTTATAAGTCCTTTGAAGCTTTTTTGCCCAGCACTTTTTTCAGCAGGAGGAAAGCTTTCTATTCTGTTAAAGTCACAGGACCCTGCTGGACAAAATGGTAAACAACTCCCACATTAGGGTATTTCATAAGTAATGCTGCTATGACCATTAATGAATGAGAGAGCAGGGGAAGAAAATAGGTAACAGTTCAGAAAGAAAGAATGTGAAAGGAAGGCAAATGGGAATGAAAATGGAACTAGGACTTCCACTGGCTAAAACAGATTTCAAACATGTATGTTATCTATAAACGTATTAAAAAATGTGTTTATAGATCAGAATGGAGAACAGGAGCTCCCCTGTCTATTTTGAAAGAAAAGAACAGCACTAGTGCAGGTATCGTCCACTATTCAACACCAGCAGATGTGGTCACCATTAATCATTTGGCAGAAATGAAGTAAGAGGAGGTCACCCTCGCAGCCCACAGACACACAGGAAAGATTTCCTGCCTTGAAAACAACCACTTTGGCTTTGGTTCAGCATTTCTTCAGGAACGCTGAGGTCTCCCATTTTGTTTCACTGTCCTCTGCTAATTGAAAACTCAAATTGGAAATGTTGTACATCAGAAAATAAAATCAGTGGTCCTGGGGGAAAAAAAAAAAACCACAGATATATTTCACTTTATTTATTTGTTCTTCAGTTTGGTAGCACATCTCAATCACACTTGGTAATTAAATCGTACAAGAGCTTTCCCCTGCACTGGGAAAAAAGCAAAAAATGGTCATGCATAAGATATTGAATGCGTTCACATCAAGTATGTTGTACTTTGGGGTTTTGAACATCATAAATAAGAGAACATTAAACCAGCTGGTTTTGTTTTTTTTAACAACATCACTGTTACAGATCATAGCAGCTTAAAAGGTTTAACACAGGTTAATCTACTTCTAGTATTTTTATTTGAAAAAGTTTCTAATAAAGTTTGGTAAGAGATTAAAAAAATATAGATGCCCAAACACTATAAAATAATGTTTTAAGGATAAAGCATTTCTTTTTAGCTTGTAGGGCTTGAAACCCACAATGGCCTTTCTGCTTTGGCTAGGGATGCAATTTTGGCATTATTTAGATGAAGGTTAGAAAATTCAACTCACTTGTGATTTTTACGCACCATGAAACATCTTTAAATGGGTTTGGACTATTAGAAATGCTGACCACCCATCCTTTAAGAGGTCCTAAGCTAGAGAGACAAAACCTCCATTTATTTTGTAAATATTGGCCAAAGTACTGGAGACCTGCTATTACAGTTCACAGGTCTATGAAAGTAGGATACAAATGACTATAGGTTCTGCTATGCGAGTTTGGTTTTGTTTGTTTGTTTTAAAGCTTACATTTGAATACTTTGACAGCCATCAGGAACAAGGTATTCTTGCAATGGATAGATGAAGTCTAATTGTAAGAGGGGGGAAAAAGGTATCTACAAGAAGTAGCTAGCCGTACTCATTGATTTCATTAAAAGAGAAGTAGACAAACTTATTATCTTCTTTGAGAACACTGACTTTTACTATGCACAGGTAAAATATTGTTACAAATACTTGTTCTGATCCTACAATGTGTACAGTGCCCTAAACTCCATTGTGAAATAACCAAGGAACGAAGGTGCTAGGTACGCCCGAGAAAACACTTCAGGAGACGTAGGACTAAACACATGAACAAATTGAGGTGTTGTAACATGCATTAATCTTAATCTCTTGCTAGCAGGCATCAGCCTTCCGTAACCATGCCTGCCAGCCCCAGTTGAGCTCTCAGGTGAGATAGTGCTTGGTTTCTGGGAGCTTGCAGCAGCTCAGCCGGCAACAACCCTCAACTTCCAACTTCGGGCACGGGGACTGCGTGCAAAGGATAACAAAGCAAAGTAGAAGGAAAGCTGAGTTTGGACTGACACTTACTTCAAGTTTTACACTGAATTTTAATCAAGTGTCTTGCCCGGCTATATACTAAAAGGTCTTTTTATAGCTGGAGCTCAGACCTCTTTTTATATGTTATAGGATCCATCACGTATCTTTGCAGCTATCATGTACTTAAACCATATAGCTGCATGATAAAAGTACTCAAGATATTTTGACAGAACTAGTTAATACTGTAACATCCCATCCAAGTTGTGCTGCGATCTTGGATGTCGCATCAAACCAGTGATGACTTAGTAAACACATTCAGTCCAGTTATATAGTTACTACCATTTCTTGTGCCAAGACTTTAATGTGCTTCAGTGCATGAAGGAAATTTACAACCGATTCCATGAATATATATATTCCAGCTCTCCATTTCATTTCAGTTAAAAAACCCAGCAGCAATTATATTATAGCTTCATAGCAGATATTTATAACTTAGCTATAAACAAATACTGATCTAAAGCTTTGCAGACAGCTCTCAGGCAAACTTAATAATTACAGAATTTAAAGGAATATTAACCACTTTTTTTTTCCCAGTACTACAGTTACTACTATCTTTTAATGATGGCAGGTGGATATAAATTACACCTTTTCTGACATAGGTCTACTCCTTAAGTGGGAAAGCCAGAAGCAGCCTGTTGTTACAACTCTGTAATGATATTTTTTGACTGTCTAAGTCATGGTCTAAAGTCAAGTAAACGGAGCCGCCTCCATACAGTGGAAAGGATGCAGGAGCAGACCCTTCTTCAAGATTAGTAATCTGCCTTTTGAATGGACATAACTTTGGTTGCTGCCTGTTAAGTGTAAATTATATCTACTGAAGTTGTGTTTATGGGGGAAAGGAGGAAAGAGGGTTTAAATCTAAAAAAAAGTTTGAATTCTTCTGCAGTGTTAATTGGATATCTTGGCCAAATTTTATTCTGATTCAGACTGTCACTCGGCTGCTCTAACGCCACCAAGTCTTTGTAACAATCTAAATGGAAAAAGAATCTGAGCCACTGTTGAAAAAGCTTTGCGTTGTGACCTCCGTGTGAACCTATGCCCCGAAATGAGTTTCGGCCTGCATGACTGAGCCTACATCGAGGCCTTCTCTCATTAATAGCTTTTCTTAATACATACAACCACATTAGCTACCTGATGTTTCTAGGAAGCAACGTTTCAGTAAAGCCATTCTCTTATTTAATTTAAATACCAGTGAAAGTACACTGGTCTGTATATATTTTAAAAGACATAAGGCAGTGTGATCTACCAGTACCATTTTTTTTTTTTAAAGAACTTTTCAGAATCCTGCCATAAGAAACATTCTAATGAAATTGCCTTTGTCATTATCTCCCAGCAGCCAGGAAGCCTCACCTTACGGTATTTTCACAGGAGCCAGGACAGAGATGAGAGAACTGCCCAGGAGGACCCGCAGCCTAGCTGCACCACTCGTCACAAGGCAGGCTGCTTGGAGCCAGCTATTAGAGAAGGATGGAAAGTCAAAAGGTATGGGATCTGTTCAGTGCCTGCCAGTCACTGTCAGATCCGTGCGCTTCACCAACACATGCCAATTCAGCTTCACAGCTCCTTTGTGAGGTAGGAAATTACTACTCCCTCTCTTGCAGAAAAAGAAAGTGAGGCATAAGGAGATTAAGTTGTTCTCCTGGGGTCCCACAGGAAGTCTGTGGTAAAGCTGAGGATGCATTTAATATACTAGTTTGGTCACGGTTCAGCCACTCTCTCCTCTTTGCCTAGAAACACCAGGCTTTTGACACAACCTTCATTTCTGCAAGCCGTAAGCATCCTGGACAATATACACTGTCCCAAGTGGTTTCATTCCCCACTCTGCTTGTCCAAATTTTACAGACTGGCTCAAACTGGAGAGATTTGTTGCACAATAGCAAGATCATCTTGCCTAGTGTTTTGGGGCAGTCTACAAGACAGACAAAGTTTAGCTGCAAAGCTCAGATTTAAATCTTCTGTATAGATTAGAGCCCACTTCTGTTTGCTTGCTTTGCTCCTTCCAGGAAGCATGAAATATAATCAACACTACAAGCACAAAAGAAAAGTCAATGAACAAAACTTCTACAATTAATTACAAACATTAGTGCAAACCACACAGCAGATTATTTTTAGTAAGCTCAGTATTTTCTGTAAGGAGGTCATAAAACTGAGGCTTTAAACACACGTGAAGTCACATTCTTTAGCCAAATAAGTAGTCAGCTTTGACGTTCACTCACATAAGCAACCTGGATTCTGCTGCTACACATAATATTTTATCCTAGATATTTGTATGTATGCTGTAATACTTTTTATTGAAAATATATTAGTCCTGTGCTTTTATAAAATATAAATAACTAAAGGGAACAAAGACCAAATTCCAAAGCTGAATTACATGTTTCACTAAGAGACTTGTCTACCATCATCTTAACTGCCTAGAAGAGCTGAAGAGCTTTTTTTTTTTTAAATTCAAACGAGCCATTTGTCTATGTGCCTAAAAGCCAACACCTAAATCCATGCTTGACATTCAAATGCATGCCTCTGCTGTCAAAGAAGAGAGTGCTCACACTTTTTTTGACAGCAAGTGCTCACCACTGTTGAAAACTAGCTCCCATTTTTACATATTCAGACGTAGATGTAGGTGTTTGCCTTTACTTCACACCATTTGAAAATTGTGGCCTTTGTACCTAATCCAGAGCCAAAGCTTGGAAAGTTGCAGCCAGTTAAGAATGCTACAGGAATGCTGATCTCACTGCTCAACATTTGTTTATGTTTGGCAATTGTCAGCTGAAAGAAGGGGAAAACAAATCAAAGTTTGAAAAAGTATTTCTCAAACTACTGGGCAAGGCCAATCGAGCTAGTGAATGCTGTAGTTAGTGGTCTGTAACCCCCAGCAGCTGCAGCAGAACAGATGAAGTCAGAATTTGGAAAAGTGCACTTTTTCATTGTTGGCTTTTTAGCAAGAACAGACACCAGAGCTGAGCACCCTGTGTCTTCTAGAGAGACTCTCTCTTCAGAGGTTTTCATCCAGCCATTTTATATAGCTGTTTCTGGTCTGAATGCCCGCAGAGAAATCAGTAGGCCAAATGGTGAATATCATACAGCCATGAAAGCAGTCATCAAAGTGATCGAGCGTGACTTCCACGCCGGCGTTCTCCAAGCGCTTGGCGTACATCACCCCGTCGTCTCGCAGGACGTCATTCTCACAGGTCAGGATGTAAGTCTTTGGCTGCAGCTGCAGAGTTTCATTTTCTGCAAGGAGTGGGACTGCTCGTACGTCAAGCAGTGCTGGTATCTCCTGGATGATTTCAGCCTTGCCTGTGGGTTGTATTACAGGCTTGTAGCTCTTTTTGAACGATGAAGGCAGTAGAGATGTCCAGTTCAGACGTCCTCTGAAAGAGAGAGCTTGGCCAACGTCAAGAGCAGTGTGGTTGTTAATCAGTAGTGAGTGAGCCAAGTCGTAGTTACCGTTGAAATAATCTATCCAATAGTTGATCATGACATAACGAGGAAGAACGGGCATATTCATGTTCTGCTGATAAGAAGGTGTATTGAAGTCAAACGCCTGGAGGACTGGATAAATTAAGGCCTGTAGTTTCGGTCTGATGGTCAAATGCTCATCTTTGCTAAGCTGTGGGAAGAATAGCAGATAGAATTGGGATTATAAAGAAAATAAACATTACAATATCAACCTAGAACTTCATAGAAGCAACCATTCATTTGACAATTTTTAGGCTGAATTCTGCTCTTATGCAGATAATGTTACTCTTCTGTCTGAAATATTAGCAACCTCATCTTTTTCTTCTCCTGTAAGGATGGCCATTCAGGCAGACCCAGTATCCTGTCTCCAACAGAAAGCAGTGGCAGAAGTTTACTGAAGGGTGCAAGAAGAAAAATGAAGTGTAAAGTGTCACTTCTGTAACACAGTGCGCAGTTTAAGAATTGGCAACTGAAGGACTTCCTGAATCAAAGGAGCTGTTCTTGCTTTTAACAGCTTTTCATGGATTTTTCTGCCATGAATTTATCCAATTGTTTTTTAGCATATACAAATTGTTGGCATCCACAGTTTTCTCTAGCAAAGGCTGACCATGTGCAGAAGCACCTCTCTGTTTGACTTGACCCTGCCATCTGCATTTGATTTGAGCCTACCAATTATACATTTGGTGCCCCCTAATTCTTTTCCTGGAAGAATCAGCAAACACTTGTTTTGCTTCTACACAAGATACATGGTTCTCTATCATATCTCATCTTGTTTAAAAAGAATTATGCATCAGGAAAACAAATTAGGAACGCTTTTTCCAAAACATGGTGCTATCATGTTTATCAGTCCTCAATATTGAAACTTTTTGTGTAACTGTCTCTTATTAATTTTGTCACCCTAACTCAATATTGCAAGGTTGTCACGATAATTAGTTGTCTGGACGTGGTATCTGCTTTCTTATCACCAATGGTTATGGCAATACGAAAAAGCTAATAATAATATTTCACTCAACCATGAAAAATATTATTACTTGCCCCAGGCTGCCTTCAAAATCTTTGCTAGATTAAATTCTGATTACATTTAAACTGCAGATACACAAAAAAAATTTCCTTAAAATTGCGAAATGCTACAGGAAGACGGTTTAACAGAAGAATTAAGCTTCCTTTATGGTATTTTTTTGTCCTTCATTTGTATCTAAAAGAAATAAAAACATATTTTCAGAGACAAGCATCTAAAAACAGGGAGCTAAATTGATAAATTATGCATGTAGCTAGTTACCTACTTAGAAAAATAATGAATTCACCAACAAAAGGGGTAAAAAAAGTCATTTAGCTACTTGCTCTTAAAATCTGGCCCATAACAACTCGTAACTGTAGTAAGACATTGCAAGCTATGTGATTCATGCTGCGATTGACTCATTTTTCTTCTGTAAAGCGACTAGATGCTGGCTTCCTACCATTCTGTCTTTAGGGTTGGCACATCCCCTTGTGATGACGAAGCACAAAGAGTCCGTCAGCCTATGCGCATCACTGAATGAGGGTTTCTCGTAATGTAATACATAACAGACGCTGGATGTTACCTGCTGACACACAGCAGCTGCCAAATTTCCTCCTGCACTATCGCCAGAAATTGCAATTCGACTTGGGTCAACTGAATACTCAGCTAAGACATCAGGCTGCAAAAAATGCTTAGTAGCACGGAGAGCATCATGGAATTGCTCAGGGAAGCACACCTCTGGTACCAGCCTGTATCTACAAAGAAAAGAGATGAGAGACAATTATTACCGTCCATGCACCTCTCTTTCAGGATTAATTGGTGATATCAGGTATTCCTTAATGGCAACTAACTATTTCATTAGGATAAATATTATGGGAAAAATAGGAGGTGTGTAATACTTATGTAAGACTTAATCTTATAATTAATGCTCTAATTTTGAAAGATTAGTATGAACCTACTAGATATGAATAATACCAAGATGATAGTATAAAATTGTGCAGCACTTTCCCAGGATTTCCCAATAGAGGATTTAATCATACATTATAAAAATGAATGAATATTTAAAACACCCTTGGCAAGGGAGTCATGACAATCAGGCTGGTGTTGACCCAAATCCCCACCTTAACTAGTATGAGGGACAGTAAGTCATATATGCCCAACGGATTCCACTGAGCCAAACACCTAAGCAGTTCTGTTCCCCAAATTTTCACCTATGCTCAGGAGAGAATGAACCTTGCTATACCTCTGTGCCATGAAATGAATAATAGCCAAGAAGTGAATACCAGTTTGCTCCAACGCAACAGATTCAGTAAATCCTCTCCTTCATCAAAGAGCGGAGCAAGAATATACCCACTGCACAGGTGGAGAAACTGAGGCACAGAGAGCAAATGCTCTGCCCAGAAACAGTCAGCAGCTGAGTCCCATCCATGAGATTTTCTCAGTTTCTAAATAACAGTGCAGGAGAAGTCTGTTCATATTTACTGAATAATTCGTAATCTAAGAGTTGTTACTAGGCCTTATGGTACAAAGCATGTCTTCTGTTTGTAGCTTTTCAATCAACAGATTTTACATATTCTCAGTAGAGCCAAGCAAAATGAGCAAAACAAAATCCAGTTTTCCGATTCAAAACATTTTCTTCACAATCTAAGCTAAAAAAAGTTTCATATGCAGAATAAATTTAAACTTAGGTTACACAAAAAGTGTTTCAAAATCCAACTTTGACCTGCTTTCAGAAAGCACTCTATATATTGCATCAACTGCAAAGTAATATGAAAGAGTCCTTTGGGAACTCCTTGCAAAACTAGATAACAGACTGTGCATATATCATGAAAGCAAGACGTGCAATTAAACCAATGAGAAATCTAATCAGTCTTCACTAGTTGAGTACAAACACCTTGACTGAAAGATATAATGGCTAAGGAGAAGAGGTAAACAATAACTCAGAGAAACAGGCAGAATTATACCACCATAAATCAGAAAAGGAATAATAAGGAACTTTTCAGTCTTATGATAGCTGTTCACCTAGAATAACCAACAGCTGCTTTTTTACTTTTCATTGTTTCTGCTAATAAACAACAAGGTAGTGGAAAAAAAAAGCTGCCCTTTAAAGTACACTTTGAGGATTGAATGAGTAACATCAACTTCATATAATTAAGTTGCAATTAGATCACAGAGCTTGGTATGTAATCAACTGCAGGTGGGAAACTTGAGTACTTGCACCAAGTAATTGGGTTTGCAAAAGAAAATATTGACAATAAGGATGAGAAAAGTACCAATCAAGTTGGAGTCATCTAGGTAATGTAGTTAGCTAGTTGAGAGGTTTGTTTACCTTGAATTGTTCAGCGGGTTAAAAAAGCAGCCCTGCTCCTCTGTTGTCTGGCACCCTGGCAGTCCTCTGTTCTTGAGTGGAGTACAAGGCTTAAATGACATGACTGGAACAGTGGGAGATTGAGAGAGCAGCAGGAAACTGCCAGACTCCACAGTGTATTCTGCTTAATGAGCAGGGGTAAAATGATTTGATAATTTGACCCTTGCTCAATATGACTTAGAAGCTGTGGTTTACAGACAGACTTTGGGGGGGTTAATACATATATTTTAATGTTATATATATATATATAAATTTTTTTTTAATATATAGATAGATATAAAAATATACCTTGTAGCAGTGGGAGTGGCCACTGAGGATGAGAAAGTCCCTCTTGCTACGTGAGGAGGCATAGTGATGTGGTTCAGCCTTTCTTCAGGTGTATATCATGTCCAAATGTGTTTGGGTTTTTTGGCTGACTGTTTTTAAAGTTCACAAGCATTTACTGAATCATAACTTGGCGCTTGAGTAATCTCAGGTTTTAGCTGCACTCCTTACATGTAGATACAATTGCAAGATGCACTAAAATTCACATTTTAGTATTCGTCCAACTGAATTAAGTGCTACTCTCTTTTCCCACATTTCTACCTTCTAAAATGACCTCTAAAATAATTAGAAACCCAAATGAATTTTTGATACCATTCCTATTTATTGTAATTTTAAAAGGGTAAAAATATCAGACCAGTAAAGAGAGTTATTGTCCAAGTTAAAGCCTTATACACCAGCCAGTAACAAGGGAACAGCTAGAAGAACTCCATTACATATTTCTAATACCTTATAATTACTCGATCAGTTTTAGATTACTCACTCAACTGAGACAATTACAGCATTGAGAGATTCAGCCATGATTTTGCAGAGATTGTTATAAACGCTTGTTCCTGGAATGAAAGGACACAGTGTTAGGGACGTAAGAATCCACTTATGTCAATATTCACAAAGGCGTATGTAAGCCTTCTTAGAAAATACAAAGCTATGATACAAATACAAGCAAAGTAAATGAGATCAGCTTGCAATAGATAGAGTGCCAAATACATATTGTAGCAGAAGGAACATAATTCACACCTTGAGAAGTCCTGCAGTCTAATGCTTTCTTTCTCGTCTGTTTCTTGGTGACTTGGGGCATGTCATTTCATCCACCTATCACAATTCTCTCAGTTGGGCAAAATTTAAGGTACCCAGTGGCTTGAGGACATTAGCATCCAGAGACAGTTATCACTGTATGAGTCACTGCTTGTTGCTCATTTTGTTATAGCATGTATTGCTCAGATTTGAATGAGTTGCCCTATTAACGTCCACTGAACTACTCATTTAAGGGAGGATTAATCACAGCTGTCCTGTTTATCAATGGATTGATTTTCTTTAATTTTATTCCCTTCCAGTTACTTAATCGTTGGTTTCCAGGACTATAAAATATAGTAAGACTCCAAGCGTTTTCTAAAGTATCTAGGTTTAGAATTTAACATTTAGCTGTAACATTTGTGCCATTAACTTCTGCATCTTGGACTCGAGGATAGCATCTGACATAGCTGAATTATAGTCATCCAAACAAAGCGCAGTAATTTAGTATAAACTTTTTGCATAACAAGAGTCATATGCAAACTGTTACAAAACAAATGAGGTGGGCAGGATGCTAACAAACATCGCTTAGGCAGGCCTAAGAAAACCCAGCTCAAAGCACAATTCCTCTGTAGAAAAAGGAGCAGAATTTTCAACTGCTGTAAGGACTGCAGGACAAAGAGACTGAGATTTCCAAAGGCACGTGAAGGACAGATTTTAAAGCTATTTAGGAACCTAAATCTCACTTAAATCACGGTCTAAGTGACTTATACATGCACAGTCCAAATACAATCAATACAGTCTTTGTTTTGGAACATTTCGGAAAACCCCATTAATGTTCTTTTTCTACAGATGAAGCCACAGAATGCATCAGGGCTGTATGGACTTCATGATGTCACAGGAGCAATGGGGAAGGAAAAGGGGGAAAACTGCTATCGGGTCTGGATCTTGGAGCAGCCATGAGAACTGCTCGCCCTTTCTCCTCCCAAGGCTTTCCTCCTCCTGTACGATGTGGAATGATCAGTCGTTAGCTTACTGTTGTCTATAGCTACACCTTACTTTCCCCGATCCTGTTTGTGGCTTCCAAGTTCATTGGAGTAAACAGCATTAATTTTCAAGGTAATTTCTGCTAGTGGTGGCAGTGGTCCCCTAAGGGAGGGGGCCAGACCACAGGACAGTAACTCGCCTCTACCCGTTTCCTTCATCACACCGCCCGCTGTCTGTGATCAGCAGCATGTATTCCCAAGTATGCGTTATTTAAGAGCCAATCGCTAGCAGGGCTGTTACATGCAGTGTTGTTCAGCTCACTCTTCTGCTAATTACCGTGTGAAAATGGGGCAAACCGCTTACACGTAGTCACTGGATCCCCATCACCAAGGACTGAGTTTTGCACATGACCATAGAAAACGGAGGCTGGCCCAAAAAGCCCATCCAGGCATCCCAGGAATTTAAACAGTAAGCTGTTTTGTCCTCTCAGGATGTAACAAAATTAACCTTTTGGTCCTTTTACAGCTCATGTGCAGATAAGATATGCATTTTTGCTGTGTGTTCATGGTATTTTTCTCCCTCCCTCCTTAGAGCCGATCTACCAGAGTGGAGACAGTTTCTACTGAATTCACGTACGTCTTAGCAGAATTGTCATCCCTGGCAGGCAAAACAGCTTTTGGCTTCTCCTGCTAGGAGAAAACCAGACCAGAACCCTATTTAATTACCGGCAGACACATACTTGCACTTGCCAGGGCCCAGCCCCCTCCGTGGATGTAAACAACACTGCGCTTGAGCCTTTCATCTTGCTTTGCAGGAGGTTCAAACACTCTGACTTCCACACCATCAAAAACAGCATCTGTGATGTTAATGTCTTCGGAGGAGACAGACTTCAGCTTGTCAAAGGTACATATCAAATAATTCAGAACTATCAAGTGATGGCTGAGTCTTAGATAGTGAATCAGGTGACACTAGGAGAAAAAAAAAAAAAGAAGAAAAAAGAAGATTCCTGTTACTTCACAGTGCATCATACGATACTGCATTGATGTTTAATGCAACTGTCTTCAAAGGCAGGTCCTGTATGAAAACGAATACAGATTCTTAGAATGTTCACCCAAAAATTAATGATTATCAAAGACCTCTAATGCTTTTAAAGCTGTATTGAAACAAAACCCTGTCCATAAAAGAGTCTTTGTTGTCAAAATAAATCAAACCACGAGCACTACGTGGATCAAGACAACTGTGAATGAGCGCTCTGATCTTTGCCTTTGAAAGCCACCTCCAAAAGCAGATGAACCTCACCAGCAAGCTCCACTATGGGACTTGGGAAGCTCCTCAGACCGGTGCCCACAGAGGGCAATACTGCACAGGCAAAATGTCTGTGGTAGTAAGGTATCAAAAATGCAAAGTCTTTCTCTTGTTCCACCCCAAAGCATAAGTCTTTCCACTTCAAAATTGAGAAAGTTCTCAAGGATTGCAAAGAAATTTGAAAACAGGAATGGTCTTAAAGGAACATAATGGTTGTTTATTGGCTTGTCCTGTATTTACCTGCTGAATTGGGAAGGATCTGAAACACTATCCAAGAACCATGCCAGGTCAGTGATTTTTTTTTTTTCCCCAACCCCAGGGACTAAAGCGTGTTACTTTTTTTGTGGGGGTAAACCACTATGAAAATGAAGCATGATCTGAGCTTTCTGTGACCTTATTGGTAGAAGGAGAGAGAGATTTTATCCCCTTTGGCTATCCAGGATTTTTATTTTCATGTTTTTTAAACTTAGCCCTGAACAGATTAAAAACCTGTTTCTCTCAGCAAACAGTACTGGGATCCAAGGCACTCATCCAGCCTAAATGGTCACGACCTGCTCCCCATGTATGACCTGCACACTATTTGTAGTACATAATTGTTCCCATTCCCTAGATGGTGCAGAAGGGATGGCAAAGGGTGAGCCAAAGGACTGCAGGGACTACGATCTCCAGACTGGCCGTTAAAAAGAAAAAGTAGTGGGGGGTCTTCCCCTTTTGCAAAGGTTATCTCTATCCTAGTGATGAAGGCTAGAAATTGGATAATCAGTTAAGCCTTTTGTAAAACTTTCTCAGTCAAGGCAATGGAGTTGGGAGGTAAAATTAATACATATACCTAATGTACACCTGTAGGACCACTACCATAAGGAAAACTGTCAGCTGTGACCTGTTATTTTTCCTACAGGTACCAAATACTTGGAATAAAAGGTGTTCTGTTAGGTGCCATGGGGCTTGTCTAGATGCAACCGCTTTACTGTTTTAATTCTGCTAGTGCCACTACTGCAAACCTGCTAATACAAATTAAACATGCTGACACCTGAGAGCGAGCGGTGTTACCCAGGTACTGGTCTAACTGCATTCATGTTGTGAAGAACGGATAGTTGCCATAGTTTAACCTGTACAAAAACTAAGTGGAAGCCAAGTCTGGTTCCTTGTGACCGATATGATTTTGCAAATAAAAGTTTCAGAATCTCTTTCTGGTTTCTATTATCTGTTCACAAGCATAGCTATTTAATTTTCTTGACTTGGGTTTCTTAATGGTACTTCTGCAGTACCGTTTTCACAGCCACTTTCAGCACCAGGTTTCAGCTTCTCTGCCAGGAGCGCCTGCTCATGGCAAAGGAAGGGCTAACGGAGGCAAACGCACACCTCCAGAGAAAAAGCAAATTTTGAAGCATTCAGCAGCATCCATGCCAAAGAAGATCTGTTTCCTTAGGTCTACAGCCCCAGCTCCTTCCATGTAACTTCTTAATCTGTCATCATTAATGTGAAAGTAAGAAAAAAAAGAAATATTGGCTTTCAGTCAGGTGCTGTATAGAAAAGACCATGCACAGCCCCACTTCCACTGCAGATCGCTGCAGAAAAGAGACAAGCTTTGATATTTTTCCCCCCACAATCTATGTCAAATACAATGGGCTGCTATGTGAGTGGGGAGAAGAATCCACTTCCAAAACAAGAATTTACAAAAATTACTTTCTTTTCTTGCTTTACCTTGTGCTAATGTCACGCTGCTGAGACAGTTTGGTGGGAATCCAAATTTTAAAACGTTTGCTCCTTTTTGGATGGAATATAATTTTTTTATACTGCGAGGCTTTTCTCTGGGAGAAGAAAAACAAAGTATCCACCCGGCAGGAAGAAATACTGAATTCACACCGCTGTTTGTATCTCTGAATTTCAGATCATGCTTTTTCCCCACTGTTACTTAAAAATTCCCACAGGAAAACCCAGTTTGAGTTTGAAATCAGAAAAGCAATACATCTGTTAATAACTTGGCATACAATTTGTTGGGCTGCCATTGATGTAACCAGCTAAAGATCTGATCCTCCCTGTGCCCCATGGAGGTTTCCTGGGAAGGTAACCACTGGGAAGCAATTTTAGAAATACTGCCAGGGATAACAATGTTTTTGTAGATTTTGGGGGGATTTTTTTAGCCTGACCTGACTGTGCTGCAGTAGACGTCCCATTTTATTTTTCTCCCACTTTAGTTCACATTCTTTGTAGGCGGGATTACCACATGTTCCCTGGAATCAGAAATGTTTCATTTTCAAAGCTAGTTAGTGTTGTTTACTGAGAAGTGTTTTGCCCTGTTCTTAACCTGCAGGTGGCCACAGTGCTCTGCAGTTAAATCACATGCTTCCATGCCTCCCCCCACCCCCCCCCATAATAGACCACTCTTTGAAAGAATCCAAAAACCTGGAAGAGATGCTTTGTACATCAAGGCACAAAAGCAACAATCCTCTTTTTTTTTTTTTTTTGTTAGGCATAGGCAGGTTTTTTGGCAAGCACTTATCAGACAGATTCTTTCTAAGTATATCTATCTAATCAGCCTATTTGGTTGTCATTTCTATGGCATCAGGATTGCACTTTTTGCTGGCAAAGAGCTAGTCTTGTCCAAAGTTCTTACAAATAAAATTCCTATGTATTTTTTCTCTTTAAATAAATATTTAAAATAGATATATCTTATCACTCTGTAATAGAACTACTGGCAGAAGATGATGGGTTTAATGGTTGGCTAACTCTCTTCTAGGACTATGTTGCCGCCCAAAGGGCAGACCTGCCCATCCTCTTGGCTGTGCTTCCCTGGCACCTTTCTTTTGTTGGCACTGACAAACGTGAAGCCTCAGAGCACGACCCTGCTGCGCCAGCTCAACATGAACCCAGCAAAAACAGCGAAACAAGACTAAACTTCAGCCAGGTCACCGTCTTACCGATAACCCATGGGAGGAAAGAGGGAGTGCGGGAAAGGATGGGACCAGCCGTTTTGGCAGCAGTCCACAGCTGGATTGCCTTAAATCCATTCTAAAACTGTATCCGGTCATGTCATGTGAGCAATAATTGGTTTGATCTTTGCTGGTATGTGTGATTTTTTACCACCCTTCCTGTGACAACATGCAGGATTGTTGCAGGCTATCAAATATAGCACTTAAATATATTTGGGAACTACACCTGTGTGTGTGCGTATGCATGTGGAAGAGAAGAGAGAAACAGTGATGTTCTCTGGTGAAAAGGGAGACAAGACGGTGCTGTAATAATAAAACCTAGTGAAAAGGAAGAGAAAGCAAAAGGACAAGGGGGAAATTAAAAGACTACAGAAAAAAAGCAAAGACAAACTCACAGAACAGAGGAGCTAGTATAAAGATGAAAGCCCCGTGGACAATTAGTCCAGAACCGCAGTGCCAGCCACAGGCACAGCACATCACTCAGTCTGGGTCACAGCTGCAAGTTTTCCCATGTAACACCTGGCTTTATGCATCCATCTGAACACACACTTTTATTTTCTGAACAGGTAACTCTGGGGAAACATGGCTGGTGAACTTCATGGCACTATGGGCTGGACCGAGTAATGGGCTGACACACACCGAGAGAGCTCTGCTGCTGGGACACGAGGCAGAGCTGGATGAGCAGGAGGAGCCTAGGAGAGGAGGGCTAGACAGGCTAGCGAGGCAAACGTGAGTATTTTGCTGGCATTTGAGCCAATTCAGCAAGTAACCACTGTGGACACCTTACAGAGCCCTACTGACAAGCCATTGCTCATTTCTGATTGCAGCTTTTCATTTTAGGGCCATTAGCTCCCCGTGACCCATGGCTGCCTCGGCAGCACTGTGATTTACACTCACACCGAAACGCTCCCCAGCTCTCCAAGTCAGGCAAAGCAACTGCTACAGCCACAGTCTCCTTCTCTTTTACCAGGACACCCCCATAACAGGGGTTTTCAGGTAGGGACAAGCCAGGGACCCCTTAGAGACTAAACTGTTCAAGACTGCCACTTTCCTTCTGGTAAATTCTTCGGTGAGGGGTACCAGATCTTGAAAGATTTAATTGATGTAGGAGAAAGTTTTCAATAAATGAAGAAAGGAGTCAGGGTTGTGGTAAAAGGCAGACAGAATGAACAAAGTACTGCTCTAGAGAGGCACCATTACTTCACCTTTAATCACCAATACCTGTCCCTAAACTATTGGGATTCTTTTGTTCGCTCCTCAGCTGGTGGTTTCATGAAGAATCCCAAATGCTCCTTGCTGTTATGCTTACCTCTCTCATGGACCTGTAGTCCATATTAGTCATGTGTTCTGTGTTTTAAAAAAAAGAAAAAAAAAAAAATCCCCAAAAAGTTTTTCTGTTGCTAATACCTATTAACCTCTAACAGTACCCAGCACACTGGGATTCTTTGTCCTCATATGACTTCCATAGCTGACACTTTATGGCTTCGTGTCTCTGACATTTAGCCGTGAAATTATTGCAACAGGTCGCATTCAGAGAGCGCACAAAGGCAGCGTGCCTCTCAAGCCAAGCTGAATCCATCAGCTGCTTCCTCTACTGCCTTCGCAGCTGGTCAGAACCCAAGGTCCTGCCGTGACCTTTCAGGCCTCAGCAGGATCAGGAATTAAGCAAACAGCTAAGGCTCTTTTTTCATACAACACTACTCGGGACTGAGCCAAATCTCACTCATGACTCGAATGAGTAATGATGCTGGAACCAGGCAATTGAACTGTCTAAGACTAAACTTCCTACCTCAAAAGATGCAGATACTATTGTCCATTCTGGCATCACTTTGCAAAACACATTTCTATAACATTAGAGTCCAAAATGCAAACTACAATGTCTGTAGTCAATTATAAAGATTAGTAGAAAATAAACAGGACCATTTCCCCATTTAGCTGTGTGCAGAACATATTGTTTTGTGTGCATTTCAGGCAGTTTATCCTGTTTAAAGGTGAATGTCTATTTTCTTTTATTTTACAGAACCATTTCTTAATGCAGGTGCATTACTGCCCAGTAAAGAATACGTATTTTTAACGCTGTTATAGAAAGACAGTCTTCAAAGACAAGTGCTCTTAGTTTTATGAATTTCCTTTAGAACTGAAAAGAAACCAAGAGATGACTGTTTTACAGTTTATTAATTAGAAGCAGAAACTAGATTACATTTTAATGTAAGGTTTTGTGCATATACCTATTCACCCATGATGCTCTGCTTTTATACTAGATCAAGAGAAAAGTTATCTGTTACTGCAACTAGGACTGCCAGTGTGGTTTGGTTTCTGCTCAGGTGCCACTGCTGTGAGACCTACCCGCCACAACCAAGAATTTGGTTTACTGTAGATCAATTCCAAGACCGTGTTCTTGCATGCAAAAACATCAACAACTTACTTGGCTGGCTACAGGTATGATTTACAACTGTCCAGAAGTCACATACACTGAAATAAATGGGTAGATAGATATTAAAGTGTTAGAAAGAACTAATTACTGTTTTCTCTAATCCTGAATGTTGATGTCCCATGCCCTAGATTTTATTCCAAAAGCAAGTAGGCTGCAGAGAAGCATGATGGAATTGCTTGGCTGATGAGGACAACTATGGGGATAGTTTCCTCCCCTGTACAGCTGCCTACCTTCTTCCATATACATCTATCTGATGGCCTCTGTGCCAACCCATTTGTCCTTCCAAACCTCTGCTAACAGCTGTCCCCATTCCAAAAAATCCTTTCTTCCCTGCCATGAACCAGAAGAGTAAGTATCTTGAGTGGTGTTCACAAATAACTAATTTCAAAGGGCTTATTAAATGAACATATGCTGCTCTCTTTAGTGCATAAGGGAGAGTGAATAGGGGAAGAAGTGAAAAACACCTGTATCAATCCTGCAATCAAAACAGCAGAATTATTAAACGTTGCTTTAGACACTTCCTGACAGACACCAAGTAAAACAATACTTACGGTTTAATCTATGGCTCAATCCCATAATTAATTTTATATGGTTGTCGAAACTTCAGTGAAGCAGAGTTCTGATGATGTACTATATACATAGTTATGTACATAGTTTTTCAATTCTGATCTAAAATTGTGTTATATCATGGTTATCTGTAAAAACGTTACCATGTCGCGTTTTGAGACAGGCAAGAGGGGCAAATTACTCTCATTCTCGGTTAAGCACTTCTACATCAATTCATTAATATCATTAAAGTCTAAATTTCTGTTTTCATTCCAGGGCAGCACAGGTCATTAAAGAGGGTGCAGGAACAAGGCTCTGCAAACCCAGTGCAATTTCCAGCTCTGCTACTGGAATTTTTGTGACCTCAGATAAGGTACTCCATCTCTTCCTATCTCTGTTCCCCCCAAATTAAGACTAGGGTAACATTATCGGTCCCATTCTGTAGTATGTTTTGAAACCTACTTACAGAAACTGTCCTATGAGCATTAGGCATTTTTTTAACCATGTGATTATACTTGAATGTTTGTTGAAGTTTCTCATGCTAAGCCAGGACACTGAGTCAGTCCCAAGCTTGTAAAAAAAAAAAAATAATTGTAGCTGACTGGGACAATACTCCACATGGAAATGCAAAACCTTATCATTTGTACACTGAAAGCCAGTGACAGCCTTACTACGTTTTATTGGTAGTGATTATTAATGCACTGAGAAAACAAACACATTATCCCTAACAAGAAATTGTCATGCTTAATTGTCAGTCTTCACAAATCTGAAAATACATTCAGAAGTGGGTGAGAGTTCAGTGGTCACACTTAGAGAAATGTTACAAGTATTTTGTCTTGCAATAGCTGGTAGAGGAAGAAAGGGGAAGCTGAGCTGTGCAAAAGGACATACGCTTTATTTTATATACACACACAGAGAAGCTGTCTAACAAAGTAAATACTCAAGCTTAACTTTTACAATCCTAGCTTCAGTTCACACAGTTCCTTCTTAATGACAGTCATTTATTCCTGACATTGTGCTGTCTCTCAGTGTTGGAAAGACTTCGGAACACTTGGAAAGCACCTTCTCTTTCACTCTGGAAATGCCGAATGTCCCAAGGCTTACCTGTTGTGTGATTCAGCACCTCTAATGCCTCACTTCTTTTATACTTCTGTGTAAGACTCACTTGTTCCTTCCTTTGGTTTGTAAGCTACGTTACAGGAACTGTTACTTGTTTAGCCATTTTTCTCACTATAGATGTTTGTATTTCTGAAGCCGGAGATGTAAACAACTAAGAAATTACCACTTCTGCCCAACAGAGACTTCCCCACCCCAGAGAGCAGGGACAGATGTGGGCACCTCAGCCCTGCCTGCCAGTTTACTCCAGCTGCTACCGAGGCAGGCTCTGTCCTGCCAGTTCCTCTTGGGATTATGACCTCTAGAATATCCCAAAAGAGATCTCCTTCAACCTCCAAGCTAGAGGCACCAGAATTCATCTCACTGTGCCCAACATACCACATAAACAAACTGAACGTGTACATAAGCCAATAGCAATATACATATATATAGCCACAGTCATATGATTTTCTAAAGATAGCTCTCCTTCAGCTAGAGGTTATGGCCTTGATTCCCGCGTTCCTGGCTGAACTGTTACGATGTGTTTTGCGGGCAGCATGCTTTGGGGGCATCATGGCCCTTCTGTACGCATTCACCAATGAATTTGGTCAAGCTGAGCGCCTGCTGTTCAGTTACTTGAGTTAACAACACGGAGCAAGTGAACATCAAGCCATAGATCTTACTGAAGAATGAAGCTATTGTAGGCCACGTCTGCGTAATTTTCATAGCAGATACATGGGAGGGTATGCAAGCAAACAGGTTTTATCCTATACCAGCCAACAGGTTTTATCCTTTCATCCTAGAGATGCGCTCTGATGCAGCAATACATTTGGAGCATGAGAAGATGCCCCGGTGGCTCAGATGAGTGGTCTATCTACTCCCAGACTCTGTCTCCAACAGGGGCAACCAGAAAAGCTATTCAGGCAGAATACACAAGTCTGGACACTGTGTGGTCCACTTTTCTCATGCTTCCCAGCGTCTGCAATTATTGTATTAGGAACGTAGAAGGTAACATTCCCATCTGTCCTTTTGGTATCCATTTATGGGTCCTCTGTCCATTAATTCATTTAATCCCTTTTTGAATATGCTGATGCTCTCATCCACTCACAAGTACAAGTTTATGTACATTTCAGAACGAACCAAACTGAAATGCTGCTAGGAAATTTAAAAAAAAAAGCAATAAACCCCCCCCCCAAAACCAACAAATTTGCACATAAGTAGTACCTTACATCAGGCCTGACCATGACTGATCAGTCCATGTAAAAGATCAGCTCATCCTAGAAGAAGATAAATTTCACAGCTAAAGCCATTATCAGAAAGTTTGTGGTCTTTGATCTGTTTCATGTCAGCATAAAGGCTGGTAGAAAATGAGGGAGACATCATGAAGTGACATAACTGTCACATGCGTCTGGTGACAAAATCAAGCATTCAGAGAGTTTTGTTTAGTAATACAATTCCGAATCAAGGCAGTTTAGTGTTTGGAAGAAGTGCTTCCCTATGTCTTCCTTCTCTAAGGCATACTTAACATATCGGAATAAAAACTGTTAATTCTTTTTTTGGTTTTTTGGTTGTTTTTTTTCCCCTACCAAAAGCCTGCAAGTTGGAAACCAGACTAAACCACACCTAGCAAGACCTGCACCACGAAACCCAGAAGAGGAGACTGGATGCCTGCTTTACTACACCGCCCACGCTTGATTTACTAACCGGGACGAAACCTGGAGCAGCCCCGGGGCCACCCAGCCCGTAGCCGCCTGCTGCTTTCACCTCGGCGGGCAGAGCACTGCACCCCAACCCGATTCCGTTCTCCCCTCCCGGATGCGGTAACGGAGCGGGTCCAGCGGAGACGGGCCCCGGCTCGAACCGGCTGCGGATACGGGTGACGCCGGCGACTCCCCCCTGGGCCCTAACTACAAAAGGCTGCCCTGCGGCTCGGTTCTCCGGCATGGCCCGGGGTCCCCTCGGGCCCCAGGGACCCCGCGACCGGGCCGGGGGCGGTCCGTTCGCCTCTCCAGAGCCGGGAGCGGGACCGGGACCGGGAGCGGGACCGGGACGCCGCCTTACCGTCTGCTGCGCTGCCCTGAAGGTGGCATCCAGCAGCATCAGCTTCCAGGGGTCCGACACGGTGCCGGGCAGCGGCAAGTACACGTAGTAGGCGGCCAGGGCTGC
>JANXJC010000088.1:36447910-36476023 GCA_027564655.1 Leptodon cayanensis | reverse complement strand
CCGCCCGCCGCGGAGGCCGCTCCGCGCAGCTCGCCGCGCCTCTCGCCCGGGGGTCGCCGCTTCGCTGCCGCAGCAGCCGCCGCCCCTGAGGGGAGCGCCGGCCGGCGAGCGGCCTGCGGTCGGCGCGGCTGCCGGGGGTGGGGGGCTCCCCCGGTGCGGCCGCGGGTCCCCGAGGGGAAGGGGGCCGTGCCCGGCCTCGCCCCGCCGATCCACACGAGGCTGGCCTTGCCCGCGGGCCTGGGCTGGGCCACCCGAATCCCCGGTGCCTCCTTCTGGCTCGCCTTACCCAGGCCCGCAGCCCTGTGCCCGCTTGGGGCTGCAGAAGCTTCTGGGTGGGCTGAGCAGGCGGCAGCGAGCGCGACCCACCCGCCAGCCCCACCGGTGTCCGGTTTTAGGGGTTGTGGCACCCGAGGACGTGGGCGGTGGCAGCTCTTTGCCGACAGAGAAGGTTTTCCCATGGAGCACGTTACAAAACAATTCCAGAAAAGAGATTTTTTTTTTTTAAAGTATGTTTATTTTGTAATTTTATTTTGGACTGGGATATTTTTTTTTTTTTACCCTAGGTCAGTAACAAATTTTGGTTTAACGCAGGAACACTTCTTGCACCTGAGACAAGAAAATTTTCTTTTTCATCCCCAACATGCAGGAAATAAAAACACTGTAGAGTTCAGCCTTGACACAAATGACTACTTAGTCGCAGTCCTATCTTCAGCAAATTTTTTATTTGAATAGCCAGATTCACATGCATTATGAATCTAATGCAGAAAAAAGAATGAGCGCTATTTTAACAATAACATTGCTTTTAAAAACAATAATACTAAAAAGTCACACAGAAATCTAAAGAGAGTCCTGGAAAGGACAAGTTTCCTTTAAAAATTGACATGAAAAGGTAATAAAAGAAAAATATGTCTCTAAGAAGTAAAAGGTCAGCTTTTAAGCCAGCTTTACTGGAATCGAAGTAAAACCTTGCTGATTCTAAAGGCTGCAGAAGAGTTTCTGGAATTTGTGAGGAACTGAGACTCTCTAGCATCTTTAACCTTTTTTTTGTACCAACAGCAGATGGAGTTTCTGTAATTTTCAGTCAGTTTTGAGTAGACTACAGATGTGAAAGGGCTGTTTGGAAACAAGCTTTGTCAAGAAAGCAGCACAAGGTGAGATTCCTGAGGTCTCAAGCTTTTTATACCGAGTCATCCCTTTGTGTATTATTTTGTGCTCACACCTTCTCTTTTACCTTGTGCCCTGCTCCCCTGCCTCCTTTCCTTTGCATACTCCCGTTCCCTTGCTTTCCCAAGCATCTGCCCCTAAACTCCACACCTAGGATCCTTGGCTGTAAGAATTTGCTCCTGTCTCTTTCAACAAAAATAATTGTTCCCAAACCTCTGGCAAAACCACGCCTCGTCCAGCTCCTCTCTCATCTACTTGCCTCTTTGAAAAAGAGATAAAAAAGCTAGATGACCTTTTTCTGAAGTTTCTCATGTTCCCACTGACTCCCACATACATCTTGTGCTTGATCTCTCCCCTTCCTCGCATTTTGAAAGCTACTGCTCTGGCTAAACTGAATCAATAGCTCTTTGGCAAATCTGTTTTTTTCCAGGCGCTTATAAAGAAGCCAGTCGGTTGAAAAAATAAAACACTGTGGCCCCAGAAAGATTCCTTTCTTTAAAAAAAAAAAAAATTAAACCCCCAAACGCTTGCAAGGTATGTAGGGAACAAGCAGTCTACCTAAGTAAACTCACATCCCGAAGCCAAGAAATGGTTGCTAGACAGCCAGCTTCCAGAGAGGACCGAAGGGCACCAAGGTCTCTTTCAGGCTCCTCGCGGTCCCATCAGCTCTTCTGATGTGGCCTCATTGTCTTTTTTCACAAGGTATGAGATCCCCGCTCCCACAAAGCTGATGTGACAGGATTCATGTAATGATTTAATCTCCTGGAACGTTCTCCCTGTGGGTGTTACTGTGAGAGGGAACTATTTAACTATTAAATAAATGTTGTACTCCTGGGTTACTGATGTCTAGATAACTGGAAAGAACAGCAAGTTTCAACTGCATGTTACATTTTACACAACAAAAAATAACAGGTGTTTCTATTTCAGAACCTTTTTTAAGAAAAACACTTAGACTTTTAAATGTCAGACATATAAAGAATAGTAATTAGTCTTGACATCAGTCGTGATCTAAACTTCAGTGAGAATAAATGCACTTGATTAAAAAAGATCTTAGCCACTTTTCTTAAGTGATTACTACCTAAAATTTGTCTATGTCTATGTTCTGTCGGTCCCAGGAAGGATAGCTTAAGATGGTTCATCAGAATACCCTAATTGCTTTATGAGATTGTAATTCTGGATTTTCAAGTATGTTAAGAAAATGGCTAATGCCCAAGCCACTCTCTCTGCGTAGTGAGCCTCTATTTATGTACTGAACGTTTAGTACAGTACATCACATTCTTTTTAAACTTTTAACTGAGAAGCGATGCATATGTATCACCTGTTAATCCTCAGCCCCGATAAATACGTTTCTCCTGTCTTTGCAGGCACTTTATTATATATAGATTTTTGAGGATCTCGAGGTTAAGTGGAAATTAATGTACAATCACCAATACCTTTCCCAGAAACTATACTGTAGAAACAACATTGACTCCAGTACTGCAGAACTTGTTCCAAACCTAGGAGAAACCTGGTCTGTGGTTCAGGGTGTGAGGGAAACTGAAGACCTGGCTGAAAAGGACTTTGTAAGAGTGCAAAATAAGAACAGGGGAAAAGCCAGTGAAGGTTGGCCTGACCTGGAACTGCAAAACGATGGCCCAAACTGGTACTTCAAGGTGACCAAAGGACCTCGTGTTAGGCTGTGTTTTGACTGTAAGTCATTGTTGCAGTTACTCTATGTGAAATAAAAAGTAATTGTAGGACTGTGTAATAATTGGCTGACTCAAGTGTCAAAATAGAAATGACCTCCTTGGTTTGCAGGCTGTTACTCTGAAATCTTTTCCTCAATAAAATAGTCCTAATTTACGTGTACATCACTGGCACATCTTTATTCACATAAACAATGCTGCTTCTGCTTTTTCCTGTTCTGCTTTTCTTCCAGATCATAAAAAGTCAATGGGCTCTTACTGGCACTAACGGCTGCTGGATCAGTCATGAAAATGCCTGAACGAATAAAAATCTGTAGTATAAAGAAAAAATGAGTAAGATCTACAAATTCAGTTTGACATGTAAGAATTTAGCATATAATAGAAAATTCTAGATATAAAAAAATATCTCATTCTTTTTACATTGAGCCAGTGAGACATTATGCTACATCTGGTTTCAGAGATGCTGAGCCCCTGTGAAATAATTCCTTTCCAGATCAGCAACTTTTAGTATGAGAGAAAATTAAGGACGGCAAAAACATCTGGTATAATTAATCCGTTCTGGGGTTGGTCCCATTGAGTCAGCTGGTTGACTTTCATGTCGACCAGTCCTATTTTCTCCTGTCAGCTCTCTTCCCTCGTTGCCTATGAGCCGATTATTCTGAAACTGGGCATAACAAATACCTTCGCCAAGGCAGAGCTTACTGAATTATTAACAGCATTAGTATTTTTATGGTGGCCACAGCAAGTCTTTATCCTCCCATTTGCGAGGCGCCCATGCGCTGTGGCCTGCGCAGCCCACGACACGACGGTCTCCATCAGGAGGCCCTGAGGGGAGCGACGGACAGGAAAGGCAGGCCCGGCGGGCTGAGGGGAGCCGAGCGGCGAGCTCCCCCCACCACCCCCGCACACGCTGCGGGCCGTTAACCGCAGTCTCCGCACGGCCACGGGACGCCTGTTAAACCGGCTCCGGAGCTCCCCGGCCGGGAGCCGGGCAGCGCCTCAGAGCGGCGGAGGCGGCTCCTGCCGCCCGCTCCCGCCCTGCCCCGCCCCCGCCGCCGCTCCATCCGGGCCTCTGCGCTGCGGCCGTTGGAAGCGTTCGAAACCCTCCAGCAGCCAATCAGCGCAAAGCACACCCTCCCCGTTCAGCAACAAGGGTACCACAACGAGGCCTGTTCGTCTGCCCAGGAAACTTCCCACCGCCAATGGGAGGCCGTCCAGCCGTGAGCGGCAGGTGCGCTATCCAGTCAGAGAGAGAGGAGGCGAGGCACCCTCCAAAAAGGGCGGGGAAGGAGGCGGGACATCTCGGAGAGATGCCGAATGAGGTGGTGGCTTACATAGGGGCGGTGTGGCCGGTAGCCAATGCTTGGCTCGGTTAGTCCGGCGGCTCGCTTTTTGAATTGGTGGTGGCGGTCGCTTCATGGCGGAGGTTGTTTTTGCGGTTGGCTGCAGGTGGCATCGGCGGTGAGGCGGGGGGGAAAGCCGGCCCTGGACACCGGGAGCGGGCGGGAAGCCGGCCCTGGACACCGGGAACGGGCTGGTGTGGCCGGGATGGGGCTGGGGGAGGCCGAGGAGGACAGCGGTGGGCGCGGGCGGCCTGGGCCTGGGCCGGTTGAGGCGGGCCGGGGGCTGCGTGTGGCGCACCTGTGAGAGCTGGGGGTCTCTCGGGGCAGCCCCGCTGCTCGGCGCCGCTCCGGGCCTTCTTTACGCCCCTGGCGGTCTCCGCTGAGCAGAGCGGAGGCCCGGGCCCTCTGGCACCTGCGAGCTCATGAGGCGAGAGTAGCCGGCGGTATCTAATCTTGCCTCCGGCCACCTCCCAGCAGGACAGCTCGGTCAGGCTCCTGGGTGGTTCCTCGGGAGGGAAATGGACAGCGTGGGAAGTTTTTTTAATGTCGTCTCCTTACTTTTAAAAACGTATTTTGGTGTGTGGATATTTTGTGGCCTTCAGGCTTTACGCAAACTATTGGGAGGTCGTTTGTAAATGTAACGCTGTATGGGCATTCAGGTCGGCCTGAATGCTGTAGTGATGGTGTTCTGCCTTTTGTTCTTTTTTTTACGTGAGGGGAAACTGTTACGTTCGTATCTTCTGTGTGCTGTTTGTTCTCTTCTGTACCTTGGCACTCCCAGTGTGTAAACCTAGTGACTAGGATTATGTTGTTAATTAGTATGTGACTATTAAAACAGGGAATACATTTAAAAAAAAATATATCCAGAATGGAACGCCATAAATAAATAAATTGGAAAAGTCATAAAGAAAATCAATGCCCAGCCCAAAGTATGGGCTTTTCCCAAAGATACTGTGAAGTTCTACATAAGTGTGTGTGCATATACGTGTTGTTAGGTATAACAACAGCTGCATGACAGGAATGACAGTCTTTTTAAAAATAATCTGTAGGATTTACATTTAATGGTACTCTTGTCTGGAGGAGTTTTTTTGGTCTTGTTTTATTTATAACTGTCTGTGTGGTAATCATTATTAACAATATGGTTTGAATCTTCCAAGATTATGCTTCTCTCCACCCTCACTGCCAAAGAAGAGGTAATTGTGTAACAGTTCCCGGTGGTATCTTCATAACCTTCTGGACAGGTGATCCCTAAAGACTTTCTGGTTAAAGTTACTTTCTCCTCTTCCTAGGTCTCAAGCTATTCTGAGATAAACTAGCTGGGTGACTGGGACTTACTGCTAGGAAACTTAATTCTGTGGAGCCTGCACAGCTGTGTATGATGTTAAAATTGCAACTAAGGTGGCAATTTTGATGACTGAATATGCCTAGAATTATGATAGATTTGTAGTGTTGACTTATTACTCATCACTATAGTAGGAACTTACTTGATGTATTAGGAAGACATGAATCCTGTCGAAGAGTCTCAGACATGATGTCCTGAAATCTAGAAGATAAACTCTTTTCTATATTGCCGTTATGCCAAAACACCCATTGTTTTTTGTCTTTGGATTTTTACTTTGCTATGTAATCAGACAGGCATTGCGCAACTTGAAAAATAGTATGTGCAATTCTCTAGGGGTTTTACTACCTTGTCAGCCTTATTTCAGACAGTGCTTTAATGTGTTATTTGGGGGGCTACTCTTTTAAAGGGGCATTTACAGCCACGAGGAGAATGACTTCAGTTCAAGTGATACGGAGGGTTATTATACTGCAGCAGTTCAGATACAGTGGTTATTCTAGGTAACTTCTGATATCACAGTGCAAATATTTAAATGTGTGTGAATGATGAATCACAGGAAATGCATGGTTCTTGCTTCACGCACAAAAGAAAATGTGCTACATGTCGGCCAGGGGTCTTGGAACAAATTTTCTGGTACAAGATTCAGATAGCTACCTGTCACATACTGGAAAGGCAGAATTCTTGTTCCTCTCATTTTGTACAAGTGTGTTTGATGGGCAGGGAGAGCACAGATATATTCTATCTGAGAAGACAGAAGACCTCTTTATCTGATGATGAATGGATGCTTCTACTATATTATAGTTAATCTAGGACAAGAGACTAGATCATATGAGTAGACGTATATATCCTTATTAACTTTGTAGGTACTCATGCATTTTGAGAAAGCTAATTTTTCTTTGAGTAAATACTGCTGGCTTTACTTCCTGGGTGGTCATTTTTATGCAACCGCAGTAACTCTAGCCAGTTCACCTGAAAAATCAAATTTTAGCAAGCTGCTTTGTATACCCTAATTCTTCTGCTAGTGTTTCATTTTAACAATGCTAACCTCGGTCTCAAATCTAGCTTATAATAGTTTATCACTGAAGCAAACAAATGCTTTTAGTTTGTTGTTTTGTGATGAAACTTTAAAAAATGAACACTAGAGTTTGTGCTTCCCTGCTGCTCAGAGTTGAAGTACCCTCTCTGCAGCTTTCTGTACAAATAAATTATTTCTGTGGTAGGCAGCCTGCTCAGAACCATTTCTGTAACAGGTTTGTTGTCAGTCCTTTCTACCAATTGTGTGACTCCTAATACTCTTTCAGAACCACTCTATCAGTGTGAGTGGGATTTTAATAAGAGTCTAAATGTTTTGTTTTCAGAAGTCTGAAGTTACTTCTAACTACATTAGTCATAGAGCTCTTGTTAATGAGCTTTTGCAACTGTAACTTAGTTTAGCACATCTATCTTTCAGCTGTTAAAGAAACAAGACATAATCATGGCTGACAACAGTACGCTGGTGTCTGAAACCGGGAGGAGCCTCTTAGCTGATTCTTCTGTTCTTGATTCAAAAATTACAGAAACCTCCAAAGAGAATGCGTTTCCTGGATCTGTTTTGGATGTTGAAGGTAATGGGAGAAGTTTATTTTAAGACTACTATGTTTTTGTAGTGACTGATTAATTTGTACGTATTTAGTAATTTTGAAAGACCAAAAGCGCTTTGCTGAACTACAGAATTGTATGTAGGGTAGCCAGTATGGTGTTGGTTTGATATCCTTTCAACAAAAGAAAGGAATTGTCTTAATTTTTAACTCATCTTGTTATAAAAATTTGGGGTTACGGCCATGAGATCAAATACAGAAGATGAGTCTTCTGGTTGATGTATAGAAAACTGTTAGTTCCATTTGATGCGTCTTCTGTGGACTAAATCATTCCAGGTTATATTTTGACACCAGTGTTTGGATATGACAGCTGCTCTGTTGTGTATGGGTAGACCTCAGAGAGATGAGTAGTCTTGAGCTTGAAATTAATTCAAGAACAAATCTTGAAATTAAAAAAACAACAGTAGCCAAAATCCAGTGGCAGTCTTCTGGTGCAAATGACATGGAGGCAACGTTTGTCCCTTCCTCTTAATATTTGGAAAGCTTAAATACATGGAGAAAAAGAACAAGATACCGAATTTCAGTTCTGATATTCCTTGGTGAAACTGAGCAGTTACTAGGAAGCAATGAACGTTGTCAGCCAGGAACACAGAAACTAGAAAAGATACCAGCTGTGTGTTTTCCAGCAAGTCTTGGTGGTTCTTGCTTTGACCGTAAGGTAACAGGTCATGAATTGCAGGATCTTGTTTCACCATATACGAGAAAGTTTAGGCTCTGTGGTCAGTTGGGTATGCCTTAATTAAAAGATAGGCTTTTTGAGGTAACATTTATTTTCAGGCTTGTTCCTGATAAACAGGGTATCTTGAAAGGATGCAGTCTGCCTGTATTCTTCTATACGTTATTGCTTGATTTAGACCTAACATGGATTTTTATATTAAAATGCAAATATTATCCTTGTTTCTCTATAAACAGAAGAAATGCCTCAAATAGAAACAAGAGTGGTTTTGGTTCAGGAAGCAGGGAAACGTGAGGAGCTTCTGAAAGCCTTGGAGGTATGTGGGTCTAAGATAAAACAGTCACTGGAATGAGATGGTATGCTTTTAGACGTCTAGTAACCAATTTGGTTCTGTACTAAAGTTCTCCTCTTCCACAGACCATTAAGATAATGGAAGTACCAGTTATAAAGATAAAGGAAACTAGTCCTGGTAAATCAGAAGAAAAACTAATAAAAAGTATTATTCATATGGTATGTCATGCAATTAAGCACATGTGATTGCATGCAGCATGTTGTACTTCACTGGGACCGATATGTGCACACGCTTTAATTTGTATTAATTGGGCATAATGGTCACAATATGTGTTAATCTATCTGATGGTGTCACTTAGAGCTTGTCAAAATTGGTGCTTTTTTTTACACTTTCTCAAATATGGAAGTAATGTCTGCAGCTCTTAATTAGTGGTGTTTTCTAACAGGGGGATAGAAATATCAATGGAGACTTCCAACTGCATGCTTATATTGAAGTCAACACATAAGTTTTTGCTATGAACTGACTTCGTAATTGGTTAATTGGCTTCTCTTTCAATTGAAAGGTCCATTTAAACTTCAGTGTAAGAAGTGGTTCTTCATTTCTTGATGTGAAAAACCTAGAAAATAAAATTTGGAACTAATGATTGAAATTGGAACGGACCAGATTTTTAGAACCCTTAAAAATACCAAGCAATGAACAAAATTGGCTTCTGTTATTTAGATCTTATGCAGCATGGAGCTTGCTGTTGCAAGCTGGATACTACTTTTTAGTAGTATCTGGAAGTACCTTAAGCTGTTCTGACAGCTTGAAATTTCATTTCTCTTTTGTGCTTAGTTTGGTGGTTTTGTTTGTTTTTTTTTCTTTTTTCCATCTGTAGATATTTCCAATACTATATTATCAGTGTGAACTGATACATAAACTACTGAAGTAACTAGAATTCTTATTCTTCAGAAGCAGTAATTGCTTTAAGACATTTTTTAGGTGCAGTTCATAGCTATTCTTATGCTAGCGAACAGTGCATCTCATTCAGCTTTCACAAATCCTAAGAGCCTGTCTCTGTTTAAATCTGAACTATACATTTTTCTAATGGTCCAAAATAAACATCAGTTGAATTTTAACTTTGGTGTAAGTATGTTGCCTGAATAATGCTTTCCCCTTCATCCCCATACATCAAGGAAATTAAAGTGCCCTACGTAAAGACAGACACGATAGAAGAGCTCGGAGATTCTGATTCCCCAGAATTTGAGACTATCTTCATTGTATCAGACTTCCAAGATTCTATCTTTACCAACCTCTGCAAAGCAGATTGCCGTGTCATTGGACCTCCAGTAGTACTGCACTGTGCACAAAAAGGAGAGGTATGTGCTTTCTGTTGAAATCAGCTGAGTAGCTCTCTGGTGCACTGAGTTCTAAATACAAAGTGTTCAAAATAAAATCTATTTTGCTTTGTCAATCAATCATAAATATTCTTAGCAAGAGAATTTTAAGAAAAGCAAGTTTCTAATACCATGTTAGAATATTGCATGTAGCAAGAAAGCACAGGCAGTAAGGCTGCAATTACTGCAGTAGTTGTGGGAGTTGTTGACCCACTAGTTGGGATTGTGCCATTAGGAGAGGCAGCATACAAATGATGCTCCAGTAGGTGCTTGATATTTTCAAAGGTTGTCACTTAGACGGGATGGATTGGGGAGGAAAAAAAAGGATGGAGTGCTACCCATGGAACTTGGGGATGCTCTAGTTACTTTAGTAGAACACTGGCAGGTCTGGAGCTGAGGTATAACTGAGTACACAGACTTGGACTAGTGTCTGATGCATTTTAATACTAGGAACAATAGTACTGTATTAAAGATAATGATAAAAATTTAACAGAAGTGGTATGCTTTTGACTAATAAGCTTACTTCTTGCTTTCAGCCTTTACCTTTTTCCTGTCGTCCGCTGTACTGTGCAAGTATGTTGAACTTGGTACTGTGCTTTACAGGATTCAGAAAGAAAGATGAATTAGTAAGACTTTTTTTTCCTTTGGATTGGTAAAACTATGTTAAGTTTATTTTCAAAATACTCTTCTATTCTGTCACCCATAGGGTTTAACCATGACTGGAGAATTGTTTGTTCTTTTGTTTTGTTGCATGTGCACAGGCAGTGATATTTGAGGATGGGAACAAAACTGTTGCCTTGTCCAAGTCATTTTGTCCATGCTGGGTTTGGTTACTTTTTTGTGAGTAACATTAAACAGGTCTAATTTAGCAGGGCTTAAAGATTTGTAGATTGAGGCTTCAGATAAGATATTTACCCAATAGTGTCCTCTTATTTGTACAGGTAGTAGTGTGGTCAGATAAAACTTTGTAGTCCCATTCAGAGCATTTGCAGACATGTTACCTTGCAGCCATGCTGTTTTGCTATTGTGCTGTCAGGACTTTGGTCTTGACGTATCTAGGTATGAAGTGGTTTGATACTCTAGCACTTTGCTTTTCCATTCCAGTGATGCAGTTGGCACCTAATTTCCCTATTGGGCACCTGGGAGTCAACAATATGGCTCCACATCTTCATCTGGGAAAAAAAATCAAACCCAAAACAAAAGCCTTTGCCAGTGTTAGGCATAATTAGGTCTGATCGGCTAGATTAAAACTGAACAAATGGCAATTTTATGTAAATTCTGGCAGTTGCCCCTTCAGGTAGAATTGACTAAATCAATGAGGAAACCATGCTTCGAATCTATTGTGCGTGAAAAGGTGAAGGCATTATGTACGATTATGACGAGAGTACTGGTGGCTTGGGTAGTCTTCCTCAAGCTACATAGCAAGCCTGTATTAAATGTTAAGGAAAAAAAAAAGTTAATAGTTCTTTTGCTCTGTCAGCTATATCTTCTCCTGTAGATGTGAACAAGTTGTTTTAAGAACAAATGGGAGCATTTCTATTCCTAGACATTTAATGTAACCTCCTGTAGCTTGCTGTGTAAACTATTTTTGTACCACTCTGCACTGTACGTTTCAAAAGATATACTGAAAACTTATTTCATCTTTATTTTTCAGGTTAAGCTAGTGACCTTGGTCCATCATATGGGTGGAATTATTCGAAGGGACTTTAGCTCAAAAGTTACACATCTGGTGGCTAACTCAACGCATGGAGACAAATTCAGAGTATGTAAGCTTGAGCTGGTACTTCATGGAAACTTTAAGAATTTGGCTTTTGTAGACTAAGTCTGTAAATTATACTTCAGCTTGTAAGTTGCTGCATTTTTTCCTGTACTAACAGCAATGACTTGTACTGGTGAGTTCATCTCTGGTGTTGAGCTTTGACATGTTTTTGTCTCTGTTAGAGATCTAAATGATATAAATTGCCTGAATGCAGAGATTTTGAAATAGACAAGTATAGTAAATAACAAGAACCAAAATGTTTCTTAAGTACTGATGCTATCAGTACTTAAGGTACTTAAGCCATTGATGTACTGATATTACTGGTAGTTAAGATGTTGATGAACAATTGTTCTTCAATGAACAAGTGTTTATGTGTCAATATACTTGCTTTTTCTGTCCCTCCAAACCATAAACTTCGAGGTAACTTGCAAAAAACTTTAGTATTCGTGTGCATCTTCTTTCAAAAATTATTTTTAACTTGCTACGTATAAGCGTTCAAATCATCCCTTATGTATAAATATATGCGAGGGGTTGGTTTGTTTGTTTTTCTGACAACACCAAAAGGGAATCCTTCAGGACATGTATGTCCAGTTGACAAGTAATTACAAATTTATAGGTTTTTGTACCATGGAATAGGACATAGCAATGCCTATGCCCCTTGACTCTCCCTTGTTTGAATTGTTAGTAGGCTGTTGCTTTTTTCTTAGTCTGTCTTTCTAATCTTCCAGTTGGAAGAGAAGACCAGCTTTCTAACTCTGTTCAAACACTCATTTCTGCCAACTCAAAGGCAAAAATTAGGAAAACTTTACAGTCTCTCAAGCAGTCATGGAAGTTACCTTTGGAATAGTTGCTTCCTCTTTGGTAAAAGCATGCTAAGATATTTGTCGTCATACAAAGTATCAAAAGCAGAAAAAAGATCCCATATTCCACTGGAATGGAGATCTGATTTTTGTGAGCGATGAAGGCGATCAGACTAACAAAATGGTGCACTTTTGAGTAAGTGTCAAAATAGCTATTGATCGGATCTCCTAGTTGCTGAAGAATTAATACATTCTAACTCTTGGGAGTTAGAGTTAGACATGATTCTTGAAGGAATATGTTCAGTTTTATAGTATCTGTCTTAAAAAGTAAAAGCAAGGTTACTAATTTTTCTTGGCATGGTAAAGACTTAAATGGAAATACTTACTTGGTACCACCTGTGCTTTTCCTGTTTTGTAGATTGCTGTAAGTCTTGGTACTCCTATTGTGAAAGCTGAGTGGATTTATAAGGCTTGGGAGAAAAGGAATGAAATGTAAGTGTTTATTTTCCTTCAGCCTTAACCTTGCATCCTGTTCACCTGTAGTGTTGTGAGCTTTTGTTTAAATAGTGATGTAGCACTGATTTAGTGACCTTTTTGTGCATCTCTTTCTTTTTTTTGTGTGTTTTTTCTTTTTTTTTTTTTTTCTTTCAGTGATTTCTGTGCAGCTGATGATGACTTTAGAAATCAGTTCAAGGTTCCTCCTTTCCAGGATTGCATGTTAAGTTTCCTTGGATTCTCTGATGATGAGAAAGCTAACATGGAAGAAATGACAGAAATGCAAGGTTATTGTTTATGAAAGTTGACCGGTGGAAAGAATGGGGTTTTTAGCTGATAAATACTTCAGTGAAGCTGAAATGCTGGATCATGAATCCTGAAGTATTAATGAATACTCTTGAACTTGGAGAGCTATAAATTGATTTTTAGGCATCGTGTGCGCATAAGTTCTGGTAGCTGTTGAAGACTTCAAACTTCCTAGGCTGATTGAAACTAGACAGTTTAAAAAGAAGTAATTACAGGATGCTTGAAGATATCCTGGAGAAGTTGCTATGTAATGTGTATATTCTGCGTCAGTTTTCATAATCACTTTTGTGGTACGCATCTTTACATATCACAGAAAGCATCTACAACTTTGATATGAATCATCACTGGTAAAACACTTGATTGGAAGTGTTCCATTTCTTGCTAGTGTAGTACAAGATTAGTAATCACATTGACACTAATGACGGAAGAGAGAACTTAAAAGTCTCCAGCCTTGTATGGCTAGAGTTGCACGTAACAGAACTGTAGACATGGGAATGGGGCAAACTTGTAGGCTTTGTCAAAGGAGATGAAAGTTGGCTGGGTTTGCTTTTTTTTTTCTTTTCCTTTCCCCTGACCCGTTTGCCTAAAGCTACTTATAAGATTGTGACATGCACGGGTTCTAGCTTGTGGATGTCTTTAGGGTAAGTATTCCTGGCTTGCTCAAGAAACAAGAAAAGCTTTCCAGAATAATATTGCATTTATTGCCAGACAGGTTTAAGCACCCTCTGTACTCCATGTACTCTTGACTTTTCAATGTGTACTTTACTACTGTGTGGTACATCCTGTTTCCTAAAAACTGTCCACTGCTGGTTATAGCCAGGGTCTTATGTAAGCCCAACAACAGATCAGCTCACCAAATAGTTCATCTCCCTTTGGCTCTTCTTTCATTAATGATAGGTGCCACAGAACTATCAAATGAGCTACTAATTTCTAACAGTAATATTCTTCAGTCTTGCTAATTTGCCTTTTTTTATCTAGGAGGACATTATTTGCCAGTTGGTGATGAAAGGTGTACGCACTTGGTGGTTGAAGAAAGTACAGTAAAAGATCTTCCATTTGAACCTTCAAAAAAACTTTATGTTGTAAAGCAAGAGGTTAGTGCTGACAAATTTTTGAAAGAATATTGCTATGTAATACTCAGTATGTGAGGTGTTTTTTTTCTTTTTTTTTTTCCAGAATAAACCACATGTTCGCTTTTAGTATGCAAACTGCCTTACTATTATATGTATTATTCTGAATATTTTTAACTTTAGGTGAAGCACGTTAATGTGTGTTTACTTTTTTCCTTTAGTGGTTCTGGGGAAGCATTCAAATGGATGCCAGAGCTGGAGAGTCCATGTATTTATTTGAGAAGGTATGTTGAACTCTCACATAATGTGTAGCCTGTATTTGGTGGTAAAATTAACATGCACAATAGTATGTGTGGGGCCAGAGAGAAAATGTTTTGAAGTAGCATTTAAGTTCCAGTTAATCCATTATAAATTTTATACATAGAGTAATAATTTGGAAAAAACTTTTTTCTGCTTCCCAAAGGTTGAACTTATTTTTAGTCAAACAAAATACTAATGTGGTTTCCAGTTTCCAGGAAAAAAAAAAGGGGGGGGCTTTGCCCATTTTCCCTCAGCTTCCTTAAGACGACTGGTGGTGCGTGCTGGTCTCTGCAATTAACTTACCTTTGTACTGACTTGAGCTGGACCCAGTGGGTAAAAACACTAAACTAAACTTTCTTTTACTACAGTCGGAGAGTCCTGGCCTCAAGAAGTCTGTGTCATTACTTTCTCTGAACACTCCAAACAGCAATCGTAAAAGACGCCGTTTGAAAGAGACTCTTGCACAACTGACCAGAGAAACAGACATGTCGCCATTCCCTCCTCGGAAGAGGCCATCAGCTGAACATTCGCTTTCTATTGGGTCCTTGCTGGATATTTCTAACACTCCAGAGTCGAGCGGTACCAGTGGAGGTAGAGTTAAAAACTTTCATCCAGACACACTTGCAATGTTTAAGAGCTCTCTGCATACAAGTGCTAAAAGTAGTGGTAGGGAAGTCTTGCAGGTTTTGCTACAGATCTACTAAGTTATTCCAGCCTTTCGCTTTTTCAAAGTGTGCAGAAAGCAGAATTGGAGTGAAGAGTTCAGACAGAGGCCAGGCTGCCTCTTGTCATCACAGTAAGCATATTCATATCTGAAGGAAAAGATACAGAGTTGATAAATATGAAGTACAGTACAGTGTCACTCTAAAATGCTTCCAACACTGTGCTGAAAATCTGCAGCAAAAAAGAAATGTAGTTAACAGTAAATCATCTAAAAACCTCTCCAGTAGGATACTTGGAGAAAGGAGGACAAAGATTCTTTCCTAAAGGAATTAAAGGGAAAACTCCTGCAAAGCCCACTCCCGGGTCTTTGAAATGTTCGGTTGAGGTAACACTGTTTGTGCCAGCAAACTGTCATGTCTAAAACTTCACAAGAATATAAATCACCACCTGGTTTTGATTAGTTAACTAGCAAAGAGCTTTTAATATCTCTGCACATGGCTCTTGTGGAAGAGCGGAAACTGCAAAATTTTGGATAAGTCAAAAGCTAATAACCAAGGCTTAAAAAAAAAAAAAGCCCTAGTTCCATTATATAGAGGAGGTAACTGCAGTTACTGCTTTAAAAAGGCCCCTATATACAAGTCAAATAAGCAATCTCAGTGAGGCACAACCTGCGAGTGATAATTCAGAAGGAATACAGGAAAAATCTGCTTAGTCTCAAAGACCAGCTTTCTTAGATTATGCTAGCACTCTTGTAACCCCTGGGACGGAATTTTCTTCTAATCAACATCAGCAGACAGTTTCAGAAAAAGTGTTAATTTGAAAACAACAGGTAAGGTACTTATTTCATAGTAACTGTGACAGTAATGAACTTTGACATCAGAATGAGTGAGTACAGGTCTCTCAGGTCCAATACATGAGCAAGTGTTTAAAACTAATGGACTGTTCCAGAGCCACCTTGGCTTTAGCTTTAAGAGAAATTACTTCTTTGTGTCTTCCCCCCAGGATGAAATACAAGTGTTGCATGCAAGGACTGATTTTAATAAATGGTTTTGAGCTACATACCTAATGCAAGTTTGGTAGGCAGCTGAAAGGTAATTGTTTACATAGCAAAGTGAAAGTAGAAAAGTATTTTTGTACATAGTGTATGTATAAATAATCTTAGGCACCTAGTCTTCACTTCCTACTAAACATAATAGGGTTAAGTCATTGACCTACCCATGAATGGCTTATTAGTTTCAGACTAATTTTGAGGAATAATATATTACTGTTGTTCTATAATTAAGCTGTAATAAAGCAAGCCATTTTCTAGGCAGAGCTCTGGTAACTATAGAATAACCTACAGAATAGCCTTTAAAAAAAAAGTTATCTTTCCTTAAAAATTCTGAAGGTTTTTTTTTTTTCCTGTCTTTGAGGGTGAGCTTTTCTGTTGTTATAAAGCTCTGTTTTCTTTTGGGAATATCTCTTAATCAGAAACACCAAAACCCTGTGCAAGGCCTTCCAAAAACTCAACTCCTCTTCCACTGAAGCAGTCTGCAAGATGGCAGGTTGCAAAGGAGTTGTATCAGACAGAGAGTAACTACGTTGATATTCTAACGACAATCATTCAGGTAAGCTGGTTTTAAAGCAATTGTAGGTCAATTTTAATAAGACATCTAGAGTTTACATCAATGATTATTTTCAGCCTGTGATCTGCAGGCTTTTGAGGGCTTGGGTGCATCAAAGGTTCATGAAAAGGTGACAATGTAAACAGTCTCATGTAATTTTACTGACATAAAAATGTTTAGTATCTGTTAATAATAAAGGTTGGAAAATACCATTTCTAATCTGGGATCTGCAGTGGAATTGCAGTTTGTATGGAAATTCCAAGCTTCAGGAAAATAGGATCTTCATGACTCGGATTTTTGAGATGTTAGTGAATAGAGAGAGATGGCAGGGGGGGAAAACTTGTTTTAATTATTCCAAGAAGAGCAGAATAGCAAACAGCTTACAGGAAGAGTGGAATTTCTAGAAAGTTTGTTTCCATTGCAGCTGATAATCTACTTAAAGAATGAGCTAAGATGTGTGTGAGGAGAAAGGCAGATGAAAGAGGGTTATACTGTAGCGATATATCAATCTCCATGTTTGTATCTTAAAATGACTCCTCTGTAACCCACTCTTGCTAAATGGGAGTATCTCAAGATTGTCACTGCAGGAAAGTATGATCTGGAAGGAAAAAACTGTTGCTTTCATAACTGTTTCTAACACAATGTGTGGCAGTTGGGAGGGTGTTAACCTTTTTTGTCTAATTTATCAGTTATTTCAAGTTCCGTTGGAGAAGGAAGGACAACTTGGAGGACCAATCCTTGCACAGGAAGAGATTAAGACCATATTTGGCAGCATTCCAGATATTCTTGATGTGCATACTAAAATCAAGGCAAGCTGCAACTTCTCCCCTGCAGGGGAAGCTTTGATACAGACTTTGAATCTTTTCTGCATGCTTTAAGTTCTATCTGCGGGACAGGTGTAGAGTCATCCTGGTGCTGTTACATACTGTTCAACCTGTGGAATGATGTGCAAATCAAAAGTACGCTTTAACGCTTATTTATAAATATCTGAGGTCTGAGTATTGTGCATGTAACTAATATTGCCATTCATGAGCTGGCTTCTCCTTTTCACATTATATTCGCAATACCACTTCCTGTTTTCTCTAACTGATACGAAACTGGTCAAAAGGGCCAGTGGTGTCAAATGGTAGTTTAACTCTCACAGGTGCTTATAACATATGTGTTTCTATTAAAGCAGTGAGCAAGGGCTCTTGGAAGGATAGCTAAAGCTATGGAATTAAAACAAAACAAAACAAAACCCAACAAAACAAAAAAATAAATCACCCCTGGTGTTTTCCTGGGCTCTAGACATGTTCATATAAGGAGACTTCTACCATTCAGCAGGAAAAACTAATCCCTTCTTAAATGGCTTTGAACCAATTGTCAGAAACTATCAGCTCATAAATTTGGCTTGCACTTCAGCCTCTGAAGCACTTGACCTGGTACTGAGGCCTAATAACAATTGATTAGAATTCCTTGTGAGATTGCTTGCTTTATTTTATATTTTTATCTGGATTGCAAGCACTCTCTGAAGCCATCTCTGGGTCTCACAATAGACTATGATGCAAGTCTTCCTCAAATATGAAGTCATAAAATCTTCAAATAATGGCATATGTCTGTTGCTGTCTGCATTTCATGGTAGGCTTCTAAAATAGTGGGACTTGCAGACTGCCTGTAACTCAGTGGTTTGGGTTTTTGGGGGTTTTGTTTGTTTGTTTGGGTTTTTTTTTCCAACCATTGGGATCCAGTCCAGCTAATCATGCTAGATATTGATATGCACCCACTGAGACAGAGATGGAAGTAAAGTGTGTGTGTCCATGTGTCAGGTAGGATTCACCTGCAGCATGCAGCGTAGACAAAGTTGCTTAAGCGTAGTGGTTTTGTTTTCCTTCATCTTTGGTGTAATAAAAAGAAGTGGCAGCAACAAACCAATATTAATGGTGAATCCTTTTCACTTAAGGTGAATCGTGAACCCTCAGCTGTGCCCTCCTGTCCCTGTTATTAGCTGACAGTGAATAAGCTTGATCCTTCTCAAGCTGATATAGGCTTAACAGCTTGCTCGCTCTTTCCTTGACACCCTGGCGCAGCAAGTGAGGGAAATCTATGCTAGTTCTATTTCAATCCTGTCTTATGGACTTAAGAGTCTTATATTAGCACTGCGCTCTTAATTAGAATTGGTTCAACTGTCTTCTGTGTATGTTTTTTAAATAATCATTTGGGAAATGTTCTGTAGTGTGTTGGACACAGCTGTGTCATCTTGTTGCAGAGTTGGCTAGTGCTGATACACTGCTAGGCTCTGCTTGCGTTGATTCTAAACTATATATTCAGTAAGCCAGAGGTCTTGCTTTCAGCTCTCAGTAGATTGAAGGGGTTTACTGTGAAATTGTACAGCTCTTAGGATTGCCTCTTTTGTCAGCATGGAAACACACAGCTAATTATATGTGTTTGGCAGAACACTGATCCTATCTTAAGCTTTATGCAGTTCACTTTCGTCTTATTTTCTTCCCCTCCATCCCTGCGTGTATTCTAGGAAGACCTGGAAGACCTTATGATGAATTGGACTGAAAGTACAAGTATTGGTGATATCATTCTTAAATATGTAAGTTTCTGTTTCTTTTTTATGCATTAGAGCTATTATGAGCTACTACCTCACCTTACAAATAATCCATTTGTAGGAGCTAGCAAACACAAGAAAAGTGCTACTGAGTGAGAAAGAACACTGACTTGTATCGTATTTTCTGTTTAGACTTTTAAGTTGAGTTAGATTATATACTTTGTATAGGTAATCCATATCAAGTTTAAGTGTATGTGTCTCTCCACTTGAATGACAGGGTAAAACTCTAGACAGATACAGTTTGAGAACTGTAATTTGCAAAACTACAGACATGCTTTTTACTTGGACATTAAAAGGGGCTCTTCCTGTAACCTTAACTATCTGCTGCCTCTGATCAACAGTAAATAACTAAGAAAATAACTTTTCATGGAAATTTCTTGTGTTCTTCCTTCAAGACTTGAAATGTGTGAGTGAATAAGGACTTGTTGTTTTCCTAAGTACAGAATGTGCAGAACAGGAAAGCTAGATCTGGGACTGCAATGCATTTTAAGATAAGTAGTCTGCTAGGCATCTTGTGCTTTTGCTGACCTGATCATTTTGAGGCAAATCGTGTTTGGCGTTCAAAAGTTTTCAGTCTAAGGTATTGCTTCTGGTGGTTTGGTGTCTTTTAAAGGTGATAGCAGTAACTGGAGAAAATACCGGTCTGAAATTTCCAGAATTCTCACCAAAAAGCATCCTGCTAGGTGAGAATCTGCCTTCTACTTGAGCTGCTCAGCAGCTTCTAAGATTGGCACATGTGTACTTGATGTTTCTGAGAGCAGTCTGCATTTAATCAGCAGCATAGAATCTTGGGCATCTGGCATGCGAAAACGTCTTAACTTTGTTCTGTGAACACACGTGGGATTACAACACATTTTTTATTATTATTTATTGAAGTGTGCCTTTGAGCAGCTTTGTATGGCTCAGGGCATATGAACATATGTACAATGCTACATAATATGTAAAGCAGAGCCATAACGGTTGTTTCTTTCAGTCAAAAGACTTGTTGAAAACATACCCTCCGTTTGTGAATTTCTTTGAAATGAGCAAGGAGACTATTACTCGATGTGAAAAACAGAAGCCAAGGTTTCATGCCTTCCTAAAGGTAAGTGTCTGCAGAACTAAGTTTTTGAGTAGAACATGGAGACCATTACAAAGTAAACTACTTAATGCAGTAGATGTAAGAATGTGGAATTTTGAAAGCTTGGAGGAATGTGAACATCTCTTGGTGAGACAGAAATAGGAAGGATTTGAACTTCAATCCCTCGAGCTCCTTGTAAGAGTCTTTCATAAGAGGTCCAAGTTCCTCCTCTGTTACACAGCTTTCAAGGTAGTTTGGTTATATGCATTTGTTGCTGGAAAAAGTGCATTCTGATTACTTTCTCCCAAATAGGGGTCTTCTCTTTTCTGTTAACATAACTAGAGCTACTGCTTTTTATTGGTACCCCTCCCTGTGTTTAAAAGACTTGTATTTCTGAAATAGCTTTTAACTCGCTTTCAGCAGCTGTGAAGTTCCGGGGAGGTAGAATCTCTTAACATTCTTGTGACTAATGAATAGGAGCGTAACAGTGGAGATCTAACGGGAAGATGGTCTTCAAAGAAAGAGTTATCTGAAGATGAGTCTTAAGACTCTTGAGCTCTTCAGATAAAGGTATATAGTTGATTATTAATGCAGTGTAGCTTTAAGTCCTCTTCTGTACCCAACAAGTGTGTCTCAATAGTGGAGTAATCAAACTGACAGATTTCAGCTCATGTTTTCCGAGGTACCAGGAATTATATTCAAGTATTGATATCTAAAAGATGGGAAAATGAATAAAAGAACAGGCTGTCGTCCCCTGCCCCACTCCACGTTAGCGTTAGCATCTGAAACAAGGACTGAGCGGTTGATAATATGAACAATTTAAAACTGGAAATTCTGGGAACACGAATCATGTGATAAATACTGCGCAGATTTGAATATAATGTGTTTTTTAACATGATCTGTTCATGACTGAGTATCTGTGGTAAACAATTCTCAAACTTTTGCTGCGATGCTAGTTTCAAGGAAGACAATCTTTCTCCTAGTTTGTGATTTTGGGTTTTTTTTGGGGGGAAGGTGTGTGTTTAAAAAAAAAAATAAAAATTACTTCCTTTCTCCCCTTTCTTTTCCCCAGATAAACCAAGCTAAACCTGAATGTGGCCGCCAAAGCCTAGCTGAACTCCTTATCCGTCCTGTTCAAAGGCTGCCTAGTGTTGCTCTACTACTAAATGGTAATCTAGTGATGTATTTATTTTTTTAATATAAGTTTGTCTGTGAAGGTGTGAAAACCAAAAGAATGTCTGCTTTTTGTCATAATTAGCAACAGGTTTTCTCATATAAAATAAGCCTGATTCTGGGAGTTAATCATGCTCAATGACAGTCAGCAAGACCAATTACTGAAGAAAGCATACTTCTGGCTAAATTTCACTTGTTCCTATATTTGTCTGCAGGATACAGGTAGAGGGAGAGTTTGCTCTGACAATAGTTTTGTCTCTTCACATACTGAGATTCAAATGCAGCTAGCATAAACTAGAGAGCAATTAGTATTGACAAGTCTTACAGCTTCATGTGTTCTACCTGGTATCAACCACTTGCTGTAATAATGACTATGTTAATAAAAATAATGATAAAAAACCCCACACCACCACCTCCCTTTGCTTCAGTTAGAAAGACTTCTATGCTTGTCTCTGCACTTCAACAAGAAGAGCTTGTGGTCTTGTTGTGTTTTTTTTTTTTTTTTTTTGTTAATTAGTTTGAAGGTTTGGGTTTGTGTTGTAGGTGGTTTTTTTTCTTAATGAGATGCAAGGACAATGTTGCTGCTCAGCCTACTTCCCCACTTAATCAAGGCTATTTGGAGTCTAGGGTAGCTGTGGTTTCTTAAGTCATCTGACTTACAGTTTAAACTTGAATTCTTCATATTTCTTTTCAGGTGCTTGTAATGTGTGTGGGGTTTTTATTTATTTATTTTATAATTGTAGATATTAAGAAGCATACAGCAGAAGAGAACCCAGATAAAATAACTCTAGAGAGAGCTATTGAATCATTAAAGGAAGTGATGACGTAAGTGATGCTCATTCTATGCACCATACTGTTATACACTGTTTAGATCTCTGTTCCTTTTAAATTGCTCTTAGTGTGTTGTTGCCATAACTTTTAGTGTCCATGTAAGTATACATAATTGTACATGTTCTTCAGTCTCTTTGTCTGCTGTGGTCACTGGCATTTTGTGACAGGGCTTTTGAAGGCATCTGTGGCGTTGTTACCCAGCTCTTCTACCTGAACCTCTGCTGACTCCTTGCCTCAGCATGAAGCTGAACCTCCCGAGTCTTCTCCTCTGTTCCAGTTCTTATTTCTATCTATTTCCTCCAGAGTGGAAGAGATGTGTTTTGTCTTTAAATCTTACTTCTATGCATATATCCACTGAAAGGACTGGTTTCTCTTCTGGTCCTGTATTAGCTATTCTTGGCACAATTCCACAAGTTAATTAGCTTAAAGCTGAAGCTGTTTAGATTGTAAGTCTTGCCTCTTTTTGAAGTGTAGCGTATGTCTCCAGCAATGAGACCTCCTGTATTAATTGGGTAAACGTTTGTCTGATTTTAACAACAACTTTTAAATCGTAATTATTCTTGCATCTGCTTCTTGGTGAGCTGCAGTCCTGACTTGGGGGGATAAAATGCAGGCTGTTAAGAACTGCATTGGGTTGGTCTGTAGTTCAAAATTTTATGGGGCAGGGGAGGGGAATTACGTATTAACTGAATGGTGAGTCAACTACTGATAACATGACAAGAATATTGTTCTAGGTTCTGAAGTTTCTGATGTCCTTAGCATATGGTATTTGGATACTTCACTGAGCAAGTGTGGTTAATTTTGTATTTTCCAGTGCTGCTGTGTGAACTATAGCTCTGATGAATGTTTAGCTTCATTATTTTTGTATGTCTTAAATGCAGTGCACTCATTTATTGTTGCATGATATTGAAGATAAATATAATGTGCTTCCCTTAGACATATTAATGAAGACAAAAGAAAAACAGAGGCACAAAGGCAGTTCTTTGACGTTGTCTATGAAGTTGATGGATGTCCAGTAAGTAATTTCTCTGAAGCTGCAGACCTGTAAAATGACTGTGCACTAGTTTCCTCCCTTTGCAAAAGTATATGAGGTTAAAATGCAATGGTGCTGCTTTAAACAGATTTCCAGTGTTAAGTTGTAAGCAAGCAGTAATCCAGCCCTTGAACTAAATGCTTAATGAGCTTTTTGCTTCTATTGCTTAGGCCAATCTCTTGTCCTCTCACCGAAGCTTAGTTCAGCGTTTGGAAACCATAGCACTTGGTGATGACCTCTGTGACAGGGGAGAACAGGTCACGCTCTTTCTGTTCAATGATTGCCTAGAGGTAAGATGGCAATATAAATATGTCTCATAAACTCCATTATAATAGGCTTGACACTACGTATGAATATAATCAAATAAAATTTAAAAACTATAAAGCAGAATTCTAAGTCATGGAAGGCTGATAGCTCAACACATGCTAATGTTGCCTTTCCATTAGCTATTGTATAAGCCAACACAAGTAGCTAGTCACTTCTGGATGGTTGAGAGGTATTAATGTAGCCTTTAATGTCTTGCAGCCAGATCAAAAAATTAAAAGCAGCTTAATATGTTAAGAAATAAATATTTACCTGAATAGCATTTTGAGTAGTACCAATGGATGAAAAAGTGCTGGAGTTTGCTCAGCAAGATGCTCGTCCTTTTAAAGTTTAGTTGTATTTAATGTGAGTAAATCGCGGGCCTCTGGGGTAGGTCTGTCTGTACTTAGGCCACAAAAGAATTAAAAAAATTTCACATATTAAATGCCTTAGGCTAACAGTATGTTAGGAAGAACTAGGAGGGAAAAGTAATCTAACTGGGTTTTGGAGACTTATGTGGAGAAACTGAGGTTGTAAAGGACACTGTATGGAAGTACTTTTTACTGTCTACAGCAGTGAAGAACATTGTCTTCATAGAAGACCGATTCGAAAATAATAAAAAATTAGTGCTGTCTTAAGGAGCACTTAGAGACAAAAGCCTATTGTTGTGACTAGTGATGAACTCTTCCTGGGAGTGAAGTTGACTCAGCTTCGTCACTCCTTGGAAAGGAAGGAAAGGAAAGTGAAGATGCTTTTAATAAAGCTTCTTGGCCTATCTCTTGTACAAGATACAAGCAACTGAAGATACCTTACTTAAAAAGCATGTAAGATACTTTCAGTTTCTACTCTGCATTAACATGTCTGACCAACCTCCACGGCAAAACCTGCTTGATGGCTGCATGCACAAGCAACAGGAAATTACATTTCTAGGATGTAGTACACCACAGCCTAAGCTGGCTCATGCACTTAGACGTTGTCTTTTCTGCTTAAATCTAGCCTACCTTGTGGTAGGTTTCAAAGGGCCCTTGCTTGTTATTCAGGGTAGAATTAAGGTCTGTAATGCAAAATTATTTCTCCTCTTGATACATTTTAAAAAAAAAATGTGGGGTTTGTTTTGGTTTGGTTTTTTTTGAGGTGAATGTATTGATGTTAAGTAACAAGTATTGCTGGGCTGTAGATGGTGAATAGTGAGATGAGTTCCTTAAAGATTTATGTGGTAAATAGAGTAAAATACTCTTTAGAGTGTTCTTCCGTAGCAAGGCTTTCTGTGCCTTCCTGTATACTAGAAGGTAAAAGAGTAAAAGAGAAACAAAAAAATGGCAATAGACTTTCTAACTTTAACCGCTTTGTCTTCTATTTTACTGTAGATTGCGAGGAAGAGGCATAAAGTTATTGGTGCTTTCAAGAGTCCGCATGGCCACACCAGGCCTCCTGCATCTCTCAAGCATGTTGTTCTCATGCCGCTCTCCCAGATCAAGAAAGTCCTAGACATAAGGGAGACAGAAGGTCTGTATGTTTTGAAGTGCTATGATAGCTGATGAAAACTGTGGTTTAGAGTATGAAGGATGAGGGTCTGCTATTGTGAGATAGAATACTAAGGTATATTTGTTGTATAGTATGTTAGGTATGTGATTTTATTATAAGCTTCTGTCTGAAGCTCTGTATGAGCTTGAGAATTCCTTACACTGACACCTTTTGGCTTTTCAGGAATCGTTGCAGGATGCTGAATTTGGCAGAACTACTAGATGGCATTAGCATAAGCCAACCAAATGGCGGTATGAGTTAAACAGACTATGCTTGACAGCTCTGGATTTACAAAATAAAAACAAAACCCCCAAACTTCAGTCCAGAGCATTAGACTGACCAGAGACAAGTGCTGTTGCCGTGAAACCAAATCTTCATGTAACTGGTGATAATGATGCTCAGGAGGACCTATGCTTAGCATGTTAAAAGAAAGATATAGATGATTTAATTTCTCTGGCTGCTTTGCCATACTGAAACTGTAGGGGTTTCACTGAAGTAATGCATTGCTGCAGCAGCAGAACTCATGCTACAATATTGTTCCAGCCTTGATGGTGATGTCTAAAGAAGTCTAGTCAGACTAGTTTCTAGATCTATACCCTAGAAAGATAGATTTGATATTTCACTGTAGGTGATGGTATGCACATCATACTTGTTCTGCTGTATGTTTTCTGAAGCACCTGAACATAGAAACCCAATAAAAAATAGAAATGGCAAAGAGGGTAGATGGTAAATGTGGTGCCTGCCTGCATTTTTGAAAGGTACTTTAGGGTTTCTCTTTTAAGAATTCTCTTTAAATTACTGTGCAACACTTAAGTTACTTTGGGACTTGGGTCATGGGAGCCATTTGTAAGCGTACCATTTAATATTTGCTAAGAACTTCAGCATTCAAATCTTGGGAGAGGTCAGCTACTCTTATATACACTCCCTTATAGGACTGATTTTCCAGTGCTGCTTTTCAGAATTGGTTAGCATGATTCAGCTGTGTCTGCTGTAAAGGGATATCAGCAATGGATTACTTTTGTGCTATCAAGTGAGCAATTTTTGTCAAGTTTAAACAGTAAAACTGTTGTAACTTGCCTATTTTAATGTGTCACATATAGTACTGATGTCTTTGTTGCTTTTTTCTGCTTTACAAAATAGGGTAAATGTTGTTTTCTTTGTTCTCTGTTGATAAAGAAATGATCTATCCAACATGTCATGAGTTATAGAACGAAATTGATATTTACTGCTGTATCCAGTAAAGGCTGACTAGTCTGCAGACTCATTTGGTGAATAAACAGCTGTTGCATGAACAGCTGATTGCAGCCTCTTGATGAAGGATGCAGGCAGAACTCAGTGCTCTGGCAAGTGATACAACAGCTATCATGTAAATAAAGATAAAATCCTTGCACGAAACCATATTGTCCCTAAATCTAGCTCCTGGCAGATGGAGGGTTAACTTTTCTGAAGGTTCCCCCTGAATTATATGAAAAATTATTATTCTCTGTCTTGCCTCTTTTTTTAAAAAACTGTAGATTGCCATAGAGCTTTTGCCTTAGTTGTGCGGCCACCTACAGAACGCAACAACAAGCTACTCAGTTTCCAGATGACAACTGAAGAACCTCCTAAAGACGACTGGTTGAAGATGTTGTGTCGGCATGTGGCTAACACTATATGTAAAGCAGATGCAGTAAGTACTCTGTAATTGTGTTGCTGATTGGAAAGATTTCTCTCTTTTCGGCTTGAAGCACGTGAAGCTAAAGAACTTGTTAATAGTGGATGTGCTTGAGGTGAAGTAGAGCAGAAAACATTTGTGCTAGCTTTTCTGCAAATGAAAAGTGGAAAAGGAAACAGCCTGGAAGTTATCTTCTACAGAAGCTAATTACTTAAAAATCAAGAATTGTGCTCTTCCCCCATCACAGATTAATTATAAATAGTTTAAACTCTGCACTGCAGATCTAAGCAGAATTGTCTTCAGCTTGCTTCTTTCACAGCTATGTTTCAATTTTCAATCCCAGCATTATGGATCGTATGTTTTGGTTTAACTGTGTTAGGCTGAGTTCTTTGTTCTATACCTTATTTGCATGGGCACCATAATGTAAGAGACATGAAGCATCTTCCTTTTGTAGACAGAAGCCTACAACCTTAAAACAAGGAAATAAAGAAAACAATGAAATAAAGGAGGCACTGGCCTCCTCACATTTTTAGAAGTTCAACGTGTGGGCTTTCTTCAGCCATAAAACTAATAATCTGAAGAGTAGATCCTCTCCAATTAGGGCAAGAGACTTTCAGCTAATGTTTTAATTATGTAAGAGTGTATGCATGTCAGTCATCCAAATTTGCTGAAAATGTGAAGTACACATAGCTGAAACAACTTGGGTTTAAGCTAGAAGTGTTTCATGTTCTGCATTGTACTCTTACTGCACAATGTTTGGTCGTCTGTGATTTTTTTTTTTTTCAAAGACATGCTTGTTTCAGGACACGTAGTTAAGTAATCAAAATAGCATCTTAGTTTTATTTTGTTTGGCTTGTCATCTAGGGACTTACGAATAAGAAACTTCGCTTTGTGCTTTTTCTTTCTTTTTTGGTACTGAGTAGGAAAAGTACTGATTCAGAAGTGTTAACTTTAATCAGTCTGTCGCCTATCTTTAGTCTCTTGTGTTACGTGTAACTCAAGGGATGGAAAAATGTTGGTTTTTTTTAATAGAAATTAAATCTTTCTGTAATAAATGTGTCATTCCCTCCTGCTCCAGGACATTCACAATCATATGCTGACAAATTGTAACCTACTATGCTGAATCCCATTAGTTACAATTTCTGTAACTGCTGCTTTGTACCAACTATATAATACTTTTTTCTTGCCGATTGTAATGTCAAATTGAGCTTCAATTTAAGCACAGTTCCCCTTTTTGCTGGTTTTCAAGAACTCTGGCATCATTTGAGAATGAGCTAGTGTTGACTTTGCCACATGGTGGCAGTAAAGGCTTTAACTACTCTGTTAGAGCCTAGCAATAGCTACACAGCTCAGCTTGCTGTCTGGTGTCCTGATGATCCTCCCCCCCCCCCCACCCAAACCAAACCTGTGGTTTTTTCTTTTCTTTTTTTTTT
>JANXJC010000088.1:36373194-36447810 GCA_027564655.1 Leptodon cayanensis | reverse complement strand
GGTTTTTTCTTTTCTTTTTTTTTTTTTTTTTAAGGTAAACTGCCTTTTTTCAAAATAAAACCCCAAAACAACAACTACAACCCCTCCCAGCAACTTCCCACTCCCGTGTGTGCCCCCTGCCCCCATGTTTTGGAGGTACCTAGCTAGAGATTGCTTTGCGCATGTTAGAGTTTAAGAATGAGGCATGAAAAAAAACCCAGAACTTGTGGCTATTCTGAAACAGTTATTTGGCTTAAGCTAAAAGAATTACTCTTAATGTTTGACATCTGGATCTATCAAGATTTCACTTCAGAAGAGAGATAGATATGTTAGTGAAACTAAGAGCTATGTATCTTGTGAAACTCTCTAGGTGTACTTCAAAACAATTGCTTTTACTTTGGTAAACGCTGAATTTGAAACTGAGTCAATCAAACCAAATGTAAAACTACTGATGAAGTGGCTTCATAGATTAACTGCTGGTGCAATCAGTTTAATGAAATGGCATGAAAGCAAATAGCTGCTTAACTGTATATTGAGGTACATATGGAGGCGTATGGCAATTAAAACATCTAAATCTGACCTACTGAACTAGAGAATGATATTTTGACAAGTGCTGATGTTTGTTTGTTTATTAAGGCTATTTTTGTCAATAGGAGAATCTCATTTATACCGCTGATCCTGATTCAGTTGAAGTAAATACTAAAGATATGGACAGTACTTTAAGTAGAGCATCCAGGGCAATAAAGAAAACATCAAAAAAGGTAAGATACTACAAAGATGGTGCTTTACAGTAAAACCCATTTTAGTCAGGAAGTTGTGCTACTATTCCTGTTTCAGGTGTTTTGTAGTACTTATAGCAGTGACAGGAAAAACTTAATCTGAACTAAAACTCTTAAGTATAAGCTCTTTAAAGAAAGAAGGTGGGGAGTGTTTGAGGTTTTGACTGAGTAGTTTTGGAGTATCTGTATATAGTATTATGGTCATAAGTATTATGTAGTCATTTTTGAGTCTGTTATGGAACTTACTCTGTTTAATATTTTGAATCTCTTAAATATATTACAAAAAAAGCCCAACTCTCTGTTCTAACTGTTCTTAGCGTATTGAATGGAGTTTTGAAGCTGCCTGCAATTATCTAAATACAAGTACCTTCAAAAGTAGGATGGGTGTAGAGTGTGTGTGTCCTGATAATGAAACAGACTTTGAAATAGCAAGGAAGTAAGCACTGAATGCTGGTGTCTGCCTGTGCATGCTTTCCCTTGTGTATGGCTTAGATGCTCTCAACTAATGGACTGAGAAACCGTGCCCTCTTCTGCTCAGAGGACCTGGCTGGGAGGCAGGATTAAGGCTGCCTGTCTGCTCTGTCGTGTTGGCTGTGCACTGGGTTTGGTTCTGCTAAAGTTTGTGGCATGTGAGAAGGGGTGACAGAGAATGATGCAGCAAGGAGGAATCTGTTCCCCATTCTCAGCAGCCTCTCAGCAGGCTTAGTATATTGAACATGATAATACTGTTTCGTAGAGAAAACTGTGGAGGCTGCTGTAGTTTGGAAGGTGCTGAAGACTAAATTTGAGAGCAACTTAAAGGAGGAGAGACCTGACTCTGAAGAACCCAAGGGATGCGAGGAAGCCTAGTTGACTGGACCTTATTTTGACTTCTCCCTGAATCTCTGCTCTGCCCCCTGCTGTGTTGTCTTCATATTTGGACAGAGCGAGAAGAGCAGGGCTGATGGGGAGCCTTAAAAGTCAGATGATCCTGTGGGTGTGTTTGGCTAGTTTTGATAGAGTCATATTAACATTTGATACACACCCTACAGATGTTCAAAACTTGAATGGTAGCCTATATTGTAGTAGTTATTACAGCCTGATTTTTGTCAGTGTATAACTGCTTGTCAAACTCCTCAGGTTACAAGAGCATTTTCTTTCTCGAAAACGCCAAAGAGAGCTCTTCGAAGGGCTTTAATGTCGCATAGTGCAACAGAAGGAAGAAGTCCCAGTTCAGTTAATGAGGGTTATATAGGCAGCCGACTGACTAGTACATCGTCATTAGCGGTAAGTGATTTGGCTATGCAGGCCAAATAAGTAACCTTTTTAAGATCACAGTTATTTTAATGTCTAGTGTTGATCTTGCTTTAACAATTTGAAGATCCACAGTGGAAAAATTTATTTTTAACTACACTTACAGATGTGTTATTTTCTGAGCAAGAGTTGTTTAATGAGAAGGCTTACTTGCTGAAAATGCAGAAAAATCTGCTGTATGTACTAGAAACTGGGAGTTGCCTTGTACAATTAAGTTGGGAACAAAAACCCAGCCTCTTATTCTAGACATGGAGTATGTATCCTTTTCTGAGTGAGAAACTTCCAGCAGACTATCTTGTGTTAGCTCATGCTTTTGATTTTGGACAATATATACAAACGTGGTGTACAACCCTGAGTAGTACGGTGTCAGTGAGAGTAGTGAGATGGTAGATATCCTGTGAAACTGACTGGGAAGGAAAGGTACAGAAATACAGATGCTGCCCCCTGAGAGTTTTTAAAAAGGCAAGAGAATGTTTACCTTATACATGTTTAAGGAAACTTGGTAAAATAATATATTGTTCTACATACTGCAACTCTTTTGCTATGCCTTGCTAACTATTGCAGCTTTCTTCTGCTACACTAGGTCAAACTCAATTTCCTAGTACAGTCTAGTAAAGCAGACTAGATTTGGAGGATTTTTTTCATCATCTTATGGATCTCGTATGAAGACAGGCTGAGAGAGTTGTTCAGCCTGGAGAAGAGAAGGCTCTGGGGACACCTTACAGCAGCCTTCCAGTACCTAAGTGGCACCTAAAAGAAAGCTGGAGGGGGACTTTTTACAAGGGCAGGTAGCGATAGGACAAGGGGTAATGGCTTTAAACTGAAAGAGGGTAGATTTAGATTAGATATAAGGCAGAAACTCTTCACTATATGAGGGTGGCAAGGCACTGGGACAGGTTTCCCAGAGAGGTTGTCCAGGATGCCCCATCCCTGGCAGTGTTCGAGGCCAGGTTGGACAGGGCTTTGAGCAACCTGGTCTAGCAGAAGGTGTCCCTGCCCCTGGCAGGAGGGGTTGGAACTAGATGATCTTTAAGATCCCTTCCAACCTAAACCATTCTTTGATTGGATGATCTTTGCTTTTATTCTAGTGTTTGAGTAAATCTGTATGCTGAGTAAACATCTGCTTTAAAGTCTTGTAGTTTGTAGGACAGAAGGCCAAGAACAGGATTTCCTGTGTATATTTCTACTACTGCTTCATGTGTCAGTACCTTAATATAGAGATAATTCAGTATGTTTGAGTGGCCATTAAATTATACAACATAAAGATATTGCCCTGCTCTCCCACATGAGATAGGCATGAGAAAATATGAATTAATAAGGGAGGAAGTATCACAATAGACTCCCTTGCTTTAGAGGAAATACGAAAATCTACCAGTGTGGCTATACCCCAGCTCTCTGTAGAGATTTTCTTCCTTCAATTATGATTGCTCCAACAATTGTTTTCGAAGTCTAATACTCTGTCTTCATTTTGATACAGCAGTGTATCTCATTTCTCATGAAAACACAAGTCATGTGCTTTCCTCTTTGTGTGTGTCTACGCCATACAAAAATACTTTTTTCCGCAAAATGGTAGGAACTTAAAGCAGTGAAAAATATTTTCCTATTTCAAATTGTTCCCAGAGTTCTTGGACCCCTGAGGTAGTAAGCTGCAGCTTGGCAGCAGATCATATGTTGTGTGTGATGTTGTGTGGGTTTTTAACCAATCCCACACACCGCTGAACTTGCATAAAGCCTTTTTGGTTGAATCATAAGATTGAGGGGAAAAGAGAGGTTTGGATTCCAGCCCCTCAAGCTGGGATACCAGTGCAGTTCCTGAGTAGGAAACTAAAGCTGCAGGAAACCTGTCTGAGTCCATTGAGAGGCTCAAAGCTGTTATTCAGACATTGTTTTATTTAAATAAAATCCTGGCCTGTGTTTATGTGGAGATTTTTTGGTGTAGAAAAACTACAGAGTAAAAATATCAATAAAGCTTGGATGCTTGGTTTTTTTTCTTGTTTGGACTAACTCTTGAACCCCTGCCTAATTGTAGATTGCTCGTTCATCTTCTACGTGCAGCCTAAATGGATCTGTCAAATGTGCTGTTAATGTTCATCGCTCCAGTTCTGTTGATTGGAGCTCTCAAAATTCCAGGCCTCGACCTGTGCTGTGCTCTGGCTCTGCAAATAGCCGTCTTTCAAATGCTGTAGAAGGAAAAACCTCTTCCAACTTGGAAAGCTTAAATGGTCATGCCTCGGACAGATCATGTCCTATCCCTATTATTACTATCACTTCTGGTGATGCTGGAGATAATAACCAATGTGGTGCTGAAAAGTCCTGTACATCAAATCCTGACTGTTAATGCCCATCGTGCATGAAGTGAGCAAAAAATCTTGATTCCTCTAAACTAAGACAGCACGGTACAACTATATAAAACACTAGAATCCACAAAGTGTTTTAGATGGTGCTGGGTGTTTCTTTGACTTGTTCTAATGTATGGGGTTGCAGTCAACACTTGCATGTGGTCTAGTTCTACTTCTGGTTCTGGGTGCAAGGTTAATTCTTTCACAAATCCTTTTAACTTTAATTTTTCTGCATTTTTTTCTCAATTCATTTCTATACAATTGAATTACTTACTGTTTCAGTTCAGTTGTCCAACTGGCAGTGTAGCTCACTGGCCGGAGTTCTGAGGACTTTAATAACCTGGTTGCAGAGAAGTCTTGAGCAGCTAATTTTACCTGTAGTTTTAAGTTTTTGTTCCCCCACCTGTAAACAGAAAAAATACCCTGTATAAAATACTTTAGAGTCTAATAAGAGCTGCTATATAGAGGAGTTTAGGATTTAATTTTCAAATATTGCTTATGACTGCAAATAGAACACGTGCCATAAACAGGCATTAGACTTTGTAGTGAAGTGGTATATCCTTACCTGCTCAAAATATTCCTATTTAAAAGGTTCTCGAAGCATGCAGGTGCAGCAAGCTGCCTAACTACCATGACCTGTTTATATGCTGAAAAGCTTGGCTGTGCTATAAAGAGCAAGGGAAGATTGCTTGTGAAAGTATCTTGAGGTCTAATGTAAAAACAATATAAAAATCTCAGCTGATCCAAAGAGGTTAACTTTTAGTGCTACCACTGTGATTTTAAGTCCCAAAAGCAGGCTATGCTCCTAGCACCAGAAAAGTCAGCTTTTTGCCTAGTTTGTGCCCACCCAGGCACAGCTAAAGCGAGCTTTGACAAATCATTGTGATGTCTATGGCCTTCTGTAGCCAAGAAGGTATGTATTCAGCATCTTATGTGGGGCTCAAAGCTGGTAAGAATACAGGAAGTTGTAGCATCTGAGGGGGAGCTCCATTTCTCTAAGAGATTATCATAGTGTGTCTTGTCTTCAATTTGGAGGGAGAGTATTATTGCAAAAAGTGTGATGCAAGTTGTATGCAAATACTTGGCTAACAGCTAGTCTTCAGAACCATGTTCTTGCATTCTTAATCTCTCAAGGCTGGTAACAAGGAAAAAATCTTTCTTCTGCATTTTTAAAAATATATGCGTTCTACTCATTTGGTGCTGTTTAACTTTTCTGTTCAAAATCTAGAAATGCTGAATCATTAATTTCAAAAGCCGCCAGTCTTAAATATCTTCTGTACTGTTACATTCCTTATACTATGTATCAGGGTTTAGAAATGACTACTGCACTATTGACATTGGCTAATAAATGATCAAGTAACTTCTCTTTTTTTTTTTTTTTCTCTCCCAACAGGGTATTCCTTCTCCTTCCTTGGTCAGTCTTCCCTCAATCTTTGAAAAAAGGAGTCATACATTAAGTCGATCAACAACCCACTTGATATGAAGCAGGTCTAAAATATAGTGCTGTATTGTAGAGACTGACAAGCAGCTGGCTGTTCACATGACCTGTTACTGACATTAATGGTACCTTAGTCATTAGCACTTAGCAATGATTAGCAAAATGTTAGATAACACTAAGTTAATCGTAAGGGGTTTTTAGTTGTATTGAAGCAGATCAGCTAATCAGTGGAATAAGTAACTGCGTCTTTATTTAAGACACAGTATTCCCTTGCACAAATTTATTTTCTCACCAACATAGTGGAAGCATTTTCTTCCATGGAAATTGTCCCCTCTAGGCAATAAACTACTTTGTCAGACTTTTAAATGAAGATGATGATCACATAACTTACTGCTAGTTTGGATGACTCTTATGCTTGCCTAACGTCATCAATTGGCAGAGCACTCTAATGTTTGAATTGTTGATGACTTACATGGAGGTGCATTATGAAGTACCTGACCTTTCAAGTATGACAGTTAACCTGTTGTACAGCTGCTTATTCCGGATATTTTATAAATGTAGTTGTTTATAAAGAAATAGAATTGAGTTTCTGTGATTATGGTCTTCTACAGCCTCACTGTAACACAGTGGTCTGTTACATGGCTTTATTTGAACAGTAAGTTTACAGGCTATGACTAGCGTTGACCACCAGAAATGATTAACTGAATTCTTTGAATTTCTTTGAAGTGGAAGTCTGAGGAAAATAATTACACTCCCTTTTAGCAGGGCTGTTAAACAAACCTCTGAAATCCCACACCTTCCACATACTTGGTTAACAAATCTTTATTTAATGTATGGGATTATTGGTGTGGCATTGTAACTTGAAGGCCCTATTTTGGTGTGTCAAATTTCAGTGTAGTACTCCTAAGGTTTTTACTTGGCTTTCTCATGTATTTGTGTCTTCCTTCAAAACTGTATGTTCACTTCTTTAATCTCGGAACAGTTAGTATGATGCGATGCTGTCTCAGGAACTATCTAAATATGTATATTTCTGCATTTGATTAACAGTTTAACTGTGTGTTTGTATTAGCAGGAGTTCTCAATTTCCAATTTCTTTTTAACCAGCAGTGTCTTGTCTTATGTGTATATGTAACTAGTGATGCTTTTGAATGTGTCAGACTTAACTGTTTTTTATATCTCTATGCCAATCCAAGTGATGTAAATAAACTGTTTAAAATAACACTGCTTGTGGCTTTGCTAAACAGGCTTTTAGGAGAGTCTACTTTGCCTTTTCACATAAAAAGCGTTGCGGTGGGCTCCAATGTACAAGTGTACGCTGACTAGCTCTACAGCTATTCCTAATAAAGTATACAACGTGGTAGGCCTGAATCGGCCAGAACCGAACTTATTTTCTCTTAATATATTCACTATTCTTCCCCTCCCCTGGGTGTGTGTATCCATGGGTATTTTGTCCTTATCCCTTCAAAATAAACAGCTGCGCTCAATCTGCACTGACACTTACATAATAAAATGGCTCTAGGAAATGAACTTTTCAATAAATGCTGTGCTACACAATCAACAACAGTTTTTGGTTTCTTTGTTATTTTTGGAAGGGCATCTTCAACCTGGTTAACTCCATGCAAACTTATAATAATATTAGGCTATCATTATTTCTCTGGTCATCTTTAATTTCCAAATTATTTATAATTTAGCTTCTACATCAAGTTCACTTGCACTCAAGACCAGTTGACCCTCTAGTGCTTACTGTATTGCCTAATCTTGTCATTACCACTCCTGCACAGCTCCGTTGTTGCTAAATGAATGGAAGATGATTGTTCAGAGCGCTGAGTGCTACTGCTCTTCGTTTGTTGCATACCGCTTTCTAATGGAGGAACTAGTTCTGCTCAGTCCTGCTAACTCTCGAAGGAGGAGAAGAATGAGGAAGACTATGCCTGCCTCCAGTGTGATTTGACCCTCTCCTGCATTCTGGATGCATTATTATCTTAACCCGTTATGTCAAGTTTCAGCATGAGATGCCCCTATTTTGATTAAAAAATAGGTGTACTGTTAAAAAAAAGAAAATCTTAGTTAGGACTAAGAGAAAAAGGACAGCTCAGTCTCCTTGTAATTAAATGAGATGATTTAAAATGGTCAATGTATTCATTACTTTGTCCACTGCTCTTTGACTACGCTCTAAGTTGATGTACTCCAGCAGCAGTTAGTTGAAGGCACGCTCGGTCCCGAACTGGTGAGAGGATACGCTGCCGACGTGTACCTCGGGATTGTACTGAAGCCCTTAACTGCTCTTTGGATAGTGACTGTCAGAGGACCAGAAGTTTTTCAGTGAGAGAGAGAGAAGTGAAAACAGTGACATTTTGGGTTAAAATAACAAGCTGGTGGGTAATAATTAACACTGAGTTGCTGATTTGACAACTTGTTTTCAATCTAATTACCTAGAGCAGTGTAACAAGTCTTTTGGATACTGGAGAGAAGAGTAGCAATTGTCTGACCCAGTTTTAGTAAGGCACTGTCTTGCGTGACAGTGTTAAGAGGTTGCTAGCAGAGGGGAAGCTACTAGTGAGCAAGTACAAAACTGGTTTGTCTGTACCCATTGGACAGCAAATCTTATTAGTATCCACTGTGGTCGTATTGAGTGGGGCTCCCCGGGGGTCTGTTCAGCATTTCTACTGACTTGAGTGGATAATGGAGTGGGAGAGTGCTTATTAGTTTTACGGCTGTCACACAGCAGCAAGAAACTTGAGTACATGACAGAACAAGATTAGAGGTGGAAGTGAGCTTTGTAAGTTAGAAAGGGGCTCTAGAGTAACAGAAACAAGCAAAAATAAGAAATTTTTACAAATGAGAGGTTTGCCCCTGCCTTCTCCATTTCCAATAACACATGCACATGTTGTAGCATTAGAACAAGTACATAATTGGGGGGGGCGGGTATTTTGGTTGGTGTTCTTTTGAATTTTAGGTGAGACTGGTTCTCAAAACTAGAATTTTAAACAATAATGCTTTTACCATCTAGCCACTATGTGATGTGCCTTGTTGAGTAACAGTAGTCATCTGGTTTTGTACAATACCTAGCTTCAGTCATGATACAAACAATTCAAATCTCCTGAATAATTTTTTAAACTTCAATTCATAGAGGTCAGTTGAATTAAGTATAATTTCTCAAGTTTTTATGCTGAGGTTTCTGTATCAGTAGAACTATAGGATCTGTTCTGCAACTCTTTAAAGAACAAACTTTGGGATAAAAAGAACATTTCTAACCTAGCTCTCGTTCACTTACCACTGTGCTAAAGAGTTAGCCAGCACCCATTCAGCATACAATGAAGAATTGTTTGCGTTCAGAAAGACTGGAACTCTCTGAAGAGGCGGTCAAAAGATGATCTTTGTTTAAAACACAACCTTCTGTTCTTGTAGGCTGCACAAAATCAAACAGTTCAATGAGCTTGTGCTCATTGCTACAAGAATCCTTACTCTTGACGATTGTTCTAAATTGGTGCTTCTTAAACTTGAAGAACAGCTATCAAAGGAAAGGGTCTTCTGTCGGGTGGGTGTTAGGTGGCAATGTCTCACTGTTCTGATCCAAACTTTCAAGGAGAATGCAGTTTTCTAGCAGCGTGCTGGCTCGCTTCTCTTTTTAGTATGTGTATCTTGAAGTTCCGGGTGGTACTGCTCCAAGAAGAAAGTTCCTTTGAGTAGGTGTGCTATACGTACATTGCCATGGAGTTTATTTAAGTATGCCCTTCGACATTTTGAGAAAATTACGTATTGTGTTACCAACCTGTTTTTGTTACTAGTTGAAATACAGAATAGTGCTCAGAAGTTCATACTATAAACGGTGTTTAAGGAGCCTGTCTAGCTATCAGGTGGTACTTTGGAGGGAGTACATAGACTAAAGCTTGTCCTGAGGCAGGGTGATGCATAAGGAAGCAATAGTTGGTTTGCTTGCTTAAAAAAATTAGAAAAAACTCCACTGAGATATTAAAGAAGCCAGCAGTGGGCCAAGACACCGGAGGAAGTCTGGGACACAGGTTGGAGCTGAACTCTTCTCCTTATGTCGATATCTGAGTCATGTGAACTTCCTTACGTAGCTTAGTCCGGGCTTGAGTGGTCCAGCCATTCACAAACCTGTACCTAGAATTCATAAACATACTCTCGTGGCAAGCTATTAAAGCAGTCATAGACTAAGATGGTTAATTTTTTATACGTTTTTTTGTTCAAAGAGAAAAGGTGGAGAGATTACAGGTGCTTGCGAGCACCTGTTTGTGAATTTGTTGTAGATTCAACAGGATGGCTTGACCTGTACTTTGCAGAAAAATAGTTGCTGTTTCAAAAATAGGAACTGAAAACTCCACTGTGAGATGGATGTTTGCAACCTCTGAAAGCCAGCCATCAGAGACAAAACAGGGGCTAGCTAGAACGTACTTTAAAAACACAAAAGCTGTTGAGAGCTTAAAATGTTGGCTGAGTGCTCTAGGCAGCTGACATTGGAAGGGTGAAGGCAAACTGGTGCCACGTTCTTTGCCTTGAGACCGGTTTTAAGCACAGAGCCAGAAACCTGCTCTCTGCCATCAGTAGCGAAAGCTAAAATGGAAATGAGATCACCATGAAAACAAACTAATTAAGTATCTAGTGAAATACATGTAACACTGTCAGATGTTAGGCAAATAAAAGTAATTTTTAGATAAGAACGTTACCACTATTCAGGGCTGAATTTTCAGCTGGCACAGAGTATTCTGTCAGCCTCTACACAAATGCAACCAGCCATTTGTATGCCTAATTTAGGCAGTTAGAAGTGCAATTACCACCCTACCTGCAAATTCTAATTAGTTTAAGCTGTCTTGGTGCCTTCAACAGCTGATCCATACACTGACACTGACTTTAAGAAGAGTGACTCTAGTAGGAGCTACCCTCTGGTGTTGAAGCAAGTTATTATATATAAATACATATATGTATGAAGTAGTGAAAAAAACAATGCTTACAAAGAGATGTGAAGCGTCCTGTTATTTTTACCCTAGGTAGGGAGCCCTAGTGCAGGCATTTTATAGTAGTGGAATTAAGCAATTGAAGTTCTGATATTAATATTTGTAGAAAGAGGAGAACCTTTATACCTCTCATTCCCCGTCTCCCTCCAGCACCTCAATTTCTTCGAGGGCTGAGGAAGAAGGAAGCGGGTTTTGACCTGACGCTGGAGAGCCCAGCTTTGCTGCTCAGCTTACCAGGAGCGCTGTAGAGCCCGTCCTATTTTGGGGCAAGTAAAACCTTGTGCCCACCGAAGCCCAGAAGCAGGCTGCGTTCTGCCTCGCCGGCTCAGGTTTTCCTGGCACCTGTGAAGATCGGGTAAAGGACGACTTTTTGCATTTCCATTCCACCACCTCCTTCTCCATCCCGAGAGCAAGGAAAGTGCAACAGCCTGGTAAGCACGCTATCAATTTATTAATGGATTCCTTAAAATAGGATTGACTGGAATATAAATGGTATTACCTGAGCTCTTGGAGATTTTGGTTCGTGTACGGTTAAAACCGGTGATGTTTATTTGTCAGTGTTTGGAGATACTAACTACCTCTCCTAAATACTCAACTTCTGTCTCTACCCAACCAGTCAGCGGTTCATTGGCTATGTCGGATTGTGAGCTCCTACATGCTTTCTGCTGCTCTGTGATGGCGAAGATGATATTTCAGTAATTTCTCCAATGTTTCAGCCTGGAGGGAATGTAAATATAAGCATAAGTGATTTTGAAAATGTGCCTTTTTTCTGTGTTTCAATGGCTCGTGCATTAGAGTTGGTATGGCTGACAAATCAGCACTGATTGCTAATTAAAAAGCTGAATATATTAAAGAGTTTCATACTTCCATTTCTTCCTCAGATTGAAACCCTAGCTGTATGAGTGAGTGCTAGTGAAGCTCTAATGGATACAGTCTAATTACTTGCCATTTTTACTTTGACTTAACAGTTCATGAATTACAGTAACTCTGACTGACAGATCATTGCTGATTACTAATTAAATGACAGAATCTGGTTTTATGTCCCTCCAGCTTTTAGCCCCACAAAAAGTGGCAATCCATATCTTAACAAAAACCCCTTTCTCTCTGCTTGTTTGTTGAGATGTAGAAGCTGATGGTCTCATCCCTCTGGAAAACAAAAATTCTTAGGGCACGTTTAACAGTAGTGGTGGATAAATATATTTCAAAAATAAAGTTACTGCTGCGTTGCTTATAAAGGAGGCTTTGGAAAGAAACTCTTCAAGGCAGTATAACAACTCAGCATGTTTCCTGGCGCTCTCATTCTCTTATGGATCACCTCAAACCTTATTTAGTGAGTACAAAGACCAATACGATTTTTAGTCCTTTATCTGCGGGAGGGGACAATTCATTCACTGCCATAGGTACTCCCTAGGTCACTCAGACACTAGAACAAATGCAGCAATGGATTGTCTTTCTTTTTCTTTCTCTTCATTTGCCTTTTGTATTCAATGTACGCAGAATTTAATCTGGTTCTTGACAGGATTACGACTCTCCTAATCTGTGATATGTTTTAATTTGTGATAGTGATCTGTAGAAATGAGCTGTTGAGGTTGGGAGTTCTTCCTGTGATGATGGTGTCCCTCTAGTCCTGAAAGGCAGTGGGTAGAGTTCGGGACAGCTGGTAAATGGTATAACTGCTATAACTTTTCTCACTAAGTGCCCAGAAATATTCGATTCTATTCCAGACTTTAAGTCAAGGATAAGGGCTCATTAAAATTGCTACAGATCTTTTCAAATCAACACATTAAAGATGTTGCAGCCTGATAAACTTTTCTTTGTGCTTATTTCACTGAAATTGTTACAAAAACACAGCAAAACTTTTATCCTAAAAAGAATGACTGTTCCTCTGAAAGGAAATTACGCTTCTCTAATCTCTTTGAGTTTGTGAGCCTGCCCCTAAGTGTGTGAATATTTCAATACATAGTTTGTAAAAATCCGTCGGAGATAATGCTCAAGAGCAAGGGTCAAAAGAAATGGTATGTTACTTGAGATCTCATATATCAAAAAGCACAATGTAAAAATCCTTGGCATATAGGTGATCTTAATGGTCCCTTCTGGACTTAAAATGTATTACAGACAGAAACCATGAAGTCATTTTTATAATTTAAAGCTTTATCTTTTCTTTGTTAGTAATTCTTCCTGCCAGAATATCACTGTTCACCTTAAGCAAAATAGAGATTATATTCTTCCTGTGAGATAATAAAAAAGACTCTGCATTACTGCAGTCAATACCCGTAATAAATGTAAAATTTGGCGTTCTAATGGGTAGCGGAAAGGTCCCTTTGCCCCCACTTCTTCCACCTAAAGTAAGTATTTCACATCGTTGCTATTAATAGCAACTCAGAGTAACACGTTTGTACAACGACAAGAATATGGCAGCCTCTGGAAAACAAACTATCCCAGGTCATCGTAACTGAACCACCAGAGTAATGTTCAGAAAATCTTTACGAGCAAAAGAAACTCATGTGAAATCTTGAGATTAGGTCTTTTGACGACAATTCTTCAGAAAACACTTTCTGATACTTGCTTGTATAACTCCACGTCATTCATGACAGTGTGATCTTTCAAAAAAGAAATTGGAAGATTTTACCAAGACATATGGAAACCCAGGGAAATGGGGCAGTTGCTTTTACCGGGCACTTCTGAAATTCCACTGAGACCTACTGTGCCTCATTTTCTACATGTGCCTGAGACATGTGAGATGTGCCTGCCCTGGTAGTCTTGGTGAATGCCGAGGTAAAGCCTTCTGCAGCTGACAGCCCTCAGGATGCGAAAATTCCATCATTTCCTCTCTTTGACTAGGAAATGACTGGAATGACTCAGCTGGTGTAGTTAGCGTAGCATGTGTGACCTTTTTCAAGAAGACTGCCGTATGGAGCTTTTTCGCCTCTACTTTCTCCAATTTTCCTTTACTCAAGAATGACCAGCTTCAAAGAAAAAGTTCACCGCTGTAATTGAATATTCTCCATATTGAGAGGGGTAAAAATAAACATTCTTCTCGGTTTATTCACGCATAAACTAGAATCATCCAAGGGTGACATCTGAAAGGAACTACATGATTATAATCTGAAATGAGAACAAAGTTCATCTTGTGCGATTTCTTATTTTTTCCCTGCAGACTTTGAAAGAGGAAAGAGATTGCAGAATCTTAATACCCATTAAAGCTCAAGAAAGCCAGGGCTGTGCGCTCCTGTGTTAACCTTTTTAGTATTCTGCTGGCTAATTGTCTGTCCGTTCCACCTTCTCCTCCCAGGTTAATGGGGTGGTTAACAGGGGAGGACAGGAATGGTTGGCCAATCACACTACAAAGCAAACCGAAAAGGTCAAAGTAATGCGCTGTATTATTCATGGACTATGCCTTGCCGAGGTATCTTAGATCTCATGTCTTCTCGTGATGAATTGCAACAAGGACAAGAAACAGCCCAACGTGAAATTGGCTCTTGTGACAATGATTGTAGTTCAAATGGGAAAATGTAAATCTGTGGTTTGCTGTTGCTCTGTTTTTTGAGATTAAAGATGTGTGATCACATCTAGCCGCTGAATAAGCAACAGGTTACCTTCGTATGATTTCTCAGCTGGGTGGTTAGTATAATACAGTGTATATGTATATAGATCCTTCTAATTTTAGCCATGGACTTTGTTTTGGAAGTACTGTGTGGTGCCTAATATCCCTCCTACGTCCTCTGTGTCAATAAACTGGTGATTATTTTATGGATTTCTTAATATGAGACTCCTTTTGAAGTCACATTTTGTTTAGAAGTATTAATACGCTAATTCCTAAGAGGCCACCTAGGGTGGACCTTAAGACAGTTCTTGTTCTCAGGAGTTTGCAATCCGTATAGTCAAAGTCGAAGGAAAGCTTGATGTAACCATTCTTTTCTGCTTCACCTTTGATGTGAAACAGAGGTAGAGGGAGATACTTGCAGAGGCAGGAGTGTGACCGAGGTGCTCCAAATTATTTTCTGAGTATTGTCCTTCTCGTTGACTACAGAGGGAGATCAGCAATAGCAGACTACTGATTTAATCCCTAGCAGTGGTTGCCATTAGTGTGTGCGTCGTCATTTAGTCCCTACCACTGGATGTCACAACTGCATCTCATCTTCTTCTTCTGGTGATGTGTTCAATTTAGTACTTTAGCTGTAGACCCGTTCTCCATCAATTTGATTCAACCTTGTATTTTTTGTGTTTGTTACCATACCCCTTTGACAGAAGAGACTTCACAAATAGTGAAGGTGAAAAATGGTTTTTTTAAGACCAACCACTGTCTGGTCTACCTTCTCAGAGCTGTAATTAGTGTTGTAACCCAACGGTAAACATATACGTAACACCTGAAGGAGCTGACTCTGCTTGTGCTCATTGTCCCTTCCAGGGATTAGCGCAGCCGTTCTGGCCTTTTCAAGGAAGCAAGGATTGCAACAGCAAGCAGAAGTGTTACAAGGCAGTCTTAGGGGAGAGGGTATTTATATCTTCCCCCCGCCCCCCCTTTCTTTAAATTGGTGTAGTGTTCTTTGCTTTTCATCGACTTGTTTCAACTGACATCAGTTGCCTGGGGCCAGTGAACCTAGCTGTCAACAGATAAATCATTTTTGTGATAAAAAAACTTCTGTAATGGAGGGAAACAAATCCCCATCATTCATTTGGAAACAAGTCTTTGAAGGAGAAGTGACCTGAAAGTGGAACTCTTGGAGAGTGGTCTCAGATGTGTCCTGGTGTACAGGACTAAAATAGCCACAGCGACCATGGGCCAGACTGTTTTTAATGTGCCCTTAACAAAAAGGGGGATGAGGAATGAAGTCCAACTTGTAATAATATTTCCTGAATGAGAAGAGCCATGGTACATGTCATCATCCTACAGAAATCGCCAGCTACGAGGCCAGAGAATCATTATAACACAGTCTGCAATTTCTTCAAAAGGCAAGTTAATTATTAGTATGTGTTTTAATTTTTGGAGGTGATCCTAGGGAATCTCGTGCTTTAGAAACGGTACTGCATGCAGCAAGCATCAGAAATCCCCCCCGCCACTTCTTCCACCTTGTCAAGCCAAAATGTGGTATATTCATGGAGTAAAGTTGACTCTCAAAGAGTCCTGAATAAAATACTATGCGGATCTGGGCCTGGGAATCTGTGCCTTACAGATGGGTATTTTTGGAAAATAGCAATGCCCTTCTCCATGACAGAAGCTCCTTTTGTGTTTGCTTTGTGTTGTTTCATGGCTGACTTCATCTCCTGACAACTGCTTTAGTCTGGGGCTTTCTGGAGGCTAAAGGGCACTGTAGCCAGGTGTTGGCCTAGATGTTTCCGACACCTTACGGATTGATTTGGGCTATGGCCCCTCTCTCTCCCTCTCTCTCGGTGATGTATTGATCTGCAGCGTAACACAGGTTTTCCGCCCTACCTGCTTTCTGAAAAGTGAAATGTCACATCTTATCTCGGATCTGGGTCTCTCGCAAAGCTCTGCGATGAGACTGGTACATCTTTCTCAGTGCGCTCGGATCAACTTGTTCATGTTGCACAGACAACTGTTTTTCACTGGCAGGGTTGCTTTTTTGTTCCCAAAGATCACCCGCTTTCAGTGCACTTTATTCTTTTTCATCATTCTGGGTAAAAATACCCAATTTTGCATTAAATATTGCAGAATTGTAAGCCACCTTGCATCAAATCAAGAGTATTTGCTTAAGAGCCTCATGATTTACCAAACTGTGTGTTGTCTGTGACTTGATGATCCGTGGGGAGCAGTCTTTCTGATTTAGTGTGTGTCTGCTCATCAAAGATGGATGATTGCCACTATGTGTCATAAAACTTCATCTGACAAAACCAACTCCATAGCAAAATAATGCCATCTCCGAAGGGCAATAATTCTTCGTTTCTCTGTCCCACATGTTTAAGGAGCTCAGGCTAGCTCAGATTTTCTCAAAAAGATTTCTTTATACTTACTCTGTTAACAATGAACAAAGGACCATCAAAGCTTTTGCCAGTTCTTTCTTAGTTTTCAAAAATCTTTTATGAGAGCCTAGGAAGATGGTCTCTAGAAGCTAAAAATCTGTAGGATTTAGACTTCTATCTGTGATAAATAGGTGATGGGAATTAAGTGGCTAAATACCTTTGAGGTCCTGGATTTTTAATTAAATCTTAGGGCTGGGGAGGGGATTTTTCCTTTCTTTCCATCTTTTTGTTTTCAAGTCACCCTTGGATGAGAAACATCATAAACTGAATGCTGTTTTCATAGGGTGAGGTTATTTTCTTATAAAGAAAACACAGTGAAGAAAAAGGAAATGCCAGCCTTAGACGAGACGGTGGGCATCAGCTGGGGATGCCTGTCAAACATCATCTGATATGGTGATCTCTGTTGAAAAGTAGGTGCGTTGCTTTGCTCACTGATGACAGGTCTCAGGGGATTTGGGAACCCGTGCTCCCTTGAAGACCAAAGCGACATTAAGATGTGCCTACATGACAGACTGCTGCCGTGGGAGTGCAAGTCGTGTCACTGATACTTAACCAAGAGATTTGCACTGGGGAAGGCAGGTGCAGTTATTCTCTTCCCTGGAGTGTTTGTGCATTTTTTAAAAAAACAATTACCATCTAATGGGGGGAAAAAAATCATCCTTAGGGCACAGACAAGAGTGAAGGACTTCACATTCTTAACCACAGGGCAACAGCTGGGCTCTCTCTTTTTTTTTTTTCTTTTTTCTTTTTTTTTTCCTTCTCTTTTCACAGTGTTGTGTTTCTTGCACTTGTAGTTGTCGCAGCCATAAAGTGCAGGATGCCACTTTTCACCTATAGATTGTACCAATATCTGTACTGTAAGGCATTAACCTGGAAAGAAGGCAATGTGAGGCTGAATTCTTCTGAGGATGGAGGGATCCCAGTTTTCAGTGCTTCTTGGGTGATAATCAAGGCAGCAGGGTTTTATAGACTTTGGATGCAGAATGTTCTCAGAGCAGAAGATACAGGCCCCTTTTTGGCAGGATGTTACTATTTAAATAAACAAGACAATTTAAAATAAGCCTTTCACAAGGCATTTATTCCATCCAGTTAAGACTAATGAAGAGCAGGAATGTCTAGCTAAAGATAACCCATAGTGAGGGGAAGGCTCGTTAAGTGGAAAAGTGGCTTTTGTTGACCTATCTATCAAATCTCTACAGTGTTAATTTTCTTGTTTGCTGTGTGGCCATGTCTTTAGGGCTGGTAAGGGACAGTTTTGTATTTCCTGGTCTCTAATGTTGCTGTGTGCTTTGAGTCCTCTTCCTTTTTTCCCTCCTAGCTGTTCTCAGCCTTTTGTTCTTTAAGTAATTGTCTTCTACTTGGTATAAGTAGTCTTCAATTAGTCCAATCTGCAATTATAAAGAAGTGGTGTCAGAAGCATGTCCCTTACCCTCTATAAAAACTTCAAAAGCTTTTGTAGTTAGTTTATCTCAAAACTAATTGTCATCAGAAAGAAAAATACATGAAGGCACCTCTCATACAATTGGCTGGAGTAGCAGTACCTGATTTCATAATTTTTTTTTTTTGTCCTTTTCTATTTGGATTCAGTTACTTTACTGCTGTGCAATAGACTCTTTCATTGAAATCTGTACATTGAAAATGGGAATTTATCACAACTCTGTCTTTAAATGGCATTGAAAAACAGCCACTTTAAAAGGAAGGGATGATGAGGAAATTAATCTCAGGCAAGTTTTTCCTGATAAGGAAAGAGAACAGAGGCTTCTGGCATTTATATGCCAAAAATCAACACATGGAGAAAAATGAGTATTCCACATTGCTGTGGCAAGAACCATTTTTCTATTAAATCAAAATGAAGTTCTGAATAAATATGTTTTCCCATGAATATAATACACTAGAGCATACAGTAAAAGAATAGACGACCTCAGTGTCCCCCCAGAATAAAAACGTAATTATTCTAATAAAGAGTACATTCAGATAGACACATCTTCCTTGCGGGGGTGATTTCAAAGCAACCAAAAATATAAATTAATAGTGCTGTGTGCAGGTATTCTGTAAATACCAGGCATTCATAATTTTATGGCTATCTCTCCCCATACCTTACCTTTATTCATACCCTTTGTCAGTTTTTGCGATACGCAGCGTTTCTGTAAGGTGAAGATGAGAATCATCTCCCTTCGCAATGAGTTATACCCAAGACCTAGACCCTATATAATGTGAGGATCTAAAGAATCAATCTTCCAATTGCATTTTAAGCTGAAATATTTAAAAAAAAAAAAAAAAGAAAGAAAAAGTCCAAATCTATCATCCTGACGCGCATTCAGTGGAGCGTTGCTTCTTTAGGCACAACACAGAACAGCTGACTGAATTAATCTGAGCGTGGCTTCCTATTGTATTTATTCATATACTGAGCTGTTACTAAAGCGCTCCTCAGCCCTGAGCTTGAAGCTGGGAGGTGCGCTCTGGCCATGGTTTGTGTTGGTAGGCGTGAGCGTGTGCGTGAGAGAGAAAAAGAGGCAAGCAGAAAAGTTTATGGGCAATTCCATCTGCCTCCCTGGGGTGCCGAGGGCTCAAGAATGCCTTCGGGAGAGGAGGTCTGCCTCCTCCTCCCCACGAAGCTCGCAGGGGTGATGCTTTCAGCGGATCGGCTTTGCGTAGCACCGTGCACGACGCCACGGGAAAGAGTTTTCTGCCGCGCTGGTGAGCGTTGATGGGTCCTTGCTCTTGGCCTTTGCCGAGAGATCCGTTGCAAGAGGAGCGCGGGGAGGTTGGGGCTCTCCGAAGACAGCCTCGCAGGCTGGCTCTGCTGTGACGTGCTCACCATATAAACATGCAGAGGATTAGAGAAAGGAATCATTATGCTAGCCTCATTTTTAAGAAGCTGAAGTAAAAGCTTAGGAAATCATTGATCTGGCCAAAAGCACACGGGAAGTCTCAGAAAGACTTATCGCCTAGTGCCAAGCTCCAGTCAGGGGGCTTAGCCATATTAAAAACCACCACCAAACCCCCAAGACTCTTTCGCAACAGACCAAATTAAAACGTCTGCGTAACTTTCTTCTGCAGATAAAAGTAATCTTTTCTATTTTGGGGGTAGTGCTTGCATTTGAGTGAGCACAAAGGGTGGTAAGAGGAAGGGAAACGGGTCCCGGGAGATGGGTAGGGTGTGGGGTGAGGGCAAAGGGGGCACCAGAAAAGCCACAATTTTTACAGCAGCTCCTTTTGGACCATCCAGCGGTGCCTGCACTGCTGGTGATGCCACCAGAAAGCCCCAGTGGAATGATGTTCCTGTCTCAAACCATAGCTCGGCTGCTGTTGTGTGCTTTTCATATTTATGGAATAACTGTCAGCTCCAGCCCCCCAAATAAGTTCTGGTATGGCATATCAGGGGTGGAAATAATAGTTGCTTACATAATTGCAATGTTACTGACACAGCTGATGAGTTGATGATGTTATTTGCGCAGCAGTGATGGCATTCAAGCCCTTGCCGACTTACAATTACACTGTATGCTCTGAGCCCTAGCATGATTTAAATTACCATATGAACACAATGAAAATACAGTCTCTTGACAAGATAAAGGAGCGGGGGGGAGGGGGGGAATGGCTTAAAAATCTCTTTTTCGTGGCTGCAGTGTTCAGTAGTGCTTATTCATGGCTTTTTAGCTTGAACATTTCATTTTAAGAAAGTAAATTGGAAGCGTTATGTTCTGCCTTTTGGACTTGATTTAAAACCTCCCTGTGCCCGCTCTTCTGCTGTCAGACTGCGGTAAGCCACCTTTGGGGCTCTCATTGGGAAATGCAAATTTTTTTAAATCAATAGCTTCATTTTTTTTTTTCTCCCCCCAATAACTTTAAATAAGAATCCATGTGGATGGGAGTAGGTAGAAGGATGTCGTTTGTAGCCAGCCCAAACGTGATTAGTGCTACAGCAACAGCTGTTGTAGGAAAATGGATTTTGGAAAAGACTTGTGACTTATTCCCAAGCAGAGCAATAGCTGGCTACAGACTGATGCTGAGACCGAATCCCAGGGTTATATAGCTGAACCCTGCAGGGACTATATAGGCTAAAGCAGCCCTGAAGCCCAAGCGGAGAGCTCTGCAGGGCTTGGCTCACAGCAGACCATTTGCTACTGGTGTTGCAGGGATTCACACAAGGCTCATTTTGGGCCCTGATCCCAGCCCACGCAGAGATCGACAACGTTGGGTCCGTCCTTCGCACTACTTGTACTTGGGTCGTGTTTCCCCACCTCTAATCCCCCCACGCACTTATGTCCACGCGTGCCACGGGCTGTGCTCGGGAGCTGGTCGGCGGCGGCGCGTCCCATCTGCAGGGGCTGTGCTCAACTCTCCGTAGCTGAACTTGCTGCTTGACATCCTTGCAGTGAAGTCCCTTAAAGACTCTCCTGAGCGTACGAAACCACGCTTCTTCCATCTACCCAGCTCTACAGTGTCTTTAAGGTCTTTTTCTCAAGTGCCTGGTGACCTGAGAACTTACGAAGACAAATTGGGCTTCAACCTATTTTTAATCCTCTGCTGCTATGACATCGTACTTTCAAGATATCCTGAGTATTTGCCCCCACAGTTACTCCCAGCAGTGCAGTGGCAGCATTTCTACTTTGAATCGATGTCTACAGCCCTGGCCCAGCTAGACGTTCCTCGGTGCACGACTGCCCATCTCTTCAAGTTCCTCCTGTTTCTTCCTCATTAGCTCCTGATTTCAGGCTGCTCCTGACCCTATTTCTTTCACTGGATTTTTGTCTCCGCCTTTAGCCTGGCCCCTGTGATCAGCTGGAGGGAGCGGGGAAAAAAGGGGAATGGACAGAATGAAGATCAAACGGAAAGAGGGAAGAAACAGAAGCAAAAGATACCTTTAAAGCAAATTACACGCTTAGTCCTCAGCACATCCGTGTGATACCTATAGGTGCTTTGGGATGAAGCTAAGCAGAGAAGTGTAGGGGTCTGAGGACAGAAATTTGAAAATGAACCAGGTACTCAGTAGAGTTTATTCTGTGCTCTTTACGTTAATATTACATTTATTTTGCATTGCCCCAAAATTCTCCTTTGTGCTTCAAGTTCTTGAATTGATAATATGTTGTGGCAGGTATCAATGGTGGAAGTTGTTGATATGGGGAGAGGCAGAACAAAAAGCAAGGGAATTAACACCGAGAAAACACCTGGGCTTCTGCAAGAGTACAGATATATGCTGTCTGCCTTCAGTTTCATACCCGTGAGCCCATGAAGGTACCTGGGGAATCAAAGCAATGGGCTGATGCTGGGTCCTCATGCCTAATGCTATGGGGAAATAAGTTAGGATAGAGAGATCTCTAGGCTGGTGGCTGAATGAAAACCAGAAACAGGACAAGCAGAACAAACTTGTTTGGCCCACCTGAAGGAAACGATGCTATTTTTTAAGCCAGGAGAACGAATGGGAAGGACAAAACCTCCGTGTGTGTCCTCGGACCAAGAAGCTGGCGGCCTCGATGGCACAGCCTTTGTTGTGTTGCTGAGACGGCAGCACAGAGCTGCAGCACTGACAGGCCATGTCTCAAAAGTATTTCTGTTCTTTTCTTCCCGGGGAAAATCAGCTGAATGAGCGAGGCTGTGTCCACCTTTCCTCAGTGCCACACATCAAGGCACATTTATTCTGACGTGGAGTGAGAAGGTGAAAAGCATAATTAGTGCACCAGAAGTACCTGGATGGACTATAAGTCAATTAGTCCGCTCTGAATTCCAGTTCTGAGTTTGCTGCGAGAAGAAAACGATCTGTGGTCCATGCGAATACTGAGGTCGTCAGCCGTTCTTAACTGAAATGGTTTTACATTATTCTCTTCGGTTGGGCAGAATCTGTAAATACTTATGGTTTTGGTAAGCTTATCTAATGCAGTTTGTCTGCAATGAAAACACAGAGCTCTTTGCGTAACTGGCAACGCAACAGGATTAGCTGGAGAACTGCAGAGGGTCTAATCAGGTGAGGCAATATATGGTTTCCCTTTGGCTTAGGATTTGATTCAGACCTACAGGAGTTTTTGAAAATGACATTATATGGATTCACACAAAGATAAGCAACAATACAGGTCTTGTTTGGAGCATATAAAAATATTTCTAATCCTGCCCTTTTGTACATGTTGCCCGGTGATGGATAAAGGGGAGAGACTTGCTGCTGTGAGCATTCTGCCCTGCTCTCTGGATGCCATCCTGATTGATTTGCTCGTGGTGTGGAGGGATATGTAAGCAGCACTTGCTGGCTGCAGCTGAATTACAATTGTCGAAAGATTTCAGTCTAAGGGACCTCTGGGGGTCATCTAGACCAACCTCCTCTTCAAAGCAGGACTTTATGGGAAGTTCATATCTCCTTTTCTGAAAAACTTACTGCATTTCTGGTAATGCCCTATCAGTCACTTCTGAACCTGCCTGGATGCGTCTGGTTTTGCCCTGAAATACCACAAGGCAAGTACATTCTTTGCCCTTCCTATGCACTCATTGGGATAAGACATCCCACATATGGTTCCTAATTCCGTGATATGTACCAACTACGATGAGGGAACACTGCGGTACTATCCATCATTCGGCGTGGTTTTGTCCAAGTCCTGATGGGCCACAGATGTCACGAAACTTGTCAACCTTTGCTGCAAGGGGGCCATTCCAAGGAACAGATGTCTGCGTTTGATGGCTTACTGACTGTCCAAAGGAAGCTTCGTGGCTTATCCAACAACGGGGGAGCTATTCCCGTCACAAGCTAACTTGAAAGCACACATGCCTTTTAAAAGATCGGCATGAATTTGAATACAAATGCAAAATGTCAGCTGTAGTACCTGGTAAAGAGTTTAGAATCAAATGAGAAAAAGCCAGGATCCCACAAGGACAAACTCCTGTAGGAAAATAACTTTGTTTAGGAAAAAATATAGATGGCTAAGCAGCAAACAGACTCAGTAAACTGTAAAATCGTAAAAGTATGTCTCGCATGGATGCATGTGTATGCATTCTTTATATGCCTGAACATCTGAACTTCCTAAATCTCAGTACAAACTGGGGGAGTCACTCTCAAATAAGAAACAGGGGCTTTTGAAAATATAGGCAGGAGCTATAAATAACATGTAGTGGCAAAAAGGATCTTCTGGCATACAGAATATATTTTTATTACTTGGGAACTAGTAGTAATAGACGGCAAATGAGCGGCCTTTAAACATGAAGTACCTCTCAACATTTTCCTTTGCCTCCCAGAGCTACTGGCTAAAGCACACTTTGGAGTGAATATATCCAAAGAAACAGTACTTGAAGGGCCTACGAGTAAGTAGGGATGGCTGTATAGAGCGCAGAGGAAAAGCTGAGCGTATGCTTGAGAAAAGTTACTGGTATTTTAATAAGAATGAAACCTCAATCTGTACCTTCCACTAAAGTCAGTTAGAACAAAGGTTGCTCAGTATCTGGGGTTAAAAAAAAAAAAAAATCATGATTTTACTGTTTGTGTTCTAAGTGAAGTGCATTTGAACTGCTATGGTTGCTTTTGGAAGGGAGTGGGTTTGCACAGCAGCAAATGATCTGAATTGCCACGGGCAGCCAAAGTCACTTCCGTACATTTGTTTGGCAATGTAACCCAACTGACTGCGCAACTCTTGCCTTGGACCTGCTTCTAGAAATGTTCGTGGCTTCCGATGCCTATGCCAGAGATAAATACATTGTCCCTCATGCTCCATTTCTGTACTTTCACATGCCTTGTTTGTATGCATTGCCTTTCTTAAAAGAACGAAGTGTGACAGACAGCTCCGTTGCACATTTCCATCGTAAAGGAATGAGTTCAGTGAAACACTGAAAAAACGGTGTTTGCCAGTAGGTTCTTAGCACACTAGCAAAGCTCCAATGCTAAAAGCAGATGGAGGAAAGAGTGTTTGTTGATGAGGAACTGAATAAAAATAATATTGATGCTGGTAATGAATTACACTTGTTAACTACCTTACAACTCAGACAGTCCTTTTATACTTTATAAGCTCTCCTGAAATCACTGTCCAGCACAGTGTTTTCTATGAGCCGTCTTGTTGGCTCATGCTATTTTTCACAGCAGTAACAATACCTGGTAGCAAGTGTTTATAGGGCTGGAGACCCTCTCTGGTAGAGGGCAGCAGGTAAGCAGACTGCTCGTTTATAACTGACAGCATGATTAGCAAGGGCTGGGGAAACGTTGATCTAAATCCTTACGTGGGGATTCTTAATGCCCAGAATTGCCCGTGATTTAACTGTCAGGTAGCTACAACCAGCTACGTTATTCCAATGTTTAGGACGCTTACTGCTCAATTGCTAGGTTTGCTGCTATTCAAAATTATTCCAGTGACTTATCGCACCCTATAGCTTGGTAGAATAGATCAAAGCCTTCTTCATCACAAAACGCTCCTTCCCAATAGCATTAGCAGTGTTTCGTTGTAGCTGATGGCCTAAGCATTATGGGTATAGATGATACCTGCTATTAGCCCAACTGATTTAGCTGTGAAAAACCATGCTTTTATGTACAGAAACTTTCCTTCTGTACATAGAAGGAAACAGCAAACGTAAAACTTCCTGCGTCTGCTTCAGGCTTGAGTAAAACCTTGTATGCCCAAAAGCTCGCTGTTTCTTAGTAGTCGTAGCCTCTGTTTTTATATTGCAATGCTGGTCTAGCTGTGATCAGGAGGTATAGCTGTTTAGTGTGTGGTCACTAAATAGCTCAGCTTCGTATAGATACTGGTGTCTGGAGGGTGGGTGATGGGCAGGATGCAATTGCTTCTTCCAGTGAGGCTGAGGGCCAGGTCGGCATCTTGCTGGGGGATTTTTCCTTTTGTATGCAAGACACAAAGGACCAGAGACTCACAAGGGCAGGAGTTGATTTTAGGAACCAGGAGTATTGACAACTGCCAAAATCCCATTGTCACCTCTCTCTTACACAAAGAGCTCTGCGAATGCAGTCACACTTTTATTGTCCCTACAGCGGGGCTGAATTTATTAATGGGCCTCTTTGGTTGCCTACGTTTCTTTTATATCGCCTCAAATACAATGGGGCAGATCTCATTTTCTGCTCACACACTCTCCTAACTTCCTCTGCCTGGTCTGAAAACTTTGCTCAGCGTCAGGTTGAAAACCTCTGCCACAGTTACTTCTTGTGCCTCTCGAGGCTGTCGCTGATTCAGAGTTAATCCTTTCCAGAATGTCTTAATATGTTTTCTCTAATCTTACCACGAAGCCAATCTTTGGTCAACTTTAATAAAATTTTTCGCATTTCTACCTGGTTGCTCTGCTCTTAGTTTCCTTCACTCTCAGTCTACCTGGATCAGTGCCACTGATGTTATTTTCCTTTTGCATTTGCCCTTTTCTGACTTCATTACACGTAAGACGTTCCACATTAGACTTCCACTCCTGTTCCAGAAAACGTGCTTTTCCTAAACTTTCCCGTCCTTTGCTTTCCCTTTTCACAACGGGTCCACGCATTCATGAAACACGCGGCTGCATCACAGCCCCAAGAAGTGAACAAACCAGGAACGAGTTTCCTTCGATTAATTCTGGAATAGCCAAGTTTGAGTTGAGAAAGCGCACCAAACTGCAACAGCTTTTGAAGCCTGCGTGCTCTGAGAACAAGCGCAGTTCCCAGCGGCTGCGCCATGGGCTTGGATGACTTTACAAGACGTTACAAAGTCACATACATCAAATAACTGTTGTAGTAGCCAGCACAACACTATTCAGCAACACGTCCCCTTTCCATCAGCGTACTATGAATCTCCCTCCTTGCTCCTCTGGCTGACCGAAAGCCTAGCAAGTCTGTGGCCCTTTTCCATGGTTTGATTTTCAATTAAGAGATAATGTCAGTGGAAGAGCACAGTTCATCAGATAGTGTTCCCCTGCTGTTGCAGAAGGCAGGGATGTAGTAAGCAGAGGTCAACTACTGAAAATCTGTGTGCCTGGCTAAAAGATTATATAACATGTCAGGCTAATTTTACTTCATTTCATATTCACATCTATTAGTGCAGCTTTTGTTATATACTTATCCTTATGTAAGTTACATCTGTTCTTTTATTCACTCATCCATGTTTGCTCTGCTTTCAGATTTATGAAACAGGCATTCCACTGAGCTCAGCAAATGATGGGCATAATAACTTATCTAAATTGCAAAGTATGCGATGCCCTTGAGGTAAACTCAGATGTGAAGGTTTTATGCAGTGTCTCACATGTGGAAGTGTAGGAAAGTGTTTATTTGCCAACTCCTGTCTATCCTTTGGCTGCTCGAACGATGTTAAGAGGATCCTATGAAACTGCTATGAAAGCCTAGGGGCTAAACGGAGGAGAGAAGTAGAACTACATTATTAACTTCGTAGGGGAAGCAGAGCCATACTGGCACTGGCACTTATATGGCTCTTCCCCTCTTTGGATGTCAAAAGTTTCTGGTTGGTAGGCTCTAAAGTATCTATTTATTTAATGAAATGCCTCTCACTGTAACAATATTGTGAGGCTTTATTAATGAAGTTACTCTTAGCAGATAGGAACGTAATCTCCTTTTATTTCTTTATTTTTTGTCTCTTACAAGACTGCAGGGAAGCAAAGGCCCTATAGAGGAAATGGGGAGCCTTCCTGCCATTTTATATATCTATCTGAGATACTCTAAACCCCTCTGCCTGTCTGTAGCTGGTACGAAGTCCTGCAACAACCACGCCGAGACCTGGTTCCTTGAGATACTCGGGGCCAAGCTCTACCACTAGTCCCAGCATTCGCGTTCACGTCAGCCGTCACTTACACTGTATGGGACTGTCAGCAAAGCAGCTAGTCCATAACGGCCAGACCTGGCTGTCCCCATCTGCTTAAGACCCAGTGGCTGGACAGAGGTTTTTTGGGGCCGAGCTGAATTACCAGATTAGTTCTCCTCAATCTCTCTTGGAAGTTTCCCGTTCATCGCTGCTGACCCTTGTGCATCAGAGGTCGTTGCTTAAACAAGTGGGCTAAATCGGTCTTGTTAAAATAATAAATTCAAATGTAATTTGAATTAAGCAGAGAATTTGCACTTTAAAATCCAGTAAGCAAAAATAAATTTCTACCTCTGCTCACTGGTGAAGACTTAAGCCTCTTTAAAAGCGAGGGTTTGATGCTCTTTCCCATAACATTTCCTAGAGACTACTTCAGGTGGGCTTTCCATTCGTAAGGGTGGCTTCAGAGAAATCCATTCTCATGGAACGCTGACGGTGTGATATTTAAGTACCTTTGCAGCTCAACCTATAACGAAATTTGGACAGAGCCAGTAACTAAAAAAAAATTCCTAAGCCCTAGTACGGTGCCTTGAATCCTCTGCAAGCCCAGCAGTCTGGCCGTAAGCAAGTTCCATTTGGGAATTTCTGACAACTATAAAAAGAAGCAAGATGATAAACATTTTTTTAGGAATGCCCATGGTCCTGAAGTAGACTGGGACTCAGTCACTCCGTTACTTGCTTGAAAGGTCTTAGACCCAGGTGTCTGCTTCCCCAAATCCCTAATACAAAGCTCACATTTCAGCCAGGGGACTGCAAGGAAAAGTGTCAGTAAAATCCTGGAGAATAGGGATTTTGTGAGACTGACCCAGCCCCTTTTTCCTGCCTCCAAGGCATTCTTCAGGGATATCTAGTATGTGGGTAAAGCCTCTGTATGAGGACGGTTCTTAATCTCCCAACATAATCTAGGATCCCCTTGTGGCTGGAGAGTCCATAGCCCGCTGATACCAAGAAAGGCATCTTCTGTGCAGTAATATTCTCTTTTCTCCAGCTAATTACAAGGTCATTTTTCACTTCGTTGTATTTAAAGCTTCCAAAAATAATTAGCCCGTTTGATAAATTAGATCGCTTAAAAACATAAATTTGTCAGTGAATTGGATGAGCAGCGCAGCACCCAAACCACTTGAAGCTACACATATATTACTACTTTGTCAGTCCTGTAAATTCAAAATTGCCTAGATTAATTTCAAACTAATTTGATAAGCCCTCCACTGTGACAAAAGGAGAAGTGTTTGGGTGCCAGGCTTTGTGCCCTTCTGTGTCAGATCTCAGCCTGAATGGATTTTTTATGGCTGACTCTAGAATATAAAACTCTGAAAACAGTGGTTTGTAACGGCAATTCTGACAGACCCTTTAACCATTTGGAAAATAGGCACTGCTATAATTCCGCTGCATTAGAGAAAAATTTTGAGTGCTTTCATTAGGTGCAACAGCTGTTTCTATTGCAAGAGCCAAACTTCATTGGTGGTAGCGTAGCTGTTCAGCTTTCCAGTTTTGCATTTATAGCTGATTGTATAAACTCTTTTATGTTCTTTTTCGCTTTCCAATATATGTAAATTAATTCAATAGCAAAAATACAAATAACTACCTTGTAACTAGATCGGTGTGAAGGTTCTTTGTAGGCTCCTACAATCAGCATCATGTGCTGAGCGAACTGAGAAATATTGAATTTTCTGAAATGGTTCTAGCAGAAGTGACATGCGGTAATCCACACCACATCAATTTTTAATCATCAGATTTAATCCTCCTTCCTAGTAATGTGTTAGAGTTCTTTAATCTAGCGTAACATTCTTAATTAGAGCTGATTTAAAAAAACACAACACAAACCAACAAAAAACCCCAAGCTCCCTGAGTGTTTTCCTGTCTCCACTATTTAAAGAGAATTTTTTCCGAAGAACATGCCGAATATGCTGAAATTAAATTTTGGAAAAAAGTAAAGTAGAAAAATATTTGATGATGCTTTTCATTTCTTTGTTCTGATATAATATAGAAAACTATTTTTGTGTTGTGAAACAAACAGTGGGTTCTGCTTGGAACAAGATGCCTCAAATCAGTTATCTGACTTGTCAAAAATGAAATGCAAAACTATGTTCAGAATGCAAACAAATTTTGAAGCACCAAATTTTAAAATTGCAGAGAGCAGATTTTCATGGATTCAGTAAATTTTATTCCCGAATATTGAATTATGCACAGATTCATGTGGCATAATGTGGGACACAAGACCATTTTTAAATGTTAGCTTGGTTTCCGTTAAGATTGTACTGAAAATAAAAGTATCCAGAGAAATATCGATGGTGTACATACATGTATACGAATACACCGAAAGAAAACACTTTGTTTTACAATGAAATATTAGCCACTATCTGTTGAAATAGGTGGGAATCTTTTTGGTACCACCAATAAACTTTTAATGAGCCTTTAATAAATATTTAGATATCTGTGTACTTGGTCTAACTTTCAGCCGCGATCCTTTCTCAACAGCCTCTGAACTGTGGTCGTTCAGAGTTGTGAAAATGGGGCTGGCTATTCAAACACCTAGTTGTGGATTAAAATCCTGACTTTGGGAAAAACTTTGGAAAACTGTTTTTGATATTGAAGTCTATTGTCTGAAAATGGGAAGGATAAGTGCTCGAGAAGTACAGGGAATAGGCTATTTGTAAATATGTCGCTGATTCTTTGCATTCATCTAGTAATCATTGTTTATTATGTATGGCCGGAAATACGTATGTAATTGTATAAATATATATAATTCATATCATACGTAGTGTTTGTGTTGCAAAAGATTCTCATATGATCTGTAGGCAGGTGTGAGAGTTTTAGAGACTATCCTGGCGCAATGTAAAAGCGGTATGAATATTTATCCTTTGTTTTGCCTCACGAGCATTTGAAAGAGATGAAACCCAGTCTGTCTATAATTTGGGGCGTTTAGGGTTTGGTTCCTTTCTGAAAACATTCTGTACTTGGCAAACTTTATTAAGAGCGCTGATCTGACAGCTAACCGAGGCAATACACCTACTCGGATTTTCTCTCGGAGGAGATGCCTTCTGAAATTTTAATTCTAATCCCTTGGAAATATGGACTCTGAAAATACCTTGACCCGCCACCCCTGTGATTTCTGTCAGACATCTCTGTCTTACTTTGCTTATCCTGGTTACGCTGACTCGGTGCAGCCAGGGTTTGGGTTTTCGGTGTCTTCCCTGAGATCTGTCTGTAAACCCTAAATCCCGAAGAGGGACAATTCCAAGTCCCACCAGCGCAGAATTTCAACCCCTCTCTTCTCCTGCCTCCCACCACAGCCGCAACCCAGAGCGAGCGTGCGTCCGTCTGGGATCATGACGGAGCTGTAAGACGCAGGGTAAGACCAACGCTTTGAACCATTAGTACCATTTTCCCTTCCTGGTGATGCCTTGCTATCCTTTTGCTCAGAAGTGGCTGAATGTCGATGGTGTTGAATGCCCAGAGCTGTGATTTGCTCTCGTTGGAAAGACTTTGTAAGATACTCCTGCTACATCCCAGCCTGACCGATTAGGCATTACACTGGGGCAGATTCATCTGTACAGAGAACCAACACAAGACTCTCCGCATTTCACAAATCCTTTAAGAATTAAATTGACCGGTTGCTGTGCAGAGACTCCAGAATGGCATTTACATGTCTTTTACCTCTCACATCACCAAAGCCTTATTTGAGCTCCACTAAGGGACGTAACTTGTTGGGCTGAATTTTATTCCCTAACAACTCCCCTCCACACCCAATTACCACAGCATCTCATATGACAAAGATGGAAGAGAAGTACAATTATCAGCCAAATATAAGTTATTTGTTTTTTTGGTTTTTTTTGTTGTTTTTTTTTTTTTGTATTAGATAACCACATGAGACTATTAACATGGACAAAGATCAACCATAGGGACTAAAGCAAATAATAAATACATATTTGTGGTTAGTGCCTGAGCACTAACGGAGTTCAAGGCATGCAGTCAGATTTCAAATGGCACCTACTTTCTTTTCTACCTTTTGAACAGATATGACTCAGGTGGACATTTACTCCCCAAGGAACAGTATACTCTCCTGCCCTTTGCTGCAGGTTTTTACCTTCTGAATTTTATTCCACACACGTCCTTTATCACTTCTTCCTTCAAGGGTGTCCATGGCATCTGCCATTAGCGACTGCAGCTGTGGCACCAAGATAAAAATTATCAGTGTGGAATTCACACAGAAATAACTTCTCTAAATACACAGATTAAAACCTAATTAAAAAATCATTTGTACGCTGATGATTTTATTACTCATCTTTCATACAATGAGCACCGCCACCTCATCTTCGCTTCAGCCATTACACTGTATTATTGTGGATATAAAATACTTAACAATGGGAAAAAATCCGCTGGAAAATTTGTATTTAAGCCTATACGTTTTAATGCAGTAAATGTTTATACTTAGTAAAGGAAGACTTGGGTTGTAAAGAATAAAGGCTCTATATTTCATTCTTTAGCTGTCTGGGATATTCTGTGTTGTACATGAATGCTTTTTAGTAGTTTCTCCCAAGGCTAATGTATCATAATTTAAAGCAGCATGTAAAACCTCACAAGAGGACAACACTAAAGCTGAGATGCTTTTACTGTAGCTGGAAGTATCTAGCTCATTTTCCCTGCTTTTACTATCCTTTTTCTTTGGCAAACCCTCCCTTCTCCCCATCATTCAGCATAACAGAGCATAAAAACAAGGCTGACAATTTCTAGTGTAAACTATAAAAAGAAGCTGTAAGAAAATACTTGCTAATCAGTCCTTACTGTTAGAGGGAAGGCGAAAATTCGGGTTAGTTGTACTATTGCCTCGCTCCAGACCGTTCCAGGTTAGTCATAGCGTTGCCTCACTGTGTGCCCTTCCCAAACACTTGAAAATGTTTCAGTTGCTCTTAATTAAGTAACAGAGAGACAAGGGTCGGAGCCAGGGTGTCCTTCCGTGAGCAGCCATTGGCATTGGCATTTAGGAACAAACTGGGAGAAACTTGTATTTGATATCTGTGACGTTGCTGTGCTCTATTAGGTCTATTCCAGGATGTTTAGTTGGTTGAAGTGGATGCAAACAATAGGTTTTTGATGTCTCTTCCCAAATTTGTTACTCGTTACGAGTATTTGGACAGTATAAGCGTAAGCATTCACATTGTCTCTTCTTTCTGTACCTGGATGGGCAGCAGTTTAATATAAGTACGTAAGATGATGAAACTTAAAACACCAGTGTTTAGGCTCACCTGCACAAGATATAAAAATGCTGCCTTGAGATTCAAGGAGCAGATCTGTATTTCCTCAAGTTTACCTTTGCATTCAGGTTTTTGAAGTTAAAACTCTTTGTCTGTGTCCCAACATTGGATAAAGGATGCAGGAATCTTCTTTTGAATCTCTAAATAAATTTGCTATGGTTGGTTCCAGCCTGCTTTCTCTGTGCTTGTGCAGCCATTAAGTTGAATCTTATTGGGCCAAACATTTGATGAAAAGCTTTTTTTTTTTTTTTTTTTTTTTGGTCATGAATCAGTATTCGTGAAAAACAAAACTGCAAATTTCTGCCTCTGACTTTAATGCAAAAGGAGTCAAGAACCTGTCAGAAATTTTCCATCACAATACTTCTGTGACAGATAATCCCCGTCTATGAATCCAGAATAGACACAGCCCAGAGATTAAGGGTATTAAGGGCAGAATGGGCAAAGCACAGATCCTGTGTCAAACCAGGCAGAGGAGGAACCGGACAGGGGAAGGGAAAGATTTCTCCATTGCTTTTCTTGGAGTGATTCTGTCTGAAAAACTGGTCGAAGAGCACCCAGTAGGGCAGGGACCAGGACATCAGTCTGTCACCCCTAAGGGGCCGCTTCGACAGCCCGACCAGGCTGGAGATTTTACTGCTTTGGGCAAGAAGTTAAAACAAGAAACCTTTCCAATAAAAATTTCGTTGATATTGATACACGTCAGTGAAAAGTGCCCAGCATGTGTGCTCTGGTTTTAACTTTTATCACCCAAAGTTTTTCACCAGCTCTATTGGCAGACAAAATGTGTATGTTACAAGAGTGGGCAGTTGGCAAACCACAGTAATTCTCCCAAAGCTGATCTTTTTTGGAAAATCTCCTCCAAGGAAAAATGCTGCACTTTTAAAAATATCTTGTCCTCATTTGATTTTAAATTGAAAGAAATTTCACTTTTTTAACAAACTTTCATCTTGATTCATGATGTACAAATATGGTGACGTTGAAATCATAAACCTTGGAAAGGTTTTCTTCAGGGTTTTTCCCCACTTATATTCAACTCTTCAAGCTAACGGAAATCTTTATTTTCCCAGGGTCTATGAATAAATACTGATCTAAAAAGGCCTCGGTTGAAGTTCTCTGTGCCATAGATTAGGGCTCGATCTATTTAGTTACAGGAAGACATTTACACAGAAGAGTTTATAACTGAAATGCCTTTGGGATCCTTGCTGTATCAGTGCAAATTGCCCTATTATAAATTCAGTGTGTTTTAAACTTTATACAACTTCTACTGTATGTGGTAATAAACATTTGGCATCTTTAGCATTTTCTAACTCACGCAATTTAACTGCCTTGCTCGGTCATAAAGTCTTATCTCAGTTTTACCAATGTAAAGTCGGAATGACCTCAGAGGAATTACTTTAAATTTTTATTAGTACGTGTGAGATTAGAATTTGGCCAGCTCAGTTTTCTTCGTGGAAAAATTTAGATATCTCTTAGAAATGTTGCTGAAGAGTGAGAAGCATGTGGAGTCAGCATGGGTGCTGCGGTTCTGACCCCACGGACATGGGGGGGCTGCCTCTGTAGCATCCATGGGAAGCTGCTCAATCCCACCAGTACAGCCCAGTCCTGCAAATGTGTCATCCTGCCTGGACCCCGGTGAAATGAGGAGGGTGACAGGTAGGCTGAGCAAGCGAGGATCTTTTCGCTCGCTCCCTGGATGGTTTGAGCTGCAGACCCAACGATGGGCAGCAATGTTCTGTGCTTGGTGCGGTTGTGATGTGGTAGGGAAATGGTCCCTACTGGCATAAAAGGAGCCTGTGCCACGCGGGCTGGTGCCACTGGGAAAGGTAAAGCCCATGAATCAGTCCCTGGTGAAGTCACTCTGCAAGTTCTTGCTTGCAGTCCTGTGCCTTAACGCTGTGGTGCCTGAAGTTTACTAAAATATTCTAGCTACAAAGCATCTGAGCCTCCATTTGCACATACAGACTAAAGATATATTTTACAGCAGGATGACAGGACAAAGAAAAAGAAATGAATGCTGAATGAATACATTTTAATGCTCTGGACAGGGTAGCTGGTAGAGATTTGCTGCCTTTATTCTTTCAAAAAACATTTCTATCTTGGGCTCAGTAAACAAAGCATATGTGTTTCGTTGAAAGATTTACAATCTGTCACCTAAATCTCCCTTGTTCTGCCCAGTCCTACCCCTAAGAGACTGAAGACCTTTGTCTTGGGTGGCCTAGAGCCTCCCCCAAAAATCTTTCCAGGGAGGTCAGGCTTATGATTACTACATGACAAGATACAGGCAACAGTGTAATAGCCTGTGCCTAATGTGTGATGTACTGAAAATATCGTACCCTAGAGAAAAACCTATCACTGAAACGCGTACCAATAACTCAAGACCCTTTAGTCAGCCTTGAAACGTGGTCCTGCTGAAGTTTAATACGAGAAAACTTGCGTCAAAAGGAGAATGTCTTTTAATAACACAATTTCTTTGCAATGTCGTTTCCCTTATCTCGAGCCCAGACTTCAAAGTCTGGCAACCACCTCCTGCAGTTGCAGGCCGCTGCTTGTCTTCCCTAAAGCAAGCTGCTGGGAAGCTTTAATTCTATAGAGCTTAGGAGCTTTGTAGGATGGCAAACAAATGTCAATGGGACTGGCTTTGGGAAAACCAGGAGTTTTTAGTGAACCAAAGTTGGATCATCAAAATTGGACTGCATTTAAATGCAGGGACTGGGGAGGGACTGTTCGGGTTTTTTTTTCTCTTTTTCCTAGAATGAAATACTTGAAATTTGCATGTACGTGAGCTCCCTCCCCCACCAGAAAACCTGACAGCCTCGTGGAAGAATAACCATACGGTACTTTCTGATTGCAGCTTATTGATATACTATCAAGCTATCAATGACTCTAGTCTTGCAACAGCCCTGCTAACATCACTGCCCTCGTTTTACAAAGGGACAATAAAAGCATAGCAGGTAGTTTATTCAGAGGCGGGGAGCAAGTCGTAGATGGAGCCAGGAAAGAAAATCTTTTCTCTCCTTTCCCCCCTCTCCTCAGCTTTAACTAGATTCGGCCTGTTTTGCTGCAGGTGGCTTCTGGTGTTAGATATCTTAAAGTAGCACGATCTGAATAATTGCAATCATTTTCCCAGACTGATTTGGGGAGGCTTGGGGGAAAAGAAGAGGTTTCAAAAATATGCCTACAGATGAGTCATGCTGGTTCTATAAAAGTCATCCTTGCAGGTGATTAGCACCTCCTCTGACAAGGCACTGCAGTAGGATTTTAAAACTACTTCAGGTCCCCACACACGAAAAATGACTTCCAGAGCAAATTGCAGCACAGCGCTCTGCCCCAGCCCTTCCCTCCCTGGCTCCCTGCCTCTAAAGGCCAAAATAAGTATTAGAAATAAATACTTACCAGCTCGGCATCCTGCTGACTGAGGTCCTGCAGATAGGGAATGGTTGCTAGCTCAGCCATCGCTTGATTAATCACTTGGGACTGCTCCTCGACTCTCTGCAAACAGCCGAGGAAGCTGGCGTAATGCAACTTCTCTATCCCACGTGAACACGCGCAGAGATTGTCCTGTTTTCTCAGCAAAAGCAAGTAGGTTAGAGGAGAGTTGCAGAAAAACACACTTATCCTTTGAGTCCTGTGCCTTGAGGCTTATCATCATATGTATTTGTGCTGGTAATACTATAAGCACTATGGCATTCAGCACCTTTAAGATAATGCTGCTGACAATCTTTATAGAGGGAAAAAAAAATACTTTCTTGCCACAATCGCTCTAGTAGTACTAGAAAAATAAATATGCAGTCGTAATGTATGTGAAGGGGAGACAGCAGATAACAAACATGAATGCGGTTTTCTCATTTGGAAGTGGCTTTTCCATAATCCCCTCTGTTAAATATTACCTGACTTTTATGGATTGCTTTTAAATTTTCAGTGAAGTGGTTGAGGAAACCATGCAGTGTGTCAGCTTATGGTTTGTTTGCAGACTAGGCAAATCCGTAGTTTTCAAATACATAACCTTGAGGGACTAAAACCTGCAGAGGTGGTCTCTGATCCTCCAGGCAGCTAGGCACGTGGTAAATTTTAAGCATGTGAATACAGAAACCCGGCCAAGTGCTTGCATAAAATCTCAGCACCTGCTGAAGTACTTGATGGATGCCAGCCTTACCACCATATTTTCAAAAGTATTCTGCTGCCAAAAATGCAAATAAGCACCCTACTGAGATTTTCAAAAGCAATTTGGCCTAGATTCCTGACGAGATGTAGCCATCACATATCTGAATGCTCAGCCCTTCCGAGTGAAATTTCCATTCATCTAATCAGGGTTTTCAATGCATTTAAGTGCCTGAAATTCCAAGAATTGGCATCAATTTTCAAAACCACTTCCAGTATTTTTAGCAGACCTTTGTTCTAGCAGTTACATACGGTGGCACGCTGATGCTGCCATTTACATACGCTTCCAGGTAGGTGATTCTAGGTCCAATCGTATATTGAATGGGGTAAAAGGAAAGCTTTGAATGACACTTATTTTTCAATAAATGGTGTCCTGTTTCTAAAATGAACTTCTCTGGGCAAAGAATCTTGATCCCTTGGTTTGATCTTGATCTTGGTTTTGCAGAAATTTGCACTAGACAAGCACCAAGTGTTATCAAAATAACTATCAACATAGCTCTTCTACCAAGTCTAAGAATTTAATAACAATGCTGTTCTTGCTTTCTATACATCTTACGAGAATAATAATGGAAAAAAGCTTAGTTTTCTTTTAACTCCAGAAAAATACAACTAATCCTAGTATAGTTAATTTTACCCCTTTTAATATAAAACCTACTATAATTGTAAAATAGTATGAAATGAAAGACCATGCACTGGAGACCAAGGGCAGGACTGCAGCTATAACCTGGGAGCTCCAGATATGAAAGCAAGTGAAAAAGAAAGAGCTGAGCCAATGAACTGGTATTTCCACTAGCGGAAGGAGAGAATCAGGCACTGCGCAGGGAAAAGGAGCTCTGGTCAGCAGTTCTCTGGAGTATTGCAGATAGCTCCACTCAGCTGTGTTTGGAGAGGTTAATTTAAACCCAAGCATCATGGAGCAGAGAAGCCAGCATGGTAGGAGATACCTCTTTTGAGAGAAGTGTGGTTTGATTAGTCTATTAATGAAAATGCCAAGAGCTTATTATTCTTCTCAATAAACATAATGCAGGGCTAGATTCCAGAGAGAGCAAACAACTGCAAAGGGAAGGAGAGATAAAAGACAATGATAACAGAAGGACCGTTGTGTATAAATAGGTACAAATAAGACTGGGGTGGCAATCTAGCTTCTTATAATTCAGGTTGAAGGTCTGCAGTGTGTTTCACCAAGAGCAGATAAGGCAGAAAAACTAACTAGTTCTAAGACGGATTTTATTCAATTTACGAATGGGATATTAGGTGACACAAAGGTGTATAATAGCAGGTGATTTGACTTGAGGAGCCAGGAGAGCCCTTCCAGGCCTACTTTCTCATGAACTCCTGTTGACCCACCTTTAAGAAGGGAGACCAGGACAACTTTCTTAAAAACTGTTTTTATCACTTGAGGAGTCCTTTTCTGAGGCCCTGACCTAGTATTGGTAGGAGACATCAGCAGGAAAAAAGATTTCTGTCATCTGTGGTACGTGACACAGTCTAGCCAGCATGGCACCTAAAGCAAGGAACAAAATGGGGCCTCGTCTCCACCTGGTAGTGGGTGTTTGAAAGCCAGATAGCTGTGTCCCCAGGTAGAGCTGTGTGCGTTAAAATAAGGAGAAGCAATCAGTTAATGAGAGAGAAAGAGAGCTCTTATCAACATGAAATAGTCTCACAACATTTTAGATGCAGTAAAAGGTTTTCCCCTGCTATTCTTGAAATCCGCCCAAAACCTTTTTGTGTAAGCACTAAGAAATGAGTATATTGAGTTATCAGCTAAGAAAGCAGGTAAAAAATCCTCCCTCATCATGCTGTGTCTGTTGGGGGCTTCTCCAATGATTAAGAAAGTAAAGGCAAAAAGAAAACAATTTTTTCTCTGCTTGACTCTCCAGAAAAATAAGAGAGCATGCCACGTAGCGATGGGAAACAAATTGGGCATTTGTGCCAACATGCACTCTGTGGACATAGCAATGCTATTTAAGTTTATAGTAGGTTGGAAGCAAATAAATAAATAACCGACAGTGGGGGTTTTTTTTTGAAGGGATTAGAGGAGGTTGAACATTGTCAGAGGTGGCGTTTCAGTGACAATGAAAAATGCTGAAAGAGAAAGTAAATAACTGCTGCTGGCAGGAGAAAAAATTCCACGGGGAGCTGAACCACATGATGAGAATTACATGAACTATAGCAGAATTCAAGGGGCTACTAAGCTGCAGTAAAAAACATAATAAAGTGGCCAAGCAATCAGATGAAGATGAAACCAGCTCAGGTAGGTGCAGCGAAGGTTAAGTAAAGAGCAAACTTAAATGGAGACTTCAGTGGAAAAGAGTTGGCTTCTTTAACAAAGAGAAGAGAGACACATTTGAGGAATCGGGTAGCAAAGGAACCAACAAATGCAGTATAAGGAGTCGCAGTTGCATCCCGGTTAGAAATGCAGTAACTTATTAAGACAATAAATGATTAAATGATGATGCTGTTACTTTCTGGATGGGCCTCACCTCTATTGTCTGGTATTCCAAGGAGAATTTAAAGAAAAAAGTAAAAATGAGCAATTGATGGACTTTCTCTCGATGCCTTTATTCATAATGGGCAATCTCACCTGAGGTGGGGGTCCTTCCAAAAGAGAGCTTTCCCCAGAAAACTTTTTGCTGCACAAATTCCCTTTGAACTAAAAAAAAAAATAAAAAACCAAGACCAAAAAGGTGTTTATCCCCAGAGGCGTCTTTGAAGACCTTCCTTCTAGGAGAGAAATAAGGTCTTGATGCCCAAGGATCAGCCCTGCGACATCCTCATTTCTTTGACCTTGAGATGAAAAAGCACCTACAAAAAGCAGATCAGCCTGTTCTGGGTGGAGCTTACTTGCTGCTGCTAAATACCCAGCACTGTCAACCAGAGCAAAGATAGGACAGGCTTTCATCGCAAAAAGCAGCTGGAGAGCATGTGAGAGGAGTGAATCATGTGTCCTTTCAGCATTGAGAATTTTGGGATGATACCCCCACTTTTTGCTTTTCTATATACTCAAGAAAGGAGTCATCCCTTATGCCACTTCTATTTATAAATAAAGTTTAATTGCTGAGTGCTAAAGAAAAAGAAAAGTGAAGTGGCTGGTCAGCCTGGATTTAAAGCAGGATCTCTCATATCCAATACGTGCGGCATGTTTAACTGTCAGCTTTAAGAGCACCACTTTGCAAAAGTCTAGAATGCTCCCCAGTAGTTCTTCTTTTCTATTGTAGAGTCTTTACCACTATTTTTCAGCTCAAAATCTGAATGAAATTGTGCCTTGCAAGCAGCTCTGTAGTGTATTGCAACAACAAGTGGAAAAAATCCATCATAATGTTTCTTTAATGCCCTTGGTATCCTCCAGAAAAATGAGTATGCTGAAATCCGTATGTAGTAAACACTTTCCCTCTACTTAAAAAATAGACAACAAAACAGCGAGATCTGTAAATGTAAGCATCATGCCGTGAATCATATGGTAGGTTTTGTTCACCTTTATAAGATGAGCAGTCTAATAAGACCCTCTGTCCCCTGTTTCTCCTGTTAAGTATCATCATGTGCCAATGACATGGCACTCTGGCAGGAGAAAGGCAAACTTGGTGCGTACAAAGCAGCAGAAATTACCCCAGTGAAACCACTTGATAGAAGAACCACTCGTCAGAGCTGGTAATCTTGACCGGAATATGAGTAGCTAAAGGTCTGACCGATATGTCTTTTTTAAGGCAAATAAAATAAACTTTGTGTCATGGTATGTATTTCTGGGTAGATGAGGTTTATGGCGTTTCCCCACCAGCAGCAGATGATGCCACGCGGGGACCAGACTGTGACATTCTTTCTCAAATGCTTCTTGCTTTACAATACGCAAATGTCCCCTTGATTTAAATGGGACTGGCTGTTCTTTCTGAAGAAGGGGGCCCAATAGAAAATGCTCTGCTTTTTTAACCTTCAACTTCACGTCTTACCAACAGTGGTGTGTGTATAAATCATGTAATTAACTCCAGGTTGTGTAGCTGCAAAGCTAAGGTGGCAGAATTGACCAAGTGTTGCCATGGCTTATTAAGCTCTGCTTTAGCACTGAGATGTTTTTGTCAAAAAAATTCTGATTAGGACAAGCGTTTTGGATTGTACGGTTTCATCTCCAAATGGAGAAGAGGGCAGAAAGGAATGTTTGTTCTGTTAAAAAACAGATATATTCTTTTATATCCTTAAAGGAGGTTGTAAAGCTAGAGTCTATATCTGAAGTTTGTCTTGCAAAAGTTTTTAATTTAGTTTGTGTGTGGCAGAAATACAATGGAATCGTATTTCTAGCTTGAAGAAAATTTTGGAATACTTTCAAGGAAGCAAAAGTGGCCAAATCTCTGCCAGGCCCATAAAGAGATTTTAATCACTAGTAGCAGAGCAGTTCTGGCTCTGTGCCTATCTGTATTATCAGGTACAAGTGGCTTTGTCATTTGCGCTTTGGGTCAGAGGTTCTGTCTTGCCTGGATCGTTCGACGCTATGAAAACTGAAGGGAAAGTGAATGTGTTTCCACGGATAATGGATGTGGAATGGGCAGCTGTTTGTTCTAACTCAGCGATAATTTCTTCTGCCTCGGGGCTCTCCTCCTCTCCATTAAAGCTCCCATACTGACCCCCCGGTGGCTGGTTATAAATCTATAGGACCATGGTTCAGACCTGTTAGCCCATTCTTGTTGCTGCTGGAGGTGGCCCTGGGGTAGACCCTCCCTGAACCACGGGGATGCTATGCTGACCTCCCCGAAAAAAAGGCAAGTTTGCTGCTGAGTTCAGCGGTGCTGGCATTTCACCCTGCATTTTTGGGAGCCCTCCTCTGTTGCGGCAAGACTATTTAAATGTATGAGGTGAGGTCTAGAGCTGGTAGAAAATACTACTGTGTAGGAGCAGTGTAAATTCATACAGTTAGTGGGGACTGGCTTGAGCAATCCTAGCACACCACTCTGCTCTCATCTCTTACATGAGGAGTTTGTTTTCTTTTCCCTATACTCTGGATACCAGATACCACATATCCCTGCTTGGACCATGTGGTCCTGTTCCTCCAAATTCATTTACAGAATAGGGTAGTTATGGAGAATCCAAAAGATAGCTGATTTCAAAACTTTGCTCTTCCTGATACTCTTTAGAGACTGAATAACTGCAATAGAAGAATCTCACCTCTAAAAGCTCTATGTTATACCCAAAGAAAGAATTGTGGAGTCAAAGAAATTTTTTAAAAACTGGAGCGTTACTGGGGTTTTCAGAAAGACCCAGGGTTTTATTCTGTACCCAGTACCCAAGCCACTGTCTGTTTATACTTCTAGCTTCATAAATGTTCGAAGTGCAAGGCACCCAGCAGTAACAGATACTTCACTTTCCCAAAGACACCACTTCTATTAGTCTGCACATCAATAACTTGGGCTTTTGGTCATCCAAAGCCGCTAGCACATGGCTTCAGGAAAGAACTGGAAAGAAGCAGCAGTGTGTTTCCTTGGGGATGGCTGCCCTCAGCCTGCTCCACCTGCCTCACACGGATGCGGATGCTTTACGAGCGCCCATTTTGGTGAAGCACTAAGCACCTTTACCTCCCACTAAGCATGGGAGTTCAAGCACTTACTGTTGTTTCAGCAGCTGCTCTCTGAGAATAAATGAGCTATAGCTTCCCCAAATATCTACCTAATGTTTCTTCCTTGCTAGGGGTTGCTAAGTAGCAGTTTTTGTCAACCTTCTCTCTGGTATCAAAACCTAAGAATATAAATCCTGTGATTTGCTAAGATACCCCTGACGAGGAAATGGCTCTGATTCCTTCAACATACAGAAAACTAAAAAACCGTTATTGCTAGGGAAAAAGCGTTAACATTAGCATTTACAATCTGGGGAGGAGAGGCTTCTTCCACTTATTTTCAGGAGAATAATTTAAGAATTGCATTAAAACAGTCTAGTCTACATGCAAATTTGATTTTTGACCTTTTGTGCTAATCAAAAGCCACGGTGCTAAAAAGCTGTGTACATTATTGCAGAAAGTATGGAGTAGAATTAACTAATATACCTTCAATATGGTTGTAACAGATTTGAAGGTTATTTCCCATACTTCACTACATAGGGATCAGGAGCTAAATCACTAGAAATGCTTCAAGTACCAATTATTAACTCTTGATGGAGATCCTGGTGATACGTGTAGTATACTATGGGTATTAAATATGGCGAGTAGTTTCGGTGGTTATGTGAAGTAGGGACATAATATAATAGGCCATAATGATTTGAGAAAGTTGCATGCAAAGTGATTTTAAATAAACTGGGTACGCTGTTAAATAATTAGGGCTACTTTTAAAAAGTACCTAAACCTCATCTGAACTCTGTTCCTAATGCAATTCACTGAGCATTCCTGGACACAGGAGGAACATGTGCAGAATGAATTACCCACCAAAAAGCACACGTCGTTCACAGACATGCAGGCTTCTGCCGTCATACACGCTACACACCAGAAAGTGAATTTTATACTCACAGTTAATTTGGTGCTTCTTATAAAATCCATTACTGGCACGATCTTTTTCCCAGTGTTATCCCAATATCTTTTTGTTTCTTCTGTCGTGAGAGGATTGAAAGGTGCTTTCTGGTCTAGAAAATGAAATCACAAAACCATATAATGTGTTTATTCATATACATTTTCCACAGAGGATCTAGCAAGATGACAGATAAACTGGAGAAGGAGAGAGGGGGACGAGGAGAGCTGTCTGCACTGTCAGGGCTGCCGCTACAGAGAAATGTGTCCCAAGAAGCTCCCCAACCTCCCTCCTTTAGCAAGGATCATGGAGATCACTCCTGAACTATCCCAGCTATTTAGCAAGTTGGCGTACCTGAAAAGATTGGCAGTTTTTTACTTGACCACCTTTCCAAGATTTTTCCAATATGTTTGTTCCTGAAACCCAGAGTCAGCAAGTACCGCTGGGGAGGCAGAGACGGCCACTCAGCCGTCTGTGGCAAGAAGTGAAATCCTCGAGGATCTGGAATAGGGAAATGAAAATAATTTCCACTGTCACATTTCTTCTCAGTTGTAAGATAAGTTACTTTTTTTTGGAGGAAAAAAACACAAAGTCTAAGAAGGAGTGAGAAGTAGTCCAGAAAGCTTGCCAAAGCAAAGGCGACCAAACCAACCCATCCCGCTATAACTGGGTGTTGAAATTCCAGACGTTGCAAACTTTTGCATCAACAGCTTAAATTTTGCTGATGCGTAAGATGAAGCACGTTCTGTTCATTTATGTACTTTTGGATGCTGCTCCTCCAAAGCATTAATAAGTCAGCACTTCAGTAACATAACATCCTGATCTTTTAACTGCAAAAGGAGCTGTTTTGTTGTTCCCTGAATTTGTGAGGTTTGATTTCCTGCAGACTTGTGCTTTCACCAGCACCACCACCAGAATCCCAGGCTTCCTGCATGTTCTTTCTGATCCACCCAGCTGGCGTGTGACAGCCTGTGCTGTGGCTTGTCCAGAGTTCGTGACTGTCGCTGCCAACCCCCCCGTGTATCAGCTGGGTCGGTGCGCCCTGACCTCGGCCAGGACAGATGCTCAGAAAAATTGTATAAACCACCTTTGCTTAGGCAGCCAGACCAGTCCTTTCCTCCCTCCCCTTCCCCTGCAAAAAATAAACCTAGATTGAATGTCAGTGTCACTTTTCACAAAGGAGTGCTCTGTTTTCAGTGAGCTCTGCTTTTAAGATGCCAGGCTGTGCCATCGCAGTGACAAATGGAGAACCCCACTCAGAGCTCGCCGGACTTTCCCCCTATATAAATCAAAGCGACTGGACCTGATATTTCCCTTGCAGCATATTCTGCTTCGGAATGGATTCTCGATTTTGCAACAAACTGCATTGTACACTTGGATTTAAATGTCTGTCTGCTCCTTTTCCTTGGCAATAAGGAAAACTTTGAAATTAATTCAGTCCTTACACTCTAGCAGAACTTGGGCTAAAATTGGACAGATGATTGTTACACAATAGGAAGGTTATTTAAAATAACATGTTCATGAGACGGCTGGTATTTCACACCCACTGTTAAAATGGGGCTTAGCTCATATTTTTAATTTCACCTATGTGAAATGTGAGATACAGACCTGCAGGTTGAAGGCTCAGTGGTGTCACACCGACAGTGAGCTAAACTTGTTGCTTGTGATGGTTCTTTTTGGTGGGCAGTGTGATTTTAGGCCAGATCTGAAGAGATAAGTTGAGAAACCCCTGCTGCTTTGGCTGACTTCACCCAACGCTGTTGTGAGTTATCTATCTCAGGATCAAGTCTAGGAAAAGAAGCTGCATCTGCTCTGCCTGAGAAGCTTTCCAGGACAGAAAGGAGGGAGGTCGGGAGACGTCCCGCCTGCATAAGACCTCTCATGCCACTGCACTCTCAAAACCCCCATACCCATATCATTTGTTCTTGGTTGTCTATCCCATTTAATTCCTAGAAACTTCAGTGATCCCAGAACCTGCCCTCAAAGAAACTTGTGTAAAATTGAAGCAATTCTTTTAACCGATAGACTTTTGTAGGCAAACATATTTGAAGGCAGAACTGGCTCTATTCAATCTATTTTATAACTGAACTAAAGTACTATAGGGCTGGGATGTTTTACCTCCTTTCCCCCCACCCCGTTTCTTCCTTTTCCTTATTGGGAGGAGTAAGAAAACGGCTGGTGACACTTTCCGAGTCATTCAGTGATTTATGAACACAAACTGAGTTTCAGTGCAACACTTGCACACTTTTGCTGCTTATGTGCTCCTGAAAGTCTCATCCTTGCTGTAAATTGAGGGGGTTACGTGAAATATGACTTTATCTTTTTAAAAATCAGATTCAGAGAGTTTTATTTTATGCTCCTTTAAATGTCAAGACTTTTGTCCCAGGAAATTCTCCACAAAGTCACATCAGCAAGTAAATGGTAGACAGGGATTTTAGAATCTCCGTGATAGGCAAGTCCTCATTCTCCCTCTTCAAACAACCCCAAAGCTACTGCCAGAAACCCACTACATGGGTCGTCTGCAACTTGCAAAACATGATCTAGTTTTACACTGGTTTCCTAAAGCAAAACAAAAATGAAAAAAAACGTTTACTTGTGTTAAATATTTGCACAGTTTTGCGGTAAACACTCGGTCTCCTAATTCTTATTTGTGTATTTCAAATAGATTTTCTTTTCCTCCCCAAAGATGCAATGTGTCTCCTTTTGGAAGCCTTGTTTATCTGCAGAGTGCTGGAGCTCAGTGGTGGTGGAAGGACTAAGCCATCATCTCTGACCTGGGTGTAACTCTTGCAGGGAGTGGGCAGCATCTCAGCCCTTCAGACCACCTTGCTGGAAGCAGCAGCGAGCTACACATCTAGTTTGTGTGACGAAGAGAAAGGCTTTCCAGAATTTGACTTGAGAAATGTATTTTTCCCTTTATGTTTCTCAATCACCAGCTCGAAGCCAAGCGTTATCAGGGTCAACGATGTTCCAAGTCACCAGGTTAATGATAGTAAGAAATGCCTTTTGTCCCTCTGCCTCCCTTTTGCCAAAATGTCATGACCATTCCTCTTGAAATAAGGCTGTGGTCATCAGAATTTAAACATCTGTTTACTCCAGGAGATGCTATTTGAGTCCACTCTGCCAGGAGATGACAACGGGCTCTGCAAAGCCCTTGTTCACTCTGGATCCTACTTGTCTTCAACAGGCTAAAGGAAACCTGGCTAATCTATTCCCATCCCCGCAGCTGAGACGCTCTCAAAGGTGGTGATCAGTCCATCGCTGCTCATAGAAGGGAGGATGCTTTTGGAAAGTGAAGGCTCTGCTGCAGGGATGACCATCGGTGACTGATGGTTATTCACGGAGATGGGAATGAACTTGGGTCTCGCTGTCACCACAATACATGGCAAATCTACCTTTGAACAAGAGATTAGTTGCCGTAATGAAATTCAACAATGGAAACATGGGGCTTCCTGGATAAAAATCATCTTTATGGGGATTTGCAGTGTAAAGTCTGTACTTTGCCTAAGTACTGATTTGATTACCTAAATCAGGTATAATCATAGAGCAAATCTCAGAAGTTAATTTTCCCCTGCAGAAGTGTGGAAATGTCTGGAGCTCGAGCTCCAGACTCTCTCAAGCTCTTTTTGAGTCAGACACACACACACACACACACAAACAGTATAGAGTGCTTAAGAGCATGTGAAATCTGCTCTTACCTGTATATATGTGCTCCACGTAATCAGGGTGCTTTTTAGCAAACAACTCCTGTATCTTGTTTATTTTGTCAGCCTTGACTTCTGTCACAAATGGTGTGTACATAACTGAAAAAGATATTTCTCTAGTGATGGCTTCTTCAATCATAGCCTAAAAAAGGCAAAGAAATGATACATTTCATGTCGGTTAATGGCTAGTTAAAAAAAAAAAAGAAAAATAATTACTTTCACAGATGATATTTTCCCTTTAATAATTGCACAGTCATGCAAAGATAACATATTTTAGTCTTGAATATTAATTAGAGGGGAATTTAAATTAGTTCCAGAAAACACTGACTACTATACTCAGAAAATCAATTTAATGGAGAAAGAACATTTGTAAACAGTTTTCAGTGCAGCGAGCCTATGTCTTCAATGAGGAGAAAAGTATTAGATAAATTATCTCTTAGATGAAAAGAAAAAGTGATTCCATGCTCTCTGAAGGTCACATCTTTTATCTGAGGCTTTTATTCAGTCCTTGGGAACTGGTTAAACAATACTAAGCGTTTGCATTACCCCTTGGGTTGGCATGAATCAGACACTGTGCCTATACGGAATATTAGCCTTAAAATATTGCATTTAAACACCATTTGCATTAAGAGCAAAATTCACTCCTGTGCAGAGGGCAGCACGAACTTATGAACCTTGTCATCCCTTAAAAACGACTCAGATGATGCATTGCGCTGATCTGACGCGGAGAGGTGGATTTCACGCTCAGCAGACCCCAATGAACTGGTGCTGGAACTGCCAGGAGGAGCTACCAGCCTGGAAACAGCCTTGCTCGGTGCTCTTATCGATCAGGGCAAGGCAGGTTGAGCTGCAGCCCCTCCTGGGTTGGCGTTTGGGTAAGATCACATTTGGGGCTGCTTTGGCTGCATCTGTTGCTAACAAAGGTTTTGTCTTCTTGACGTGGGCCGTCCTTTCTGGAAACTGGGGGAACTGCAAGGCTTCATTAATGTGTCTTGGCAAAAGCGTAAACAAGGTTAATAGTGACAATGCTAACACAAAGTTAATAGAGATGGTCAGAAAAGCATGAGAAGAAAAGATATATATTTTGAACAGGGTGTATGAATCTCCCAGATCACCTTATACACTGCAGCACTTCACAGAAGGTATCGTTATGGGACTAGCTCGGTGTTTTATCGACAAGTCCTCAGTTTTGTTCTCCAGTCTATCCTCCACCTATGTAAAATTATCCAAGACATAGTGTGCCTCCGTGAATCATTTGTTTAGCTGATGACTGCTCCCACCAACCCAGAATGGAAGGCTGAGAGTGCCAATTAGTTAAGTATCCTTGTCCTTCTCTTTAATGGCTTTAGACAAGAGGTCCTCTGGTACCGTCTTATGCCAGTTTATTTCCATCCTGTTTATTGGTATGGGGTGTGCAGAAATACCATAGAAATGTTATAATTGTTTTGAGCAGATATTGGGATAGGCTGCAGTACATGCACCCTGAGTGCTCTTACACTGAATACTCTGCCTGGATGTCAAGGGTATCACTGGGGATCTCTTTATGTTTTAGATTACTGTATTAGTCAACCCATTACCCTGCATTTACTGGAATGGAAGCCGTCTGGAGTGGCTTGTATTTAGCCCTGAAAAATTAAAAAGCTTCAAATATGTGTAATAGTATCAGGACCACCTGGGGCAGTAATAACGTTCCCCCCTGGTGAGGAAGGAGTTCCAGCTTTCCACGGGCACAGACGTGTTATCCATGGTTAATGCCACAGATCTGGAGGTATCAGACCAGAAAATAGCAAGTGTGTCCTCCTGCCAAGAGCTCGGGGGCCCAGGAATGGATCTGCGCCCGTTCCTCCCTGCAGGAATACTTACCAGTCTGCACTGATTTATAGGAAAGTGATTTTAGGATTTCATATTTCTGTGGACTTTAATTATCTTGTCATTCAGGGCCCTTAGAGGATCAGTAGCAAAACAATGGTACCAATCTAGCTTTCCAAGGTACATTTTTAAAAAAGCAGAGGCCTACTGGTTCAAGTTTTACTGAATTTCATGTGTAAATACAGGCACAGAATTAGGTCAGCCTGATTTTGTGTGAGATGTTGGGTATTCTGTTTATTTTCTATAGTCTGGCAGCCATTTCCTAATCTGGATTAATATGAGCATGTGAATGCGGTTTTGGGTGTATCCGTACGCTTCAGATTTAAAATATATAGAGCGAGGCAGCGAGATGAAAATGTGAGGGGCTGGACCAGACGAGCTCTGTGTTCTGCCTGCAAAGTTCACTTTTGGCTTTATCATCCTCAAGAACGGTTCAAAGTCATGCCTATAATACCTCCGCATCGCCATGTACCCATGGCTACTCTGCACAGCATGCAAATAGTGACTAGCTCAGAGGGCAATAACGGTAAAATGTCAGCCAACGAGGAAAAGAATAGATCTGTAGTTTCTGGTCAATACTGCTACTGAAGGTATTATTATTACCCAAGAGCATTTTTTTTCCCCAAGCTGCTGACCCTGGACAGAGATGCTATTTGTTTTACTATCCTCTTGGATTTTTATGGGGTAAAGTCTTTAAGGATATAAAACTTCAGCCCATAAAAACTTTGGAGGAGAAAACTTTATACGATGAAATCCCTAAGGATTTTTCTGCTTAAGCCTTTATGCACTGAAGTCCATACCCGTAGATGAGTATCTGGCAATCTGTCCAGGAAACTGGGATGTTACAGAACGTCATCTGTCGCGCTGTACACCGTGCAGCTGCTCAAGATATAGACTGCAAGGGCTCCGATGGACTTTCTTGAAAGTCCTTGCAGAGAGGACAGGACAGTTGCTTTTTCCCCCTTGCATGCCTTTTGGTGTCTTTGCATCTAGAGGGTCCTTTCTGCAACGTCCTCTCACATACATCAGGGAGGATGTTGTTGTTCTGGCCTCGGAGTGGAAGAAGCGTCAGGCTCTTTCATGAGTATGGGGGTAGCTGCTAAACTGATAAAGATGATAAAGACAGACGTTCAGGGTTTTTTGCGTATGTTGCAAGCGAGGTCTGCAGTGATATCTCATCACATGGTGTTACACTCCAGCCTTTAATTCCAGCAGAGTTAGAAAAAGTGAAGTCCTTGAGATGACCATAAACTGTAAGAAAGAGCTCCTCTAGCAATGTAAAATAACGTAAGGACTATGATTGACATGAGCCCACTGAATTTGGTGGTTTACCTCTGCAGTGGACAAAATCTATTGCTTCAGCAAAGGTGCAAGAAGTCCCTTGAGAAGAGGCTGCAGAGTAATCTGATGATGGGGAAAATGTCTTTTTGTAGTTATGGGACTGACTCACACTCTGCTATGTCAGGAGGTTTATATCCCTGTTTTGGAAGTGTGGGGAATCAGAGAAAGTCTGCAGAGAAACCATCTGGAGACAAAGTGTCTCAAGGAGTATTTATATTGTCAGCACTTCTATTAAAATAGCAATTAATTCCTTCATGAAACACATGCGTTCACAAGGTTTGAGGGATGTACTTTGCTATCATAACAATTAAAAAGCCAAAAGACATTCCTAAATAACAAACTTTGTCTTGATCAAGGGTTTAAACGTATATTTGACTCAATGCCACATACTCCTCTCTCTGAGCACCTTGGCTCTGCAGTATCCTTACATTCTACCCTACCTAGTAATGTTACATTTCACAGACTTTTAATAAAACCTAAACTTTAGCCTAAACAATCTCATATTGTTCGTTCAACACCCACTAAAATTCTGTTAAAAGCTCATAAAATGAACAGGTAGATGCACAAGAAACAAAGCTTTCCTGTGCCAACTTTTGATGGCAAGTGATAGAACTACTTCAATATTTTTATGAAGCTCTTGCCATTTTGCCTGCTTAGAGCAGACATAGAAGAAGAAAAATGGCACTGTAGCAAAAAATTCTTCATAACAGTGACAGTAGCTTTTCCTGCTACAGTCCCTAACCTTAATCCTCTTAAACTACAGAAAGGTTTAATTTGGAAAATCCAATTATCTTGACATCTAGAATTAGCCAAAAATTTAGATATCTTTCTAGTCCCTTATCTTGCAGCTGCAGTGCACACTCAGCCACTGTCTCATTTACAGTACAGCAGGAATTGATGCTTTTATTGATGATTTTTATTAATGCAATGATATCAGTCAGAGTAAAGCCATTAGCCTCTTCTATGAACTGCTTCCGCTCTTAGGCTGGTAGTTAGAATTATGGGTGCACTGCGGTGCAACCTATGTGCTTTTCTCTATATCTTTCCAACCATAAAGAAGTATCTGGCAGTCTAAGTCTGTTGCTGTTGTGATATGAATATCTTCTCACCAGCATGATCTTCTTACATCATTTTTATTTTTTTTTCTGCGGGAAAAATAAGTAGACAGAATGCCAGAGCATATCCTTTTCTCAATATGTTTGTGGTATGAATAAATCATGTATTATACAATAGATGAGAACTTTCTGCTTATCTGCCATGTAATGCCTCCCCATTAATGTAGGTCACATCAAATATCAGCTTATTTAGGTTCTTAAGTTATTAACGTATTTAAGTCTCTGCGAGTTATTTTGTATGCGGGGTATTTTGAAAGTGGATTTGCAGAGCGCCGCAGCGATAGATCTGTGTGCTCTGCTGCCTTCTGAAAGGCAGAGGTATTGCAGATGGGTTATCTTAGGCTTCAAGATCTGTTTGATACTCTAATAAGTATCTTCTTATATTTTAGGAGAAAAGAAATCCACGCTTTATATCCTTCCAAAGACATCACTATTCATTAAAGAAAAACCCCAGAATACATGGAGAATGGAAAAGGCTGGAGGCTGCTCTTGAAGCTCCCTGTCCGTGATGCCGGCAGGTGGGAAAGCAGGGACTGAGCACAAATGTGGAAAAGCAATTCTGGTTCAGGCAAGCTCTCTGCCCACAAGCCCGTCCTCTGGTCTCACAAACTCACGGGCACGGAGAGTGCCGCGGGAGTCCTCAGCTCTTCTGTCGCTTGCCACCGACTGAGGATCTTAGCCTTTCGTCTCAGCACAGGGGTAAATGTTGAGGATTTCAGTGTTTCTTTGCTATGGCGCAGCGACTCTGAGCCCAAGGAAACAGAGGCTCTATTTGCTTTGCGAGGTTGATTCTACCATCCAGAGCATCGCCAAGGCGAGCCCCTGTTACCGCTCGGATCACGGTTCGCTGCCGTCGGTACCCACCGTGCGTATCCGTACCAGGCGGGAGCTCTAGCTCCAAGCATCCCTGCGGAGGTGGCTCCTGGCCTGGGCCACCTACCCCTGCCCCAGCTGGGACCTTGCGACTCCCCGGGACGCTGCCGGGGGAGCAGCGCCGGTCCGGCGGAGCGAGCCGAGCTCCCGCGGATGGTCAGCGTGAGTGCCATGCCGTGCCGGCAGGCTCTCGGCCACCCGGCTAGCTACGGGGCAGACACGCTCCCTTGGTGCCGTAACAGAGGCAGGCGTAAATCTGCAACGGGGCGGTGGGGTAGTGGATCCAAGAACTGCTCCCCGTGAACGGGCCGGTTATCCTCTACGGGAGGCTATTGGCCAAACCCACAGCTTTTAACCGATTTTGTTAGTATTGCCCCTTTCTTAAGGATAAGGGAGTTTTCATGAGGAGGAATACCCTAATTCAAATAAGGCAATTCAGCGTGACTGCTCCGAGCAGCAGGACTGCCCTTCCAGTGCTGGGAGAAGCCTTTCGCCATCACAAGTCCTCAGCAGGTGCTGGGTGAGCTCCGCACGGCTCCCGCTATGTCAGGAATGGGTCACAGTTTAAACGGCAGGGGTTTTTTTTGTGAAAGGGGATTATAAACTGTGCTGAGTTGAACAGCTTTGGTAGTCTGGGCTCAGAGAGACATCTTAACTCAGACAGGCGGAGCTAAAGGTTGAGCATCGCTGGGTGCTTTATGTGGATGTAGTCAGAGCCACCGGCCAACGCATGGACGCTGCATCCGGCTGGCGATTCAGGCAAGTGCTTGAGAGACAGGGAGTGACCCTGGCTAGGAAATGCTCCTGGCAGAAATGTGGGATACTTGCTGTAGGGGGGGTTCAGGGCTTTTAGCCCAAAAAGAGAAAAAAAGGAAAAAAAAAAAAAAAAAAAAGAAAAGGAAACTAAAATGCAGAAACTAACTGAAGGAGATGTCAGTCCTTCCTAGCACTGAGCTCACCATCTTTTGGGAACTTGACATAAATGTGAAGAGATGAATCGGGCAGCCAGAGATGGTGACTGATGTGGTTAGCCTGCAAAATGGACAGCGCTGTTCAAAGGGGCAGCGAAAAATCATGCCGGAGTCATTCTGATAGCAAACTACTTTATGTGGCTGAATGGCTGCTAATTTAGTAGAAGACAAGTTGACTGTATATAGAGATGTTTCTGAAAAGTGACTTTATCTCTTTTTATGTGATGTCCTCTGTAGTTCTTCAAGAGCAGATGTGCAGATGGAAAGCCACATAACCAGTAATGATCCTGGGAACAGCACAAACTCCTGCCGGTAGCTTCATCTCCCCTAAGAAAGGAGATAGTATACAAAGAAAGGGAAGACGATAATGAATGTTTAACTTCTTAAGTACCTTTGCAATTCGAGGGAACAATAAGGGCCTGAGAACAGCAAAGTGGCTGGTTTTCTATGCTGATTTTTCAGGTTGCTTTTGTAAATCTTAAAGCTCTGTTTTGAGACCCAGTAAAAGCCAGAATGAATTGAAAATTCTACTTGTGAAATATGCACATTACTTTTGAGCTGCCCTGTAGGGTTTTTTAAATGGTCTGGAGCTTTGCTGGCCAGGTTGTTCCTGTAGAACATCTTTGAGACATGATTTGTGGGCCTCTGTTAACAGTTAAAACCCTAATTGGGTTGGTATTTTGCTTCATATCGGGATTTCAACAGCTACCAACTACAGTAAGGTATGTGTTGCCTATTACATTTAGTTGGTGTTAAATAAACCCATCTTTCCTGAAATTAGAGACAATTAATTAATCTGTTTTAATAATTGTGACACTTAAACTAATAACTTCTCTTAGCATGTAAATATAAGTAGGATTCAAGCAACGATTATTCTACCACGAATGATCAGGTACCGGAAAAATAGAAGTAGGTAGAAAATATGTGGAGGTAGATATTATTAAAGAAGAAAGAATACAAGAAAAATGTTAAATTCCTTGGGTTTGTACGTGTAGAATTGTTTCTGGAATGGAAATACCAGCAATAACAACAGCAATAAAAAGCTCCCAAATCAGTATGAACATGATAGAAACTCTCTGTTATGTTATTTTATTTGCCTTCTCAATCCAGTTTTCAATTACTCCATATTTTTACTAGTGTACCTGAGAGTGGAATGAAGCTGATTTTTTGCAGCTGAGAGTTATGTCTTACAAATAGTGTATTCCAAAGCCAGACAGGTCCGAATCCCTAAAATGGCATACACAGGGAGAGGCCCATTCTGCCCTGAAAAACTGTTAATAGTTTTAATTTTAACAAGTTGCTTCAGCCGTGATGCAATGAGAACATAGGAGACCCATGAACTGGTCAGAAGCTGCACTGAGATCATCTGGGTACCAGTGCAGTGTCTTAAGAATGAACTGATGTTCCTGCTTACGGGCCAAAATCTTTTTGTTCTTCTAATGTGCAGGATGAGGAAAATCATTACATCCCGATTTTCCACGAGAAAATGAAAAGTTCAGTGCTTCGAGGCAAGTGCTGTCCTTCAAAATGGCCATAGATATAGAACAAGGAGGATTAGCTATTGGTTTTTATGAAGGGGGATAAGAGAAATGTTATCTCTTTTCTGCCATGAGAAAATTCAAAATTAATTCTTAAAGCAGCAACAAGCTCCACAGACCTCTGAGACAATACAGACTTAGGCATATTAGGCACTTACTTCTGCCTGTACACCCAACAGTCTTTGACCTCAATGGGATTTTCCCCCAGATTTGATTAAAGAAGGGACTTTTCTGCAGTGAAGTGTGGCACAGCATGATCTGCTAAAATAGCCTCAAGAATTAATGAGAAATACATTTTCTCAGTGATATGATGGCCAGGCTGCCCAGAGAGGCTGCCTGTCAGCTCCTATCAGTCATTCCATTAGGAGGATTGCAAAATATCCCTGCTGTTGCCAGCTTGGAAACCTCCCGCTCCATAGCAGGACACGGATCAAGCGTGAGCACACGGGACTGCTGACGGGCCTCGTCACCGGCTGAGACCGCGGAAGAGGTTTTGGCTACCGAGAGCTTTTTCCTTTTAACTTTCTTGCCTTGGATCGCCACCCGCAAGGCGTGAGATAAAGCTGAGCTCTAAAGGAGTTGACAGTGTTCATCGCTGCACCGTAGGTGTTCAGCCACCTCGCAGGGCTGGGTTATCATTTGCTTTGTTGTGTGATGTGTGTGTTGCTCTGTGCTTGCAGCAGCCCAGATTTTTGAAACAGAAGCACCTGATGTTCCTAATGGCCACGAGAGCGCAGAACAAATGTGTGAATGCCCAAACCTCCATGTCAGCCGATGCATGTGCTACTGTAAGCTTTCTCTGTGACGCTGAGTTTAGCTGACAGAAGCGTTCTCAGAAACACAAGTTTGTGAGCTCCGTGTACAGCAGTCACAGAGCCAATATTTTCAATGTGCTGAGAGCAGCTCTGCGACGGCTGCAATCTTGGCCAAAACACTGGGGTTGAACTGGAACTAAAGCTAAAAGCCCAGTTGACTCCAGCGCAAATTAGAGGTCTTCATTTGAGCTGTAGCAAACGCACGTTGGCTACGTTATGAAATTAAGGCTTTTAGTACAGGCGGTTATGGAAGCATACAGATGTGAACCTGCAAGCTTTGAAATGCCTTCCTGGGGTTCTGTTAGTTCCTGCAACGTAAGCGTTGCTGGTGCAACGGCACTTAGTGTAAGACTTTGCCTAGACGGGATTGACTTTGGATATGAGTGCACGACGGATGCTAGAGCCGAACCTTTAGTATAAAACAGCCCACATGATTTTCACGATGGAATAATAAAAGCAATTGAATTTGTAGTGTGCTAATGAGTTAAGCCTGAGATGTTTATAAATTAGGTAATAAAGGCACTTTTTACTAAGATGCCTGTGCCAGATATTGGTGAAATCAGGCTGTGACTTTCAAGATATTTGCAAAGTTCATGTTCAACAACGTTGGGCATTTTTCACATTGTAGTAGAGGTGTGATATATTTTTGCTCATGGAATGAAACATCCAGCTTATATTGCACAGTTTTCAGCCAGTGGAAACAGTTTGCAAAGGCGTGAGTAAAACTGGACAGTTTGGAGGGGGACTTCTTCTATGGGTTGAAATATCTGGTCTATTGTTTGTTTTGCTATTACCAGCTGAGAAACTGCATTGCTGACAACAAATGCTAGGGAGCTTACCTGATTATAGTAATAAGTAAGTTTAAACTTTGTCTTGCTGCTACCGCTCTGAAGATATCTACCATAATACATTTAATAACTTTCACATTATTATTTATTGTGATGAACTCTAACTTGCCTATTTTTAATCTAACAGCCAATACACAAATCATCCAGTGCATATTCTGTAGTGGGTTATGAAAAAAAGCCCATCTGATTATATGTTAACTTGGAATGTATATTTTCAGTCCGTGGCATAAAATATTTGAACAGAGAAAAAGGCCCTACTTACTGAATAATATTATCCGTTGCAAATTACTTTTTCACCTCTCATCAGCATTATACCTTTATCTCAGAGTGGAATGGAAGGCGGGTATTAATATTCAAAACCAACACAGGGCATTAGATATTACATAGCACTGTACAGAAGATCCAGAAATAGATGATTTACTTTAAAGGGGATAATCAAAGAAAGCTAATCAAAAAGCTAATCAAAAAGAATATTTAAAGTTGCCTTGATCATGATCCATAGGTACATATACAGGGAGATGATAACAAGTACTGAAGGATCTTTAAGCTTTCAGAGATGAATGCATGATATAAATTGCTGAAAGCTTGGACTGGACAAGTAAGATCCCAGTTTGTAAACTGGGGGAGAAACAGGGGACAACCACACAACAAATCATCTGTTAGATGGATTATGGTATATATTCTATTATTAAACTATTTAAATGGGGATTGGGTAACTTTCTCAAAACCAGACTCTGTTTTCCTCTTTTGGCACCAATGTAGGAAGGCAAAGGTGCAATTCTGTGGTGTTTTTATGCAGGAATTCAGATAATTCATCAAGATGAGCCCATCTGGCCTTAAAAATCTGACAGTAAAAACCTTGCAGCGTGCCTAAGAGGAGGTACACAGTCACATGGAACAGATTACTGCTGAAGAAGAAATATGTAAAAGTTAATAATGACGAGGGAGCGATTTGAAGATGTTTTAAGAAGAGTGTTGAAGAAAGAGGACTTCTGGCAGTTCATGTCAGGGATGGAAGAAGTTCAAAGGAAAGTATAAAACCAAAATCAGGAGAAGAAAACCAAAGGAGATACAAGATGAAGCCTGCTCTGAGCATGAGGAATAGATCAGGAGAGAAAAAAACAGTGATTTAGAAGTAGGATAAATAATAAAGAGCTTTGCAGATATGAATTAAGGGCCTGAATTTTTTACAGTAAAGACATCAGCTGAAGGATTCGAGTGGTCTATACAATGTTTTGAAGCCATAAAAGAAGTAGAAGACAGGCTGGGAGGAGGAAAAGCCTTTTCCAGCAGTTAAAAGAACCATGAACAGAAGAAACAAAAGCAGTCAATGACACACCGGAAGATTATATACATGACCCACTGATCAAAGTAAAGAGTGACATACCTAATCTAAAAATCTTTCTTCGCAGAAGTGAAAAACAAACCATCCCGTTCACCATCTATTCCCTTCCTCCTCAGAAAATTTTGCTCACGGTTGTGAGCCAACGCTAGCGAGTTCTGGGGCAGAGGAGTAGTTAGCAAGAAAAGCGTGCATCAATAGCTGTTGCTTTGGTTACAAAGGCACATGAGCATGTATCGTCGTGACAAGTTATTTTCAGCTTTACACCGTGAAATAGAGAGAATATTAATAAAAAAGATTATGCTACCTCGGCTTGGTCTCTCTGTGGTGGAAAGTCCCAGTGCAGTGTCACACGCTACATCATCCTGCATAATTGTTGCTATGTGCTCTAATGACATTGAAGTCACCCCCGATGCTGAGTGCACAGAACTCATCAGCTCGGAAGGAAAAGGTTGTTACTGGTGCCGAGGATATATCTTCATGAACAGCGTTTCTTAAGTGCTAGCTATTAACTTGAGTGGGAGCGGTACTGGGCACCCAGCTGCCTCTACTGCGTGTGTGTCAGCATATAGATACCGCCGAATCCTTAGCCTAGCCCACGCTAAGGCATACGCACAAAAGGCACAAAATTGCAGAGCAATCGCTGTCTCCCAGTGAAAATCAAGCACGGTGGGGGATCAAACAAATGGTTAGATCTCTACTGACATTTCAAAGCTTCTGCAGGCAAAGATGACAGCAACTCAGGTTGAGGAAAAAGGCAGAGAAGAAGTGGGAATGGGGCACAAACAGCATGGTGGTGCCTCTTGGTACTACGGGGGTCCAAGGAGGCCCATTCGTGACCTCTCCGTCAGGAAGAGAAATGAGCTGTGAGCCCTGGAGCGAAGCAGAAGTGAACCAGAGTCCTACCACTGCCAAAATCTTTTGGTCTTTGCTATCTAGAAGATGACTGTAATGCCTGGAAGCGATTCAGTAGCCCCACTTCTGTTCTGATTCATTCCCACCGTAGCCCAACCACAGCTTCTGGTTTAGACGCTATGAGGAGGCACCATGATGAATCTTGTCCTTCAGGCCACTTTTTCGGCCCTGTTACATAGCAGGGCAGTCTGAACCCCTGGGGGAGAGGACAGCTGTGACAGCTCCTCCTTTAAAGGTTTATTCTTTGAAGCTTCATGTCCATGACATCAAGAAAGGAAGTCAATGGATACCAGTGTTAAGAGATGAAAAAAAGACATTCCGTTCGAAGAAATGACCCCTTCATAAAACCTGTTTGTGAACTCAAGATTTTAAATGAATCTGACCCAGTAGGGAAAAAAAAATCAAACTGTTCTGTACAGAAGAAATTCTCTGCTGGAAAGCATATAAGAAAGTTCACAGGCACTGCAAACGCTAGCCCAGTGGGTAATTCTCTGAATGAGATGCACTTTGCACTCACAGCAGTACTGAAATTCAGCAGCTCCCAGGACTGAGATTTATTCCATTTTACCAATAAGAATGCAACTAATAATAGTTTTAAAAAGGAAGAATTTACCATGTGAGAGAAGATAAAAAGGCCAGATTCTGATATTTATTACTCCGGCTTACGTCAGCCATATTTTGCACCACTTCACATAAAGTACAGGTGTCACAGATGTTCTCACAGAATAAACCCAAAACAAATGGGATCAGAATCAGACTCTGAAATTTTATCGCAAGGGCCATGTATTGTTCCTACTGTCATTAAATTCCTTGTACAGACAAGGAGGACCTGAGGGCCAGGTCCATTCTGGGAGGCAGAAGGGTCTTCCAACGCCGGAGGCCCAAATGCCGCACTCCCTCTGAAATGCACTTTGGTCGCATGGAAACCGAATAGGTGGAAGGCTGGGACACCACTGGCAGTGAGAAGCTCCTGCAGCAATAAGCCTCTGCCAGCAAAGGATGTAGCAAAGCATCCATTCACCTCCAAGCTTATGTGAGAACTCTCCTCGGAGCAGAAGGGGGTACCCTTAAACTTAAATTTGTGCTGATGTGGCTGAACAGCCATCTCAAATAAGTATCATTCAAAGAGACGAGTCTCATTGAAGTCAATGGTCTACTCCCCACATAAGTAATCTTTGTAGACTGGGGTCTTACCTAGCTATCCTTCACAGAGCACTTTAGGTTCCTCTGAGACCATTCGTTACAGTCATTTTTTCCTCCCCTTCCAGTTGAAGAGTTTGGAAAGGTGTCAGAGGATTAGTATCATGCAAATTGCAAAAGGAAAGTGTCACTAAGGTAGGAAGACTTCACAAAAAATAGCTTAGGGGACTATGCAGTATCCAGAATTAAATTTTATAGCAGTCCATAAAATTGAAGTATGAGCCAAGGGTTAACAACCTTGAATTTTGCCCTTAAAATTAGTCCAAGAAAATCTGCTTCATTATAAATACGGTAGTACTATATAGTGTCCTGTTGATTGATATGCCCAAGAGCTACCTTTGTCGGCAGTCTTTTCAGCAATAATCCTTCATTTTGGTCTTAATAGTGAGATGGGCACCTCCTTCCTCATTGGGCTATCAATTTTTACCTGCCAATACCGTTTGATGAGCTTGCTTGTACGCTGCTCAGTGCCTCCTGTCAGCCAGTACATATAGTCAGCAATCATGGTGCTCCTGATGACAAAAGCAGAATAAATGAGTGTACAGGGAGAGAAGGATGTATATAGCAATATTTAAAGGAGGTAATATTAAAAGAGTGCAACACGAAGTTTGTATCAAAAGGTTACACATAAGTCTCAGTCTTTGCCCAACTTTAAGACAAGCATTAGTAAACATTTTTTTAGCTAGCTAAACTATCTGCAAGCAAACAACCCTACATTTTCTTTTAGTAGCTTTTCCATATTTTACTCTGAGCAAATATTTAATGACTGCTATGCAATATTTTAGTCTGGCTTTTCTTTTTTGCTTTAAAGTCTTTGTGGGTGAAATATCTTATGTGTAAGTACATTTCTTCTAGGACGGCGTCAACATGTATAACACCCTGTAGCTTGGCAGTCTGAGAATATCACTTGTCTATGGCAAACTCAGACGCAGTTCACCTTTGATTAACTGTATCTTAAAAAAAACAACCCCAAACTAAAATTAATCAGCTATCTCGCTACTTAATTGAGTATGCTTTAGTACTCTCACTGTCTGGGACAATCATTGCATTACTCTTTCTAGAGTGAGGGATATTAAAAAACTATTGTGCAATGGATATTAATGCTGAGTCTTAACAGACTTTAGAAAATCAGTTTCTTTTATGGCTGCCTCTTCACACTGCTCTCCGTTTCCTTTCCTCTAGAGATTCCAAATCCAATTAAATGTGACTAGATGTAATTCCAAATTGTCACTTTAGTCAATTAAACATATAATAATCTTGTGTACCTAATTACTAGCACCAAAAGTTTATTTGTTGATGCACTGCTATCAATGTGTACTTCTGCATGTTCCCCTTATCATTGCCTATATATTAATTGTGCTTTGACATTACTGTAAATTGAATTTGAAATTTCCCCCTAGTTAAAAGTGTCTCACAAACAGGAATCCCAATCCTGTTGTAATACCCTTTCAGAATGTACTTTCCAAGGCTGTATTATGTTCTTAATGAGATATAACCAAAAATACAGGGATTTAACAATAAACATTTCGAAGCAGGCCCAGTATCAGGGGGTAACATATTGTTACAAACAGGAACTAAATCTTCCCTTAGATGTTCTCATACAGCTCCCATTAATTTCACTGGGAGAAAAGCAATTCAGTAGGATCCATGGATTTCTGCATAAGGACTGGATTTAGCCATAAGCTTTATCCAATGCTCATTCACATCATTGGCAAAAAATCCTCTTGACTGCGCTAGAACAAAGAACAGTTTCTAATTGAACATCGTTAGCCCAGCCGGCACAGAATGAACAAAGGATGAAATCCTCATTGCCTTGAAAATCATTGGCAAAACGCTCATTGACTCCGAATGGTGCCAGGGTTTAATCCCAGGAACGACATATGGATCCTGTGGCTGAAGCAGAGAAGGTGAGCAAAGCATCCAGCTTTGCCTGCTTGACCTGCCGACGGTTTTGAGGAAAGACCTTCGCTGTGTCCTGAGGTGCAAAAGGGAAATAACCAGGTGGCACAAAATTGAGGGAAGACTTGGAATGAATCTGTCACTTTATTCGGTACCCTTGGTCTACTGGAGGTGGTCTACAAATCTTCCAGCCCCCGTGGCAATGGCCATAGCTAGTCCCTAGCAGCGTATGTGAGCGGTGGTGGCCTCCTGTGGCCACCTCGTCAGAGAGAAGGGGCTTTCCATCTAAATTTAGAGCATTTCTCAAGCACTAAAGCCTTGTCTTTTTTGGAGTCAAAGGACATTTGCAAGTCGTCATTTACAATTTGGGATGCTATAGATATATCGCCCCCCCAGCTGCTGTCATTTCAAGGATTAAAACCGCCAAATCCTTAACCCCGAGCGTCACCCTGTCGCTGCCTGCTGCTGTGGGAGCGCTGCCATGGGTGGAATGCAATCGGTCGATACAGAAAAACCCGCAGCGTGCTTTGCCATCCCTACTGCAGGCTGCGGACTGGCGAGGCGAGGATCCATCCCACCGGCAGCACAACACGACATCCAATTTGTGACCTCCCGCTCCTTGGTGGTAGCCAACGCTCTCTTCTCCCGGCGTGGCACTGCTCTCAAAGGTGGACATGTGCGCAGAGCCCTGGACAAATCTGGAATCGGTTCTCCAATTTTCTCTGTTTCTCAGCATCAGCTGTAAAATGCGGACGATCGTATTTGATTGACTTATTTGGTGTGCGAGTCCTCCTGGTGCAATCTTTTGCTAATTCTTTGCAGCGTGCTGAGCATAATGTCGCGCTGATCATGGCAGAGGTCTCCAGGCATCGCTGTGCTCCAGACAAACACTTTTTCTCTTTATTCTTCCTTCTTAATTTGTTCTTATTTAAATAATCAAAAGCACACTTACATTTCCAGCATTCGTGTTTAGTTTTTCAATACCTGCTTTTATTCCTGCTAGATTTCTCCCGTGCTGCCGTGCATTACATCAAGAATGGCGAGGCACATACATAAAACCCCGCTGAGCCTTTCGAGTGCCTCCGCCCCAATTTTACCTCTCAGGTCCTCTGCCATCAGGGAGCACACACAGGTCAGGACCGATGCTCGCTACTGTGACCTTGGGGCTTACGAGGGACTTACTTACTTAAAAAATTCCACTTTCGGAAGAAACACGAGCATTAAGGCTCTATGTATATGGCCTGTGTCCAACCCCAAACATGCCCAAGTCAGGGAGTTTTCTTTGAAGGCCTCCAAGGTTCAATTCACAGATCCAAAGTGACATGTACAATAGGGAACAATGAATTTCCAGACGCAGGGACGCGGGTGAAATTACGCTGCCTGAATATGGTTACAGGGCTGGGCACTGAAAAATATTTAGGTACCTAAGCACTCAGAAACCAAAGGACCGCCTGAGATATTTAGGCATGTTAAAAGCCTGAAAGACATGAAGGCATAAAGCACTGAGCAGGGTTCCTAATTCTCAGTGAGCACCTATCCCTGCGGCCCATAGAAATCCAGGTAACGAAGACTTTCAATAAGAGACTGATGAGCCTGTGAGACACTTTGAAATGAGACTTAAGTAAAATATTATTTAAGGAAATACTATTTATGAAATTATTATTCAAGGTCCTCAGCCAGTGACCCAACTCATTAACATCTTTTTCTCCCTCCTTCAACAGAGTGAAAGCCTGTCGCATGCACATATCTCAAGACACTATACTTGCTCTTATTTCTTTTTCGATGGCTTCATGTCTAACAGTATTTCAGCGAAGCTGACCAACCTTCCTTCAATGATATGGCTATCTGGAGGTTTTCTTCTTTATTAGGAGGGCCCTTCTTTATTTTAAAATAGACTCATTTGCGATAATTTTTTACACTGTACAATGCAATGCTTCCATTTCCTTCAGTCCACTAATGAAGAAGACAGATATTTGCTTTCCCCAAACTGAGACAAAAATATAAAAAAATGAGGGATGGAATTCAAACTGTCTGACTCTGAAGCTTCCCTTCTTATGGCTGATGAAATTGGCCAGGGAACAGGTAAAGAAGTTAGAAGAAATAGTCACTCTTACAGGTAACTCAGCAATTCAGATTATTCTTCCCATTTCTGTTTGTGCGTATCCATTAATCTCTTCTTGTTTGGGTTAGCCCAGTATTACTTACACTTTCACCTATACTAAATACATGCTGTTTGGAAAAAAGTTTGAAAATTAGTTACAGAACCAGCTGTAACCTTCTTTTCTACTTTCACATCAAAAACATTGGCCCAATCTGCAGACCGATAAAATGCTAAATACAGATCAACAAGGGAATCTGTAATGACTGAAGTAGCCATCCATTGTGAATTATAGTCAATTTTATACATAAAATTATAGGTGGAATGAAGCGTACAAAAGTCTAGGACATACTGTAGGACTGCATTTTTATTGAAGGTTTATGGGGATAATTTATATCTTAAGAATGAAGCTGAGTTTGCTGTTCACTGGAACCCCATAGATGAAAAGAAGCTTTCTGGTGAGTACAGGAGGGATGGGTGGGATTAATTTCCCTCCCCAACAGGGATTTGGGAAGAGCAGAAAGCAGAAGTCCTTGAAAGAAGAGATTTCCTGATACATTAGCTGATATTCCCAGAAACAGAATGAGGGACCGCTCCCTGCCCTGCTACAATATCAATACTGTATATTAAATGCGATATGCAATATTACCAGTTGGGATCAGCTGTTATATCATGTGGAGATTTTGGACAAGTAATGCTGGCCAGCAAAAGACCTCGCTCTTTTTTGTACCTCTAAGGTGACTACGTAAGAGCTCAACTTCGAACCCTCCTGAGCACAAGGAACATAAGGTACAAAAGAATGGGAAAATAGCTCCCATTTAGACCATGTAATGCATTTTTCTGGATGAGATGCTATCTTTTTTTTTTTTTTACAGTTTTTAAAGATAGTGGGATTAAACTCGCTAAATGGTGAAGAACAAAGATACGTGCATTCTCTTTCTACTTCTGAGACAACCACTTTGCTGATTTTCAGAGATAATTGGCCTCCTATTTACAGAACCATCCACCAGTAATTTGAAATACTTAAAACATGCCCGAGTTTCAGGTGTGCAGCCCACCAAAGAGCTCTGTCTGATATGAGAGCTGAAGTAGTTCTGACAACACACCTTCAGGAACACCTTAGGGCACGTTGGAGAAAAATGTGACACTTCCTTCTTTCAAAACATGAGGCTTCATATTCAAATGGTTTTTTTCCTAGTTGCTAGTTTGGGCCAGTATGAACTTCCATACCGTAACCAAACCCATCTGGGTTAATGTAGTAAGCCTGGATCCAAAGGTGTCTCGCAATATCTGCTCAATCTGGCCACTTGGTGGTGCAGAATAATAAGATATATTTCTATACATGCAAGCGAAGAGCGTACCCCGGATCCTAAACTGTCTCCCTCAGCCCATCTCCAGACATGCACAGGACTTGTAATAAAAGAGTCAAAGGTAGCTTTTGCTGCGTGACAGCTGCTGACACTAACAGCCGGCGTACAGCCAAATCCTTCGCAGCAGCCACGCAAGTCTGCGAGAAGAAAATGGATGGTACAGGTATAAGAAATACGCACAGTTTTCTGGAATGCACCAGAGTGTTACATTTCCAAAGAAGACAAGAAATTCGCATTGTTGCTAAATACTTATGTGTTCATTTACCACTGGAAATACTGGAAAATATAGGAGGGCGAGGCTCAAGGTCAGCTCCTTAAGCCTTGACTGCTCTCCTTGAGCTGCACAGAAAGGCAAGAAGCCTTGAAGGGGAGAGGAGGATTTCTCTGCAGATGGCAGAGCTTTAGGAATAATCACAGCCTATGCACATTAGAGTAACTTTCACTCCTCTGTGCTGCTCAGCCCCAATTGCTGCAAAGATCAGGAGGCTGATAAGTGGCAGAAAATTACCTTTGCTTCCCACTTCAAGTGGTCTCACCTGGATCTGCAGTAAGTGGTACTAATAGAAGGCCTCGGCCCCTGCCCTGTGATGTTAGTCCTGTGCAGACCTACAGTTTGGAAAGGGTAAGTATATCTCTATTTTTTCAGTTTAATAGGAGCTTTAATATTCTGATTTAGATCAGCTCTGATGCAGGCACCTGGGTATTTGAGAGCTCTAATGCAATAGTACTGAGTCTGAGATACATGATGCAAAATAAACCACTGCTCTCTTCTGGAGGACCTTTCTTATTTTCCGCTGAGATTAGAAAAGGGAAGTGATGTTTGTAACTGGAATAAGTAGGAGGTAGTCATTTTAATGCAATTATCCTATTTGAAAAGTGAACAAAATAATGACAGTTGATTTTTAAATCTCTCCATATATACTAAATAAACGTAAACCTATTACTTTGTTATGGAGATACTTGGAAATCATTAGATGATGAGAGAAAAACAGAACTCCAGCATATTGAGCAGGAATGAAATTACTAATGTCAGGATTTGCCTGTATGTAGACTAGCCCCAAAATGGGGCAAAAAGTTAAATTATCTATGTATAACACCTCGATGTTGCTAATTTCTGCAGGGGACTGGCTAAAACTTCCATTTAAAAGTTTCAGCAGTGAACTGGGAAGCTGCTATAAAACTCTTCTGTCTTGCCAAACCCTTCCATGTTGGTGATGGGTACGCTTGCTGTCTTTGCTGAAGTTTCTGGGTCATTAGCCTATTTCTAGAAAGCAGAAATAAGTTTCCCCGCAAGGAAAACGGCACCTGTGTTTAGAATACATTTATTATATTTATTATTATCTGTCCCATGGTTGCATGCAGGTAACAACTTTCTGCATTGTGTAGAGATTGCTATGCAGTGATAACAAATGTTTCTCATTTGATGGCAACAGCCATGTAATGACATAGAAATTGTTTTGCAAATGTGAGCTGAGCAATGCATGGGGAAATGGCAAGTCTTTTAAAACGATGGGGGATGTTCAAGAAAACAGGTCGCGAAGCCCAGCGAGATCTTGGGCTCTCCATGACCTGGTATGAAACAAGCAGTAGTCAAGATGGATGTGCTGTACAAATCCCAGAAGGCATGGAGCCCCAACGCCTCTGGGAACTTCACAGTTGAGCGAGCCATTTGGAGAATGGATGGGATAACTGGGATGAAGTCTTTGTAGCAGCGATGCAACGAAACTTTTGGAGGTAAAAGGTCCGTGCTTGTTCTGCACTCTAGCTCGTGCTCGCTCTGCTCTCTTGTACCTGGTTGAACCTCGTGCTCCCTGGGTTAGGGATGTGCCTTGTACTGTCAGTGTTCGGATTTACTTCTGGCAGGGGGGGGAGGAAAAAACCTAGTATTGAAGGCTGCCTCTTGCCTCTGATGTGACCCTGTCTGAGGGAGCCGTTGTCTGACACCTGGACAATCTCAAGTGATAAAGAGGAATGCGTGTGGCGCAGAAATAACAGCAGGTAGTTTTAAACACAGGCTAACATCGTATGTTGGTGTCAAATTAAATATCGGGCCGGGCAGACTTCCCTTTGGTCTTTGACTGATCCCAGCCCTTGTCAGAGCTGCTTCCCTAGATCCAAGTCATGAATTGCCCCTTTCCCAGCCTTACTCCAGGGCTCCCAAAACCAGCAGAAGCTCTGTGATCCCTTCGTGGGCGGGGGGAACCAGATCCAGCTTTTTTTCCTAGTCCTGGGCAATGTGTCCTCCCCCTGCAAATGCCCTTGCCCGTGGGTCTCAGTAGTCACGCGTGGGGTGGCCACCTCCCACCATGGGGGCACCCACCACCCCCAGGGCAGCTGCTGGGCTCTGATCTTCCCTGCAGCTCCCAAAGTCCCGGTATAAAAAGAACCCTCCGTGGCTGCCGTGAATCACGGGGCCCCACGGGGACTCTCCGTGTTGGGGGGGGCTCTGTTGCTATGGCAACGGAAATTTTTTTTTTTTCCTTTTTATAGAATTGGATTTTTTTTGTTGTTTATTTCGGTTTAGGAAAGCGGAAACAACTAGGACAGAGCAAGACTATAAACTTCCCTCTGTTTTTTCCAAGAGAAAATTTTGGCAGGATGCAAAGGCAAGGTAGCACAGCTGCAGGTGCGTGCAGGAGGAGGCAGTCGGCTGGTGGCTCCTTGAGCTGATATCCCCAACCCCAATTATCTGTAGCTCTTTCCTTAGTACCAGACGAACCCGAATTATTCACCTAGCTTTCTCGCACTGCATTTTCAAGTCTGACTGACTAAAAGGGGACGCTGACCTGAGCTCTTGCACAGGGCTGAGGTTTACTACTTGCAGACCTAGTTTGCTTTTCAGCTGGTGGGATTACCTAGATCAATTTTTTTTTTTTTTTAATAGGAATGTCAAAAAGCTGAGTCAGCCATACCAGAGCTATTAAGATCCTAAAACTTCTTCCTCCTTAAGGATTGCTTACCCCTACTCTCTGCAGTCAGATGAAGATGAGCTGTTTGTTCTGGCAGAGGGACAGACAGTCTGTTTTCCCCTACATGTATACAACTAATTTCAAGTCACTAGTGTTCTAACTGGCGATAAAAGAGCTATCTTAAGCTTTTCACAGAACACAGTGACACAGTTAAATCAGCACAGCATTTGGATTAGCAGAAAGATGAGAGCTACGCAGCTTAATGACAAAAAGGGGCAAAATCCCTTCTGTACTTGAAACTCCAGTTTCAAAGCAAATAGGTGGCCATTATTTTTCTTGAAGTTACACATTTTCACCTTACTACTGATTCAAGGCTATTCAGTGTCAGCAATAGCCTGTGCTGTTTGAGTAAAGAAGAAAAATTGCTTTCATGCCTTATTGCTCCTCTGGTTAAGACCTTCTCCTGCGGATGCGTAACAGGCAGCTGTGGGGTCACAGCCCCTGGGCTTGGTGACTTGAAGGACGCGCAGGCTCTGATAACTCTGCTTTCAGGAGCTTTCGGGCTCACCCTTGGACACGTGTTCCCTTTCTAGCACTTGTCCTTGAAAGCAGGGGCCGGTGGTTTGTCTGCTCTGTCCTTGTAGTATGGACCTCTGAGGTTCTTCTGCGGCTTGCGCATCCACTTGCGCATACATGTGCCTTGTCTCACCCTGCCCTAAGGTAGCAGTCATCCTATTGCCAGGCAGGTTGGATTCCCCTTGGCCTTCTCCAAGATCATTTTCTCAGTTTGGGGATAGAAGTGAGCCCAGGACCCTTCCTTGAACTTTCCATTCTGGTTATTAAGTGATCCTTCCTCAGCTGTGACCGTGTGTCCTTTGGCAGGGTACTTCCACTAGCTGCTATTGGAGGCCGATCCTAAGCCTAAATGCCTTCTAATGCCTAAAACTTCCTGGTAACTTCCAGACTAAATTCATATATAAATGCATTTATGCCCACTTGTTCAAGGGCCAAGATGGTCTTTCAACTGAAATAGCTTTTCTCCCTTCTGAGGTTTAAATCTTTACTGTGTTTGTCAAGAGTGTTCTTCTAACATCAGAGATACCAATAGAGGAGAAATGTATTTACTAGCCGACATCCTAGTGAAAGTGGTTGCAGCACTTTGGAATTCATCATTTGCAGATGCTGTGACCCCACAGCGGTGTTTCTAGGATTGCTTTACAATGCCAAATGGCCTTAGGCTGCACTCTACATGGTGGCATCCTACCGCAGTGCTATCCCAAAGGAATCGCTGTGCAGCTGCCAAAATTCCGAAGCGATGCGGATATGGGCATACTGGACTTCTTGCATTAATTCAGACGTCCTTGCATTTAGACTGCTTCGTACGCTTATTCTCCTGATACTGGGCTGCACTAGTGAAAACTGCACGCAGAGGAACTTGAGAGATGCTTAAATTGCAGTTGACCCCACTCTAACGTACGACTTTCTCCGAATCAAAGAATTCAGTCTGGTAGGACCTCAGAGACAAGATCCCAGGGGATCTCAGCTTGACAGGTAGGCTGGGTTAAATGTGATGATGTGCTGCTTGTGCCAAGCAGAACTGCTCACAACCAGCCACTCCTGTTCACGTACCCATACAGTGTTCTGGGTGTATCTAATGGACTATGCAATAACTTAAAAATCACATGAGGGGGTGGGAAAGCAAGGGATACTTAAAAGCAGAAAAAGGAATAGAGTGACCTTGTTCTTGTGCAAAAAGCAAGCAGAAATAAATGAGGGCTTGTACTAACAAAACCGAAGTTTGTATTTCCAGAAAGTGCAACTGAGTATCTGTAGGCCATGGTCTGTCTGTAACGAGCAGAGTACATTCTGTACCGTTAGTGGGGTTCGACTAAGACCAGCGACTCCAGTGAGATGACAGAAGTAGTGCTAAGCTTAGTTTAACACAATCTGCAGAAGCAGCTCTGCACAGTTGCTATAACACTATGTTAAACTAGGCTAAACTCTGAATACTGCCATAGTCACTGCTTTTGGAACCACTCTGGATTCAGTCTGTCAGAATGTTCCTCTCCTTTACAAAATACATAATCTCATTTAAAATCATCTAGTTGCCTGAAAGCTACTCAATGTGGGGAAAAAAGGCTGACAGAGTTCCCTCCTGCCTGCTGATGTAGTAAACTTGCTGATTGCTTATCTGCAGTAACACCAGCCACAATTTTTTTTATTTTTGAAAACATATTTATGAACACCTTCTTGGTTCATACTGTATTTTAAAATATGGGCATTTATATGTACTGCTTCTTAGGAAACATCAGTTTCTCAAAGTGTATTTTTTAAACTTTTATTATTGTTGATATTTTTAAAAATCTTCAACCCGACTTCAGGGGAAAGCCCTCCTTTCCCTGTCCCCCCCAGCACCCCAAACAATTCCCCTTGTACCCTTCACCTGTTGGGATACCAGTGAATTTTGGGGTTTGAAAATATCCTGGGCAGGATTCCCCACCTGTCGCAAAGCAACGCACTTTCCTACTGCAGCTCTAAAATGTCTGGCCGATGAGTGGACCTCAACTATTGATGATTCAGTAGGTGACAATTTCTCTCTGAATCAACACCCCAACAAGATTTTAGGGAGAAGAGACTGTTATCAGTGAGATATAAAAGGAGATCTGGGAACTATCACAACACTTGGTTGTTTTTCAACAAAATGTTTCACTTTCTTAGTTTGAAACAGCTTGGTTTGAAAAGTGAGCTGTGTTTTCAGAAAAAAAAAAAGGGGGGGGGGGTTTATGGTAAAGTGAAATATTCCAGGTTTATCTGAAGTCATATTTCTAAAGAAATTTGGAAAAACTGTTTCCTTGCCTTGGGGAACTGATTTTTTTCTTCCTGCCCTGATGTGTGAAGGAAAAGTGCTTGTCCTGGAGTTTTTGGCTCAAGTCCAGCACAGAAAATTGAAGTTCATCTTCCCAAATCCTTTCTGCAACTCTGTTTCTCTGTAACTCTTCTCCCACTCCCTGTACAAACTGTTTTCCTGCTATTTTAGTAGATTCAGAGCTCTACCACTAGCATCCGTCTTAAATGATGAGCAAAGTGACCCTTTCAGTCTTTTGCCTAATTCGTGCTGACTGTTCTGCCATTAGTTAGCTAATGATTTGTGAAATATTTTGTGATATACCTTGTGGTATTCAGCCGAACAGTCCTCTGTAAGTGTCTAATATTAGTAGTAATGGTGATACATACCAAGTCACCATTGCGTTTCCTCAAGCATTTCTTTCATTTAGGCATGTTAAGTGGTTAACAACTTCTGCTGCATGTTGAAACTTTTAGTTTTTGGCAGTGTTAATGCAAGCATACAAGCAGAGCTTCCTCTTGCAGGCTTTCCTCCTGCCAGCAGTTCCCGTTCACACCAGCACACAGGCTAAATTTTGCAGCGTACCACAATGTACCCTGAGATCTTGATGAATTTTTTTTTCTTTTTCTTTTTCTTTTTCTTTTTTTTTTTTTTCCCTTTCCCCCCCTTCCATGCACTTGGAGCACACCTGAGCCTCTGCCCAGAGTTATGGGGAAACCAGGGAGTGGAAGATGTTTGCGTGCATGTAGCTTTTGCCCCAGCATGGCCCTGGGACCTGATCCGGGCTCACCCCCGTAGCCAGGAATGAGTAAATGCTCCTACACGCATTAGTCTAACTGCAACTAGGGACATAATTGGGATTATTCATGTTACGCCAACTGGGAGGATTGGAGCTCTGCTGCCTGTGCGATCATATACACAAAACCAACGCAAAGCTCCCACTGATTTTTGGAAAAGCCTGGATATAAGACGATATCCTTACTACTGAGAGCTGGAATGAAAGCGATACAGAGAAACCATCAGAAATCCATGAGCACCAGAGTACCTTGCAGCTTCAGAGTATCTCTCTAAACACCTAAATGCAGCAGCTTGGCGGAGGTGGTTCCGGAAATAAGCGGGATTCAGGATAATGCTCCTTAAAAAGATGAGAGATGGACAAGTTAAGATTTCTAATTTTTAAATCATTAAAAGCTACTAATAATCAAACTGTAACTGACACATACTGTATACGCTTATTCTATACAACTCAATGCTGTGCGTCTCAAATGTAATATGAACCATCACTTTCTCTCTTGACAGCTGTGATATATGAACAAGCATTATTAATGTTTTTATTGAGGCTATATCATAAATGATTAGGGTTTTGTGTATTGTTCTAGAAAAAATATTCCTGTGGTAATATTCTAGATTGCCTTTAGCTGGTAGATAACATAAGCAAAAATGCTGCAGTACAACTTCTTGTTAACCCCTACTTCCACAAATGTGAATGACAGTTGTCTGACCCATCTACTTGGAAAAACTGCATCTAGAATGTCTTTTAATGTTAACTTGCAAGTTTTTTAAGATACTTTCTGTGCAAGTGATAGGTTCTACGTGGGTGGACCTTGGCAGGTTTCTTAGACCTTTAATTTAACAGATGCAATTCCAGGTGTAACAAATTACAGGCTTTAAGTCAATATCAGAAGATGGAAAGGTAAAAATAGCATAAGCTAAACAGTTAGATTGGCAGGCCAGGGTAGCCTTCTGATATGAGCAGGGGGAGGGCAAGAGTGACAGCTTTTTCTACAGCTAATTAGTTCCACTTGTGAGATCTCCAACAAATGACTGGCTTTTCTGGTCAGCACTTCTCCCAATGTTTGGAGAAAAGGTACATGTAGCATGTTCTAGGATGCAAAGTTTAATATTTATCATTACATACATGTTTTATGAACTATTTAACGGCAGCTTACAACATCAACAAAGACATTAACGCTACATTCTATTACAAAGAAGATTTGCAAACTGGTTTCTGTTCCCTTTGCTTTGGGAAAAAAAAAGTTTGAAAAACTTTGTTTTGAAGGTTTTGAATATCATGGTAGCATTAAAGCTACTGCTGTTGTGATTTCAGGCTACTAATAACCACAGAACTAATCCTCTTCATAACCAAATAATTTATTAAAGTTTATTCATAGTCTTGAAACTGTGACATAACTATTTATGTAAACCCATTTAGCTATAAATTCACATTTATGGAAACACCCAATGCATTTTAGAAGGCCAATAACTGTCTTTTCTGTGTGTATTCAGCACTCATGGACTGTATGCCTGTGGCCTTCAGAAGGAGCTTTCGGAACAAGTTAAAACCTAAAGGTATCTCCAAGATGCTGTAGACTTGTCAATCAAATTCACTCTGGAGGCACTTTCTCCAAGGCATGGAGAAAAGCTCTGCATGGTTACATCTACATTTGCAAGTAATTAGATATATAAGGAGTGGATCAGTAGATCAGGGAAGCTAATGTTGATGCCCCTACATCTATATTGTAGACAGCTAGGGCTTTTACTTCAGACTAGACTTAGTCTGTTCCCTTAAACAAAATGTCCCCGTGCATGTTGCTCAAAGCTGTCTTGAAAGTCAGCTGATGGTTTGGATTCCCGTGCCTTCATTATGTGCTGCTTGTATTTTGTGCACAGGTCATGCAGAACGCACAGGTAGTTTTCTCTGAAATTAATCTATTTATTTCATGAGTGCCAAAATGGGTCTGTGAATAATCTAGTGTGCGTGGAAAATGGAGAAAACTGGGTAAAGTGCATTGCAATCCTCCTATTGCGCCAAACCAAAATGCTAAGGTAGCTGTAACCAGTGATGTTTCTGTTCTGGCAGAGTAAAGCTTTGCTCTGTCTGAGCAGAGCTGCGTCGTGCTCTGGAGATGCAGCTCTGCTGAAGACCAGCCGAAGGTGGTATAGGAACTGGGAAGCATCTCAGAACTATGCTTTCCCAGTCCAACATGGGAAAAATGCTCAGGAAACTGTATGGAGAGAAAGCATTACCCTGCAGGAACCTACCTCTCTGGGGAGAAGGTGGTGGGGGAAAACCAGTGACAAATGATGTCGTGTAACTTAAGGCATTACTGGAGGAGGTGCACACCTTGGTGACTGGGGGCACATCTAAATACTGAACTAAAATACAATGTACAAAACGGCGTGGGATGTTAAAAATTAGTTACTTTTAATGTGGGGAACAAATCACTCTTATCAGTAACAAAAAGATAACGTTAACAGCAAACATTGCAGTTCTCGGCCAAATGTGGTTCAGATCTGAAGTTCAGACAATACTGGTGGTCACCAAAACTTAATTTAACCAAAAAAAAGTCATCAAAACATCAAATACTATCAGCATTTGATGATTTGACCAAAACAGTAACACTTTATATAGATGGCAACTGGTACTTCTGCAAGCTATTTTAAAGGAGATTATTGCTGCTGTAAACTGTAGTCAACCGTTGATAATAGTAATATTGATTTTTTTTTTTTTTTTCATCTTTCGGGGGGGGGGGGGGGG